>VDFB02000003.1:107737107-108388568 GCA_007258455.2 Sequoia sempervirens | reverse complement strand
CTTCAAGAAAGTGTTTGACACAGTTCCTAGAAGCAAGCTATGGTCTAGAATGGAAGAGTTGGGAATTCCAAAAAAGCACAGGGTTGTTGTTCATAGATTATATGATCAGGTTCAAGCTAAAATCAGAACTAAACAGGGAATGTTTGAATGTTTTGGAAGTGACATTGGCATCAAACAAGGCTGCCCTCTCTCACCTACTTTATTTGGGTTGTATATTGACAAATTAGAGGAATGGTTAGACAATTTTGGTCAGGGAGGAGTTGAATTGACCAATTATGTTATAAAATTGCTTCTATATGTTGAAGATCTTATTCTAATGGTAAAAACAGTGCAGGATTTGAAGGATCGCTTGAAAACTCTTGAGTTATTTTGTCAAGAGATTGGGATGTAGGTGAACACCAACAAAACTAAGGTAATGATATTTACCTTGAAGAGAAAGAGGAAGTTACAGAATTTTTCTTCGAAGGCAGTCCCTTACAAGTGGTTAGTAATTATAAGTACCTTGACCTTGATATTCATTAAAATTTTAGTTGGGAGACTTGTAGAGCAAAAATGATACAAGGTGGATGGAAAGCTTTATACTCTTTGCAAAATAGATGTAGGAGTGTTGAATTATGGGACTAGGAAACTAAAAAAACTCTCTTTGGGTTGTTAGTGGTGCCGGTGGTTCTTTATGGTTGTGAAGTTTGGGGTGACAGTACTTCAGCAATGAAATGGAGACAAATTAAAAGGTTGCAAAAATATCTAATCACAAGTAGCCTCAAAATAAAATCATCTATTCCCTATGAGATTGTCTTAGCTAAAGTTGGGGCCTTACCTGTGGAGGCATCGGCTATGATTCGTTTACTAAGTTATCTAAAGAGGCTAGAGAACATGGAGCTATCTCGTTGGCCCAAAATGGCAGCAAGAGAGATGTTAAGTAGAAGGAAGAGCACGTGGATGAAGCAAAATAACAAGTGGCTGAGTAAATGGGGTATCAACATAGATAATTTCCCAAATAACATTAAGGAAATCAAAATGCATGTGCAACAAAAAGTTAAAGAAAATATGTGGGAAAGGGAGTTATCAAGGAAAAGAGAATATTACATCAAGCACTTTAATCCTTGATATGACCATTTTCAAAAGAACTATATAGGAGCAGGAATAAAATGGAAAGCCAAAATGCTAATTGCTCAGCTAAGGACTAGTTCACACCAACTGAGGTGTGAAATTGGTAGGTGGACAACACCTAAAGAAGAATGGGTTGATAGGATATGCAGATTTTGTACTTTAAAGCATGTTGAGACAGAATGACATTACATCATGGAGTGTCCAACTTATACGGATATTCGAGCCAACTATATCGAGATACTAAATGTGGACACTCTATACAAGTTATTTGAGGCAGATAAAATACCAAAAAGAGCTGATTACTTGATAAAAATACATAGCAGAAGATCCAAGATCCAGAAAAAAAAGGGAGATCAAGTAATTGTTGGGCGGTGGTTTATGTTTCGAGTTGTTGTTGTGTTCCTTTCTGCTGCTAATCTGGGTTCCATAGGTTGTTTGGCCTCGTAGACATTATTAAAAGTCTTCATTCATTCATTCATACAGACAGTCGACTTGATGACCGTTCACCAGATTGCTTTTTAGTAATGGCTAAATTTAGCATATACACTTTGTCATTTTCATTATTTGAACAGATCAATCTCTATGGAGATTCTCGAGGTTTCCTGTGGGGGCTCTTCTTAAAGGAGCACAAATTTCTTAAAAAATAATGTACTCAAAATGTGGTACCTCTTTGACAGCTGTTCTTGCACATAGATTTGGTGGAGAATTTGGTAATAAAAAATACTCATCTCCGCCATTTCTGGATAACTTCTTCATCTTGTCGGCGCAAAGGTGACTTATTTGACTTGTTTGGTGCTTTTACAATGTTGTTGATGGCTTATATTGGGTTGGCACTTATTGCTAAATATGCTGGAAATGACTCTTGCCTTATTGTACCTGTTAGCATGACACATGGCATAGTGTTTGGGCCGATGTACACCACCAGACATTCTCGGTACAGGTTCATTGCGTCTGCACCTCTTCTTGGATCAATGGATTTGCCGTATTATTTAATACTTTTGGGCAATTGTTTCCCACACGTTTTATGGGTATTTTGCTTATTAATTCTGCACATTTGGCCTCACAATATGCTATTATTGTGTTCTAATGCTTGCTATGGAGTCTTGCTTCAAGGTTATGTTCCTGCGTGTTTCCATGAATTATGAATTAAGGGATTCAATGTCTCTCACTATTAAGAAATTGAGAAGATCCTACATTCTGGAATGCAAACAAATTGAAGAAGCAATTATCATGGTTCTTGGGCAAGCTGGCTAGACTTTGCTCTTCCGAACGAGGTTGCTTCAAGGTTTATATCCAACTTAATGGATGTATTATGGTGTGGGGAAATGGTAAAATTCCTCGCAGGAAATTATCTTCTCCCGCATGTCTGTCCCCTATCGGTTCTCCAACCTGCACTTGACGGGTATGATATTCTCAATGGCAACAACTTGGTGAGAGGGGTTCTTTACAGACAGCATCTCCTTTCTGATCCTTATCTCTCGGCTCTCCTTAGTGCAATGGCTCATGGCCTCCTGGATGATTGCTCTTATGCATTTTCTCGGTGCTTGCATAGGTTGAGACCGCATCTGGGTAACACCATCTCAAACATGGTACATGATTTATTTGATGCAGTGAAGTTCTTCATTAGGCATGCTTTGGTGGAACCACATTCTACCCTCTATTTTGCACCGCCAGGTGATTTGGAGTCATCGGCGGAAAGTGGGGTGCGAATTTCTGCTACATTCTTTCATTTTGGGACACAGGCTAATTTTGTATGGTTATCTTGCTACATGTTTCTTCTCTCAAGCCTATTTGTTGCGATGTTTCCCCTTTTATGTATCGGAAGGGAATTTTGGTCTCTTGTGGTTTTTTTTCTTCTCCAACTCACCACCTTTCTAATGATTCATGTTGATTCTTGTAATACGAGATGATATTGTTTACCGTATGTATCAGGTCACTATTTTTGGGGTGAACTTTGTCTTTATCATTCCATTTTCTCTATAATCCTGACTATCAGGAATTTTGATTTGTACTCTTCTGCTCTGAATTGCAGAACTTCGACATGTATTTCTTTTTTATATCAATAAAATGTTTAGTGGCTTGCCGTCTTTTTTAGAAAAAAAAGAAGCTGACAACACCTTCAATAGAGGAAATCGTGAGTATTGGGAAGAGCTCCACTACATTTTGGAAGTCGTACGCTTCCTACAAGCTGTCGTACAGGTAAAAGGGCATTGTTGGAGATGTCGTACAGGTTGGAAATCCACATAGTAACATACAATATCAAAGGTTACAGATTAGCTGCTGATGCATTAAAAAATTTTGAATATTCCAAAATGTGTAAAGTTTGATTTAAATTATTGTAACAGCAGTTTATCAAATATATCTATTGAAATATAAATTTTGGAATTTATTAAATCTGCATATATATTACATTCCTATACAAATTCTTGTGTTATCATATTTTTCAAAAAGTTCAATGCCCATAACTAGAAACCAAATCAGAACAACAGTATCAACTGTTTGATAAAATGCTTGCATTGTCAAACATGGGGAATCATAAAAAATTTTAGTCTTTCGAGTGAAGGACTTTACATTCTCCTTTGTGCTTTGGAGCCATGACAACTACGTATCATGCAAGTTGGTGTACTTTTATGTGAAAATTTCAAGACTCGCTTATCTTGGTCCTATTCCATTTTCACACCTCAAGAGTTTAGACTTACCCACTAAATCAACCAATCACCATCCTAGCTTAGGTTCATGGATAAAGAATTGACCGAGATTGCTTCCACACATGCATATTTGAATCATAATTCTTAATTTAAATTTATTAAGTTAAGCCAATGTTTCTCTTTCTTACTAGTCATTATGAGCTAACTAAATCGTGCATTATTTCAAATTACATGGTAGGGTGGTGTATTTAAGAACTTACCCTAATTCATTTGAATCATCTAACATATATATCAAGGTTTAAGAGAATCTACTAGATATCTATAAATCAATTGTAGAAAGACAAAAAGTGTTACATCTACATCCAAGGAGAATATTACATGACTACACATTCTATTTGATATTCTTTTATTGTTGTTAGATAGGTCAGCCTATGGACTTAACTTAAAGAGAACAAATCATTGGCTAACAAGTATCATATGGTGTCTCTCGAAACAATTTTCCCAAACACACTTTTATTAGACCTAGGTGAATCTTTTCTTATTAGAAAAATTCTACTAGATCATTTTTGTAGGTAAACTTTAAGCTCAAACATCAAGTTCCCTTTTATAGTCACAAAAATTAGATCTACAAGTGCATCCTTGAACCTAACATTTTATATAGAAATTTATTGTTTTGAGATTGTCATTTGATAGATCCAAAATCCTTTGTACAATGGTGAATTATTTTGTGACATCTATGAAAGTTTTTCTTCATCAAATTGAAAAAGAAATGTCTTTTTCTTATTTTATTTAATTATTGTATTTATTGCACTACTTGTGGGACTCGATGATAAAATTCTAGCATGGTTAAAATTAATTTAGTATTCTCCTATGAAAGTGTAGTGAAAGTTAATTTATTTTTCTACATTTTATGGTGAACTTGAAATTACTACATGACATAGGGTTGAATTTAGGGTTCATCCTTCTTTTATTAGGATTTTTAGACTTGATTTTCTTATAAAATTTATATTATATCAAAGGTAATTAGGGTTTGGATCTACCCTTATTTGTGTTTTAATAAATTATCTTTATTAGGGTTCCAACTTGTATTATTGGTTTTGTTATACCTTGATTTTCGACTTGTTCATTTTACAAAATTGTTACATTAAATCATCACTTGGTTCGTTGATAATTGATGTTCCTACGGTGTCTTTTGGATCATTCGTCATTTGAGCATGCTTGAAGGTTGTTGTTTGGAAAACCTTATTATCAATCAGTTAAACCATGCCCCATTTCCGCAAATCGTCAAACTCAAACTACAATTCCTGAAGGTCAATTCATTAATATAGGATGATGTTGTCAATTTAAATGTTTGATGTCAAATTGAAAATTGTTTTAAACGTATGTTTCCAACTGCACTCAAAATCGACCTCGTGCTTTGACAAAAATGCAAAAACAATTAATTTTTCTAAACTATGTATTTTTTGAAGAATTTGTCTTGGGGATGTTCTAGGGATTTTTTTGAGTAATGTGGTCAATTTTCACTGCAACCCAGTTCCTGGTTTGGGAGAATTTAAAGTTTCAATTTTTTCAACCAAATTTCGGAAATCATTAATTTTTTGATTTGGTTGCTCGAAACAAAATTATTTTCCTAGGTTTTGATCATCATAGTGTTTTTATCATCCCAAAAAAATTCAAGGCAAAAGGCTTTCCCAGTCAAAAGTTATGCATGTTTCAGTTTTGTGGTGTTAAGTAGTGATCAAGAGTTTTGCCAGACAAATACATGAGATTATTTTAAAACTTTTCCAAAATTTAAAATAATCATAAAGGTATTTTTTGTGGGCATTTAAATGTTTTGTTTAAGTGATGTCAAGTGAGTTTTGCATGCATTATTTTATCATTAAACCTCATCGCTCACATTTTGTTCAATTACAACCTTTATGTTTACAAAAGTTGCAAATTCTAACTTCATTGCTTCCATTTTTCAAAATTCTAACCTCATGCTCACTATTTGCCCATTTCTCACCTTATTTGCTCACATTTCGACAAATTCCAATCTCATTTGCTCACATTTCGTCAAATTCTAACCTCTATACTCTCATTTTGCAAAATTCTAACCTCTTTAACTACTTTGCTCACTTTTTCAAGAAATGAGGTCTCAAGAGCCGAAATGGTTGCAGATACTCCAAATGCATTTGCTGAGAAGGCTTTGAAAGTTTCAAGCAAAATGCAATTAGTAGGCACAGCTATTCAGAGGAGCATAAAAGACTATTGAAAGGGCATTAGAAAACTCTCAAGCAAATGTATTTAATGAATGTGCAACGTATTCTTCAATTGATCCTCTCTACATGATGCGGTGAGATTGAGATGAATAGTGGATGGCAATGGCATTCTATGATTATAATTGAAGCCTGGAAAATGTGCAGTGTAATTCAGTCTATGCCTACTAAAATGGCGCAATGGAGAAAAGAGGCAGGCACGTGAACTATTTGGCATAAATTCTCAAAGAAATGTGGTTTCATGGACTGCAATGATCGCTGGATTTGCACGAAATGGATTTGCTGAAAAGCCTTTAGAAACTTTCAAGCATATGTAAGTGGCAGATGTAAATCTAAATTCACGACCCTTAACAACATCATCCCGGCCTGTGCCAAAATGAGAGTTATGGAACAAGGTATGAACAACTATCTAAGCATAAAGGAGTTAACTCATCTAATGTTGTAGTTGCAATTCGTTATGGAGTGTTCAGCGTATAAAGATATTCAAGTCAGTTATGAACACACTCATAGATTGATAATTTAAGTATATTGTTTGAAGAGGCAAGACTGAGCAAAACTGAAAACTTCTGCCTGGCTTAAACATCACAGCTAAGCATTTGACCGCTTAGGTGGATGTTGTAGGGCCCACATCAACCATCTACGCTTCCATTCGTTGTTTTCGTTTCCGTTAGTCCCGTGCAGTTACATGGATTAAGTATGTGTTTAAATTATTTCTCCCGCCCATGTGAATGTCAATAAATTTTTAAATCGTTTCTCCCGCCCACCTCGTTGAATCTGCCTGCACTCACACAAACAGGTTTCAACTCCCGGTTTTCATTCGCCAGCGTACAAGGATTATTCAAACATCACAGTTGGATGTGCTCTGGTAGACATGCATGCGAAATGTGGAAGCACATCAACTGTGCGACAGGATGCCTCAAAGAAATGTGGTCTCATGGAATGCTTTGATTGCAGGATATGCACAAAATGCGTTTGTTGAAACGGATTCAGAAACTTTCAATCAAATGTAACTCGCAGTGGAATGTTGGACTTCGCAGTTTTTGCCAGCATCCCCCCTGCCTGTGCCACGATGGGAGCTTCAGAACAGAGCATGGGCATCCATCGCAGGATGAAGGAAAGATGTAGCTATAACTGCCCTGGTAGACATTTTTAGGTAACTGCCTTGGTAGACATGTATGCAAAATGGGGAAGCTTAGACAAGGCACGTGAACTGTTTGACAGAATGCCTCCAAAAAAATTGTTTTCATGGAATGCCCTGATAGCAGGATATTCACAAAATGGATTTGTTGAAGAGGCTTCAGAAACTTTCATGCAAATGCAATTAGCAGGTGTAATGCCAGACTCTGCAAACTTTGTCAGCGTCCTTACAACCCGTGCCAAAATGGGAGCTTTGGAACAGCGTATGGACATCAAAGGATAGAGGAATTTTGTTAGATGTAGTAGTTGCAACCTCTCTTGTAGAGATGTATACAAAGTGTGGAAGTATACGCAAGGCAGGCGAATTGTTTGACAATGTGCCTCAAACAAATTTGGTTTCATTGAATGTCACGATTGTAGGATATGAACAAAATACATTTATTGACAAAGATTTACAAACTAAATGAAATTAGTTAAACATTATAGATGGAAATTCTCTAATAGACACATATGGAAAATGTGGAAGCATAGATAAGGCACATTAATTGTTTAACAAAATTCCTCAAAGAAATGTGGTCACATGGAATGAGTTGTTTGCAGGATATGCATAAAATGGATTTGGTGAATATTCTTTCAAAATGTTTGAATTAACGAAGCATTTGGGAATATATACTAATATTATAGTATATAAGCTTTTTTGTGTTCTATGTGCATTCAGCCATTCAAGTTTATTGGAGGGTTGTACATATTTCAATCACACAAGTAACCCTTATTGCATTACACCTACAATTGATCATTGTGTGCATGGTTGAGCTTCTTGCCTATGTTGAGTATCTTGAGGACACCCTAAACTTTATCATTAAGATGCCAATTAAACCTATGGTAGCTGTGTGGATGTGTTTCCTTGGTGCTTACAAATCACATACAAATATATGTTTAGGGGTTATTAAGACTTAAAAACAAAAAAAGGCTTTAATATTGCAAAGGAAGCTAGTTTGGAAGGATAGCTTTGATAGAGAAATTCCCATTAAGGGACTCTAAGACTTATTATAATTAATTCAAGCAACAACCTCCCATACTAAAATTATTTAAACCTTAGATCATTGAATCTTGCAAAGAGCCATAGGATAGTGGTTTCGATCTAGGCAATTAGAATTTACTTCAAAGATTTTTGCTAATACATCCTGCGATTTATCCATGGGGTTTAATAGTTAGCTCTTAATAAATTTTGATCTATGTAAGCCTACACTTTATTGGTACCTCAGGAGTGGCCTTCCCATCAAGAAGGTTTTCGAATAGGGAGTGCATGTAATATAACCTTGTACTTGATAATGTATTGAGACACATTTTATATATTTGTCATGCTTTTCCTTACAAGTCTTATTCACAAACCATATTTCTATAATCACTTTCCTAGTTCATGATTCATTGAAGTGCTTGATCTAATGTATTTTAAGTGTTGGAAGTAATTTGAAAAAAAAAATCAAATTCTTGTTCTTTAATATGGGATTACTCTAGCTATTATTTTTTTATGAAATTGAGTAGAACAATCATGTGATTCTATTCACTTTTGAAGCTCATCATATGCTACTTAAAATGCACATCTACACTTACTTGGAAAGATAACATCCATCCTAATAATGTAGGATTATGTTATTCTTTTTCCTTATTACTAGCATGCAACGCTAGCTAGAAACATGTTGTGCCTAGCATACACATGCACCATTTTCCAAAAAAAACAATGATGAGTCCTTTATTTATTTGCAAGCTTATTGATCAAATGTTCTTCTAGCTTGAAGTGTTCTAGTTTTCCTTGGTTCTTGATGAGTTGGTTACATTGTAAGATCTAAATTTTCGTGCTAGTTAGAATTTTTTTCCAATACATGAGGTATTAGTTTTGTGGTGTCAAGATGTGATTGGGGTTCTCAGATCCACCTCTTGTTTGTATTTTCTTTCCTAGCTATTCTCTAAGTTACTATATAGTTAGAATTCTTGAGCTAGTTGGAATTTTTGATTTTAGTATTTATGGAGACCTTTTATGCTCTGTTACTATTTGTTCATACATTAGAAAAGTTTATGTTACTATTTGTTCACACATTAGAAAAGTTTCTAAGTGTTCACCATGATATCAACCCCTTTAAACTCTCATAAAACCATTAAATAGTCCTATAAATAGCTTGGAAGTTGTTTTGGAGTATTTACAACCTTTACAAACCCTCCTTGAAGTATTGAAACCCTTTATTATCTTTCAAAATAAATTTTTTTTATCAAGAATTTAAATTTAAAGAATGATAAGAATGTAGTTTAGAATGAGGGTTTGAACAATGATCATTGGATATATGGCCTACCTTGAATACACTATAAAGATTCCCTTTAGTAGATCACTAATTACATTATATTTTCTCAATACTTTTGTGGCCAAAATTGATAGTTTGGTATGTGTTGCAAAATCTCACCTAGCTATAATGATAGAGCTATAATTGTCAACTAGGAGCCACAACCCTTATAAAAGCTATATGAGGAGTTTTTTGGTGTCTAACACCAAATACAAGGTCTAACACATGTGATCCATGATATCAAACTCCCCCTACGGTTGTTTGAAGAGAGACAACTAGATTATTACTATGTGTGTTTAGTGTTGGAATGTGGAAACTTTTTTGAACATCTTTTTTGGTTGGATTTTAACCTTAGGATTAACTAATTGTAGTGATTTACAACCTCATTCTGAATCTCAATGCTAAGGAAGCATCATACTTGTAAAAACCATTTATTTCTACATGCAAATCTTGATAAATTGTAGCACAACAAAATGTATCCTTGGACATTTCCATGCTCATTTGGGTTTTTCTTATGGATGTTGGCCTAGTTTTGCCTAGATTTAATGTTGTAATGTGGTCAACACATTCACATTGGGTCTTGGATCCTTGTGAATCATTAAGAATTATATGATGTCTTGTAAAGTGTTGTGAAGTGTTGCAGCCACTTTCACTTTTCTATGACCTTTTAATATATAATTCACCTAAATAACCTCTTTTATCACTTACCAGCCTTATTTCAAAGTGTTGTAACAAACTTTCCACTTTTCTAGGCTTGTATCAATAATTTAACCCTTTCTTATGTTTAAATGACCCCTTAATACACTTATAGGCCATACTTAAGTTTGTTTTAGAGAATAATCTCATTAAACATCATTTAATATACTTTAATTCCTAACACCCATTAAAATTACCTACGGGTGGGACCAAATTCACCACTAGGGGCGGATCCCACTTGGCACAAAAATCAAAATTATTTCAAAGTCTAGTGGGATATTATTTTCCTAGACCTTGGGAATTGGCTATGATGTGGTATTTTTAGAAATTTTGCATAATCGTAATATATAAATATAAGGGGTTTTCCTCTCATTTCAACCCCATTCAATCACCTAATCATTTTTCATTTCATCATTCATCATCTCTCTCAAGTCAAGCAAGCTAGGGTTTTAGCATTCTAAGTCATCAAGATAGCATTCTAAGGCATTCAAGGGTAGATTCTTCATCCATTGTTGCAGAAAATCAAGATCTATCATCATGGCAAGGTTTCTAATCCCTTCATTTCATGTTCATGCTTCCTCTTATTTCTTCATTTGGTTAATTACCTAAAAGGGGTTTGACCAAGGCAAACCCCTATTCCCTAACATTCAACATTTCTCTTTCTTTCTTTGTGTGTTTGCAGATTTAGGCACTTTGAAGGTTTGGAAATCATTGAAGGATAATTTGCAAACTTTTTGAAGACATCTCCTTGTTGGCTAGGTCAAAATCTACACAAAAAGTCACTTACAGTGCCGAAAATCAGAGTTTCAGATCCGGTTACCTAGAGGAACAAAAAGTGCAGACCGAGGGCTTCCATTTCCACTTTCGAATTTTCAAAAAAGCCAAAGTGGACTAAGTCACCATCAATGAGTGACTTAGTCCCATTAATACTAATTTTTAGAAGTTCCTGTAGATCTAGATACCCATTTGGCTAAAACAGGCTCCAGTGTAGTTTTCCAGAATTGGGACTAAGTCACCCAAAATGGTGTAAGTGTCCCAGTAGTTCAAAATTCCAAAATCAGCAGCATTTCCAGTCTTCATTCCAGCCTCCACAAGTTTCCAGGTGCACACATACAGTTTTCTGTTTTGTTTCATTTGCATTTCTATGTCATTTAGTTTATGTTTGCATATCACATTGTGTTTTCAAATCGATAATCATGCTAATCATCATTGTTCTTCTCTTGATATCTCTCTCATGGTGATGAAGGTATCTTAGTGAAAGAAGATACAATCATTGAAGATCATGAAAGTCTTGCTTGTCTTCCTCCTCCTTCCCCTTACAAAGACACTGTCATGGCCACTACTCCCAACACCTCCCCTACTTGTGAACATGCTTTAGTGAATAAGGATACAATCATGAATGATCATGAAAAATACATTTGTGTGGAGGATATGTTGATAGTTGAGAGCTATGACAATCCTACCTCTCCTCCTTAGGAAGACATTATAGGGCATGGGGATGTAAATGTAGATAATCATGACAATCAAACCTTTTCTTCTCCTACTATCTTCTCTAGACATAAAGAAGATAGTTTAGTGTTAGAAGATATCCTTATTGAAACTCATGGGAATCTTATTCCTCCCTTTCCTGATGCTCCTACCATTTGGAAAGACCTATTCAAACAAAAAATTCCAATCATTGTTAACAATGAAACTCATAGTTATCCTTCTCTTGATGCCTCTCCTATGAGCGATGAAGCTACTTTATATAAATTCAACCATGAAATGTGATGACCTTATTGTTTGTCACTTTCCTAAAATCTCTCCTACTAGGATAGATATCATGGCACAAGAGAATGATACCTTAGAGAAAAAGGATGACATTATGGACAACACTCAAATTTCTCCCTCTCCTAATATCTCTCCTCTTGGTAAAGAAGATATTATGGTGTTACAAGATCCCATTGATGAGAATCACGAGCAAAACATTATTGAACAAAGCAACACCATCATTTCCAAGCAAGAAAATATAACCATGGATCATTCCCTTACTTGAGATGAAGTCAATATTGAAGAACCAAACATTGAATGTTATGAACATCTAGTTTGTAGTTCTCCTAATAGGGGAGGTATCATGGTACACCAAACATCCACACTATCATGTGCAAACCAAATATCAACCTCCTTGCTGACTTGAATGTGGCCAAACCCATGATAATTGAATTGTTCCACTAGATGTTTGATGTTGCACTGATGGAAGGGCTTGGAAAGATAGTGCAAGTAGCTATCCCTGGAATTGGCATTCCGAGCACCATGGATCTTTACAAGCATGTGGACTATGGGATAGACATACCTTGGTTTCCCTTCCTTTATGACTTCCACACCATGGACAGCGGGGCGCGCTCGCTCATCTTCTCCAACCAACAACCACTGCTTGTTGTGAGAGTATGGAGTGGAGGCGTGTTTAGGGCTCACTTGGAGGAAGCACTTTGAGTTTCTAGTGTAGAGCTATGGCAATTAGGCCTTTGGCCTACACAGTGTGGGGCCCGTGTGTGTTGTGTGCTCAACCCCTTTTTGCATCCTAACAAAGAAGAAGAAGAAGAAGAAGAAGAAGAAAAACTTAATGACAAGCCCTCTCGACTTCTTGGACAATGGCTAGAGGCTTTTCTTTACTTTTATTTGCACATTGCCTCCTTTCTGCATTTTTTTGCTTTGTAACTCTTTTTGGTTTTGCTCAAGAGAGCCTTAAGTTTAAACTTGAGCCTCATTCTTTGTATTACATTGTAAATTTTTTGAAGAATATATAATATAATACAAACTTTTGGCTATACGTGTTATTCTCTCTATCATTGATGTCCATTGCTATGTCTATTGTATCTCCTAAAGGAAGTGCATTTGATTTTGGAAATTTGGGATTGTATTCTTCACTATGAATGTTTGTCTCAGTGTTTTCTTTTTCTCCATCTACTTGTTTGGTGCTTAGCATAGCACATGTAATATTGTTCTTGCGAGGGGGAGTAGGTGGTATATCATAAAATCCAAGCCTTTGTTTCAAGACTTCATCATTTTTAAAGTACTCCCAAGATGGTTGTGAGTCCATATCAAGTAATTCAGGATGTTTCTAAGTGAGTAGTTTTTGGTTTACACATATTGGTGTTGATGTTTAATGAAGGTATTTTCTTTGCTTGTTTTATTTTAGAAGGATAGTATCCCAAACCATTTTTCGTTTCTTGTGTGTTAGGTTCTATAGGAACATGGATTCCTTGCTCGTTATTTCCACATCCTTTACCATTATAACCCAATTGTCTCAGAAGTTCATAACCTCTCCCATAAAGTTGTTCCATTGTTTGTGAGTTTGGTGGTTGTTGATATTCTATCTCATTGAAATTCATTGTGTAACTTGTGTCTTATTCAAGAGTAGATATTTGTGAATTTTCTCTTGAATTTTGTGCTGACATAGTCATCTATTTTTCATCCTATTTCTTTGTGATTATGTATTCCCCCATGAATGAAGGTGTGAACTCCAAGGAACCCCAATCATCATCTACTAATTTTGACATTGTTTCCATCTCTTGTGTTTTTTCAGTGATAGGTTCTATTTTTTTATGTTGGAATTAATGTTTTTCAGAGGACTGGTAGTTCCCTTTTCAATTTTCAAGCAACTTTCAGGCTCGGGGTCCATTTTGATTTGGTATACCTTATTCTTATAAACATACTTCATGATACGATGAAGAGTCAAAGGCACCATATGCATCCCATGAATCGATGGCCTGTCTAAAAGAAGATTGTATGAAAGTTCATGAGGCATAACATGGATAGAAGTTTGTAAGGTAGCCTTTCTGACTAAAATGGGAAAGGTAATCACACCAAGTAGTTGCTTTCCGATATTTTAAAATCTTTGAATCGATTGGGAATTGGGTTTTATTGTTGATTTATCTACTCCCAACTTATCTAAAATATTTACACTACACACATTCAAAGTTGAGCCATTATCAACAAGGGTTCTTTTTATTCTTTTGGTGTTGTATCTGGCTATTATCATGAATGCATCATATCATTTTTTCATTTCCAAGGGAGGTAGCTCATGTTGGTGGAAGGTAATGTCTACATTAACTGTATTCATTCCTTGTATTAGAGCTACCACATCATTTGCATTTGTATTAAGAGAAACCACAACTTGTTGTAAGGCTATTTGAAACATGTATCGTAACTAGGGGAAGCTTGAATTAGATCCCATAAGGAAATATTAGCAAGAGTATTATTAATTTGTTCAACAAGATCGTACTCCTTTCCCCTATGTGATGGTAAATGAGGAGCACTAGGCAACACAAGATTTGGTAATGGTAATGAAACAAGATTAGGTTGAGTTTGTCAATTATTCCTTGTGTTGTATGTATGAGCAACAGTGTTATAGTTCAGTTGTTGTGATACATTATCTTTAGGTGTTTCAAGGATAAGAACAGGTTTGTTTGAAGGTTGAGGTTTATTTGGAGGTGGATAGAGGATAAGTTGAGGTCGAATAACATTTACTTTGTTTTGCTTAGATTTTTGTAAACAATCCTTAGTGGATGAACCTTGCGAGAGGAATTCTTCAAGGGCTTCAAATAACATGTCAAAATCATCATGACTAAAAGGTTTGTGTTTGTTAATAGGCTGAGTTTGGATAGTGTTTACTTCTTGTAGATTGTGTTGTTTGAACAAGCCTTAGTGGACGAACCTTGCAAGATGAAGTCCCCAATGGCTTCATCTAACATGTCAAGGTCATCATGACTACAAGGATTGAGATTTAAGCTAACTTTGAAAAATGGTGTTAACATGCTTAAGTAACCATGCATCTATGTGTGTTTAAGTTTAACGTTTTTTTTTTATTTTATGTTTTGGTTTTCTAATGAATTAAGTCTACAATGAACAATATGGAAATCTACTGAGCTATCTTTATCAAAAAAATGTACACATAAACTATGAAAATGCATAAAACAATAAATTGGAAAACTAAAATAGCAAACTAACTACAACAAACAAAAACACAGAAATGCACTGTTTAGCCCAAGAAACTATAAGCTGGAACTGCACATGGACTAAGACACCAAGAAGGGTGTCTTGGTCCTCCTGATGAAATTCAAATATTCCAAAGACTAGAATAGACAACACAATACTCAAACAAGATTTTGGACAAAAAACCTTGAAAAGGACTAAGATTCTAGTAAGGGCGTTTTAGTCTCAATAAAGGTTTTTTTACAGAAAAACAACAAGATCTAAGTTGCAAACAGTATTCCCAGGTTTCCTACCCAAGGACTTGATGTTTGGAAATAGAAAATTGTGCAAATGAATGTCAATAAAAATAACTAGTAACAAGCAATTGAGTGAATGTGATTTTTCAATTTTGAATGTAATAAGAATGCAATGAAGATGAAGAACAATGCAATTTTCAATTTTTCAATGAAATGAAAGAATGCAATAAAGTAAATATGAAACATATATGCAATTTTCACTAGTGAAAATATAGGAAACCCTAAATGCAATTTCACTAATGCAAGATGCAAGATACCTAGATGCACTTTCACTAATGCAAGATGCAATGCAAGAATGAATGCTATCTAGATCTAAGGACTTAATAGACTCCAAATCAAAAAAGGCAAAGTGTCGGGTTCACCAAAATGATTAATAAGAAAATGGATACCTTTGTGGGATATCACACTTTTCTCATTCAACCATTCACTAATGTCCTAAGAGTCCTAATTGGATTGACTAACAACCTCTCAAGGTGAGCCAATTCTCAATTAGGAGGGTCCTAGGAAGGGTTTATTAAGTTCTAGGGGGTTCACCACCAAGAAAATGCTTGGAAAAGAAAATGTTTGAAAACATGTTGTGATATGCAAAATTACCTAAAACTAATAATCCAAGCTAAATGAAAGATGCAAATAATGAAATTATGCAGCAGGAAGATGGTATGTGTGCACCTAGGAAATCTGGAGATGTTGTGAAGATTCTAGAAATGCAAACAGGCTACCTAAATATGTTGTTGAGGACTAAGATGCCTAAGATGTATATTAGTCCATTTTATTTTAGGGAAAATGTGGATCTCGGAAATCTGGATCTCTAAGAAAATTGAGCCAGGAGACTAAGATGCCAAAGGTGTATTAGTGCCTTGATTTTCTAGAATTTCATCAATAGATCCTGCTCTAAGGTCTACACTTCGCTCTTCACCAAGTTTTGAGATCTAAACTTGCAAGGAGACCTACAAAACAAAGGAATTTGGATTGATTGTTTATGGGGGTTTTCCTTGGTCAAAACCCCTTGTTTGGTAATTAAACCTTGATGAAAAAGTATAAATCTAGAAATGGAAACATGTGTGTGTGCCCTAATCTTAAGTGTGTCTAAGATTATGCAAGCTAGAACATGGAGAAACCCTATTCAATTGTGTTAGAATAAGATTCCTAGAATGCAAATGTAAATAACCTACAAAGGAGATTTATAATCACCTTAGCAAGTCACCTTGATATGAAATATACCTTCCTTAGGTAGAAAATAGAACAATAATGGACGATGGAATCAATCAAGAAACAAGTCCTTAGGCTTGGATAAATGGCTAGTTGCATCTCCAACCTAGAATCTCTCATGATCCACAATAGACATCCATTACTAATCCTTAGCAATGCTAGATCTTGTCTTGAAAGTAAATTTGCAAAGAACACAATAGAAGGCTACTCCAAGACTTGTGTTTCCTTCAACTTGCTCAATGCTTATCTCAACTCTTGTCATCTTATGTGAAAATGCGGGTGAATCTTACTTTTATAGGCATTCCTATCGAATAACGATTATTAGATCCCAAAGGTCGATAAAAGATCAAATAAATTCAAATATTTTCATTTCCCACTCTTAATTCCCAAAAATAAAGCCCATGGGACTAAGACGCCACCAATGGCATGTTGGTCCCACAAGGCTTATTTTGCCAATTCAAAAGGTGGGTTATCAAGATTGATGGTTTCTTATGGATTTTGGTCAGGTTTAAGCATGCAATATGCCTTGAGATGCACAAAAAGGGGACTTAGGGGCCCATAATAAGTGACCTAAAGGGAAATTAATGCAGAGGTGCTAAAATAGGTCCAAATTAAGTGTGAAAATGCAAAGGTATGCATTTTTCTCCACTACAGTACTAAGCGTTTATATTTATTATATATGATAAATCTTTGGCCAAAGTAAGTGTAGTTGCCACTACATACACTTTGTCGGTTCACTGTGAACCAAGATTGCATAGCTAGTAGGGAGTCTCATGCATGTTAGGCAGGTATCCAATGTATGGAAACACTAGTTATGTAGGACACAATGCCATGCTTAGGTAGGCATTATATTAGAGGGTTTTCATACAAATCTCTTCATTGAAGGGTAGGGCCATCCTACTGGATAGAAAGATGTGCATGGGACCACTTAAGTTTGTGGTTGGAGGAAAAGAACTTGGGTGATGTTCTCCCTCATGCAGTTGGCAGTTAAGACTTGTGTGAAATAGAAGAATATGAAGATATGTGTTTTGGTTGAGGATATCTTGACCAATATGTTCTTGTACATTAAGATCTCAATGTAAGCTATCATTTGTAATTATGCTATTGCATCTATTTGGAAAATGTATATGAAAGATGTATTCATTACTTGGGATTATGTTTAATGTTACTTATTCATGCAATGTAATTTGGAATGGGTTTATTTCAAATGTGCATCTATGTTATTAAATTAGAAAAATTTATTTCTATGTGTTGATGAACTTGATTTTTTCTCATACATGGGTTAAAACTTAGGTGAAAAAAATAGGGTAAACTTTGGGCATGTTACTAAATTATTGTTGAACTATTATAATATCTTACCTTATTAAGGGGAAATTTCTATCATCAACACCAAAGTTAATCATGGTACTTGGGACCTTACTACCCTCAATCTCTAACATTAACCTCTAGACATATTGATAATCATCATTACATTAATAATTATCATAAATGGGAGAAGTATTATCATGATGAATTCCATGAACCTAATCATCCTTAGGACAACAATCGCTCCATTAATAATCCAATACCATTGAAGAATTGTCATCACTTGGTTTAATATTTTATTCATAAAGACTATCATAAAGATGGGAGAATATGTTTAAATACAAAATCTTGTCAAACATATATATAAATTAGGTTTTCATCAAGGAAGTAGTCATTGTGACATAACACTTTTGCATAGTTATAACTTTACTTCATTGTGTAATCATAAACAATTATCCTGAACAAACTACTACACTATGCTCATAAGAATAATCACACCAATTTTGTGATAATAAAAAAACCCTTTATTCTCTAGAATATTTTCTTCAATCCATGGGTACTATCATGTCCTATTTTGACAATTAATTTAGGGTAATAATCATGCCTTAACTGCCAAAGGAGTATTAATACAACTACTATAGTCAAAGTGTCATGGAAGAAATGGTGTCATCATAGGAATTTTACAATCAAGGTGGATTGTCCTATCTTTAAACCATTATTGCCTACACAAGGAGAAAATAATCAACATTCAAAGGGACTCAAAAACCACACTAGATTCAAGGTTAATCATATTTTTAATCAAAATCCTAGCTAAACCATAATAATGATAATGGGTCAATCTAGATTCTATCAAATAGAAGCAAGGGGTTGTCATTATGGTAGAAGAGAGTTACTGTATCAATTTTTTTATAAAAGATATCCAACATTCAAATATTCCCCACTCATTATATCCTACCATAATAGGTAGAGGGGTGATTATGTATAAGCTTATCGACTTTGATGTTGCTCCAAGTAACTAGGAAGATGAGACTATACAACCTTTAGACACTATCATGTATGATTAGATGCTCCTAGTTAGTGAGTCAATCAATCACATGCCCATGTTTTAGGCACTTGATTGCCACTTAAATTAATGATGGCCCATTTTGACAATTAATCCAAATAAAAGGACTGTAGAAAATGGCAAGGGTAATTGTGAGCCCTCATCTCCCATTTCCTACTAGTCAAGCATCTTTCGATTTACTTGAAGTGTTCCTCACCTTTTTTTTTTCTCTTTCTCTACCTTATCCAACTTTTCATTTCATATAAATGTAGGTTTATGAAAACAATTTAATTAAATGTTTATGTTATCATAAAATAAGTCTTTGATAGATACCCTAATAGTGTATATGCACTTTGTGCATCTAATTTTACGAAGCCAACAACATGGTCTAGATTGCCAAATATTCAAAACAAAAACAAAACCATTTTTTTCTTTCTAGAATTTGACAATAAAACCTTGTTCCTTCATTATCAATGTAGGCATGACAATGCACATTATTATAGTGAAAGCTTATTTTTTAGATTACTTTATTTAGCATAACCAATCATCTTCACAAGAACATTTTGTCTATTTAAAATGATGGAAACAATTCACGTACAACAATTCCTCTTGCAACAATCTTGGAGATAAATTCCATTGTAGTGTGTAAATAAACACATATTGAAGGTTCTTAATAACTATAATAGTTGTTCTTGGGATGCATCTAACAAACCAAAAGCAATGGCCAACTTTTCACTATGATGATAGAGAAATAACTCATTTCCCTCATTTTCCTCACTAAGTAAATGTCTTGAACTTGGGAAATACTCTGTTGCCTTCATCTCTCAAGTCAATCTCTCCAACTTTGCATAGATCTCTGGTGTTTGTGGATGTGAGATATCCTCTACTCATAAAGCACACACAATTTCATGGATTTCAATCCAACTATAGCTAAGAATCCTATTATATCCTTTACCATTTATCAATCTCACCATTTGAACCTCACACCACTTGCCCACATCTGCATAAATATTTGAGAGAAGAACATAAGTCACAACATTTTTAGATTCTAATTAAAAAGCTTCAGCATTATAAATACTCCTAAAACATATTTTTGTGTGTGATTTAACCAATTTCATTTGCCTGAATTTTTTAAATCTTTATCAAGAAATCCATTTTGTTCATATCTTACAACCATGGAACCAAATTTCTTTGAGGCACATAGTAAAACAGTTCGCCTGCCTTGTGTATGCTTCCACACTTTGCATACATGTCTACAGAGTAGTTGCAAATACTACATCTGACAAAATTCCTCTATCCTTTATGCTTTGATGGATGTCCATACCCTGTTCCAAAGCTCCCATTTCGGCACAGGTTGCAAGGACGCTGACAAAGTTTGTAGAGTCCGGCATTACACCTGCTAATTGCATTTGCTTGAAAGTTTCTGAAGAACCAAATTTCTTTGAGGCACATAGTAAAACAGTTCGCCTGCCTTGTGTATGCTTCCACACTTTGCATACATGTCTACAGAGTAGTTGCAAATACTACATCTGACAAAATTCCTCTATCCTTTATGCTTTGATGGATGTCCATACCCTGTTCCAAAGCTCCCATTTCGGCACAGGTTGCAAGGACGCTGACAAAGTTTGTAGAGTCCGGCATTACACCTGCTAATTGCATTTGCTTGAAAGTTTCTGAAGCCTCTTCAACAAATCCATTTTGTGAATATCCTGCTATCAGGGCTTTCCATGAAAACATTTTTTTTGGAGGCATTCTGTCAAACAGTTCACGTGCCTTGTCTATGCTTCCCCATTTTACATACATGTCTAGCAAGACAGTTACGGCTACATTCTTGACAAAATTTCATCTTTCCTTCATCCCGATGGATGTCCATAATCCGTTCTGAAGTTCCCATCGGTGCAGGAAGGAGGATGCTGGCAAAGATTGTGAAGTCCAACTTTCCACTGTGAGTTACATTTGATTGAAATTTTCTTAAACCGCTTCAACAAACGCATTTTGTGCATTCCTGCCATCAAAGCATTCCATGTGACCACATTTCTTTGAGGCATCCTGTCACACAGATTAAACTATCCATATTTTGCATGCATTTCTACCATAGCTATCCAACGTGATGTTTGAATAATCCTTGTATTGGCAAATGAAAACAGGAGAGTTGATTAGTGTGAGTTAAGCTTATATAATTAACGATTTAAACACATTTACCGGCATTCACGTAAATGAGAAATAATTTAAACACATTACTGGAATCCATGTAACTGAAAGTGGGAAATTAGGAAACGGAAAAGATGTTGAAGAGGGCCCCACAACATCCACCTAAGCGGTAGTGTGTGATGTTTAAGCTGGACCGATCGTACCTCATTAATATCTTATGGGCACAGAGAAGAGTTGGCGCTAAACAAGAGGAAAGAGATTGATTGGTTGAGGGCAACAATAATGTGAATAACCAGCGCTTATGGAGGAGGGTACAATGCCAAATTTGAATGGAGAGAAATGCAGATTAAAGGGAAATAAAATGCAGGACAGGAAATTTGATAACTGCAGAGTTTAAATATCCCAGCCGTGGCTATGATAAAGTGAAGATAATGGTTTCAGAGGTGCGTGATAGAAGAATAAGACAAGTATTCCAATCTTTGGATTAAAAAAGTTATATGCTGAGAGGGGTCGAGCCAATTGAAATTGGCAATTCATTAACAGTTAATGCTAAGCAAGACAAAAGGAAGATTAAATGCATGAAGAAGGAAATGTAACAGGGAGTGCATGGAAAGAATCCAAAGAGGTGAATGCAGTGTTAAATAAGACAAAGGATTACAATGGGAAGACACTAACAGAGGAGAGAAGGAAATTATAAAAAAAAAATTGCAGATTTTGTCTGTAGGCTGAAATCAATTAGTTGAATTTGAAATTGAATGTTGAATGCAAATTGAAGTTGTTTATCTGTAGTGATTCGATTGATTTGAAGCCGCTTACATGATTTCATTGTAAACTTTAATTGATTTCAATCGATAAATTAAATCGTCGAATTGAGTTGTTGCTTGGCTGTGAGATAGAGTTGTTGATTTTCATTAATTGGTATTAATTTTGGAGTTGATTTTCGTCTGCACCATTACTCTAGGATATTAAATGATGAATACAATTGAATTGGATATTGTATTGGTTAAAATTTTGAATCAAACAAATAGTGTAATTACTAATAGAACGTATTCAACAAAGAATGAATGAGGAAGATATGGTTTCTTGTGGGTTCATTAGAAAGTGCATCTGTAATTAAAATAATTACATATTTTAACTACGATAAATAAATAAATACAAAAATATGGAAAATAAAATTAGAAATATTCTCTAATGACAAATCCTCTAATACCATATTCTCTAATGATAAAGTTATCAATTATTTTTTTATTATCGCTAACATGTCTTTTGATGACTCTTGGTTGATCAATTCAGGTGCATTCTACCATATGAATCTCTACAAGGAGTGGTTATGGACATATAAAGCATATGATGGTAGGGAATATTTCCTCAATGATAATAGCACTCATAAGATTGTGGGTCAAGGAGATGTAAAATTGGTATTGAATGATGGGAAAGTGAAAAATATCAAAGATGTATTTTATATCTTAGTTTCAACAATAAATTTAGTTTTTATTTCAAAAATAAATGATTTTGGGACACACATGTAATGTTTAAAAAGAGTGGTTTCAAGCTAATTATAGGAAACTTGGTGTTGGTGAGGGGCACATGGTGTGGAACCTTGTTTAGGATGGAAACATCAACATTTTTTTAGCTATATCAATATAACAAAAATATCTTATTCTTGTAAATTATGGCATCACAAATTGTCGCATAGGTGTGAAGGATCTTAAAACCCTTATTAATAAAAGTATGGTTGATGATTTGTTTAGGTATATTGGTGATTTTGACTTCTAGGTAAACTATGTGTTTGGTAAAATCATAGAATATCTTTTAAATCTAGTAGTTCTAGAGAAAACCAATTTTTTGAAATAATTCATAGTGACATGTTTGGTCTTATGGGTATTTTTTTTATTTTTAAATCTCACTACTATGTTATATTTATTTATGACTTCTCGAGGTTTTCTTGGATTTATTTTTTGAAGCACAAATCTCCTCTATTATCTAAGTTTGAATAATTTAAATCACTTGTAGAGAAGCAAACAAATAAAAAAGTAAAGGTTTTGAGGTTAGACAATGGTTGTGAGTAGTTCTCTAGGTAATTTGATGATTATTGTATAAATGTAGGTATTGCTAGATAGGAGACTACTCCATACATTCCATGGAAAATTAGAGTTACAAAATGGACCAATAAAACCTTGATTGACAAAGATAGAATCATGCTACGTAACACTAAGTTGGAATTGTGTTTTTGGTTTGAGGTTATACACATTTCTTATTATTTGGTAAATAGATCTCCAAATTTTTGTCTAGTTGACAAGACACCCTACGATGTAAGGATAGGTAAAAGGCCATAGTTTTCTCATTTTTGAGTATTTAGTAGTGAAGCCTATGTTCATGTTCCAAAATAAAAATGATCTAAGATTGATTTCAAGGTTAAGTTTATTTTTGTGTGCTATGGAAAGAATATTAAAGGTTATAATCTTTTGAATCATGTATAAATGAAAATTATTTATGATAAATATGTGATTTTTAAGAAGATAAGGGTATTTTTAGATGTTGAACAACTTTATGAAAAGCCATAGAAAATTGTGCATTTTTAAAGTAAGTTTGAACCATAGGAAGATACACATGTAGGGCAAGAAGAGGATGGACATGAAGAGGAAGGAAAAGGTTCAAAAAAAGAGTTGAAGTGGGGAATAATTAGATCCTCTTATAACACCTCTAAAAAAGTCCACTAGATAAGAGAAACTTGTTGATAGGTATTGATATAGCCCATCTAATTTTTGTTGTATCTTTACAAATTATTAGGTATTGATAGTGAACCTAAGTCTATAAAGGAAGATCCAACTTCAAAGGAGCGTGAGTCTTCATTGGATTCCATGAAAAATTAAATGAAGGATTTTGAAAAATGTGAGACTTGGGGCCTAGTTGGATTTCTTAAGGGGATGAAGCCCTTTGGTTGCAAGTGGGTAATAATTTTTTTTTGAAAAATATGATAAATTAGAGCAATAATTTAAGGCCTTTTTAGTGGCCAAAGGTTGCTCCTAAATTGGGGGAGTATATTTTTTGAGATATTAACTCTTGTGGATAAGTAACCTCCATTACATTCCTATTGCCTGTTATTGTTGCTTATGATTTCAAAGTAGAGAAAATAGATGTCAAAATTTAATTTCTACATGGCATCTTAAAGAGGAGATGCATATGAAACAACTTGATAATTTTGTGATATATGGGAAGAATAATTTATTTTGAAAGTTAAGGAAATCCCTGTGTAGGTTAAATTAGTATCTGCATGTGCAATATTATAAATTTGATGTTTTTGCATTGGAATTTGGTTTGGTTAGAAGTGAAGTAGAAAACTATGTATATTTCAAATTAATTGATGATCAATTATTAATTAGATTCTTATATACATGGATGATATGTTGTTTATGGGTATGACAATGGGATGATTAGGGAGCTTAAAATTTAGTTATTTGGTACTTTTGGTATAAAAAAATTAAGAACTGGTATGTATATTTTGGGAGGAATTAGATTAATAGAAAATGTGGACTAAATTAAAAAGATGTTTGTTGATACTACTTTATAGTATTTTTTAATGTAAGACTATAAGCTACTAAGTATTTTCTTACTACTTGGCACTAGGCTTCCCTTGGAACAATTTCCTATATTGGATGATAATCTTCAAGAAACATATAAGATTTTTTACGCTAGTGTTCTTGAAAGCCTTATGTATGCTATGATCTATAAAAGACCAAATATTCCCCAAGTAGTGGGATTTTTGAGAAAGCTTATTTCTAAACCTATTAAAGGGCATTATATTTATGTGAAAATATTTTTTAGATATTTGTGAAGGAATTTTGACCATATAATTTGTTATCATGGGAATGATGAAGAGGGAAAGTTTATTCTAATTGGGTTGGTGATCTAGACTACAAGAGGCCCACAAGTAGCTATGTTTTTACATTTTTGGAGGAGTCATTAGTCGGATGAGAAAGAAATAACCTACAGTTACGTTTTTGATGTAGTAACATACCAAGTATTGATAGTTGGCATGTACTAGAGGTATGGAACTAGTCATTGGGAGGAGAAATTACAACATTAGGTGAGGTATTGAGTGGCCAAAATTGTAACAATTGGGAGTTGTGAGGTGAAAAAGGTGTCACAAGAAGGTCCAAGCAATGATGCTACAATTCCATGCATAACAAGGGGAGAAATATGGGAGTGTTCATGTGGTTATTTTGAGACTACAAGACCAATAGAGGGATAATATCATATTATAGAGAGTACAATATTACTAATAGAGTAATGAAGTGGTTGAATGTGAAGAGGTCATACTAATGAAGAGGCAAAAAGGCTTTTAGTAACTTACATGGATGTGAAAAGAGTCTACAAGTGTTGTAGAGGATTATTTGCTATGTGGATGAGGAGGCAAAGGTATAAAGTTAGCAACATAAATGTGAAGTACAAAAAGGGGATGAGGAAGAGATTGGATAACCATATGAATGTGATCAAATATTATAGAGGGTGACAAATGATGAGCCATTATGGCATAATGACTACCCTTGGTGGAAAAGAGGCTGGAAGGGGTCATTTGGTGGCAATGTTTGATCAATAAGATGGTTGCAAGGAGAAAAAATTAGGGTAATAAACGAGGTTGTGATATTAGAAAGGAGCCATTGATGGGAGTATTATATGTAGAGTATCATTGATTAGGTTTTATGTACACCAAAATAAAATAGTTGTGTATGGTGAAATAACAACATTTATTTCCTAGAACAGTGGTGCATATCAAGGATTCTAGGATGACTTCATAAAATGTACACATCGATTGCATGAAGGATAGTGAGAATTTATGAAGAAAATAGAAGGAGCTAATTAAAAGCTTGAGGTACACTGAAAACATTTATGCAAGATTAATTGTGTGTAGTGGAATGGTTGAACATGATAGATTTGGGTGCACAAGACATTGAATGTAAGAATTTTGATATAGTACACAAGGAAAAAAGATAAGTGAGTTTAAACATCAAAATATTTGGGTAAAATTAAAGGATCCACACAAAAAAAAATCCAGAAGGGAATATAGAAGTTAAGAGAAAGTGATAGTTTCAACATGCAAACAATCTAGGCAAAGAGAAAGGAGGAAGTCACATAAGAATAAATAATAGCCAAATAAGAGAGTTGGCTAGGATTCTAGAGGAGTGGATAGATGAATATTAAAATAATAATAAAAAAAAAAAAGAGATAACCAAGATGAGAAGAAATAGCATAGGAACACATGTATCCAACCAACAAGGATTGAGTGGAAGATATGGAGTTTAGTGATAAAAGAGAAATTTGTAGGCTATGGAGATTGAGAAATGTATTGGATGATAAGACTTGACACCCATGAGGAGCTAAGTGGAGATGCTATAAAGGTGGAAAAGGCATGAATAGGATAGGGTAAGCAAGAGATCCTACGTCAGGACAACTAGGTAGTGAGACAAATAAAGGGTAAAGTTCACATGTGAGACCAAGTTGGAAGCATGCCAAGAGGAGGTGAATTTGTGTGTGAATATCAAGAGAAAAGAAGAAACATGTGATCAATATGTGAATGAGTGAATGTATGCGAGAAGAAAATTTATGTAAAAAATAAATATAGATAGGCTAAGAGTACATTTATATAGTTGAGGAGTTGAGTGTGTGTGTGTGTGTAAGAAGGTGAATAGGGGTAGCACAAGTTCCTGCATGTAGAAGATGCAATATTTTATGTAATAAATATCTTTTTTTTTCAAATTTTTGTTCAATGATGTACACGAGTATGTTAGGATGTATGTTAGGTATCCATTATTGAGTGTAGCTATTGTAGGTGAGTGGTAGTCTTAGGCTGTAGGTTTTCTTAAGTTTCAATCACTCTAGGTTGATCTACAACAAAAGAGAGAACCCTAGTTTACTTTTGTCTATCTATGTGTGGGGTTCTTGGATAATTCAATGAGCATCTAAGGTTTTTCTTACATTTTTTGGTATAAGAGCACCTAGTAGAGATTGACTTGCATCATTTTTCTATTGTATAAATAAAGGGCATAATTATGAAACATGCCCATTAAGTGGTGATATGGTTATATATATTATCTTTGAGTGAAAATAGGATAGAATCAATTGTAACAATTAGAGTACCATTTGTTTAGCTAAAAACTAAATGTATCATGCTTATATGAAGCATATTTTATGTTTGTTATCACTGCGTCCAAGAAATATTTGACGGTGATAAATTTATGTTATAGGAGGTGTACACATCAATAAATGTTATAAATTTCTCTCACTAAGCTAGTGAGCACAAAGAAGTTCAAGTGGTTTGATGAGTCTATGGCCTCTTAAACCTTGAAAAATAATTCATAGTTTGATGTTGTTCCATTTTTTTTCTTGTAAGGTATACATGACAAGTGAGAGAATGTTAGGATAGGTGTCTTACACATTTTAAGATTATAATATTGAAATTACTTATTTAAATAATTGTTTACAATCACATATTTAGGGCATCCCACTTGAAGTGACACTATGTGTCACTTATAGTTTTTATTTTGGAAGCTTATAATTATCACTTAATGTCATAGAAGCTATTAAATAAAATCATGACTTGTAGGGTATGTAAGAGTTGTCAAAATGGAAAGAACATGGTGAGATGGAGTTAAATGTGTACTTGGAGAAAATCATGGAGAAATTATATGGAAAAGGAAAGACAAGACTATTTGAGAACACAAGTTTTGTAGTTGTGCTTTCTAATTTACTATCAATTAACTAAGCTTGTTTTGGGTATTGGGATTTGTGCATGGATATGGATGCCTAACTTTGATAGAGGTTTCTATCACATGGATTTAAAAACCATTCATTGTTTTTTTATTTTTCACATGTCTATATATTGAGTATTAGGGTTGAAAGAAATATGATTATGCATTTTGAGGCACACTTATGCAATTGGGTTTTTGGAGAGATAGTATATTGTATTGATGTACTTCCTTGTTTGAATAAATTAATACAATATTGGGATTTTTGGTCACTTTTTTGCAAGGGTTTTTCCACATATATCATGTGCTATTGTAAAGTGTTGTGGTTTGTATTTTCTCTATTGTAGTATTATTATTTCTATTTCTTACATAATCCATCAATATCAATGAATTTGAATATGCTAAGGTACAATAAGTTTTAACTATATATTTCCACCATGTTATCAATAGGTTACACACAACATTCAATGAACCACAAGTTTTGTAAAGCTATCCAACTTCCTTCTCCTACTTGAATTTTTCAACCTCCTCTTGATGCAATATTAGAATGTACATCACACTTTTTATAAAAACATAGTCAGTAAAGATTTCTTTTAAAGCATGCCCAAAAGAAGCTTAAAATTCTCTTCCTACAATTTAGAGTGGCCTATAACTCTACAATTTGGTCTTCCTTTGATAATGTAAATTGTTCCTTGAGGTGATGACCACAATATTTTTGGTTGTTTGTAACCTCTTGCATTCCAAAATTTATTGGCAATGCTCATCCAACCCTAATAAAATTGGTTGTTATCACTAGCATAGACAATATGGTGGTGGTATGGAGGGGATATATTTTATTGTTTTAACTACATTTGAAATTAATTATGTGAGAGAGGAGAAACTTAAAAATTAAATTCTTAACAATGGTAAAATTTATCTTTGGAATTTTATTTGTATATGGTCATACTAAAATTAATTTTATGTTATGATGAATCATTGAATAAAAGATTTTATGAAACAATAAGTGCACAAGATTTTATATGTTCGAAATTGTGTGGTCAATATTTGGCTTATCACAATAGGATAATCATTTTCAATAAAAAGGACATGGATGGTAAAAATGATGAGTGACAAAGGTCACAATACAAATCTATGGGCCCCACCTCCATGTAGAATAGTTAAAGGAGTTTTTGTTCCAAATAATCTCAATCAATATCATTAGGAATAGTTCATATGCATTGGAATTTTGACACCACAACATGAACACTACCGAAGTAATTATTATCATACAATTCACTAGTAGAGGAAGAAATTCAACATTGTTGAAGATGGCGTTGAAAAATCAAATAGCAAAATGTTGAAAGATTTAAACCATAATAGCATATAGCTAATAACATAAAATGAATTTGTTTTCTTCTAATCTTCTCGTATAGAGGGGAGCCCTCTCTTATTGAGGTAGAGGCTGGGTTGGTTCTTTAGACGGACTGGTTTTATGTGAAGGATGCTACTCTGCAGGGTTTTGATCTCATCTCTTACTTCCCTATCGAGGTGGGGAGTTTGGATGTCCTAGGTTTTTCTATTATGCTTTTTGTTGCAGTTTGGCTTTTATAGGCTAATGGTTGTAGCCTGACGGTTTTAGGCAATTCTTTTGTCTTGTTTTGTTGCTTGACTATCTCAAGCAGTGCTTCTGTTCTGATTGGGCTCTATGTCCTGATTTTGTCTTGTTTTGATTAGAGGTAAAAAATGAGTTTTGAAGGGGCCCGGAACCCTTTTGTCCTGCTTTTGTCTTGTTGAGGGTTAAGGTTCCCTGTTTAACCTTGTGTTGTGGTAGCTTCACTATTTTTCGACTGTTGGTTCTCTATGTTTATCTTTCTGCAACTTTCTTTTCTTGATCGGGTTTCGAGTCCCTATCAAAACCTATGTGTTAATGGTTTTAGGTCCATTCAAAACCTATTTTTTCCCTAATCAAAACATAAAATGATAATAATAATAATAATAATAATAATAATAATAAGTTATTTGGAATGGTTTCCCATGCATTACAATATCTCAGGTGTATAAATCCTTTTCAAACATAAATGCCCAAACCACCCCACAACTAATAAAACACTAACTAGGAAAAAATAATTTGCCAATATTGCTAAGTTGCTAAGGTGAATTTATTACAAAATCTAAATCTTATTTTCCAGCATCCCCTCTAAACCAACAATTTTGTTTGGTTTTATGTGCTTCTCTTGCGCTCTTAGGATCTTTCACCTAAAAGGAGAGATAAAACACCAAAATTGTGATGGTTCACTCAAATAGAGGATTGTAATATGATGTAATTAAGACTAAATGCAAGGATGTAGATGCAACTAAATGATGTAATTGAATGATTATTAATGCAAAACTAATGTAAAATGCAATGTTTGAAAACACAGTGAGATGTGCAAGAATGAACTAAAACATGAACAAATACAAAACAAAATTAAAAGAGGCTGATCAGAGTGCACCTGGGCAATGAATGCTGAGTCTGGAAGGATCTGAATGCTGGCAGAAATTAGTGTAAATTACGAATGGGACTCATTCACCACTGATGACAAATTAGTCCTCCTACTAGTAAAATCTCCTAAAACGGATTTTCGACTGTCGGGAATTGGATATTGACAAAATCACTTTTTTTCAACCTTAAGGTGAGACTCATTCACCACTGATGGTGAATCAGCCCTCTTCCAAAATTTTGTGAAATCAAAGGCCAATTTTGTAGCTCCAAATCTGCACTTGTCTTTTTGTCGAGTTGATGGAGTCAAATCTGCAGAAAACAGACTATGGGTTGTCTCCAAGCTTGAAATAGGGTTTAGTTGACTTGAAACACTTTGTTGACTTATTGACCACCTTTCAACACCTAATTGCTTGACAAATCTGCATACAAAAGTCTACAAACACACATGTAAAAGGGGGAAAATGGTTAAGGGTTAGAGTATAGGGATTTTCCTTGGTCAAATCCCACTTTGGTAATCAAACCCTTAATGAAGAAGGGTCATCCCACAATAATGGGTTACACTTTTTGGCCAAACTTGACACTGAAATCAACATTTTCAGAAAAAAAATTCACTTTCTAACACCTATAGTAGGTAAACTATTAGGAATTTGAAAATGATGTAAATTAGTGATTTGTGAGATTTTTTCTCTAGATTTTAAATATATTTAAAAAAAAAATTGGAATTAAATTGTTTTTTTTTTGTTTCTCCTTTGATAACTAGTTTTTAATACTAAACAACATTTTTTAAAAGTGATGTGTACTTCGTCACGCATAATTTTTTTCTACAAAGGATAAAATTCTGATTCTTTTTAATTTAGGTTGCTAACACTGGTATCTAGTGGTTTCATTTTGTTTCATAACGTTTTGTTGAATATTTTTCTTTTAATTAAGTTTTGAAGTCAAACCACTTACAATTTAGACATAGGTGCATTTCGGCTCGCATAACTTTTTTTGTATGTATTGAAATTCAATTTTTTTTTTTGTTAGAACAAGGACACCAATACCTAGGGCGTATATATTTTTCAAAAAAAAAAATCTCAAATTTAATATTTTTCCACAATGATTTTTCACTGAACTTGATGTTCGGTGAAAAACCTATGTTCATTAAACAAAAGAATAAAATGAAAAAAAAATATATATATATTAAATTTATAGTTGTTGGAAAGCACGTTTTGAGCACTACACTCCCCCAACTTGGTTTATCAAGTTTGAATCCATTTGCACCTCCTTTCTGGGCTTTGATAGTAAAAAAAATACATAAAATTTGAAATGGTGGAGGGGAAAGAGAAAAAAGGGGTTCATTAGAACCACCCTTCTAATGAAGGGGGTTCGAATGAAGGGGGTTCATTAGAACCCCCCTTCATTCGAACCCCCCTTCATTAGAAGGGTTGGTTCGAATGAACCCCTCTCCATTCCGCTAAATTTTTCCACAAAAGTTTCCTCTAAGATAGCGTTCGAACGAAGGCTCCAAAAAACGCATTTAAAAGGCTAATTTTTGGATTTTCTAATATTAGCATTTTTTATTTTTTATTATTTGCAATTTTTTTTTGTTTTCTTAAGTTTCTATTATGAAAGTATGTGAATTTTTTCTATATAAGTAAGAAAAAAATCATAGAAATTGTCAAAAATATTTTGGTTTTACAGGGAAAGCTTTGGAGGAGAATATCTGAAGAATTGTGAAAAATATTTTTGTTCTATTGGAGGATAATATTGAAGAATTGTGAAAAATATTTTTGTTTTATTGGAGGAGAATATTTGAAGATCAAAAGAGGCTTTGTTCTATTGGAGGAGAATATCTGAAGATCAAAAGAGGCTTTGTTCTATTGGAGGAGAAGATTAGAGGAATTTTCAAGTGATATTTTACAAAGAAGGAGATGGGAAACAAAAAAACAAGACAAAAGAAGAGTCAACGAAAGAATTCAGCAGAAGAGGAACAAAGATTACGTGAAGAAAGCTTGCAAAGATATCATAGACAAAAACAAGGTATGCCAAACTTGAGCCTCTCCCAATATTATTCCTTTTGTATCCCTTTAACCTTCCATTTTATTTTTTATTCAAGAATTATGTAGGAGGATTAATATATTTCTTTTGATCAACGTAAAATTTCCTATTTCAAACCTATCTCAAAATTATTTAGTTTCATGCATTCTCTGTAGAAATTTAAGAGTGATAATATCTTAATTTACACTAGATTTAATATTACAACCTTAATTTTCTTTCTTTAAACTAACATGCATTTCCCTTCATTAGCCCCACACTTAAAGATGAAATAAATACCCAAAATGATTAATTACCATGAAATACAAAAAGCCTTTAATAGAAGACAAAAAAAAATGAATAGGTACTGAGCATTATTAATAGAAATCACAAGTGTGACATCATGAAAAAATTGATGGTAAAATTGATGAGAATAGAACAAAAGAGATAATTAATTATCTAAAAAATCAACTACTGGCAAGCCATAGAAGGAGATGCAATTGGAATCTATCAAAGGAATACAAGAATCCAAGGAATTTTACAGTTGATAGAGAAAAACAACTTTCCAATCTTACAAAAAGTTAAGATGCTTCTCCATGAAGGTTGTGTCATCATTCTCCCTTCATCACCTTTACTTTGTGTCCTCTAGTTCTCAAGCTATGTCTGATCTAATCAAGAATGGAGTAAGATTTCAATCTCTCTTGTAACATTTTAATGTTGTTGGCATTTTTCTTTATGGGGGCTCTACTAACTTTAATTACCCTCCTTAGAATAGCTTTGATCCATAAAATATTTCTCTAAAAATGTAATTCATTCACCACTCTTAGTGTTTTCCATTTTCAATTCACTAATTTATTCCATAACCTCCCAATGTTTGAAGAAAAGTTGTTCTTCTTTCATAGGGACAAGCACCTTTTCCTTGGAAGTTTCTTAGCCATTTAGATAGTTTTTAGTTTCATTTTGTTGGTCTCAATGAAGAACCACTTAAGGATTGTATGATGAATGATAACCTCTTTGTTCATATCAATATTTTTATTTGCAATCAAGTTCACAATTGAAGCAACAACCTCTAAAGAGAGAGAATGGCATGGAAGATCAGCTAGTGAAATAGGAGGGGCAAGGCATAAATATTTCACTTTACCTCATCATCCAAATCAATTTCATCCTCCATTTTCACTTTACTCTTCACCTTAGGATTATTTTTCTACCCTCCACTCCCTTTAGTTTACCATCCAAAATGGGGTCATTCTCATCATAGTTTTCCCCTTCTTAAATGTGACTTTAGTGCTTCTAATATCTTCACCACCAAAAAAATTCATTCTAATATCTTCACCACCAAAAAATTGCATTCTTCCATGATTCTCAAGATCATTAGGGCCAAAGAAAAGACTTTCTTAGAAAGGGTACCTAGGGTCAAGACTCAAGGTAAGAAGAATAAACCATTTTAGGAGTGTAATCCATAATGGAATAAGGTCATCTCTTCTTATAGTAATGTAAGTCCAATTTAGAAGAAGCAAGGTGGATTCTACAAGTAGCAATGACAAGTGGGGGTTTCAAGGATAATTCATGTTTAATAAGTAGGATGAAATATTTGTGTAGGGCACAACCTTAATTATTCTATTAAATTCAAGAATAGAGTATTCAAGAAAGGGTAACATAACGAAAGGAAAAATCACTAGGTGATTGTTATGAAAATAGACAAATGATGTAAAATGGTGTAATTGGCTTGGAAGTGCTCCTCAAGCATGACATACCTTGTTAGCAAAAATTGTGCATAGATAAAGGATTTTGTCCTAGGTTACTTTGGTGTAGTTCTTATACCTTAGTATGAGCAATAAAAGGGAGACAAGAACTTATGTGGTGAGTTACAAAAGGATGTGGTAGGAAAGAACAATTAAAATTGAAAATACACATATATTTACAAATAAATAATAGCACATCATACATTCATTAGATCATCATGCAATATATTATATTCATCATATATATCTATGTTACATAGTTCATTTATACATCAATATTCTTTCTTATATTTCTCTTCTATATATATCATCCATCTATTATATATTACATACTTTCTTCTCTATTCTACTTCTATAACTTCACCATAACTTCATCTAGTGCTTCTTTCCTTAATTTTCCTATAGTTTTATTGTTTCTTCTCTTCTTTGCTTAACATTATGACTAATGTTTCAAGAAATCCTTCAATTATCTCTACTAAATATCAAATCTCTCTGCATTCTGATATTTGTGAAAAGCCAACAAAGCCTTAGCATTTGCATAGACTAGTTTATCATTTATTTCATATGGTAATTGCAATATCTAGAATGTGAGTGGTTCCACTACCTCCATGAAAGTGTGCTCTTTGTCTACTACAAATGTAATGTTATTCACATATTAGTGCATAATATTAGAGGATGCTTAGTCCCTTGATTTCATTTGGGCTTAGAAATTTTTGAAGAATATGAGTATATGATTAAGATACATAACATCTTTAAAGTGTTTCACATATATCTCGATATATCAGTATATCTCTATATATCAGTGAGGTTGTTGACTGAATTTCCATGGCATGGTACTCTCACACTTATAGCAGGTTGTCATATCTTTATGAAATGCCTTTAGATCCATTTCTTCTCATTGGATTTTGACAAAATATCGCGTTTCTTTCTCACAAAAACCACCATCCTATGTAATGCCCCCTCAAGGATTAGACTGAAAAAACATGATTAAATACAATAACACAACATTTATATTAATAGAGAACATCCATCTTTTATGTAAATTGAGCAGAGATTATGAGCAAATTTCCACCAAATATGGCTTTTGGGTAAAGATTGTGGTTGAAACCGTTTTGTAAGAAGACTCATATATATACACGTGGAATAATCATTAAAGGTTGTTGTTACAAATGGACATAGAAAATTTAAATCTGAAATTGTCAAATTTGAAATTTTGATGTGAAGGAAAGAAGACAAGTCCAGAATTCAATAAAGAGTTAGTGCAGATCTTTTTTTACTAACCAGTTGATCTTGTTAATCTCTTGGCATCTTATGACCTCCAAATTCCTTTACTTCAAGCGAGTTTATCACTGCATAATAAACAATTTGTTGAATACCTTATGCATATTTTTAGGATCCAAATTGTGGTATACCTTATGTAGATTGGTGTGGATGAAGATGTATTGAGTTTGAGAAGGAGAATTAATAAAGAACCCTGCTTTTAATGCCTATTTTCACTGTTCTTTGAGATGGTACAGTCTGTACGAACCATTAATGGGCCTGAGATTGGTTGGATGTGGTAGAGGTTTGAATCTATTTTAATATGTTCTTTGTTTTGTTTCATTTCATTGAGAAAGTAAAAAGTTATAGTATTTTTATTGAAGACTGCCTGAAACCCTATGAGGGTAAACTATCCACTATTATGTGATAGAAATGTTCCCTATCTATGGAAGCTCCTATGAAGTACCAAGTCCAATGCTACACTCAAAGGAGGAAGATTTTGTCACATTAAAGATGATAATTGATCAGAATTATGACAACAGTGCCTTCACGCCCCAACTATCTATGTTGATGATAATTTATTGTGGCAACATTGAGCTTGAGCATTATGATGCTCTTTGTTGTGCCTTCAATTTGAATCTTGGAAATCATTTGGGCAACACTTACTGATCAACATTGTCTTTTGTGATGTTGTTTGTTGGATGGAAAATAACTTTAGTGAACAAACTATCTAGACTGTTTTGGTCCTCGTCATCATGTCATTGAATGTAAGAGATAGTCAATTTTACTCGTTTGGCTATGTATGATGGTGTCTAATTCTCCAATATTTTTTTGTCTTTATAGGCTTAACTCAACCTTCTCATTTGATCACTATATATTATTTGTGTGGTCTCTTAGTTAGGTGCAAGTTTTTGTATATGGCTTATCTTTCATCCATCTTCTTGATATTGCTTATCTTATATGGTTCTCTACATTAAAGGTCAACTAATCCTTGCACACAAACCAAGCTGTCAGAACAAAACACATGTTGGCTGCTTCTTTACTTCTAGTGGAATATCAACCATGAACATTAGAAGATAGGATACCTTTTGTGCAACCCCTCCAAATTTTTTAGGAAGGGCTACTTGCTTCAAGCCCTTTTCTTATAGACATGATATTGGGTCTTTCATGGTGGTTGACAGGGACACCTATCCTTTTTACTCTGCATTCTTATGAAGAACATGTCCACCTTTTGTTTCCATCCAAAATCTCCCATCAGATATATCTTCTTTGGTATCAAGATATCCTTTGACATGATTATTTGTAATGATTCTAACATGATGTTTCTTTTCTGACTTGTTTAGGTTTTACCTGTTTGGTAATCATCCTGGACAAACTCTTTTTTTATTCTTTTAACATTTTAGTTTGTCTAATCTCACTTTTTAAACTGTTGAAATTCATTTTTGGCTTCTCGTTGCTATTATATCTGATTATACATGTGAGTGTAGTTGACCTACTTCAGCTACTAACTTATTAATCTCTCTCCCTTTCTCATAGTGTCAGCATATTATAGGATTTTCATCCCTTAGGAAGCTGCAAGATTTACATGTGTCAGCATTCTCTTGTAGTGGACCTATGATCTGAGAAGTAATCCAATTGACAGCTTCAACCAATGAAGACCCTTCGCTTTTTTAAAATATTTTTCGTTCCTTCTATAGACACTATACAACTTTTCCAAGACCCTTCTATTTGTAGTAGTTAAGTGATTTTTTACACCTTGATTTTTAGTATTTTCACTAAGAATGCTTTTTTTTCTGTTTTCCTCTACCTTATCTTCACCATCCATGAAGGAAGGTGTATGTGATAGCTCAGCAGGTTGGGAAGAAGAGCATCAACTGGAGGACAAACAATGCTTGTAGAAAGGCACTGAATTAAAAAAATAGATTTTGAGCGAAAGGGAGAAGTTGAATCACATTTCAAGTGAAGTAATGAAATCCTTGACAGTGCTACAAAATTTGAGGTCTTTATTTTCAATTGCTGCTAGTAATGTTGTATTCCAAGCAATGCCACCCAAGTTGGTAGTGTCATCCCTGAAGAGAATTTTCTTTCTTTTAATATTTTTTGTTCTGTCTAAATAAACTATACATCTTTCTTGTCATATGCTTAATCCAGTTACTTTTTTGTTTGTGTCAGTGGGATGGATTTGGATATCTTGCTCATGAGATGTCTTTAACATCTGTTCCCAAACTTCAACTTTTTGTTCTCCTCACCATACTTCATCATCTGTGAAGATGGTTGCAGAAGGCATATGAGATAGCTCAGAAAGTCTGGAAGAAGAGCATCAACCATATGATTAACAATGTTCATAGAAAGGCACAGAGTTAGGGGATTAAATTTGTTTCAAAGGTGGCTATTAGATTGTGTTTCAAGCAAAGTAATGAAAGCCCTGATTGTGCTACAAAATTTGAATTCTTATTTCCAATCAGGGTAATCTAAAGTTCTCTGCATGTCCTTGATAATCAATGTTGAATCTCCTATGCCTGAATATGTTTTTGGCCTATTAAAAGGCTGCAACCAACGATTCAGCTAATTATATGTTTAGAGTACTAGTAAGACAAAGTACTACTCTAGATATTAGTTTAGAGTTCTCATCGTGATTCCATATCTGTTGTAGTATATAGAATATTCACATTGTTAAATTGTATATAGAATATTAGTTTAGAGTTATCAACACATGATAGGAGGATCTTAACTCCTTATTCAAGATATTTAAGGCTCAAGGGGATTTAATTTTAGATCCATAAAAGGATGAACCAATTATAATCTCTCTTAAGAATAGAGTTAAGTATTAGATCTTAAAGATAAAATAAAAGTTTATGCTTCATATTTATCCTAAGCAACCCAGTCTCATCCTTTTCTTGCAAGACTAGGTATATTTTAAAAACTATAGCTTAATTTATCATAGTCAAGATCCACCTAGTGATCAATTAAAATCATCCTTTAAGTTCCATATGTTAAATTTATTCGACGTGTTTTTGTGTAGGGGCTCAACATACAGAAACTGAAGTAGAAGTCGAGCCAAATTTAGATACTGGAGAAAATGAGGCTAAAGAACATATAGTTGATGTTAGGGAGGAGGCCCAAGTGCAAGGAATGAATATTGGAGAGGGGTCAGGATCACTTCTGGATACCATCATGGATGAGCATATGAATATAGCTAAAGAGGTGAAGAGAAAAATTTCTTCTAGAAATTTAGATCATTTACTTCAAATGGGTATGGAAAAATTGAAGTTTTATGCTGAACAACCTAGAAATATTACTAGGAGGTCAATGAACAAAACTACAAAGAAAATAATTGCTCATTTCAATAACCTTGATACACTCGATCAAGCCCAAATATTATCAATTGTACTTCTAAGTAATGAGCTACAAGAGCCATTACAATTGTTGGGTGTAGATACAAGTAAGAAAAAGAGGAAAGGTTCACACTTACAAAAAGACATTGTTGAAATTTTGAAAAAAGGTTTGGGGTCCATTGGGAAACAGTCTCGATCAGCAGATAAGGCAATTTCAAGAAGAGTCATGTTGACATCAATTTTAAGTGAAAAAATGGCCAGAAAAAGACAAATATCTTCACTTTCAACCGAGATTGGTTTCAGTAGAAAGACACTAACACAATATGTCAAAAGGAGAAAGATTCTTGATGATAGTACCTCAGAAGGCAATTGGGAAATTATGTGTAGAGCTCCTCGATCTGACAGGATTCAAGATGTTTTTAAGAACTTCATCTCAACCTTTTGGAATGATCATACCCGTCCTTCATCAAATAGTAGAGATGTTATCAGACACAGGATTGGGCCCAATAATAATGAATTACATATAAAACATTGGCTAGACATAACACAACATGAGATGAATGTAATGTTTTGTAATTCAAATCCACATATAAAGATTGGGCAAACAATGTTTGAAAGGTTAAAGCCATACTATGTGAAGACAAACAAGGTTTTTGAAACTTGTTGTTGTCGTTATCATATTGAATTTCATCTCTACTATCAGGTGTTCCGAAAGATTAGAGAAGAAAGTGATGGTATTCATAATGCACCTCCTAGACAAGCAAGTCAGTTCATAGCATCCATCCTATGTGCTAAATCAGATGATGATGATGCAACCAATCAAATAAGTTGCATACAAGGACACTGTGAAACATGTGGAAATTTGGCTAAAATGCCTTTGAGAGATGAAGATACTGACCTGACAAAGTTGGTAAATTGCAAGAGTTACAAGTATATCAAGTTTCATACCAAAAGTGGCAAAGAATCAACAAGGTTAGATTATGTAGAAGAGGAGATACCTATTGGAACATTTATGGAAAAGTTCCGTAAATTGATACAACCATACATACAACATGCTTTCTTTTATAAGTGGAAAGCACAACAGTTTCATACATTAAGAGATACATTCCCACTTGGAACAGTGTTATCAGTAGTTGACTTTGCAGAGAATTACTCTTTTGTACATCAAAAAGAGATTCAATCACAATATTATTTTTTAGAGCAAATCACTATTATGGTGCATGTGTGTTATCGACATGCACAAATGGATTTGGATGGTTTTGACAATACATTTGAGGAACGAGTCATTAAGAAAGAATATTGAACTTCTATATTAGTGATGACAAAGAGCATGACACATTATTTGTACAACATTGCTTCAAGAATTTTTTTGAATATTTGGCAATCAGGGGTGTAAAAATTGAAAAGCATTTTGTATGGTCAGATGGATTTGCTTCACAATTTAAATCTTCAAGGCCATTTTATGCACTATGTAGATATCATCAAAATGACAACATACCACATGTTTGGAGCTTCTTTGAGAGTGGGCATGGAAAGGGTGAACATGATGGTGCAGGAGCTTGCATCAAACGTGCTCTAAGAAAGCATCAACTGAATTATGAAGGAGATCGCATAAAAGATGCGCATGATGTTGAATGGTGTCAGAAACACTTTGCATCAAATGAGGTCAACACATCTTCAACAAACAACCGATACATTCCACATAGAGTGTTTTGGGAGATATCAGGTATGTTTTTGTTTATATTTAAATCTTTAAATATACATATAAGTGTACATTCAATTTTATTTATTTTAGTTTGAACATATTTATATTAAATTATGATTTTTAAATGCAAAATTAATTTTTGTAGGTGTCGATAGAAGATCAATGCATGGATGCAAGAGGGTAGAGAAAACAAGATCTTTGCATTATGTCATGAGTACAGATATTTTCCTGTGGACATTGCAGACTAGGGATTACTCATGTTTTTGTTATGACTGCATTTTAGAAAAATATGATGAATGCAACAACCAACAACAAGGATATGTCAGTGGATGGACTTTGGTGCCACTAGATGTTAGTGACACATACAATGAAGATGAAGATGAAAGCTTTGAAGACATTCCTTTGATTTCAATTGATTATGACCATATTTCAGGACTGATTAAAAAGGGTATGTATGTGTATATATTTATATCGTACATGTATGAGCTTGTGTAAATTTGCAACTTAATCGTTTAATAATTTTTTTGCTACTTATTTCAAGTAAATTTATATATACTTAAATGATAGTGGAACTCTCTTTTTTTACAAATTTTCCATGTAAATTTGGTGCAGGAGATGTTTTTGCAATCATAGCAAAGCCTGGAAAAATAGAAGGTGTTAGTTATTATCTATTGTGTTGCACAGGAGAGAGGCAGAAGCTAGTAGAATCAGAAACAAGTGATGGAATGTCATTCCCCATATGTTTTACAAGATAAATAGATTCTCTTGCAAGATTTATCTATTGAATGTATATAATTTGAATTTGTTACTCGTATTGACCTTGTAAATGTTATGTCTTACTTTCAAATGTTGGTTCCCACAGGTTCAGTTGTAGTGCAAGGGACATATCTGAAACAAGTCAAAATTGTTCAGCATGGAATTCATTTTATTGATTATCAACCTGAGAACAAAGTATATCAATATAGCCACCTAGTAGTTGCTACTTCCCTATCCCTTCATCCAGTTCCATGTGCATGTGGACGTCGTAAGTGGAGACTAGATAGTGATGATCATCAAAGAATATTACATTTTATTGAAGAGCGAGCTGAACCACTTGAATTGGTTTGAATAACATGATGTGTCATAGGTGTACTTGAACAATTTACACAAATTGTATGACTCCAAACTATATTAAATTGAATTTTTTTTCAAGTTCATTCCATCTTATTTGTCAACAAAAGAAGCATATTATCATGTATATGTTACTTTGAGTTTAAAATCTCATTCAATTAAGTATATTATGGTCTCAATAGTTTGTATAATAGCTATACTGATCATTTTTTGTATAATAGTAACTTCCTTTCTTGTGGATGATGAAAATAGGCATCAAATGCAGTAGGAGTTATACAAAGGATTTTATAGAGCTAGCTGCCCCATGACAGAAGTTGTGGTGAGGTCTGGGATGGAGATGGCCATGAAAAGAGAACCCAAAAATGTTGCTTTTGTTTTACGCCTGCAATATCATGACTGTTCAGTTAATGTGAGATAGAGATACTTTTTAATGTACTTTAGGCCTTAGTAAAAATGCTTGAACTTATCAGAGAGTATTTGCTTGTTTAGATGATTGTTTATTAGGGCACCCCTAAATTCATAAGTTTATTCTATTTGGAGTTTTTCTTAATGAGGTTGTGACTTGCAAACATAATCTATGTTTAAGTGAAAAATCAAAGCTATAGAGAGGATTATAAGCTTATTAATGGAACTATACATAGCTGATATATAAATATGTATATTATGTTGTTTTTTGTAGGGATGTGATGGTTCTCTGCTTCTAGATAAGACCTCCAACATGGCTGGAGAGAAGGATGCACTATCCAACATAAACTCTTTGAGGCTCTAGAGAAAGTGTGCCCTGGTACAGTCTCTTGTGCTAACATTTTCATAATTGTTGCAAGGGGTGTTGTAATTCTAGTAAATAAGATTATTTGATGTCCTTTACGCCAAACTGCTATGTAGACCTATCAAGGTGGATTTACTTGCTTTGCTTGCTCCATGATTGTTCTTATGGCTATTGAATTTGGCAGCTTTATTTATTTGTGTTGATTTAGTTCTTGACATGCTATCTTGTGAAGTTGAGAAATGGTGTGTTTTATTAGATATATTTATATATCTATATATGGCACTGCTATTGCAAAGTGGTGGTCCATTCTGGGAGGTGTATTTGGGAAGAAAACAAAATCTAACTACAAGTGAGAATGATTCAAATGATAAAACGCCAAGCCCTACATCCAATGTTACAACTCTTGTCCAAATTTTCAAGAAATTTGACCTATCTGTAACCGATTTGGTTGCACTTTCAGGTACCTGCACTGAGTTATAACTCTTGTCCAACTCTTGGCCATCGTACTTTCCTCCTTGTTAGAACATCTACAGCTTCTAATCTTGACAAGGCTCAGTTGCTAGATTCATTCAAATCCTCTGGAGCAACTATACTCCATGTATCTTACTAGTACTCTCTTTCTTACTATTTTCATTGATCAATCTATAATGTTTTTACTCAATATTAATGTTATTGTTTTTTCAATACCCATATGCAGGGTTCCATAGATGACTATGCAAGCCTAGTAGAAGCCATCAAGAAGGTGGATGTGGTCATTTCAATAGTGGGTGCATCACAAATAGCAGATCAACTCAATGTCATCAAGGCATTCAAAGAAGTTGGAACAATCAAGGTACATTTCATGTCTATAGTTTCACCAATTCCACGACAATGATATTGATGGGTTTTTCTAATTTTAATGTTAGTTTTAATGGTCATTGACAATCTCAAGTTTATTAAATATTTTCCTATTTGATTGTTGTTTCAAGCCAGGAAACAACATTTTCTTATTACTTTCTGATGGTATTAGTGTACCATGTAAACCAAAGCAAAAGCAAATTTGTTTTGAGTGGTAGAGATTTGTTTTTTTTTTAATATTGAGATTCACCATGAAAAGTAAAATTAACAACTCATGTACTTGTTGGCATTGCAAAGAAAAATTTTCCAGGGAATATCTTTTTGGGTATCTTTCATAGCATATATGTGAAAGGGGATCAAACTAATTTTGAAATCAGATCTGTTGGTGTGGAAGGCAGTGAGTTGTATCCAGATGTAAAACCTCACTGTCAATGAGTTCTTGAGTCAATTTGCTTGAATTATATGAGATACTCTTGGAAGAAGTGAGCTATTAGGTAGCATGAGAATAAAAGTTTTGAATATACATTTAGTGCTAGATACTGTGTATGGGCGATTGCACGATACGTTGTATGAACTCTAGTGAGTTGGGTCCTTTAAATTTGATTTTATGTAGAGCCAATTATTGATATATATACGCTTGATATTTGCATGCAGTTTGCTCAAGATATTCATTAGATATGCTAATATGGAGTTATTCTAAGCTATGATTTATGAACCAAAATCAATTCTTAATGTGCAAAAGTAAACATTTTGTTGTGGTTTCAATTTATGTATTATTGATCCTCGTAAACAAAATGCCCTATTCATTAGAATTGTTAGAATCATACATTATATGGTACTGGGACTTTATTTTTACTAAATATTAACTTTGGAATTTGTAGATTCATAGTCTTGAAGTATGGTTTATCAATCTTCAAATAAAAAACTAGTGAGATGAACTAGTGTATGTAATACTGACTTCACAAACAAATAATGCGCCAACCACAATGACCAAAATCTAAGAAAAAATAATGACAGAATTCAAATGGGCCTCAATCTTCCAACAAACTTGAATATGACTCAGATGGCAGACCGATAGTTCAATGCAAGTAATCTAGAAAATAAATTCAAATTGCCTCTGTCTATCCCAGTCAATCACATAGATTAAAGTTACATTGCAAATAGAATTGATGCTTTTAATAACAATAATGATGCCAATTATTCCTTATGGCCAATGAATTACTGGAGATAGACACAGTTTCAAAAGCCATTTGTATGATGCTACTTCTAAATGATGCAAGATAAATAGGCAAACTATCTTTAACATGGGTCTGGGAAATTGCAGCACACATCAAGCTGCCAAGTTCTTTAGTAAGAAGAAATGAAGTAATATAAGTATAGTAATACAATACAGAGTATCTAGTAGATCCATTGATAATCATAGATTATGGGGTCACATAGTTTGAGATGGACTTAGAACACCAACTAGGACTCAATACAATGTTGGGTGATAGGATGTGTGACTTATCTATTAGACAAAATCAGATGGGATGGGGCATCACATTACAAAATGAACTTGATAGACTAATCCACAACCGTCTATGAGAGGACTAAAACAATTAACAGATGGTCAAGATTAGTCAACAAAGAGAATTGTAGGATTAAAATAATTGGCTAAATGAGTTATGCCATGTATTGTCATCCAGAATAAATGCACTGTGAACTATAAACACTAACTGAAGTGTCACCTGAAGAAATATTAGATTCAATAAAGTAATGGAAGCACAAGTTTCTCTGAATCAATCACTTTCCTCAATTTTATGTTGCATCCAAATGATATCTCTGGAATAGTTATGTTTTCAAAAACTAGTTGTCGACTACCAGTACAATTTGTGTTCAAATTTATTCTTCTAGCATTCCCTACCTCTGCCCTTAGAAGAGTAGTGCACTATTTTTGTAACATGAAAACATGTGGAAAAATGCACATTAAGTGGGGACATTTATGCATGTGAAATGAAGCCACAAGTGACTGGTACAAAACAAGTTCAGAAAATATATATATATATATTCTGAAAACAGTGAAGTTTTTTTATATATAGCAAAAAATAGTTACAAAATGGCAGCCAAAAAATACCAAGGCAAGGCCAAAATTACAAAGTAATAAGTCAGATTTTTGTTACATATCATAAACTCTTACATTTCAAATCTGACTTTAAACAAAGTTCAAAGAACAACAAGAAAGATAGTTGTTTCTTCAAAAGATGGCTAGTGAACAGCAGTTTTTCCTTTCATACATAGATAAATTTAGGAACCAACAGTTTGCTTCATATATGCATTAACATGATCAGAGTCTGAAAGAGAACTAGAACAGTGGGTAGGATCGCTGAAGCCTATTGTGTGTTGATGTTCCATGCAACAGAATGGAGGGCACTAGGTTTGTATAAGGTGGTTGCTTTTTAACCAAGAACATTTTCCTACATTGATCTCTCTGCTTGAGTGGCCACACTTTTGGCGATAGGAGAAAACACTGCATCCACGACAAAAAACAATAGAATCAAAATCCACCAAGTCGATAAAATTAATAGTGAAAGCTAAAAGTGCATGGTTAGTAAAAAATCTGGAGTAAACAAATTGAAGTTTCACAAAAGACAAGCTTACCAAAAGCTAAAGACAAGCATTAGTGACCAGATTGTGTCCACTCTTATAAGCTCCACCAGCTTCACCAACCCAAGCACTTGACTAAGGTCCATAATTATCCAAGATTCTTTTGAGGTTCTTGAATGTATACTCTTCTTGGCTAAGATACGATGGATCCAGTATTTTATCCACAAGAAGCTAATCAACACCTGGTAACTAGATAACAAATTTTCAAGCAGTATCATCTAAAAACTTGATATGATGAACAGATTGATGACAACTATTCAAGAGGTTCTTGGCAGATCAAAAGGATATAGAGGAAAGCTCAAAGACAAATTCCATTCATTAAATCCCTTTTTTAAAAGAAACATTAAAAAAAAAATCTCATGTAAATAAAACCATTATTCAATTGTTATCACATAAATTTCTTATAAATAACATGCTTTCAAGCATATTACAAATTCTTGCATGATTATCTTATATATACTGGATTACTGGACTATCAGACTCATTAGATTCCCATAATATTTTAAAACTTCATTTTACATCGCTTCTCGGTACCCAGTACCCGGTATTCAGCTTTTCCCATGAACTTTCCCCAGACTTCAGTTTTACCGAAACTTCCGTTTTACCGGACCTCGACTACCGGATCAAAAAAATTTGCTCGCATTTGCATTACCTTTTTCCCTTTTCAAACATTCCTAGTTCCTGGTATCTGGTACTCGGAAAACTACATTATGAAGTACTCTTTTATTAAAAATTTCTCTTTTCTCTTTACTTCTGGTGATCTTTTCAACTTGCTAGCTCCTTCCATAAGAGTTAAATTTTTTACTTAGGTCCCCAAGTCTTACAGCCTTGGGGCGTGTTGTGAGACCACACAACAAAAACTAGCAATCTACCATAAGAAACCACCAAGGTATCATTAAATTAATTAACAACTAGCTGCTAGAAAAATGACCCAGGATGCTTTTCCATCTCATTTCACCCATATGCACTTTGATATATCTCTTCCTCTATTATAACCTTTCACCAATTGCAAGGTGTATACCATAGCATCAAGAGTAATCATTTGCCTTGTAAAATTTCCATTTTTCCTCTGTCATATGTTGACTATCCATTGCATTTTGTTGATTTTTATCTTCTTAACTTTAGTGTACTTACTCCTTATTTGCACTATAACTATGCTTGCAAGTGTTTGCATTCAATCTGAACAAATGGTATTTTAACTATTCATAAACCATGTCACTGTGAAAAATTCACTGCTTCAGTCCTGCATAAATCAAGTTAATGAATGAAACATAAAAATTGAGTTTATAATCAAAAATTTGTGTTGAACTACACAAGCTTTGATAAGGTTTTTGACATTTTATAGCGCTTTCTTCACTATCACTTTGTGAGCCAATGATGTACTCATTTGTAGATTAACATGAAATATGTGTTCCTTGTATTGTAAACTTAAACCTTTAACCAACAATACTTTCATTTAGCATGCCACTTTTAACTACCATTGTCCTCTTTTGAGCATTGTCACTTTTTTTTAGACTGTGGACTTTATTTCATACTAATCTTTTGAGTTTGAACTGCACCTTTCTATGACTTTCATGTTATTCTATTGTAAATGGATAAAACAGTGTTTATCATTGTGTATTGACCTTTTGTGATGTCACTTGAGTACTTGAAGTATCTTCATCACAAAAAATTCGAGTATGTTGTCCTTTGACTATACTTTAGGACTACCTAAGACTATCATCTATAGATTGTACCTTTTATTTGTCTACTCTTTCACTTCCAGCTAGATCTACTAGATCAAAACATCCTTGGAGAGCTGCTCTAGAAGATAAGATTTCTCCTTACAATGAGCCAATGATGGACTCATTTGTAGATTAACATGAAATATGTGTTCCCTATATTGTAAACTTAAACCTTTAACCAACAATACTTTCATTCAACATGCCACTTTTAATTACCATTGTCCTCTTTTGAGCACTGTCACTTTTTTTAGACTGTGGACTTTCTTTCATATTGATCTTTTGAGTTTGAATTGCACCTTTCTATGACTGTCATGTTATTCTATTGCACATGGATAAAACAATGTTTATCATTGTGTATTGACCTTTTGTGATGTCACTTGAGTACTTTAAGTATCTTCATCACACAAAATTCGAGTATGTTGTCCTTTGACTATAGTTTAGGACTACCTAAGACTATCATCTATAGATTGTACCTCTTATTTGTCTACTCTTTCACTTCCAGCTAGATCTACTAGATCAAAACATCATTAAGTGCAGTGACACCTATTGCCTTGTTCGTTTAACCAATTTTCATCAAATCTAGAATATTTTTTGTTGCTTCAACCTAAAACATGCTAGCATCAAGAACAATGAGTCCACTATGTGGTCTTTGCTAGCAAGAAATCCACAAGTAAACATAGCATTTGATATTTCCTATGAGTCTTTTCATTTCTAAATTACTCTCAAGATCACCATATTGCCTTCCAAGCTCTATCAAGCTATCCAATGGCGAGAGCAACTTGTCTCCTTAAAACCCTATACATGATTGCCCTCTTCAATATTTTTCATTGGCTGCCATGTGCTTGATTACCAAGGTCATTTTCTTCATCTAGATTGTTTCCCTTACCATTGTAACATTGTTCTTTATAAGACAATATCTACACTTCTATAGACTAACTTCTAGAGCTCATGATGACTGTGATTATTGGCCTATGACTACCTTACTATTGTTTTCTTCACAAGGCTTTTCACAATCTTAATAGGGGATTTACTATGGTTTACCATAAGAGTTTCCTTGTTGACAGTAGTAGAATCCTTTAAAAAAAAAAGGAAGAATTTTATTTTGGCAGATCAAAAGGATATAGAAGAAAGGTCATAGCTACGAAATTCAAGTGTTTCAAGTGCATGATAGTGATCAAGGGACAGTAGTTTCAAGTTGAAGTAAGATAGTATATTGAAGGCCATTCAAGACAATGAAATAGAAATGACAGACACATCAGAGGAGGAAGGAGATGAAGATTTTTCATCTATTGTCCTCATTATTGGGTTACATTCTTTACAATACAAGCATATCCAAGAGTAGTTTAAAGAAAAGGCTAGCAAATCTGAGTTTGTCTATTATACATTATTGTCAATTAGAGGACAATCTCCATGAGAATATAGGGACAGTCCTCACCAATGTTCATGAATGAGAAGCATGCCAATGCTAAGGCCAAGAAGGTTGAATTAGATAAGGAAGTTGAAGTCTTAACCCAGCCGCTAGGTGTAAAGGGTTATTTATGATGCATATAAAGGCAACCGAAGGAAGCAACAACATGATAGTCTAATCATACACAGAGCACAGTGAAAAGGTACTGGACTGTACAAGATGACTTTGGCATTAGTTTCATGGAGGCTGCATACCAAAGAGGCAGTTAAGCAGGGGTTGTCTCATATCATCAGAGGTTAGAAGACAGTCTACAATGATCTGAGCAGTAGAAGCTATGCAAGAAAGTCTTGATTAAGGTGTTGTCAATCCTTATGCATGGAAAACTAAAGACAATTGATGAGGATAACAATGAGAGTATAAGGAAAGTCATGGACTGTTAAAGACGGTGAATGAGTCATATATATTATATGCTTAAAGGAAAACTCTTTTCATTTTAAATGGTCAATGGCTAAAAGGTAAGGTAATTTCTTTGTGTCAGCCTTGACATTCTTCATGACTGTGATGTAATGTACAGTCCAAATGATAATCTTCCTTAATGACTGCGATCTCATCAAGGTCCTTGATAGTTGAAGATGTTACACTATTTACTTGAAACATCTATAGCATCCAAGCCTTTTTTTCATTGGATTAATGTCTGCAAAATCAAAATTGTGTCTTTGCAAAGTGAAGCAAGGTGATAAGAAAGGATACTATGAAATTGAAGAGGAGCAAGAACATCAAGAGTTGATAATGACCACAAAGTGCAGTCACAGGGGAAAAATAATACAATGCAAGCATAAAGGTCAATGATGTAAAGCATTTCATGAGTTTTCAGTTAATGGCACCATGAAGGTTGTACACATTCGTATCAAAGCATATGGTATATAATATGTATGTATATAAACTAGGAAGAGTAGTGATTACAAATTGGTATCTGAACATATCATATCATAGTAGCATTACACTCAACAAACCTGCCATTAATCCCAAGTAATCATGACTTATTTCAAGTTTTCACAAGTTATTCAAGAAGTTAGGCCATCATAGAAAACTTTTGCAAACTATTTGAACATACCTTAAGCAATCTCAAGAGACACATAAAAAGTATAATCTTAGCAAATTTACCTTTTGTACCCAAGAATGACTCCTCGTACATAGAGCCTAGAAAAATAAATGTGCCAAAGAGTTAGAATCAAGATAAATTACCAACATGTTTCATTCAAAATTTTGAGCAGCTATTGTGAAAACATAAAATAAACATTGCATTTTGTACCAACAACTTGTTTACCTATTAATTAACTCAGGCTCCACCAGAGTTGTCATGCCGACTCTGAATTGAGCAACCCTTTGAGTGAGAATCATGCTCCGATGGATGCACCGAGCCCTGGAGATAGTACAAGACATGTACACAATCTAATTACATTATGCCAAATTGGAATAATGTTAAATATCTATATACATGTGTACAAATTATATATATACATGGGTACATGATTTAAAAACTTAAACTCACCTATCCACTAGCATTAGTCACATCAACCAAATTACGCCTGCGTACACGGTCCGTCCTCAGACTCGGTGTAACATGATCTAACTCCCTCTACAATATATATATAACATAAATGTGTACATTAGGACTATCTACCATTTAAGTAAAACAAGTAATATTAAAGTTTAAAAAAGTTTAAATTGTGCATGTGTGTACACACATACATACCTCTGTATCAGGTGGTGCAGGATCTACTGCAATGACCCTATCTGTCAACTCAGCTGTATCACGGGTCTCCCTAGCTAGCTCCAGTATTGACAGGTGTAGTGGACTAACTAGGTGAGATGGAATCGATGACATTTCTCCATGTACCAGCATATCCACAAAACTTGATGATCCCATCTGCAACTGATCTTCAACTAAATCTAAGCCCTGGGATGCATGATGTCGAACGCTCGTAGAAGGACCAGTAGGTGTACCCTCGTCTCCAGCAACTGAATGATCTGTAGGTGGATCTGATAAATGTGCACTGCTACCAAAGTGATGAGAATGATGTGAAGGACCTGTAGCCTAGCTGGATCCTAGATGTGAACGAGCTCTACTCACATGTCCTTTGACCTCATTTATCGGGATCCCAAGCTCTGCCGAAATGAAACCATATGCCTCCAATAGGTCATCTGACAAACAATGAGTCGTACTTCGAAGCATCTGCTCTCCTTTGAGACCATCTATGTCTGAGGGTGAAAGGACACCCACCATAGCATAAGGATCAATACCATGATCCAATGGTCTAGATCATGCAGAATGACTCATCAAATATCTCCCCACACGATCAGTAGATATCGTAGATGCAACAGCAGCTATATCACCAACACCATCAATTGCTTCCCTTTGGGAAGAAATGACAACCTACTCTCCAATAGGTGCTAGGGTTGGGGAGATAGCAAGCAATCTCTCCCCAACCAAATTTCGAAAAGATTGAGGCTGTCAATTTGGTCGACAAAAAGCCTCCTTGTCAGCAACCCTACCATGCCCCTGACCATAATATTGTGGTAGGTCCAAGTAGTTGACGTTGAGGCCCAAATGAACCTCAACATACAACTGTTGTGCAAAGTATAAAAGAATTTAGTTTTTATTTGGATAACGACCAAATGTTGCAAGAAAGCGTGGGTATATCAAAGGGGCCATATGAGGATCAACACATCGAGTCACCTGATATCGCTTAACCTTGGATTTACCAACGTAATATGGAAAACATTTTTCTTTGAGGGTATCTTTTGGGACTTGCAGCTGAACAACTGCAAGAGAAACCTTGCCACTAATCTCATGCTGCATCTCGACAAGAATAGCTGCTATAGTGTCAGCAGAATAATCATATGTGGTGTGAAATTTCTGTATAATATTCTTTAAGCTATTTGGAATTGACACACATGTATCCTTGTAAACCCCTGTGGTGGTGGGATTAGCTAGAATACGATCCAATTTATGGATCTCCTCGTCTGTATAGGAAAATATACCCACAGGTGGTGGTTCCTGAGTTGCCATATCAGTCCCTAATTTGTCCAAAAAAATACATTACTTTAAACATCCTAGTGTTTAAATTTAAGTGAACAAATCACAATCAAATTTTACTTTAGTCCAACCAAATGGAGGTGAAGACCAATAGGTACATTTTATAATGATCTTCTTTCTATAACTAATTTCATGCAATTCCTTATTAATACCCAAACCTCAAGAAAATTTGACTTTCTAAATAGAAGGAAAAGTCATAAATTTCTTAAATTAGCATTATTTAGATTGTCCACAAGAAATCTAAAAATAAAGTTACAGACAATATGAACACTATTAGAAAGTCATCAAGCCCCAACCTGTCTTAGTTGGGATAAATTGTAAACCTGAAAGTAAGAAATCTACTTTGATGCAAATCTAACCCATAAACTGCTCTAGATATTCTTAAACAGCTCACCAATTATGGATTTATAATTCTAGCTACTCCAAACATCTTTCAATTGAATGCAAAAGAAAAATACAGTACCAAAACCAAAGCAAAAGTAAGTAGATAAATAGAAACAAAACACAAGATTTGGACTAGAGAAACACAAAAGGGGAAAAACTTGGATGATTAAATACTCTCCAAACTCCACTATAACCAATCAGGTACAATCAATATGAATTAACTTCTCTTCTATAAAGTGAAAGATTGAACCTAGAATAGAACAAATAGTAAGGAAAAACAATAAAAGCATAGAACAAATAAAAAACCCGATCACATAACTTGGAAATCTAGTTAAGAAATTCTTCAATGATGACTTAAAGGCAACTAAAATTGATTAAAAATGTGTTACAAGAGCTAAGTACAACAATAATCAGCAGAAAAGTGAAAAATTGAGGGATTTTCAAGTGTTCAAAGCTACGACTAATATATTCATGTAGTTGATGAGTTCTTCACATGAATGTGTGAGTAACTATGAGTTTCTAGGTGAGAAACTTGGTGAGTACTTGCTAAGGATATTCAGCTCGTGAGTCTTGGAAGAAGTTTACCTCATTTCTAGATCATTTTGTATGCCCAATATCTTTTGGGGTACCTTCCAAATGTTGTTTTTAGTGCTATCTATGAAATTTCCTTTTCTTGTTCAAATACTTTGTACTTTGTTCTGTTTGTACTTTGACACTAGGGACTTATAAGTTGACAATGATGAATGTAATTATGTGCAAGCTTCCTACTGTTGAGATATTGGTTTGTGCAACAGTGATTTTCTTTGGCAAGACAAGCATACTTATAACAAACTTGATGTCGGTCATTCTACGAGTTCAACTCAATAATGTCATATCAAGATGTGGAGAACAAATAAAAGAACAATTCTTTTATCTCGAACAAAGGGAGCTCTCACAAGGCCAAGGAACCAGATTATTTCTATAAATATATGATTGAGATCAAAAGATTTAAGAATGTGGTGAAAAAAGAAAGTACTTATAGAGCATCTCATGATTTGAAAACGGTGAGGAAGGTAAGTCAAGAATTACACAGCAAATAGTCCACGAGATAGATGCCTTTCCTACTGCACAAGGAGAACTCTTTACACGTCAAATGTGCAAAGATAGTAGGATGACATTACAACTAGGTAAATATTTAAGGGCATAATTTTGCTCTTTTTATAGGATGACATTACAAGTTTTAAATCCTTAAAAATCTCTAAATTTCTTGGGTTTTCCATTTTGTCGAGTCTACGCCAAGTCCGAGTGTCAAGTCCCGAGTCAAGTCACCCTTGCCAAGTCTGCGCCAAGTCCAAGTCTTGTTACTATAGTTAGTTCACATAATGACAAAAATTAATTAAACTAAGGCATGTATAGATCACAATTTGATAGAACCTTTGTATTTTCATTCATTCATTCTCTACTTCGTCAAATACATTTGTGGAGTTTTATAGGTGCTTTACCCCAATGCAAACGACTCCAATTTTCATGTGTATGCAATAATAATGTTTCCAAATTTTTATGTGCATGGCCATTGGTTTACATAGGGTAGATCAACAATATAGTTGCATCAATTGGGGTGCCATCCATTTAGAGTCATTATACCCCAATACAACTCATCTAGGAAAATAGGAAATTGTGAGAGCTAGCAATTCCATCCTCCATCAAGGCAGATGGCATAGCAAAGCTGCCAATAAACTTAAAATTAACATGAGGGAACTCTATCAAAAGCTCTAGTAAATTGCAGTAATCTCAAGCACGTTGCAACACAAGGGCCTCCTTCCATTTTTCCATCATCTTCCCATGGTTGGCAATGTCAAGTGGAGAAGTAGAGTACAACATTGAAATCAAAGAAAAATATGTGTTTGCGTGTATTACCACGTTCATATTGCTCACTAATTGGAATCTCATAGTACTCCAGCATATGAAAAATTAGAAGTACAACATAATAGAACTTTGTGCCCTTATCTCATGCCTCCAACACATTCAGTATCATGTCATTCACCAAGATTCCTGGGTAGCCAAACTCCCTTGTTAAACCCAACTTGGTATCACACATATGTGGCTGCAAGCAACTTCATGCCAATAAGATTACAGGAAATTCCCACTCTAACATGTTCAATTGCAATAACTTTCACACCACTGGACTGCGCTCTCAGTTAACTGTAGCCAGAGTATTACATACCTGCATACTAAGTTCTAGTTAACTGAGCACATGATATGAGATGGGTTGGAGGAATCTACCATGCTAACACTTCTCTAATACAGAAACTGTGATTCATCTCAGAAGGAAATAGAACAAATCAAATATGAGAAGTATATGATGTGCTCATTCTTATCATATAATGATTTATCTTTGATAAATTAGTAAAGATGTATTTTCTGGATTTGTTTTAGTACATCACCACAGTGGTGTTGAATCTTGTTTATATTTTTTAATGATTTATTCAAGTATTTGTAGGTTGTCTATGGGTAAGGGCCCATTGGTCTTAGCTTGCACATAACAGTCACGTGGGAATCTACTGGTTTAAGTGAGCACCATGTATGACATTTTTATAGCTGTATTGTTTCATCTCTACTGATTACATTATGCCTGAAATGTGGTAGGATGATGTTGATCATAATGATATCAATTGTGCTAGACCAACTGGCAGTTTTAACATGATAACATCTAATGATAGTAATATGTTTAGTATGACAGAAAATAGGGGACGCTTTGTTTCTGTAGAGTTTTCTAGAAATACTTGTAATATCATGATGCAAACCTTCTAGCTATGTTTTTTCACAGTTGGAAAGTTTTTCTTCTTAATTATGCTAAATCATTGGCATTTGTTACCAAGTAGTATCTATCTTAAACAGATGATTTACAATAACTATGTGGTATTTTGTCATTCAAATGACCTGCGATTGCTATGGGAAACCAGGTGGTAGATATAGTAAGGTGCAACATATGGTTGTAGGCTTGTAGTTGCTGGTCTGCTACAACATCTTCTTGAAATATTTTTCTTGAAGAAGTCTTTTTGCTATTTGAATTGGGAAATGAAATGACTAGAGAATTCTCATCTTCTCTCACAGAATCCATTGATCTTGATAACAATCGTAGGCCATTATAACTTCATACCATGTCTGATTATCAATGTATTAGTTGTTGAAATTGTACATCTGAATATACATTAATGAGCATAATGGAAATAGTGCATGGTAATAATTGTTATGTTTTCTATGACACTATGACAAATTACATATGAAACTATATAGCCTCAATTGCTCTTATATGATCTAATCTTCTACTGTTCCTATATGGCAAACCAAGACTCTGGTTTTGAGTCAAAAGAACTTTGTGACTTGATGAGGGCTTTAATCCATGTTTTCCACTTCTGAGCAACCTATCTTTAACATTTAGACTAAAATTCTTGCAAAACTAAACCTCTTAACAATGTTTATTGAAACGTGTATGGTTTTGGTTTGGATAGGTCAAATCTAAAAAGGATATATGATTTATAGTAATGAGAAGTGAATATCTCATCCATGCTACAGAAATAAAATAAAAACTGTACAAAAATGAAAAGGATATATGAATATCTGAGCAACCTATCTTTAACATTATTTTTTGGTCTACAACTCTACAGAAATAAAATACAAACCGTACAAGTAACTTTCAGTAAAGACTAATCTAAATGTGAAAACTCATTGATAAACTGTAGCCAGAAATGAAAGCGCCACAAATTGTCTATTACACACATGAATCACCACACGTATATTATGTAAAAGCGCCAAAATTTTGTTCTATTTCACAATCTCACAGCCAGTCTTACCTCCATGCATGTCCATTGTGTAAATGCCCAGTTAGTGAAAGCGCTAGAAATGATCTGCACTATTTGCTGGAAATCCTGTGAAAGCAACCTTGCCCGCCAAAAAGAAATCCTCTAAAAATGACCTGCCCGCGAAAAAGACCTGATGAATCTCGTTTCTAAACTTTTAGAGGGAAAAATAGGGCGTTCTCTAAAACTGGAGGAAAAAATTAGGTCGTTCGAGCGAAGGGTTGGTTCGTACGAAGCCTTTTTTTTCTTTGGATTTTAAAACTTTAAAAAAACCTCATGAAGCGATAGGGGTTCATTCGAAGCCCCCCTTCATTCAAACCACCTAATTGATTTTTGTGTGCATTTCTGATTTCTCTTCGCCTAAATAATTGTAACCCATTATTGTGGGTTCACCTAGAAATGAAATGAAATGAACAAGGAATGATGAATAAACAACATGCAAATGTCCTAAACTCAACACAACCTTGTTGAAGAAATCTGAAGATATGTCAATGGTTGCTCCAAGATGCTTGATGAATGCTTGATTGAATGATGCAAAGTGCTTGAATGCTAATTGATGAATGTAAGTGAACTTGATGATTGGAGGATGTAAAATGAGGAGAAAAACACTTATTTATACAAACTTATGCCCTAATAACCCAATAATACCTCATCATAGGCCGGCATAAGGTATTTTTAAATAAAAACCTAAAAGAAATTTGAATTATTTTGAATTTTGAGCCAAGAGGGACTCATTCACCACCCATGACGAATGGGTGCCACTCTAGGCTTGTAAGTGGGTGTCGGAAATTAAGTCACATTTAATGTTATTTGTCGGGTTTACATTAAAAAATACACTTAATTAAGTTTTATGAGTGCATAAAGGGGTCAAATAAAGCATAAGAAAGGTGTAAATAGTGAAATCAAGCCTAGAAAAACATGAAATTTTGTTACAAGACTTTACAACACTTTAGAATAGGACTTAATAAGTGATGAAAGGGTGATTTTTAGGTGAATTATAATGAAAAGAGTCTAGAAAAGTGTAAAAATGTGTTACAACACTTCACAACTCCTTCACAAGACGTCATATTTTGAATATTTAGGACCTAATGTGAATGCATAAGTTACATTGCAACATTAAATCAAAGCAAGACAAGTCAAACATCATAGGAGAAAGACCTAAAAGACCATGAAAATGTCAATGATCCATTTTTCTATGGTACACCCTCCTAAAGTAGAGAATACAAAGAACATGATGACCAATCATAACCTCATTTTTTTAGAAGCTTCTCTTTGAAAATAGTTGAACTAGGTAAAACACCATCAAACTACCTCATAACTCTTGAAGCTAGCTCAACATGAGAAAATTTCTCTAGCCTCTGATTTGTTATGTTGTTACACTGTATCCGCCTAATGTTACACTTGAATCTCTAGAAACACCATCAAATGTGACATTGATGGTACTAAAAATGCAAGCATGAAGTGACTTGGCCCTTGTGAGTTTACAAATTATGGTCTCTAACATCAAATTTCAACACCTTAATAAGAAAAAGTACCTTCCTTCACACAAATTGCTTCAATTTTATACATAAAGGAGTAAATTTCTATAACATTTGAACCCAAATGCTACTAAGTCTTTACATATAACTTAATGTATCAATTTTTTACATATAACTTAATGTATCAATTTTCTCACTGGTTAGCTTTACTAAAAATAAATGGTTGAGATGAATATGACTAAGTCCAAATTTATCGTTGTATTGAATAAACAAAATTGAATAAAATAGTGTCTCATAATCTCATAAACTGATTTATTCTCTAGAGAGTATACAACTTTATCTGGAATAAAAACATATTCCAAAGTATGTGTGGCCCATTTATGGTGATGTGTGTCAACCGTCTACCCAAATACCTACAAATGGCATAAAAATGTTAGCACTGCCAGACTGCTAGAATGAGTTCAGATTCAAATGCCGGTAGTGTTTTGGCAGAGAGGACTACCTACTAACTCCTCTTTTATACAATTTTGAGCAAAGTCGTATCAATAATCTATTGATTAGATTTCCAAAATTAGTAAGGCCGATTTGGACCTTCTACCTGTCGTTTTGCCGATACCCAACCACTTGAAGAGATTGGGATTAGCTTAAAATTTCACCTAACATCAACGACTTGGGATGGCTGGGATTAAAAATTATACTGCCCATAAGAAATCTACGCTGTATTTTAATGGCTTATAAAACAATCTGCAAACATGATATTGTAGGAATGGCACAGAGAATTTGCACCTTATTTTCCACAAGGCAATTGAGGAATATGACTACGAACACAGTTCAATTGTTGAAGAATTAATCAACACGGAGGGTCTAATTCGATTGGTTAAAGTATCTTATTGCAGACAAGAAATCAGAGATCTAGTTTCCCCTCCCTCCCTGTTATACCGAATGTCGCGCCAACCAATTGAAAAAAAATTAACATATAGGGGGCCTACATGAACTGGAACAAAAAAAGTCTACTGTCTAAAAGTCTACGGTCTATTAAAAATCTCTGTTGTATTTTAATGGCTTACAGACATGGTATAGAAGGGCAGTTGAACATAACCAACAGAACCCCAGGCGCATTCTATTTATAGTAAATGCAGACAAAGCTCAATCACAAAACCACTGCAAATCGCTTGCTTCACTCAGATGGCTTCATTATTTCTCTCTTCCATTCCTCTTCTTTTTCTCTTTTTAGTTCCAATGATAAGTGCAGACCCAGATGAGTTGCAGGATTACTGCGTAGCAGATACCAAATCCTCTGCAATTTTCATGAATGGGTTGCCTTGTCTGAGTCCGAGTAAGACATCTGCGAAGCACTTTATGACGTCGGCTCTGGGCATGGCAGCGAATACATCGGGCAACCTGTTCGGGTTTGGAGTGATACCTACAACTGCACAGGTGTTGCCGGGCATTAATACGCTGGGACTATCAATCGTTCGTGCAGATGTTGATGTGGGTGGACTGGTGCCCCCTCATACACACCCGAGAGCCACTGAAATTGTTTACATATTGCAAGGGAAATTGTTCGTGGGCTTCGTGGATAGTTCCAACAAATTGTTCTCTCAGACGGTGAAGGCTGGCGATGTGTTTTTGTTTCCCAAGGGGACACTTCATTTCCTTCTCAACATTGGTGGCACTCATGCCAGTTTGATAGCTGCATTTAACAGTCAAAATTCCGGGGCCGCTGTTACTCCTTTGATCACATTTGCTTCGAATCCAGCCATTCCCCCTCAAGTTCTGAGCAAGGCATTTCAGATTAGTTTCAAAGAGGTGGAGAAAATCAGAAAGAGCCTCGGTGGCAATTAAGATAAATTAGTTTTTCATTTTTCAATAAGATCTATTTATTAATGTGATTTTAGATGATCCAAATAAGTTAAAGCCTAGAGTGTGTTGTTTGTCAAAATCTCGATAATAAATGATAATAGGAACTGAAAACTTTTGAATCTCTCTTTCCTTTCAATTGCTATCTCTTTCCTTCTGATTTTATCAGTTTATAAATGCTAAGGTAAATCAAGATTTGATACATAGGTCATCTAATGTTATGAAACTATGGGGAATTCCAGATACTAATGAAAAGAATATTGTTACTAATAATATCCATTATTGATAATTATTTAAAAAAATTAGAGTTGGAAATTGATAAAATATATTAAAATAATTATTTTGAAATATTAGATAAGTAAATATATGTATTTAACTAAAACTCTGATGTAAATAAGCTATAAAAGATGTTTGAAGTGGTTCTATTTAGATCTAAAGGTTTGAAAAATTATGAAGTTTAGAGAAATGTTAAATGGAATTACAAAAAAATATTTTGCATTGTGGGTTATTTTCATAACTATAGAAGTGATTTGGGAAAAGGATCTTGTGATTGTGGATGTGAACTTGAATGCATATCTAATCTTTAAAAATTTGTGAATGCTCTCCCTCAACATGCCTTAATCATATGTGTCTATGAGATTAGTTATTTATGAGAACAAATTAGTGCTACAAAGATGAAATTGACATAGGTAGACCTTATTAGTTCCAAATATACATGAATCATATAAATTACTTTTGATTGGTTTAATTAGATGTTTAAATGACATTGATTAAGTTCCAAATCACACTACATAAATAAGTTAGTCTAAGTAACTTAATTTAACCTCAACTTTTTATATTATTAAGCCAATTGCATGTACAATTAGGTTTTATCCAAAAAAATTGTCTAAGTCTCCTAATTTTTTTGTCTTGTGAAAGTTAATCAATTGAGAGTCTTAAAAAAAAGAGGTCCCAAATTATTAAAAAATTAAGTTTTTTTTTCTTTTGTTGGCATTGGTAAGATTTCTTGATTTTTTATCAAAGTTCTAAAGCTTGCAAACCTTGTGAATCTGCAATAGGTTATTGTTTTCACTAACTTTATGACTTTGCAATTCTTTTTATCATTGTTTGTGCAAATTTTCAAAAAAAATTGTTTGCTCAGTCTCTTTGTTGTAGAACTTGGTTCTTAAGTTTGTAAGTTTCCTAAAATATTGATAAGATTAGTTCAAAAAAAAATATTTCTTCTATTCAACGAGTTCACAAGCTTGCAAACTTCACAAAGGCCAACAATAAGTTTGGTGAAGTTTATTTCATATTTCAATGTTTGAATTATCTGCTAGTCTACACATTTGTAAAAATCCCAATAAGTTGACAAGGTTTAGACATGTGATCTGTTGCTTCTTCTGGGCGTTGCCCATTTGACTCTCGGGGTGTGCCTGTTTACCACCCACCCTTTTTTTGTGAATATGTATCATTATATTTGAATTAATATTGATAGTTGCCTATTCATCAAAAAAAAATTGCAACAAGTGTTTTCTTTGTCAGATTTTCAATGAGATCTTGAACTTTCTAACTCACCAATTTAATGCATAAATGGGAGGGACTTGCAAGATTATTTTTTATTGTCTTCCTTTTTAAACAAAAATAATTGTTATTTCTATTCATCTTTGGTTTATACCATTATTTACTTTGCATTGGTATTAATAGTTAGGCCTATATTTTCATAGGCATTTGGGGCTATTTGAAGTGTTAAATTGTAAAATTATTGAAGGTTTCAATTATATTTAACTATTACATTCTTAGAATCCTTTATTTTTTGCATACCTTTTAATAAACTACAATCACTAGCAACATTGTTTGTGCATAATAAATATCCTTTCCATTTTTGTGTCTAAATACTTCCTTGAAACCTTAGCTCATTGTCTTTGGTTAATTTCAAATCCCCCAAATTGAAATACACATATCAATGTTCTGAACGTTCCACTATCATTCACAATTTGTTGAATGATGTTAAGGATGGCTAGCTTGGGCATAGTGACATGGATGATTTTTGGTAAAGAATCATGTAAGAAACCCCTAGGCAAGCCATGAAAGAATTAATTTTTACAAGTGGTTTGGCTCATTTTCGTGAATTTATAGTTGCTATTCAATGTGTAGGTTTGGTCTTGGAATGCATCAAACATTACAAAATAGACACTAGGGAAATTAGTGTTGTTGATTTGATAGAGTGATTAGCAAGTTAGATGATCTAAATATTAGTCTTATTCTTAGATCATCTCAAAGAAATGCATTTGTTGAGGTAAATGTTGAAATGGGTGACTACTACTTCAAAGAAAAGAGGGATATGTGTCCAAACAATATTACTAAAAATTTAACAATCATAAATATCTTAAATTATTTGACAATCATTCATATTGAGCTATTCCATGCTCCTTCAAGTTGTCTGATTACCCTTGTAAATATATAATGCCCAAGATCCATAAATTCTCAAAATATTTGGGTGGATGCCTATGCTACATTTCATCTACACTAGATCTATCATCAAGACACCCATTCTATAAGAATGGACACAAATCTGGTGATGCTTCTCAAACAATCTACCATCTCAAATTGAGAAGCTAGCTAGAGATGAAAAAAATTTCCAACCTTCACTTTGATCTCTTGTTACATTTTATCCATATAGTGTCACATTAGAATATCTAGAAGCACCATCTACCAATATTGATCTAATAAAAGTGGCCTCCTTTGACCCCTTTTAGTCCCCCACTTCCATCCACATAGTCGATATCCAACATCAAATTTTAACACCACAATAAAACATTATTCCTTCATTCACACAAACTAAGTTTCAATTTTATACATAGAAGTTGAAAGTAAGTTCATATAGAATTTGAACCTTAATGCTAATTAGTTATTTGCATATAGGTCAATATATGAGTTTTCTTGATAGTCAAATTTTATTAAAACTAAATGATTAAGATGAACACCCCCGCTTGTGACGTGTCCAAATTTATCCTTAAAAAAATATTTATATCATATGTTTGACATGTTATATAAAATAACTTTGGATTTAGTTAATGCACATAGTGGAGAGCTAATGTGTAAAAACCTCAATCTCTCATAAAACAGTTTGATTCTTTATGATGAATACACAATTAAAAGAAATTAAAGAACCAAAAAAAACTTCAAACTATGTGTGACCCATTTATGGTGATTTGTGCCACTTATTTGCCTAAATATTCCTATACATGCTATCATAACTCTTAACGCTATTAGAATGTTGTGATCTATAAAATAAAATTTGGAGCTTCTAGCTATATGGTGAGGTTTGATTATGAATTAAAATTGGTAAATAAATCTTTCTATATATTACAATTTGGGATGACACTTCAATAAATTAAATATTTCTCTAGCATTTTATGTTACTACATTTTTGTTCAGATTTGGATTCAAGGGTAGCATTTTGGCCATTGCTTATAGAAATGACAAATGTATTAAATTCCTCTTGGAAGCCTCATTAACAAAGATAATTTTTTAATAGTCAATGTGTGAATAATCTAAAAATAAAATTTCTAGAATCATTGACAATGATTTAGACCTACCATTTTTCCAACATCAACTCTTTGATTTGGATCATGGAGGAATGTAATAACTAACCTATCAGCGATTGATTGTCAAAGAATAAAAATACTATAAAATACAAGCTTCTATCATTTCTTCTAATGCCATCATAATCACTCTAATAAAAAAAATTAAAACCACTATTTATGATTTGTAGCTAGAAAAATTCCTTTTCTTTGTAGTCTCCACTTAAGATGTTGAAAACAAAAGAGTGGAATGTTGAAAGATTTAAACCATAATAATACAACCTACTAATATTAAATTATTCAAGATGATTTTCCTATTACATCACAATAAAAAAAATTCAAAACAGAAAAAATAAATTGTCCCACAACATGTCAAGTTAACTACTTAATTTAATTATGGACATCATTAAATACGAGTCAGTGCAGGATCATGAGGGTCCAAACTAGGCCCCTAAGTGGCAATGAAAATTCAAAAAAATAGAGTTATGCAACTTGACATAAAAATTTGATTAGGTTATTAACACAATTTTTAAAAATGTGCAAAAACAAAATTTGTAGCAAATTGAATCTAGTTTCTAAGCTACTAGTCTGTTTTTGAAAAAAATCTAAATCTATTTGGTGAAAATTTGAAATTTCAATGTAGTGGTACTAATTTTCAAGAAAAAAAAAGCACGTGTTTGTCCGGCCACCTTAATGGGGAGAAAAATATTTTTTTTTTTGAATCTTTCAATATAGGTAAAGGACACATGCCCAGATGTGACACATATTTTTTGGCAAGTAAATATTTAGTTATCAATTTTCTAGTAGGAATTTTTTTAAATATTAAAAACCATTTGTCTGACCACCTAACTTGGTCAAAAAATTATGATTTTTTTAAACTATAATTTGTGAAGCATAGTGTCTGACGCATCTTTCAGATTCAAAAAATGTTTAACCATTTAAAACTTATAGATGCTTTTCAATCAGCCTATCAATCAAGACATTACACATAGTGCATGTAGACAATCAATAATAATTACCTATTAAATTCAAAATAAAGCATATCTTATATCGGTAGAATTTTGTCAATTTGTTGAACAAACCCTTTTCATTTCATCAAAATCAGATGAAAAAAAGTCGTCAGCATGAAGGGTGAAGTTTGAAAAACTTTTGCAACCCTTGTAAACATGTTGGGGATGTTGACTTTTTAGGTTGGTCATCCCCAAGCCAATTATTGAAGCAATACCAAAGAAAAACATATATATGTTAATATTGGATATCCGTTTCTAAATGGATATTTGTTTCTTAACAAAAAAATTAGATATTCATTAATAAATAGATATCCATTAATTAAAACTATAAATATTAATATGTTTTTTATATTAGTGTATTTAATATAAATTAATATGTAATATTTGTAAGATAGGGGGACCTCCACATGCAAGGTCCTAGGTGATGGAGGGCGAAGATGTAGAAGACTACCCTAACTTACCTTAGCTAAGCAGGATGTTTAGGAAATGAGGATGAGAATGATGAGGACAATAGGGCCCTGCAACCACTCTACAATCCTGAGATTCAAAATGGGGCTAGGCGAGATAGTTTTTGAGCTCAACACTGTATCTCAGATAGCTCTCTATCCGATGACAAGAGTGCAGTTCCAAGATGACAACGCAATGTGTTGACGTCTCTTAGGTGCGCTGGCATCCATACGACCAGAGGACTGAAAGTACAACATGAACTATAAAAAAAAAAGCTAGTAGCCTAGCTATCAACTTCTAAGAGAGAAAAACAACACTATGAAATACGAGAAATATAAACGAATGTGATAAAGTAAATATACCAAAGCTAAGGTGACGAAGATGATTTTGTAGAAGATCCTATTCGCTAACTAGCTTCAAAAAGCACGTACACCTACACACAGAAAGAGAGGAAAATGTTGGGTGGCTGTATAGGGGCCTACCTCAGTTAGACCCCCGTTTAGGTGTTTCCACCTCCACGAACAACCAAGGAAATGAGATAAGAAGAATAATGTAGTAAAGAGCACAAAAGCACTACAAAATAGTAAAGTGCTAACTCAACCAAGTGATAGCTAGAGGAGAAAAGGGAAGCTTACCACCTCCACCAAGAGCACTCAAGGATGCTTGGGGGAGAAAATGAGAGTACTCGAGCCTCTATTGCAATGGTGTTTTATTCCCAAATTTCTCTACCAAAGTGGAGTGTTGTGTTTGCTGCAATGGGGTGCAAGTATGTTGCTTGAGAGCTTGAAAGTGAGTGCAAGGGTGTGAAAAATGGATGCTTGAAGTGTGTAGGAGCTCAACTAAATGCTAAGAGGATTGAAATGCTTGTTCAAGGAGTGAATTTGAATAAAGGAATGAAAGAAACAACCATATTCGGGTTGGTCGGCTGAAGGGGGAGTTACAACTTGACTCCCAATGAGAAGTGTAACACCTCTGCAGGTTCAACCGTAGGAATCTGTTAGGGACGTAAGCGCGCCGTGTGGGCCATGTTTGTGCGTTGCACAAGTGTCCTCAATAGAAACACCTCCACCGACGCTCAAAACAGGCGCCAAGTGGGATGCAAGCAACGTGCTTAAAGGTGGAATTAAGCCTCTGAACTTGGTTTTCTAAGGTGGAAAAAGGAAAAAGGGTAATTTACACATGGGGTGAAAATTTGCTCCTATACATTTTTCCTCCACTTTAGTGAGCACGAATACTAATGAGTGCTCGGTAAAGTAGATCAAGGAGAGAGTAAGGTTAGAAATGTATACCTGAACCGTCGAGGAAGTAGATCATGATCTAGCATACCTGAAGGTACAGGGCAGGAAAAAGACTCCATAGCTGCTCAGAAATATGAAGTTAAAGAAAGAAAATGCCCTATAGGCTCTCAGTCTCGTAGGGAAGGTGTCCCCCAAAAACTCTAGCATGGAGAATACCCTGTGAAGCAAGAACCTTATAGGCTCTCAGTCCTGCAAGGAAGGTGTCCCCCAAAACTCTAGCATGGAGGAGACCCAAAGGAAGTGCCCTACATGCTCTCAGTTCTGTAGGGAAGATATTTTCCATGAACTCAAGCATGAAGAATACCTAAGGAAGCACCCTACAAATCGGAAGCCTTGTAGGGAAGGTAACCCCCAAGATCTCTCACATGGAAGAAACCTGAGAAAGCGCCCTAAAGGCTCTCAATCCTATAAGGGAGCCGCCCCCAAGATCTCTCGCATGGAGGAAGCACCCTACAAGCTCTCAGTCCTGCAGGGGGGTATCCCCCAAGATCTTTCACATGGAAGAAACCTAGGAAAGCAGATTCCACAGAGTCAGGAAGCGGCCACATAGGCGAGTAAGTGATAGTTGCACAGACTATTGATAGTTTGAAAAACTTTCGAAGGGGTCCCTTGGGAACCCGTCATGAAGAGAGGGTCCACTCAAGGGATGCACAGTCTAGAAGTAGATATTCTCTTTCTTAAATTGATCCTTCATCACAAAATCCTTTTGAAAGATATTCACTTCATCAAGGAATTCGAAAGGAAGAATATGCCCCCACGCGAGGTGAAGATCAAAGTTGTTCCTACTTTGGAGGAACGTTTTTCAAGTCCTTTCTTTACAAACCTATGATGAAGGAAACCTATTCCGTTAGGGTTCCGAGCTAAGAATACAATTCTGAGGAAAAGTTTTCCAAGATTTCGAGAAAAGATTCGTTGGCAACGAATGTGTTTTCTGAAAACCAAAGTATTGAAGAAAGGAGTTGTCACACATAGGAGGGACAACTCAAGCAAAGAAGAAAGAAAGATAAAGAGAAAGAAAAAAGAGAAAAGCACAAACAAAGGGCACAAGGGGATCTGGTTTAGCAGGGTTAGATCTGTCCAAGCTCATATAATAATAGGTAACCATGGTGCAAAGAAAAAGATAATCAATCCCCAACCAGATTAGGAAGAATGCATGGAAAACAAAGTAAAAATAAAAAATTAGGTCAACATGGAAGGGAAGCCTAAATGCTCCTAACACTTTGCATCGTCCCCAATTTATCGAAAATCAAGCACAAACATGGAAGAATGATGATACAAATAGAAGAAGGTTTACTACATAAAAATCATGCATGTATCCAAGCACCAACAAGGGTGACGAGAGTCATCCAGGCACACATAGCACGATCACAGGGGAACACATCACAAAACACACACACACAAGATCAAGAAGAGGCCTCCTCCTAACATTGATCAACCAAGAGGTCATCCACTTCCCATTCTAGGTCATCATAGGGGGAAGGAGGATGAGCCTGCAGTGGTGGGATGTTAAGAGGAGGAGCATCCAGCCCTCCTACAACAAGGGCCAAGGAAGAGGGCCCCTCAAGGTCCTCTCCACTGATCTCTTGTGGCATCAAAGTCAACAACTTAGTGAAGATTGTTGACAAGGCCAAAACCTCATCCATAGAGTTAAACATGCACCCCATAGGAGTGTCGTGTCTAACTTTAGTGGATGGGGTAGGTTGCACCTGATATTCACCATTAGGCTCGCCGAGTGACTCGGGAGCGATGACGAACTTAGGGGAAGCCAGGACTGGTTCCGACACTAGGATAGAACAAGTCAACATAGGACCACCTTGCAGGGTAAACCCACAATAGTGGGTTACAATTTTTTGAACGAAGAAAAATTAGAAATTCTCATCAAAAAATTTAAAATGGTTTACCCTTTCTAATGAAGGGGGTTCGAATGAACCACCCCCCTTCTAATGAACCCCCCTCCCTTCTAATGAACCCCCTTTTGCACCATATAAGGGGGGTTCGAATGAACCTTCATTAGAAGGGGTTTCTAATGAACCCCCTTTTTTCACCTTCCCCTCCACCATTTCAAAATTTATGCATTTTTTTGACTATCGAAGCTTGGGAAGGAGGTGCAAATGGAATCAACTTGATAAACCAAATTGGATGATTGTAGTGATCAAAACGTGCTTTCCAACAACTATAAATTTAATATATTTTGTTTTTATTTTATATTTTATTTTTTAGTTTTACTGTACATAGGTTTTTCACCTGAACGTCAAGTTCAATGAAAAATCATTGTGGAAAAATAGTAAATTTGAGGGAAAAAAAATTGAAAAATATATATCCACTAGGTATTGATGTCTCGTTCTAACAAAAAGAAAAATTGAATTTCAATACATACCAAAGAAGTTATAGAGCCAAAGTGCACTGTCTAAAATTATAAATGTTTTGACTTAAACTTAATTAAAAGAAAAATATTCAACAAAATGCTATGAAACAAAATGAAAGAACTAGATACTTGTGTTACCAACCTAAATTCAAAGAATTATAATTTTATCCTTTGTAGAAAAAGAGTTATGCGAGCCGAAGTACATACCACTTTTTAAAAATGTTGTTTACTATTAAAAACTAGTTATCAAAGGAGACACAAAAAAATTACAATTTAATTTCATTTTTTTTTTTTTAAATACATTTAAAATCTATAGACAAAATCTCACAAATCACTAGTTTACATCAATTTCAAATTCCTAATAGTTTACCTACTATAAGTGTCAGAAAGTGAAGTTTTCTTTGAAAATGTTGATTTCAATGTCAAGTTTGGCCAAAAAGTGTAACCCATTAGTGTGGGATGACCCTGCAGAGAAGGTGGGATCCTCTTATGTCCTTCATTGCTAGAAGGACCACTCTTCACCTTTTTCTTCGTTTGAGGATATGAACTCCCCACAGACGAGGCTAGAGGTGCAGAGGAAGAGGAGGAAAGAACCACAGCGGATACAACCAAGGTATCAGTCATATCCATAGGCTTCAAAAAGGGTTGGATATCTGGAATGGACATTAGCAAAGGCAACTCCACCGAAGGAGTGATGAACACATGTACCCCCTTGGATTTAGGTGCATTTTCACTCGCAACAGAAGCCGAGAGTAGCGTAGAACCAGACTGGAGAGAAGCAGAAGGAAGGGAAGAGGGCGACACTACAGGAGGCCCTGAAGTAGGGGTTGTCGTCTCTTCCTCCCTCCTTTGCAAGGCAGCCTACTCAGCTAAAAGGAACTTTCACCAACACTTGAATTCGTGCACAAGGCGATTTCTTCGGCTCTTGGAGCTGGAGGCTCCTACTCAACCATAGGAACATCCACTACAGCCGGTTTTGGTGAAGGAACAAATTTTTGAATGGGAGCAAGAGGAACAAGCTATGGAACAATGGGAGGAGTCAGCTCAAGAGCCTTAGCAGTGGGCCTCTTCCCATTCACTGCCTTGGGAGCAGGAGGGGTAGGGGGTCGTGGAGGTCGAGACAAAGAGGATTGTCCTCGGGAGACCTTCTTCTTGTCATATTGAACAGGTCTAAGCTTCGTTGACAAAATAAGAAGTTTGAATGCAAGACACTTAGCATTTGCCAAGCAGGCACCATAGGATTCTCCTGCAGACGAGGAGTAGAACCTGATGTTACCACAATAGAGTGAGGAGAAGCGTCAAACTGACTAGCGGAAGAGGAAGAAGGAGGATCATGAGACCACTTCTCTTCTTCCTTCTTTTGAGCCTTAATGACATCGTTGTCATCCTTCAAGAAAGCCCTATGTGAGATAGCATAAGGCGAGGAAGGGTATTTCACTTTCAGCCTTAAACGCACCTTCTTATAGTTTTGATATGTTCAGTGCAGAAGGTTCATCATAGGAAGGAGAGGACCAACGGGCGTAGGCCAAGAGTAGTCCAAGGAGTAGCTGCCACGTGCAATCGGTGGTCTATAACTAGTGTCATGGATTATGTGTACGGAACCCCCATGGATAAATTTTAGACATTTATGCATGACAAAGGGTATCGCGTTCATCTCCACCAACCAAGGGATACCCGATTTCACCCTAAAGAACTCAGACCCAGGGATGATGTCAAACAAGGGGTTCATAGATTTAGGTCCCACCAGGAATGACAAGATGATACTACCTAAAGGGGGCACATAAATCCAGTCATGTGTACAGATGGTACTAACGGGTGCATCATACCCATCTTTATGTAAAAATTTGATCAGCATAATCTCCTCGATGATTATGTTTACTTATGACGTCAGATCAATGAGAACACCCAATACAATGTGTGGACACCGAAATCTGGTCTAAGCTTGCGACTTCAATTTCTTCATAATTTGTATTTTCATGGTCATGATTAAATAATGTCAATTATTTAATTGTTCTCTAAAGTTCTTCATTTCTTTATTAATTAAATAAATCTATTTATTTAATTAATTTACCTTAACATTTATTCTTCTATTAATTAAATAATCTTAATTATTTAATTAATTCACTTTATCTTTATTCTATCTAATTAATTAAATAAACAATTTTTATTTAATTATGTTACTAATTAACCTTATCATTCTTCAATTAAATAAATTCTTATTTAATTTACCTTTATCCTATTTCAACTATAATTAAATAAATTCTTTATTTATTTAATTATTCATTTAATCCCTTTATCACTTAATTAAATAAATCTTATTTATTTAATTATTCTTCAAATATCAAATCTTGAATTAAATGAATTATTTAATTCATAAAAATCTATTTTAACCCATTCTTCTATATTTGGATAATTGTGTAAGTTATCTAAGTATTCACTCTAACTTGACTTGAGATCTATTTAAATCGGTCAGTTAACTCTTGATTTAATCTCTTAGTTGCTTTCACGAGTAATCTCTTTGTCATATCATTCACTCATCTAGTTCTAACTCATTTGTGTGTACATGCATATTAATTAAATATTTCTATTTAATTAATTAAATCTTGTGCATGTGTTTGAACAGAGCATTTCTTTAATCTCATCTTTATCTTTGTCATGCAAAGACTATTCTTTTGTTTTCGAATACCAAAATTGAAGATTAAATCATTTATTTAATCTTTATTTCTATTTGTAGTTTTTATCACTCATGTCACTACTAACAGTTATCAGAATGCATGTCTAATCTTTTAATCTCAACCGTCTGTCGATCTTTCGATCCTGGCCTATCATTCAAATGATCAATTTTCTATAAATTGATCTGTCTTTCGTCATTTCAGCCTCTCCCGAAATCTTATGACTTTTGGAAGCATATCTATTATTTGAATCTTCAATGTTTTGCTAAATCACTATCATAGGCTATACTTGCACAAGAGAAATCTAAGGGCAATTATACTACAATGGAAAAATGGAGAAGGGAAATCGAGGCTATACATGGAATTACGTAGATATTGGGTGAGCTTGTTTAGTTTATTTATGTTTTAGCTTTCCTTTGTTCTCTGTTATTTAACTTTCCTTTGTTCTCTGTTATTTAACTTAGATTGCATTAGAGCTTAAATTGCATTCTTGTGTGCTTTTAACCTTTCATTGCATTTTCTAGATGTTACATTTGGTGAACCCGACATGAAGACACCATATTCGCATATTCGTAGACTTTTATTTGATTTTTGCAGGTTTTTCTACAGAACGACACATCTGTTTGACGAAACAACGCAACTGACATTCAGAGATGCATCTTCTTAACGAAAGGATGCAATTGACATACTGGATTGCATCTGATAACAGAAATGATGCATCTAGCGAATCATTACGCATCTATTATTTTCTTAGTCGCAACTGACTGGTAACATCCCCACGACACATTTGACAAAGAAAATGATGCATCCGAATGGTAAATTTTTAGGTTTATATTTTCTAGCTTCCTTTTGTGCTTTCATTTTCACTAATCTTCTATTTTCAGCGTGTGTATTGAGGAGTTAATGAAGTTTTTTTTTTGTAGATCAATAGTTGAAGACCAATATCAAAACTACTAATGAATCTTTCTACAAAACGCATGTCAAAGACCATAGTTAAATTTTTTAAACAGATTGTTTGGTAGTGTAGCAAATCTTTCATTTGGATTAAAATTAACAAGTATCTACTGTGTTTGGTGCAAAAGCACAATTATGTTATTACCCTCACGATTCGGTATATAAAAGTATCCCCTCCCCTTGTGCATTCGTGTGATCCTGGTTGTAAGAGAAACGGTTACTGACTCTAGAAATTGAGCCTGTCCTGACGAGAAAAAGTACTCACCTCAGGACGACTCAGACTGGTAGCACCCTGAACCTGAGGGACTTCTAGCCAGTATATAAAAGTGGATTCTTGGGGAAATCCCAACGAATCAAGTGTATGGTTCCGATGAGATGAATTTGAAAGGGGACTCTCACCGCATGGATCATGCCCTACGAACGGAATGCCCGAATTAAACACCTTTGTTTGTAGTGTCAAAAATCCCTCTATTTACTGGTACAACAAGTCAGACCTGTGACATCGTCTCACGTCTTTACGGTTCATGTGTAGAGATGAAATTATGCCATGGGATTTTCATGGGTACTGTAGCTTGGCTACCCTGAATGACGTTAATGAGTCGTGGAGGGGAGCTAGTGGGGTCAAGCTACTAGTCATCTGCCTTGAATAAACATAGTTGGGGAAACCCAAGTGAGAATTCAAAAAATATTATCCTACACAGCCTAGGATGTGCTTGTTTGTTGTTGAATTAAACATTCTTTGAGTCAAAATCAAACTGAAAACACATTGTCTTATGATTGTCTTTCTTTTCTAGAACTTGTTCACAAAACAGCGTCAATTTTATATCTCAATTCACTAAAAACACGTAACTATCAATAGAGTCGCAACTGTTCACCAGAGAGTCACAATTGTTCTTTCAAACCGCATCTGTTTATCCTAGAGTCGCATCTTCTAGATTAGCTCACATTTTCTCTATCAAAAACTACATCTAATTTAGGAGAACGCACTTGTGACATTCTGTGACGCATCTAAAAAGGTGAGTCGCAACTGCAGTCTGGAATGACGCATTTTCCACTGTCGCAAAACTTCTACTGGTGCACAGAGTTTAGAAAATTGCGTCTAATACAGTCAAAGTCACAATTTCCATCACAATTCGCATCTATTGGAAACTACACAACAATTGTCTGATACCAGATATTGAGCTTTACCAGAAACATGCAACTGATTACCAAAAAATTGCAACTGTGAAACATAATTGTATCTGCTTAATTCTGTGACGCATCTATCTGAGTATTAGAGAACTAGATTTCATAGACATAATCCATCGACACAGTCATACTAGTTTTTGATTTGTCTTTTCATAGTAGTCCTTGAAACAGAAACCTGAAATGATTTGCTCAATTTTGCATCCTTTAGGTATCATTTAGTCGTTACTATAGTCGTCCTAATTTTGAATTTTAGTTTCATCTTAGAATACATATTATCTTTAGATCAAACTCTTAGGAAAGTCACTTTTACAAAATTTAGAATAGGTCCACTTTCTACACTCTAGAAAAATCATAGCGTCAACAAAATTTGTCATTGAACCTAGTACTGTCATTATATCCTTTGTCCTACAAAGAGTCCTCCTAGCTCATCAGTCTATTTAGGGAGCTCACCTTATCTTTGATCCTAGTCCTACATTGGTTCCTTGACATAACTAAATTGACATCTTGGTTAGACTTTAGGTAGTTGGTAACCTCATCTTAGGTTCACAAAATTGATTACCTTAGAAGCTTGCTTAGACTTTGCATCTTTAGATAATGTCATCTTAGACTAGCGTCATCTTAGACATTCCTTATTTGCATCCAGAAAATCACAAAAACATAGAATAGAGTCATACTATCCATAGACGTAGTTTTGCATTCCTCGCATATTGAGCTTATCTTACATGGTTGAAACTAGGTCTAAGAGAAAAGAGAGAGAAAAGATGTCAAACCAAAACGAATTCATCAATCCATTCTCGAACCCCTTTCCTGGGGCATCCTTGTTGAGACCTCGTAGGACTTTATTAGACAAATTCACCACTAAAGACACTCAAGGACACATTAGAGCGGAAGACATAGAGGTTGTTGCACAAGACCCTGAGTTTGCCTCTTTTGTAGATGAGTACCTAGCAAATGATCATCAATGATACTTAGCCAAATTGTTGGCTGAAAGTGCTACCTTACCTAGAGGATTTGATATCAGTACTTTACAAACTCAACCTACACAAGAGACAAACACAACAACTGCTAGTACCACTATACCTCAGGTAAATACAGCCATACCATCTGGCATACCTATGTAGGGTACAACAGTCCATACATTTCCATTTGGTACTTTTGGCATGACATCGAGATTTAATTTCACTGTAGGGGCATCATCGTCTACTCCCTTCGGTCCTCTTGTTGGGAACAAAAGATCTAAAACGTGAACTCCTAGACACCAAATGTCAATGTCACCAGTACCATACCACAGTCAATAGCCATACCTATTGTTCATGTCGCTAGTACTATACCACAGACTGCACAGATAGGAGGAATTCCCTCTTTCCAATATGGCAATCAGAATCCATTCTCCCAGATTGGCAATCAGAATCCATTCACACAGATTCTGAATCAGAATCCATTCTCACAGATTGGCAGTCAAAATCCATTCACACAGATTCTGAATTAGAACACATTCACCAACATTTTGAATCCAAATCCATTTCGCATACCAACATTCAATCAAAACCCATCACGAGACCTTGGATTTCAGAATACATACATAGATCCACGTAATCCGCCCAACACATCATTAACCCAGGTTGATGTCTTGCAAACACAAATGTATGCACTACAAACACAAATGGATAACATGGCAGTGTCAACTAAGAAAACCTTTTCAACAAAGGACATATTCCCATTTCCCTTTGATAAATCATTGTACATGACACCTTTCCCTCATGGGTATGTCATACCGAATCTCCCTAAGTACAATGGCAAACGAAATCCGATAGAACATATAAGGGAATTTTCTACCATGTGCATAGATGCCGCTTATGACCCCACATATCTTATGAGACTATTTCCAAGAAGTCTTGTAGGAATTGCACTCGAGTGGTTTTCAGGTCTAGACTATGGCATAAAATCATGGGGCGAATTGGCTGAGAAATTTGTTGAGAAATTCTCCTTCAACATAGACCATGAGATAAATATAGCAACCTTGTATCACACAACACAAGACGAAGGAGAAAATTTCATCGCTTTCTTCCAAAGATGGAGGACTATAGCCATCCGGTGTCCTGTCGAGATACCTAAAAAATAAAAAGTCACTATGTTCTAGGAAAACCTTAATGCAAAATTAAGGAGTAATTTAAGGGTACATTGTTGCACATCTTTTTCGGAACTAGTGGAAAAAGGGGTTATAATAGAAAAGGATCTCATTGAGAAAGGAGAACTTAATACACCGACATCCAACAGAAATCCAATAGTGAAAAACACCCCCAATGACAGAAATAGATTTTGGTCTCAGAACAAAAATGTTACCAATGATGGGGTGGTTGATGCTAAAACCTTACAAGCAAGGCCGATCATTACATTGCAAGGACATAACCCCTCTATCGACACGCTTAACATTGTCAATCAACCTCCCAACACGGTCCAAAATACTCAACGTCTGCAACAACAGAGGAGGTTTCAAAAACACGAGTTCACTCCCTTAGGGGAACCCATCAAGTCAGTATTCAAACAACTATTACAACACAATCTTATACAACTTCAAGAGCCAAGAGAATATGATCCAGGACAATTTAAACCAATTTGGTGGGATGACAATGCCTTTTGTGATTATCATAGAACTAAGGGACATAGCCTACAAAATTGTCACCAACTAAAAAATATCATAGAGGATATTGTCGAAAAGAGAATTATTGAAGTTAGTGGACAGAAACAAAAGTCATCGAACACTGATCACCAAGGATTTTTTGATCCACTACATGACCATGGGAAAGGAAATGTCCCCAGTTCGAGTAACAAGACCAATATGTCGGCCAACTATGCAAATATCAAGCATGATTATAATAGTGGCAAAATCATTAATCACCTTTGCGTCGCCAATGAGAATATCAATACCACTACCATCAATACAACTCCTAAGTGTGTTGTCAACACTCGTACTAAGATCACTATCCAAGGTCCTCCATCACAGAAAACACCACAAACTTCCAAGTTGCACTATAACTTACTTGATCAATTGGGGAAGACCCCAGCCCAAATCTCCATCTTGGAACTGTTATGTATCTCCCCTAAGCACCGATCTGTTTTAGACAAAGCTTTACAAAGCACCACTGTCCCTAATGATCTTGATGTCAATCGTTTCTAGGAAATGGTAGGCTACTTGACCAATAATCATCATGTCACATTCTTTGAACAGGACTACGCAACTAAAAAGATAAATCATAATGACCCTTTACATCTTGAGGTCCTTGTTGATGACACCAAAGTTAGACTAGTTTTGGTAGATGGAGGAGCAGGGTTAAACCTATGCACTTTAAAAATGATTAAGGAATTAGGTTTCTCAGAAGCATGCGTAGACACAACCAAAAGTATTGTCATTAAGGCTTATGATGATGAGGAACGAAAATCAAAGGGGGTGGTAACACTTCCTATTAGAATTGGTCTTGTAGTAATGGAGACAAAATTCCAGGTCTTGGATCTCACCCTTCCATACAACCTTCTACTAGGTAGACCATGGATTCATGCCATGAAGGAAGTCCCTTCCACATATCATCAATGTCTCAAATTCCCTTACAATGGCACTGAAATAACAATAGATGGTGACCCAAATCCATTCCAATATTGCACCAATCTAAAAGAGATACCCCAACGCCAAGTGCCAGTAATCCAAGAGGCTTCATCATCCAATTCATCTCACTATGTTGATCCATCCACTCTCACTAGAACATCCACTTCACCTTCATTTCCTACCACTCCTAGGGTCGAGATCCAAGACAAGGGTTGTGGAGAATATTACATGAAGACATCTTATTGTGTTATCCATTTGATTCCTCCTAAGTCATACGGTTTACCTACACCAGATAGGAGACAATCTATGGTCACTATACACATTCCTCCCACAACAACTTTCACTAAATGGGGAGAATTAAGAAAATAAGTTGTAAATATAGAAGATGTCACCTCCTAGTTGTATAGGGAAGATAATGAAGAACCTCTCTCACTTGCTCACATTCCTACAGATCTATATGGTAAAGGTTTCACAATCATGCAGAGCAAAGGATATAATGGACATAGTGGCTTAGGCTTACATCAAGATGGGAGAACTGAACCAATCTTTGTTTCTTAGTGGCCAAAAGGCTTAGGGCTTGGGTTTCAACCGATTCATGTTAGAGTAAGGTTTTAACTTAATTATGTTAATTAAGTTACCTTTATTCCTCTCTTAATATTTCACTTTAGTTTGCATATTGCGACATTTAATAATTATATTAATTATTAAATGTCTACCTATTAAGGTTTCTTTAGGGTTGCACAATCTCCTTTTATAAGGATTGATCATTGTATTTTATATTCTCTCTCTGATTAATACATCTTTTAGCTTTCAAAGCACCTTTGTCTTTTTTCTAGAATGTCTTCTTTCTGTGACAGGTTATTTACATGCAGGTGATCTTCGGGGTCTATGAGGTTGGATTTCACAACTTCAACATGGTATCAAAGCTCCAGATCTATGGCTGCCTATTTTTCTTTTTAAGATTTCATCTTACAGATTTTTTTTTTGTGCAAGGGTTTCATTCTTGATATTTTTTGCCAGATTAGAGGGGTTTTCCATCATTTCTTTTTATAAATTTTGACCTTGATCTTTCAAACAGTGCAAGCTAGTGAAAAACGGACCTCATGGGTGTGCTCAGAAGGCCCAAAAACCCCTATTTTCATATAAAATATGATAGGGTTTTCTGAAAATTTATTTTTTAGTGTTTTTGGGGAATCTAAAAAAATCCCAGAAAAATCCGTGCAATTGTACGGATCTGTACAGACACCTCAATTTTCATTCCATCCTTTTGGTGTCTACATCAATTTTGAGTTGCCTCAATTTGTGTGCCATTTTGCATTGATTTATGTGCCCTTTTGATTTCTATGCTACCTCAATTTTCGTGCCATGAAGGTATAGCTGAATATTTTATTAATTTTTTAATCTTCAAATTAATAAAATGTTTGGTTTAAAGCCAAAATGAGCATATTTAGTAAAATTGTCATATTTTGAGCATACGGTGTTGATTTTTTGAAAACGGGATATCTTCGGAAAGTTGGTTCCAGCGCCGATCTGATGGTGTAGGTGTGGTTTCTGTATTTTTCCGTTTTGATGTTTTTTTCCTTAGTCAAAGTCATAACATATTTTTTGCACTCTCGGGGGTGTAACTTTTGCATACAGACTCCTTTTTGCACAAACAAATAGGCGTCGGAAATTTGGTTCAGTGCTCTGCACAATGATCGACTTATTTTCCTAGATTCTTCCCCAAGTATATTTTATTTAGCATTTTGTGTTTTCACAGTGTGCTTAATTACTTGGATGTTTTGGCACTTGGGAACCTCCTATTTGCGTCATTAGGCTCTATTTCATTTGATCTACATGTTGTAAGGTCATTTTTCTTAGATTTTTTTAATTTGAAGAGTTATCATGGGTTTTTCTACTCACACTTTAGTTGTAATTATGGAACGGGGTAATTACGAGTCTTGGGCAAAGGGCATACTTACACATTGTAGGTGGCTTAATATTTTGCCTTATTTGTATGATCTCATACCTAAACCAACCACTTTAGAGGGAAAACTAGCTTGGGATATCATTACAGATCACATAGTAGGACTTATATTGTCTAGTGTTGATGATGACACTGTGTGGGCTATATCGGACATTGATTGTCCCCACCCACTTTGGACATGTCTTTGGGAGATCTATGGAGAGCCCAATCTCTCTCCATTCCTAGAGGATCCTGCTTTAGATTGTCTCTTACCCATTGCTTAGAGAGATAATACACCCTTTGATCATGATACTTTAGAGGAGCTTGAGTATTTAGACACCCTTACATGCTCTGATGGATCAGAGGCTTGTCTCACAATTCCTACTCTTCAGACTGAGATTATACATGTATCATCCGTTGTTCCTGATGACATCAGTATCACCACATTGGCCCCTATGGATTCAGTTCAGCATCATAACCATCTTGGTCATTCATTATCTGTTACATCATGGGATTCTTATCTTGCAAACACATTCTTGTTTGTTGAGTCTCACACTGCAGATCTTGAGGATTATTTTGAGGACATTCATCTCCTCTACCTTGACAATCAGGTTATCACTGTATGCCCACCATTATCTGTGCATTCAGAGGTTGCATTTCAGGATTCTCCACATCAGTTTGGATTTGATATCAGTTTGGATTTGGCATCATTTGTTTCAGTTCAAACAGAGAGATTCTTCAACATCCTATCATGGCACACATCTTGAGACAGATTGGTTCATCACTCTTCATAGGGTTTCTTCAACATCATCCTTTGGATCCGTTTCTTCCCAAGGGGAGGAATATTATTTTCCACTTAAGGATCTCCTTTTGGATTCTACATCAGACATCTACCATTGTGACATGAGTTTCTTCATTGTGGGGGGGCCTTCTTGTCTCTCTATATCTCTCGTATGGAGACCATTGTATATGTACTTATATGATAGAAGTTGTCTATGGGGGGTATCATGTAATCCACATCCTATCCTTCTTTCATTAGTGCATTTCATTCTTTTATTTTCTCTCTTTTGGGGGGGATTTTTGTTCCCATGCGGTTTTCTCCCTTTCTCCACTTTACAAAGATTTGGTTGTATTCGGGTACTTGATCATGCCTAGTTGTCGGGACCCTTGTTTGCTTTCATGCATTGTAGTTACCTTTTCTTTCTTGCACATGTTTGTAGTTGCACTCTTGCTCATCTTAAGGGGGATGTTAGAGTAAAGGTTTTAACTTAATTATGTTAATTAAGTTACCTTAATTCCTCTCTTAAGATTTCACTTTAGTTTTCATATTGTGACATTTAATTATTATATTAATTATTAAATGTCTAATTATTAGGGTTTCTTTAGGGTTGCACAATCTCCTTTTATAAGGATTGATCATTGTATTTTATATTCTCTCTCTGATCAATACATCTTTCAGCTTTCAAAGTACCTTTGTCTTTTGTATAGAATGTCTTCTTTCTGTGACAGGTTATTTGCATGCAGGTGATCTTCGAGGTTTGTGAGGTTGGATTTCACAACTTCAACAATTCAGATTGGTGTTCCTAGTACCACATCACCTTTAATCTAGGAAGTAAGTGCTTCAGATGATATTGAGACATCTCACGAACCATCTGACCAACACTACTATGACTCCCTCGACTCAAACGAATATGAGTGGAATTCCCTATCCTCCACCTCTTCCATGAACCTTGACAAGCTATTTGGAGAACTTGACTTAATGTTGAAATCCTCACCAAATCTAATGAATTCTTGTCCACCAAAGAATATGACAAAGGAGGAATGGTTTAAACATTACTATTGGGAATTTATTTATCCTATTTCTTGGCAACCTAATACATTTGTTTCAGATAACCAAACCTTAGCATTAGGACCACCTCAGAATCCACCTAGATCTAAGCAAAAGAGCAAAGAGGACTTGGTACAAAAATTTGTGACCATATGAACAAATCATTCCTTACCTTGACTCCTTTGAACTTTGACAATTCTGATGATGAAATTCCCTTAGTTTATCCCCAACTCATTGATTGGGACCAACAAGACACACCCACTTAGACATTTTTTAGAACGATGAAGCAATTGTTGAGTTTCTGGGACTAAGAGAAGGCATACCTAGTGTTGATCACAAGGCTGGTTTTCCTATTGACTTGGAAAAAAAAGCATATTTTGGGGAATATGTTCAACCCTCCAGTCACAAAAATGAGAAAAACAATAAAAAAGACGAGTCTCTAGGTGAAAACTGAAAGGTGCCTCTAGACAATGAAAAAGAAAAGATAAAGGATGCATCCGAAGGTGAAAACCTCTCTGAGACACCTAAGGATGGAGGTTTGAACATTCTCCCTATTGCACAGGAAAAGTCACCCATGCTCATTGAAGAATCAGTAGAAGTCAACATAGGCACAAAAGAGAATCCTCGACTAGTCTATTTTGCAGCGTCATTAACAAAAGAAGAGCAGCTAGAATTCCACAACTTCTTCACACAGAGATGGATAAATTTTTCCTGGTCATATGCAGACATACCTAGGCTAGATCCTAAACTTGTTCTACATCACTTAACCTTACAACCAGGTGTAAAACCAGTGAAACATAAATTGAGGAAAATGCACCCACAAATTGCTTTACTAGTCAAATCAAAACTCAAGAAACTGTTAGACGTTGGTTTTCATTAGATCAATCGACTATGCAGATTGGATTTCCAATCTTGTACCAGTCACTAAACCAACAAGGGGCATCCTCATCTGCATAGATTTCAGAGATATCAACAAGACTTTCCCTGTGGATGAATTCCCTTTGCCTAATATAGACATGATAGTAGACATGACAGCAGGATATGAGATGTTGTCCCTTATGGATGGATTTTCAGGATATAATCAGATCAAAATTGCAACTGAAGACCAACCTAAAACAACTTTCACTTGTCCTTGCAGAATGTATTGTTGGAATGTTATGCCCTTCAGACTCAAGAACGCTAGAGCAACCTATCAGCATGCCATGACCACTATTTTTCACGATCTTGTACACACTCTTATAGAGGATTATGTCAATGACCTTATAGTTAAATCCAAGACAAGGGCAGAACATTTATAGGTTTTAGACAAGATATTTCAAAGGATAGAGAAGTATAAAGTGAGACTAAATCCCAAGAAATGTGTGTTTGGGGTACAATCAGGAAAGCTTTTAGGATATATCATATCTAGATGAGGCATTGAAGTGGATTCAGCCAAGGTAAAAGCAATCATATTCATGCCTCCACCAACTAATCTTAGTCAGCTAAGGACATTACAAGGGAGACTGCAATCCATCAGAAGATTTATAGTGCAGTTAGCAGATAAGACACATCCTTTTCAACATTTACTTAAGAAAGGGGTACCCTTTGCATGGACAGTTAGGTGCGAAGAGGATTTTCAACTGATCAAAGAATATCTACTCACACCACCAGTCTTAATGCCACCTGTTGAAGGATGACCACTGATTCTTTATATTTCAACAACCCATTCATCACTTGGAGCATTGCTTGCACAGAATGACAATGAAGGTCATGAAAGGGCAGTCACTATATCAGTCATACTTTGGTAGGTTATGAGCTCAACTATAGTACCATTGAATGTGTTTGTCTTGTAGTAGTATTTTCTACTAAAAAAAAAAGGCACTATATGCTAAACCATCAAACAATGCTAATTTCCAAAATAGATCCTCTGAAATATCTTCTAAGCAAAGTAGCATTAATAGGGTGACTGGACAAATGGGTTATGATACTTAGTGAGTATGATATTCAGTATGTAGAGGGAAAGGCTATTAAAGGACAAGTCATTGTTGATCAGTTAGCCAACACACCAATACAAGAAAATCGCCCATTAGTTGTAGACTTTCCTGATGAGTTTATATTCACAATTGACACAAACACAACATGGAAACTATACTTTGATGGCTCACATACAAATCATGGCTCAGGGGTTGGTATACTGTTTATCACACCACAGGGGATTCCATCCCTAAGTCATTCACGATTGCATTCCCATGTACCAACAACATAGTAGAGTATGAAGCTCTAGTGACAAGGTTATGCATGGCAGTCAAGTGGAAAATTAAGAACCTACAGGTATATGGTGATTCTCAACTAGTCATCAAACAGGTAAATGACGATTATGAGACTAAGAATGAGAAGCTTGCTCCACACAAACGCATGGCAGATAGTTTTAAGGAGTACTTTGACAAGGTCAAATTTCATTAGATACCTCATGTTCTAAACAGGGCAGCAGATGCTATGGCTACAATTGCATCACTTCTAGACATTCCTAGAAACGTGCCTAAGTTTGAGTTCTTGGTAGAACAACTTTTGGTCCCCGCCTATGATATCCCCAGATTTTGAGATGGTATGTGACATTTTTGGTCCTGATTCCCCATGGTACAAAGAAATCTATGACTACCTTCATGCTGAAATCATACCCACTGGCCTTTCAAACAACCAATGTAGGACATTCCTTCGTAAGTCAGCCAAATATACCATCGTCGGAGACACCCTATATAGACGTGCCTTAGATAATACCCTACTAAGATGTCTCGATTCCAATGAAGCACAAGAAACCTTGTGTGGGGTGCATGAGGGTATATGTGGTTCCCATTCTAGCGGTCCTACCTTAGCTAAAAACATTATGAGACTAGGTTACTATTGGCCTACCATGGAAAAAGACTCATATCTTTGTAAAGAAATTCCCCCAATGTTAGGTACACGGAGACTTGATACATGCACCAACACAGGAGATTCGTCCTATAATGTCACCATGGCCCTTTTCCCAATGGGGACTCGACCTCATAGGTAAGATCCATCCCACATCATCTAATGGCCACAAGTTCATCATAACTGCCACCGAGTATTTAACGAAGTGGATTGAGGCTATTCCCATGACATACATTACCAGCACACAGATCTCTAAGTTTATCCTAAACTATATCATTTGTCGATATGGTGTCCCTCAGTCCATAATCATAGATAATGGCCACCCATTCAAGAACCAAGAATTTTGCCATCTTTTTAATGAATTCCATATTCAACATCATTTTTCCACTCCATACTACCCACAAGGCAATGACCAAGCAGAGGCATCTAACAAAACTATCATTAGAATCTTGAAAAAGATTGTCAATGATGTTGGCCGCGATTGGCATTTAAAGCTTAATCCTGCCTTATGGGCTTATTGCACAAGCATCAGTACTCCCACTAGTACCACTCCATATTCACTAGTATTTGGTTTTGAATCCATTCTTCCTATTGAGGTCAAGATTCCTTCCCTAAGGGTATCCTTGAAAGGGCACATTAATGATGAAGAGTACCGAGTATCGAGACTCCATGAGCTAGAATTCCTAGATGAGCAAAGATAGAAGGCACTAGACCATCTCCAAGCATATCAGAATTGCCTTCGTCATAGCTATAACAGGAAGGTCTTGAAAAAAAACTTTGACATTGGTGATGTGGTCTTAATGGAGAACCCAAAGAATCAAGCAGACAAAGAGAAACGAGGAAAGTTTGAACCTAACTAGTTAGGACCTTATATTATTACAAAAGTCTTTGGATCAGGAGCATATCAACTCTCTACTCTTGAAGGGGAACCATTGTCCTCGCCAATCAATAGTCTTCATCTGAAGAAGTTCTACGCATAGCTTCTGAGAGCCTTGTCTTAATTAGCAAAAATACAAAAAATTGTTACCTAGGTGAAAACCTGGTAAACAAGCGTCTTGGTAACATAAAAAAAATTAGAAAATCTATAAAATAGTAAAGAGAAATAATTCATCCAATAGTGAAAACCACTTCGGTGGCACTTTGGATAAGTACCATGGTGAAAACCTGGCAAACAGGTGCCATGTGTAGTTGAATCTGCTCCTTTGTCTACTATTATTCTAATCTAACATCTCTGTACATAGTCCACTTCCCTGTACATACTACCTATCCCTATACATATCTTTCTTGTCCATCGCTTGTACATACCATTCATAATAAGTGGTAGTCTTTCCTATAACTTGGAACGATTGACATCAAGTGCATTTCATATCCCCCATTTTATCCTATTCATAATCAATTGGTCTTATACTCGACTGGGGGAAAACACTTGACATGTGTCATATTGGTCCTTAAATTGCTTGTGTTGATGACGTAAAACCATAGAAAAAATCCAAAAACATTACAAAATGTCCTAGAAAAATCCAAAAACATCACAAAATGTCCTGAAAAAAATCTAAAAATATTAGAAAACTTCAAAAAGACAAAAAAATCAAAACATGTAAAAAATCCAAAAACAGAGTCAAAGTCAGTCGCACTTGTCGGTCTTTGTCACATGTCGAACTACATTGCCTCTGCGACTGGACGTAGGCAAGGCCATCAGTCGATGTGCCCCCGAGGCATTAAGTTAGTTTGTTTAGGTTTGTTTGTATAAAATCATGATTCAATCCATATTTCTATATGACAAGGTCATTGGTCGTGTCAAACTACGAGGTCTCTATGTGTATAACGTAGGCAAGGCCATCAATTGATGTGCCCCTGAGGCCACACTAGGTCAGTCCATTAGGGTTCGTCACATGCACTATCATACACATTTTTTATCTTCATACAAATCAAGCTTATTATAGTCAGTCTTGTTAGTCAAAGTCTAGTTGAACTACAAGGTCTCTGCATGTATAACGTAGGCAAGGACATCAAGCGATGAGCCCCCAAGGCCACACTAGGTCAGTCCTTTAGGGTTTGTCGTCACACATAATCAATTGTCAGCACATCATATCAAGTCATGCATCAATCTGGTGAACAATTCAGCAATGTCTCTAAGTCAAATCAAACAAATTTCCAAAGCAACAACCAAAACGGATCAACTTATGTCTGCTACAGGATGTTTCCTTCCTGGAAATAGACATTATCAAAACAATCAACCTGTGTCTTATTCAGGATGAGTCCTTCCTCAATACTGATATCAGCAAAACAATATGTCTTATACAAGATGAGTCCTTGCATATTGACATTGTCAAACAATCAACATAGCCTTACACAGGTTATCACATCAATGGCACCAGACTCAACATCTTATACGATACATGTCTTTCTGAAACCATGCTTTGTCATGCCTTATACAGATAGTCATAACATTGAAACCAGATTCAAAGTTTTTTCTCGTATGTGTATCTCTTGAAACTGAGCTCTATCAATCAATCCTCTTATCATTCAAAACAAATCAAGAAAACAAATCAAGTTTTGGAAAATATTTTACTAGCTTTTTGACTTTACAGCTTATTTATCTTATCCTTTCATTTGACTTTATAATGGGAATTATGTTACTAGCTTTCTCAAGGATGTCCCATGAAGGATTTAGAGAAGCAACAATGTATCAGAATTCTATTTTCTTTGACTACTATTTGTCAACTATCTTTTAAATCTGATTTTGAGTCATGTTACTAGTTTCCTCAAGGATGTCCCATGAAGGATTTAGAGGAGCGATGATGTCTCATGACCCACCTTTTATTTTGTTTGTGGTTTGTGGTTTGTGGTTTGTCTTGACAAAAAGGTTGAGGAAACGGTGCCCTTGGTATGAGTTAGGACAATCCTTTTTTGCGACTACCTGTTGTTAGCAAGTGGATGACCTTACACACCTTGATCTATGTCATATCATGGTGTTTTTCTCCATTTGTATTAGTCCCGCCCAATGATGATAACGTGCAAATTCCTTTAGTGATACAATGAAACATCGAAGATTGCTAATACTAACATCCATCTCTTTTCTTTATTAATTATTAATCTTTCTTTCTGCACTAACAGTTCTTCTTTCTTACATTATGACAGAGTCTTGTGACACACAAAAATATAAATCATCCTGCATATACATTCATGTTAGAAATATCATTCCCAAATCATATATCATCAATCATACATACATCTTGCATTTGAAATATACAAACATATAGGAATTTATCATATCTAGGACATCATGGCATAATAGACATTCATCATCATAGATTACATATCATAAGCATTACATGTACATAACAAATGTAAATGCATGCATCACATTACAAATGTATGGGATCATATGTAGAAAGCATTGTACATATAACATCATATTGCATCTCATAATTATAAATTGCATACATAACATCCATCGACATCATAGATATTAATACATACATCATCACATAGAATCAACATCACATCATAGGCTGCATAAACACATCATAAAGTAGATATGATCATCCATCACATAGGCATCTCATATAGACATAACATGTATAAATAAACAATTGCATATCATGAGAATCGTCGCTAAAATCATATATATATATAGCTCAAAAGTGTCACATCACAATGTCATAATGTATCAACAAATATGGAAGCTCACAAGCTATATGATCATAATACAATGTCTCAGTACATATCAAGAAATGTCCCTATCCAGAATTGCCACTGCTATCATGACTAGAGTGTGCTGATGAATGATGTCGGGATCTTGATGACCTGTGACCTGAATGTGGCTTATCATATGGACCAGATCTGCGTGGCTACTCAACACCCTCTGTGTTAACTATCCTGATGTGGGTCCTAGTCTGAGACATGTCACTGTGTGCCTGTGAAAAACTCAGAGCATGTCTCTCTGGAGGAACTATTGCCTCATAAAAATATTTGTAATACGAAGCCCTCTCAACAGATCGGACTAACTCTCTGGAAAATGCATCTGCTGGCCCACTGTAAAGAGCTCTAATCTCAGAAAAATGTTGCTCGGTCTCTTGTCTCCGAGCTATGGCCTGATCCCGATCCATATAGGCTTTGTCCCTCTCCATCCGTAGAACATATCGCTTAGACATCAAAACCCTCATCTGCTCCTCCAAAGATGCAAGCTGAGCACGAAGTGTAGCAGTGTCAAGATCAACTTCCCATGTATCATCCTATCTCACCCTCTCCAAACCATCATCATCATCCTCTAACTCCTCCAAAATCTTGTCTCGGACCTCACACTCCTAATCATCCTCCTCCTCATCATCATCCTAATAGACACCAAGTAAACCAAGGGCATCAATCTCAGCCTCCTCTCTGCCCGCCTCCTCCTCTACATGATCCCCTGGAACGTCCTCCTCTACGGCATGCTCCTCCCCAACAACTCCAACATGCACCTCATCCCTGCCAATCTCAACATGCACCTCCTCCTCACCTCCGCCAATATCTAGCATGTGCACATCCTCCTCCCGTCCCTCCTCACGGATAGGTGATAAAGGTGGACCTCATCCCCTCCATCCCCGCCTCCCTCTCCCACAACCCCACTGACCACCTCCATGACCATCTCCATCATTTCCATGACCACCTCCACCTCTCCGACCTCTGCCTCTGCCACACCTGCCACGCGGTCCTATCCCTTGCTGCTCTATCGGTGCATCCTGATCTGGGTCTATAAGGGGAATCGGCCTGTGAATGGCCCACCATTGATCATATGCCTTGGTGGTACCTGGATCTACCAAACCATCTCTCCACCTCCACTAAACTACCTACAATGCATCAATATCTACCTTGGCAATGGCCATTGGTATCTCTGCACCCCACAGTGTGATCTCTCATGAAGACCTTGCAAACTTTGCTCATCCTCTAGGCTCATCCTGAACCTCTTTGAACTGACACACAATACGATCTAGCAAATGTATCTCTATAATATGAACATGCGAAATAGTCTGCCCAATTAGATATTGTGTCTGATGGCAATATGGCAAATGATCATCCTCGTCTGACCACTCTAGACAACCCAAGTATGGTCTCCATGTGAAATGTACCATGGTATCAATAGAATGTTTGAAATATCTAGTGTCTCCCATATGGTGCTAAGTATTAGCCCACGCATAACGGAATGCATAGGGTGCTCCATGTTGCACATCAATTGTAACCGGTGGACAAAAGATGGAAATGTGTTCCCACACCCATACCATCAAAAGCGTGATACCACAACTCATGGACTGTGCCTCTCGGTAGGCTATATCATGCAAATGAAAATATAACATGACAAGAAGACAAATTCCCCAAGCATATACCTCCCGACGCTCTAACATACCAACCAACATCTCTCCCCATCCCATAGGAAATCCATGACCTCGACGGTCAAGAAGGACTATACCACCTATCAATGTACACAATAGACAGTCTAACTGCCTATACCTCTAAGCCAATACATGACATCTAATCTCATAATGGTAAAAACCTAACTACCTAATGTCCTCGTGAGGGTAATATCTGCACATCTTAGTGAAACCCCTATGAGTATCATACATCACCCTAGTGCCTCTAATCGGCAATCTGAGAATCCTGTATACATCCTCTAAAGTAACTGTCATCTCTCCCGTAGGTAGGTGAAATGAAGATGACTCTGAGTTCCACTGCTTGCATAAAGTCGTCAGTAGCCCCAGTTTTCCTGAATGATGGGCATGTCTGTCACATGGAAGAGACCCAAATTCCATAAAAAATGTTTCTCTGCACTCCGCAAACTATTCCGGAAGCGAAAAGTCAATGGTCTCCACTCTCGCATATACACAGGGTCCAAAACAACTTGCAATGGCATTATACATGCCTCATGTCAGAATCAATCACCTATCCTAATGCACAGTGAAAAAATCAAATGCTATTCAAATGCGTCATTATTTTGCAAATGCATCATTCTTTTGCAATTGCGTTACAGGAAACCAAATGCGCCATTTTATTTTTTAAATGCGTCATAAAATTTCACATGCGTCATTTTAAATAGCAAATGCGTATAGAAATATCAAATGCAAGTCAAAATCAAATGTGACTCATTACATCTTCGCATACGAACATCCATCCTAAATGCAAATGTGTTGAAACATTCTCAAATGCATTGAACACAAAGCACATCCATTTATTCTAAATACAAATGCGTACCTATTTCTCATATGCGTCGATAGAAAAAACAAATGCGTCAAACTTTTAAACACCTACACTAAACATCATACGTGATTTTACAAATGCATTGATCCGCATGCAAATGTATTGATTACGCATTCACATGCGGCTTTTCAAGAAAGTGACGCATGACAAAAATTAAAATTAAATGCATAAAAAAGTGCAAAAACCAAAAATTCGAAAGTCGGGATCCAAGTACATATTGGGGGGTCCGCGTCGGTCGGCTGCCTAAAGGTTTGGATCCTATACACTTAATGGTGGGTGTGCGGAATGGAAGACATCTTCACTGAGGGTGCAGCGCAAAAATCTCAAATTTCAAAGCTATGTGGGTAAAAATGACTTGGTTTTTACCCCTTTTTTGTTTATACCTAGGGTTTTGGTGGCATTTCTTCTAACTGGCTGCATAAAATTCCAACTTCAATCGACTCATACTCCTCCCTAACACTTCCAAATTCAATTCCGTCAACTCCACTACATTTTTGGCTGACAAATTGACTAATTGGGACTATTTCCAAAAATTTTGAAATTTTTCAAAAATTTGTCAATTTTCCCGAGGGGGCATACCTTCACCTGTTTTACACCGAGGCATGACTGGGGCATAATTTTGACTGATTTTCTTTGACACAACACCGAAATGACATTGTATCAAAGATGAGCAAATGTGGACACTGAAATCTAGTCTAAGCCTGCGACTTCAATTTCTTCATAATTCGTATTTCCATGGTCATGATTAAAATAATGTCAATTATTTAATTGTTCTCTAAAGTTCTTCATTTCTTTATTAATTAAAAAAATCTATTTATTTAATTAATTTACTTTAACATTTATTCTTCTATTAATTAAATAATCTTAATTATTTAATTAATTCACTTTATCTTTATTCTATCTGATTAATTAAATAAACGATTTTTATTTAATTATGTTACTAATTAACCTTATCCTTCTTCAATTAAATAAATTCTTATTTAATTTTGCCTTTATCCTATTTCAACTATAATTAAATCATTTATTTATTTATTTATTTATTTAATTATTCATTTAATCCCTTTATCACTTAATTAAATAAATCTTATTTATTTAATTATTCTTCAAATATCAAATCTTGAATTAAATGAATTATTTAATTCATAAAAATCTATTTTAACCCATTCTTCTATATTTGGATAATTGTGTAAGTTATCTAAGTATTCACTCTAACTCGACTCAAGATCTATTTAAATTGGTCAGTTAACTCTTGATTTAATCTCTGAGTTGCTTTCGCGAGTAATCTCTTTGTCATATCATTCAATCATCTAGTTCTAACTCATTTGTGTGTACATGCATATTAATTAAATATTTCTATTTAATTAATTAAATCTTGTGCATGTGTTTTAACAGAGCTTTGCTTTAATCTCATCTTTATCTTTGTCATGCAAAGACTATTCTTTTGTTTTCGAATACCAAACTCGAAGATTAAATCATTTATTTAATCTTTATTTCTATTTATAGTTTTTATCACTCATGTCACTACTAACAGTTATCAGAATGCATGTCTAATCTTTTGATCTCAACCGTTCGTCGATCTTTCGATCCTGGCCTGTCATTCAAATGATCAATTTTCTATAAATTGATCTGTCTTTCGTCATTTCAGCCTCTCCCGAAATCTTATGACTTTTGGAAGCATATCTATCATTTGAATCTTTGATGTTTTGCTAAATCACTATCACAGGCTATACTTGCACAAGAGAAATCTGAGGGTAATTATACTACAACGAAAAAATAGAGAAGGGAAATCGAGGTTATACATGAAATTATGTAGATATTGGGTGAGATTGTTCAATTTATTTATGTTTTAGCTTTCCTTTGTTCTCTATTGTTTAACTTAGATTGCATCAGAGCTTAAATTGCATTGTTGTGTGTTTTTAACCTTTCATTGCATTTTCTAGATGTTACAGAATGTTTCCATTGATCCATGTGGGTATGTAAAGAGGATATGGTTCTTTGTTAAATCCCATCGGAAAATCCTGTGAAGTGAAGGTTATACCAGCACCACCATCCACAGGATATGCAAAGGGGATAGATTGATGCAAGGAGGCCATTATGCACACTAGATAATACTTTCATAGAGTCCCTAAAGGTAAGGCAATGACCCAATTAAGGTTTTGTCATGCAATACCTTTGGAACCTTCCAACTATGCCAACTAGGGGTCGCAGGTTGGGTTGCAAGGCAATAGCCTCACAACGCTCACACCTACAACACTCCTAGAGTATGAGGAAATGAACTGTCAGTATCACAAAAATGGAACCAAAATGGTTCACGTTAGGTTCACCAAAATGTAAGATAGGGGGACCTCCATGTGCAAGGCCCTAGGTCACGAAGGGCCAAGATGCAGAAGGCTGCCCTAACTTACCTCAGCTAAGCGAGATGTTTAGGAAATGAGGATGAGAATGATGAGGATGATAGGGCCCTACAACCACTCTACAATCCTGAGATTCAAAATGGGGCTACACGAGCTAGTTTTTGAGCTCAACATTGTATCTCAAATAACTCTCTGTTCGAGGATGAGAGCACAGTTCTTGGACGACATCGAGACACACTGACGTCTCTCAGGTGCGCTGGCATCCATATGACCAGAGGATTAAAATTACAACGTGAACTATCAAAAAACAAGCTAGCAGCCTAGCTATCAACTTCTAAGAGACAAAAATGACACTATGAAATATAAGAAATATAAATGAATGTGATAAAGTAAATATACCAAAGCTAGGGTGACGAAGATGATTTTGTAGAAGAGCCTATTCACCAGCTAGCTCTGCAAAGCACGTACACCTACACACAGAAAGAGAGGAAAATGTTGGGTGGTTGTATAGGGTCCTGCCTCAATCAAACCCCCGTTTAGGTGTTTCCACCTCCACAAACAACCAAGGAAATGAGATAAAGAGAATAATGTAGTAAAGATCAAAAAAGCACTACAAAACAGTAAAGTGCTAACTCAACCAAGTGATAGAGAGGAGAAAAGGGAAGCTTACCACCTCCACCAAGAGCACTCAAGGCTGCTTGGGGGAGAAAATGAGAGTACTCGAGCCTCTGCTGTAATGGTGTTTTGTTCCCAACTTGCTCTACCAGAGTGATGGAGTGTTGTGTTTTCTGCAATGGGGTGCAAGTATGCTGCTTGAGAGCTTGAAAGTGAGTGCAAGGGTGTGAAAAATGGATGCTTGAAGTGTGTAGGAGCTCAACTAAATGCTAAGAGGATTGAAATGCTTGTTCAAGGAGTGAATTTGAAGAAAGGAATGAAAGAAACGGCCATATTCGGGTCGATCGGGCGAAGGGGGGCATTAAAACTTGACTCCCAATGAAAAGTGTAACACCTCTGTAGGTTTAGCCACAGGAATATGCCAGGGACGTAAGCGCGTCGTGCAGGTTTCCCCGACAAAAGTGGCTCCACCGATGCTCAAAACAGTTGCCAAGTGGGATGCAAGTAGCGGGCTTAGGTGGAATTAAGCCTCCAAACTTGATTTTCTAAGGTGGAAAAAGGAAAAAGGGGAATTTACACATGGGGTGCAAATTCACTCCTATACAATATTATACATAATACGATATAATATTATACATAATAATACGATATATAATATTAATACATTATATATAATAATATGATATATAATATTAATATATTATATATAATAAAATAATATATAATATTAATATTTGTAATATTTATATTAATATATTATATATATAATAAATATTTACAAAGAAGGAAACAAGTACTTGTGTTATCAATAATGGATATTCATTATGTATAGATAATGGATATCCGTTATGTAGGGCTAAAAAACCTATCATATCTTCAAAATATAGACGTGCCTCTGGTGTGCAAAATGGATATTTGTTATTAGAAAATCAAAAAATCTATTATATATTATAACTTATGTATTATATAATATATTATATGTTATATGATATTATATATATATGACATATTATTATTATTTCTAATATATATTATATTTATATATTAATGTATTTTTAATATATATTATATATTATATATGTTAATGTATTTTAATATATATTATGTATTGTATTATTATTAAAAACTCTAGATAGAGAAATGGAGATAGGGAGAGAGAGGTAGAGAGAGTTAGGGAGAAAGGGAGGAGTAGGTGGAGAGAGGTGGGAGGAATAGAGGGAGGGAGAGAAATAGGGATTGGTAAGGTGGGAGGGAGAGAGAGGGAATGATTGAGATAGGGATTGGTAGGGTGGGAGGGAGAGAGGAAGGGACAAGAAGAGGGAAGGAGCCTGAGAAAGCGAGAGGTAGGATAGGAGGGAGATAGGGATTGGTATGGTGGGAGGGTGAGAGAGAGGGATAGGTAGAGGGAGGGAGAGAGGGAGTGGTAGGGTGGTAGGGAGAGGATTGGTAAGGTGGGAGGGTGAGAGAGAGTAGATATAGATTGGTAGGGTATGAGGTAGAAATGGAGGGAGATAGGGATTGATAAGGTGAGAGTGTGAGAGAGGGAACGGGGGAGATAGGGATTGGTAGGGTGGGAGGGAGAGAGAGAGGAGATAGGAATTGGTAGGGTGGGAGGGAGAGAGCGAGAAGGAGATAAGGATTGTAATGTGGGAGGGTGAGAGAGGGAAGGAGGGAGATAGGGAGTGGTAGGGTGGGACAGAGAGAGAGAGAGATTGGTAGGGTGAGAGGGAGATAAGGAGGGATATGTGGAGGGAGATAGGGATCGATAAGGTGAGAGGGTGAGAGAGGTAATGAGGGAGATAGGGATTGGTAGGGTGGGAGGGAGAGATGAGAGTTAGTGGGTGGGAGGGAGAGATATATATATATATATATATATATATATATATATATATATATATTTAAGGAGATGGGTATTATTGGTAGAGTGGGAGGGAGAGAGAGAGAGAGAGAGAGGGAAAGGGATAGGGGGAGGGAGAGAAAAAGGGGAGGAGGGAGATAGGGATTGGTAGGGTGTGAGGGAGAGAGGGAGGGAGTGAGAAAAGTAGATAAGGATTGGTAGGGTGGGAGGAAGAGAGAGAGGAGATATGGATTGGTAGGGTGGGAGGGAAAGAGAGAGTGTAAGGTGGGAGGGTGAGAGAGGGAAGGAGGGAGATAGGGAGTGGTAGCATGGGAGGAATAGAGAGAAAGAAGGAAATAGAGATTGGTAGGGTGGGAGGGAGGAGGAGTAAGAGGGAGATAGGGATTGGTAGGGTGGGAGGGAGAGGGAGAGGGAGAGAGAAAGAGTTAGGGATTTGAAGGGTGGTAGGTTGAGAGAGAGTGATAGGGGGAGGGAGAGAAAGAGGGAAGGAGGGAGAGAGAGGAGAAGATAGGGATTGGTAGGGTGGGAGGGACAAAGAGGAGGAAATTTAGGGTGGGAGGGAGAGAGAGAGAGAGGAGATAGAGGGATGTGTAAGTGGGGGGTGAGAGAGGGAATGAGGGAGATAGGGAGTGGTAGGGTGGGAGCAATAGAGAGAAATAAGGAGATAGAGATTGGTAGGGTGGGGAAGAGAGAGAGGGAAATGTAGGGTGGGAGGGAGAGAGAAGGTATTTAGGGTATTTAAGGATTGAGAGTGTATGGTTTAGGGTTTAAGATGAGGGTTGAGGGTGTTTTCTCTCTACCTCTCTCTCCCTATCTCCATTTCTTTGTCTATATTTTTTAATAATAATACAATATATATATATATTAAAAAATAATATGTAATATATATACAATATATCATATAATACATAATATATAATATAATATATAAGTTATACTATATAATATTTAAGTTTGATATAACGAATATTCATTTTATTATAAAATGGATATCTGTTTTGGGCACAACGACTTCCCCATATTTTTGAAACAATCCCGATCTATTTTGAGGTGCGCATAACAGATATCTGTTATGTGTACATAATGAACATCCATTATTAATAAAACGAGTACCTATTTCCCCTGTGCAAATATTTTTGAGACAAGCCCAGACTATTTTGGGGTGCACATAATGGATATTCGTTATTGAGAACACGGGTACCCGTTTTCCCTGTGCAAATATTTTCAATACAATCCCAGTCTATTTTGAGGTGCGCATAACAGATATATGTTATGTGTACATAACAAACATCCATTATTGAGAGAACAGGTACTCGTTTACAACTTTATATATTAAAATTAATATATATAATATATTATATTATATTATATTATATATTATATAAATAATATAATATTATAATATAATAAAAGAAGATTATGGGCCATCTCAAGAATATAAAGAGCATTATATGTTGGCCTTGTACCCAAGTCAACATCACACATACCTGCAACATGAGCAAACTCATTGTTTGTAATCAATATCCTATCAAAATGTGATTCTCCAAGTGACCCTGGAATAATATGATCAAATGAACTAGCAATATGTTCTAAAGCACTTGAATCAAGAATCTATCCATTAGGTCCATCAACATGTGTGGTAATCAATGCATGAACTTTTTATTTCAAATCTCCTATAGCAATTCCTATTTTCCCAATCTAAGATGTGTCCTCATGTGTGGTAGAAGGAGAGTGTGAACAAGAGGATGAAGAAGGAATGGAAATATGATGTTCCTTAAGGAGTTGTTTTAACTCATGAATTTCCTTATAGAAAACTTGTTCACTATGACCAATCCCTTTACAAAAGGTACATGTAGATTTCTCCTTCTTGGATTTTCCCTCTTTATAAGAGGTGGTGGATGTCTCACTAGATTCTACCTTAGGCTTGTTCTTTTTCTTCCATTTCCCCTTAGGTGGTGTGACTATCAATGCATGGTACTTAGAAGTGACATCATTTTGGCTAAGTTTTGATTGTTCCCTATTCAATATCTCACAAAATGTCTCAAATGAAGGCATGAAAAATGAAGCACCTAACCCATGCATGGTGAAATAAAAGGAAGTGGAAAAATATGCAAATAGACATTTCAATTCAAACAAAATCAGAAATATACATTCCTTATCATTTTTCTCTTTCCCACAACCTGCTAATTGAGTTCACAAAGACTTGAACCTCACCAAATAATCCTCAATAGTAGGAAATCAATTGGTAGAAATAGATGCCAATAATTCTTCTAATTGTAAAGCTCTTACATCACTAACAAAACCAAAGAGATCCTTATATTTATCTCATAATATTATATTAATATCATATAATATTATATTAATATTATATTAATATTATATTTAATATTATATATAATATTATATTAATATTATTTACATATAACAAGCTTATATATTATGTTAATATTATATTAATATAACAAATTTAAAATAATGGATATTTGTTTTGTGAGAGTGGAAAAAACAGATAAAAGTCAAATTTTTTCATTCCTTGAGAGCCCCCACATTCTCTAGTCTCTCAGGAATATCATGATTTATGCACATTACGAACAAGAATTCAATTTTGGAGCACTCATTTTCACAAAAAAAATATTCTTTCAATCATTGGGTACTTTTTTAGGTTGGGATAATGGGAAGCAACAATCAATACAAAGCAAAAAGGAAGAGGAATTGTCAATCGGAGGCAATTGAGGAAACTAGAGAGAAAGATAGGAAAAGGAAGAGGTTGGAAAGAAGAGGTACGCCAAATTATCTTCAAGGAGAAGGATCCTCTTTACCTTTAAGTTAAATTCAAAGTGACCATGATATTGAATTAGAAAATATTGAATACGAAATTGAAATTAAAAACTTACAACATGAAAATGAGGTACAAAATGTTGAGCATGAAAATAAAATTTGAAATGTTGAACATGGTTGAAAATACTAATGTTGAACATGAAATAGGTGAAAATGAAACAATGAATGTCAATGTATCTTCTAATTATGCAAGAGAGGGTATTTGTGAAGAAAATTAATTCCTAAATCCATCTATTTGTAATGAATCTAATGAAAATGCTCAACATTCAAGAACCCCTAAATGGTTACTTGAAATGGATGAGAACATAATAGATAATCTTGATGGAAAAGGTTGTCACGAACAGTTCGGTTGTGGGATACCAATATGTTCAATGAATACTTTTCTAGTAAGACATTAACCAAACAATGTTAACTTTTTGTGCAATTGCTAAAGTCTTACAAAATGAGACTAATATTAAATAAATTGAAGATTTGTTTCACCAAAAAAGTTAGAAAAAAATATTATTATTGTAAAAAAACTTTTTAATGCTCTAACTTCTATTGGAAAGAATAGTAAGGAAAAAGATAAAATATTTTCTCATAGAGTGATCATGACCTCACTAGTAAGCCATCATTTGAGAAAGGCTCATTTAATGAAACAAACTTGTATTGATTTAAACCTAAATCATAAAAAAATTGTCTAGAGAACTCTCAAGAAGAGGAAGACTCAATAGTCCTCTTCAAAATGTTACATGGGATTTTAGTGGAAGGCTTCTACGTGTTGATAAGAAGCTAACTGATAGCGTAAAGAATGAAATTGAACAATTTTGACACTCTCAATCTAGAGTATCAATGAATGCAAAGGATGTTTTAAAGTTAAGAATTGGTAATTGAGATCACACACCACATCCTAAACATTTCTTGGAATGTAGCCAAACAATATTGTACAAACAATTTTGTGAAACACGCCCAAATTTGTAAATCTCACAAAGGGAATTTTATTCTTGTAAGCCATTTTATTGTGTACCTATTAATATTCGTAATACATGTTCTAAATACCACGTTGATTTTTTGATGTATCATGAATTATTATGCTATATTTGTTCTACTATGCATACTAACGAAATGTTGCAGGAGTGTCATGCAATGCAACTTCCCAAGTCATCCTGGGACTTGTTAGATTCATTTTTATGTGTTACAGGTGATGGTTGTCTTTTTTATAGAAATGATTATTTAAATGAAACAAATTTTCAATGTGGTGGTTTATCTAATTTTGTAACATGTTTTCATGAGGGCAGCGAACATGATTTTGTTAACAAGATTGTTGAGATAAAAAAGGTTTGAGATAGTCAAATATAGTTTGAAGAGTGGAGGTGAAGGTTCTAGATGCAATTTGGTTACAAGAGAGGAAAGTATTGCTGATTTTATTTATGATTTTATGAAAAATACTTTTTACAAGTATGCAAGGCATAGCCACAGGTCCTAGTAGTTGGATCAAAAATTCAGGATGTGTAATGGCTCTTTCCTGATTGGAACTATTATATCTGTGATTTATTTTGTTAAAAATTACACATTGCAACCATAAAATGAGGTGCAATCACAATATATAATTCTATTCAAATTATTATTTTTGTCCATATAACATATAGACATGCCCTTGATATTATAGAAGAGGACAGGAAGGTAATCAAGGAGTACCATTTTTACATGAGTGGTGATAGATATCATTCATTTGAGTTTGTGCAACATTGTTTTGAAAATATTTAGGAGTTCTTGTAGGAAAAAGGTATTGCAATTGGTCAACATCTCATTTGGTCAGATAACGGCATGCAACAATTCAAGAATGCTCGTATATTTTATTGGTTGAGCAAGATGCATGTAGAGAGGGTTGTACCACATATTTGGAGCTTTTTTGAAGTTGGGCATGGAAAAGGCGAGAATGATGGGGAAGGTGCATGTGTGAAGAGAGCTTTGGTTAAGGAACAAATGAAGATCATTTGAAGGTGGTGCAACATTTAGTGATGCATGTTTCATTGTTGATTGGTGTAGTTATGCAATATCACAAGGAGGGACACTCGATTCAAAAGTGTGTAGGTTCTTTTGGTTGGTTGATGAGGGCACAGTGGGAGAGAAATTGGAATGTCAGAAAATTAGAGAATCTTCAAAAATGCATTCATTTCAAAGCTCAAATATAGGTGCATGGACCATATGAACATGAGAGTTGGCTTTTTTTTGTCAGAATTGTATTAAGTATGATTGGGATCAGTGTGATTCAAGTGAGTGGGTAGATACATGGATTCCACAATATCCAACCCCTTTATCTATAACATAATTGTCTTTAGAAGATGAAATGGAAAGTTCACTTGACTACAATCATCTTTCAGATCTTGTATAGCCAGGACATGTCTATGTAGTTGTTGCACCATAGGGGAATGAAGAGGGATCAGACTATTGGTTGGCACAATGTGTATAGGGAAAGAAGAAGCTAACACAACCAATGACAGATGATGATGGTTTCATGTATCCTATAGGTTTAATTGTTGTTGTTGGGACTTGGTTGTGAGTGTATATGATTAGAAAGAATGACATGCCTGCATTTAAAGAAAATGAGAAATAAAAAACCATTTTAATGTATTTATACCTTGTTATAGCAACAAATGTTAAGTTATTGAGACATCATGCCAAACCAAGAACATTATTAGTGCTAATCATGAAGCATTACTCGATACTCTAAAGGTAAGAGATGAACCTTTAGGCACACTTGAGTAGCAGATCGTTTGTTGTATGGTACAGGTATGATATTGCTCATCTTATTTTGATTCATGTTATTTCTATGGGTTGGATTAAAAGTACATTTAAATTTTGCATAAAAATTAATCGATATGTAAAAATGTAGGTTTTTGGAGAACAAAGGTATATTTTCAAGCAATTCAGATCAAAACATCCATGGTAGATCATGTAGATCAATATGTTTTGAAGGTACATATTTTTTAAATTATGTTACACCGTATGTTTGAGTTTTATACTACCATATTTTTGTGATGGTAGAAATGAGCCCTTCTTTTGTAATAAGATGAAACAGTGATAGTTTTTAGTATGCTAAATTTTGGTTGATTTCAATCCCAATATATATACATTGAAAGAAGTCTTATTTGTTCAAGATATATACAATTTATCTCCATGGATTAGAAATTACTGATATCGAAACAAATCTTAGGCAGGTAGTGGGAAAAAAAGTAGATCCAACTTGTTATTTTGAAGAGAAGGTGCATCTTTACTTCAAAATTCTCATTTTGTTTCTCTTTAGTTTGTCCTTAAAATTATTTCATTATATATTACATCTATAAGTGTGATCGAAAAACGTAGTATGGGCCAACTACACTTGATCCATGATGATTCAAAGTATAATTGAGCCACTAAACATCAGTACCAATAGAGATCATTCAATGCAAGCTAATTTAAGAGTCCATTAAAAATAACATTCTAAATCATGAAAGCTTCAAGAACACCTATTCTAATCCATTAAAACTTATCCTATTGGGGGAGTGGTGTCCCATTGATGTGGAATGACGACCCTTTTCCAATCCTTTGGATAATGAACTTGTTTCGATCAATTCTATTGAAGAGAATCGATGAAACCGATAATAGATGTGTATGAAAACATGATTTAAAGTTATTTTAACATGATCTTATGCTAAGATGATCGATATGAGCATATGCAAAGCTATTCTAAATGAAGTTTAAGCTAAAAATATTCAAACCCTAATTACAAAATATGCTAAATGTATTCATCTATCTTATCATGGAAGTCATTAATGTAATCTAAGCTAATATGCAAGTAAATTAAGATAAAAGGATGCTAAATAAGTGCTAAATATGAGTGCAAGTGGAAGTGAGTTTCAATAGCATAAGTTTTCTTTGAAAAGGTGGATGGATGAGTTTCAACAGCATAAGTTTACTCTGAAAAAGGTGGATGGATGAGTTTCAACAATATAATTTTTCTTTGTAAAATGTGGATCCATTTTTTTTCCAAACAGAGACCTATTTATAGGAGGACAAATGAGAAATGAAGCATTGAGATTGAAAAAGATAATCAATGGTCAAAAAGGAAGGAAGATGGAGGCATGGATCATGGATTCCCATCAAGGGTTAAGAATGAAAGTTCATATTTAATCAAGGGTTTATATTCATCCAAACAAACACACTTTCAAAACTTGCTCAAGAAGACTTGTTGAAAACTTGCACAAGAAATCTTGTTGAAAGTTTGTTGCAAAAAGGAATATTCCTCCTTTTCAAATGAGTGAAGAGAATATTCTCATGGGTGGGGGAAATTAGATATTTAGTTAATTAAAGCTAAATTTAATTGTGCAAAGGGGAAGGAATATTCCTTTTGGAGGAATGTGCAAAGGAGGAATATTCCATTGGAATATTCCCTTGCAAGTGGGAAGATTAGATTAATTAGTAATTTGATAATTGAATAAAGTTTCAATTATACAAATTAGGAGAATTAGATGATATTCATTAAATAAAATGATTTAATGAAAAGGGGAAAGTGATATGATATTTAATTAAATAGCTTAGGGTTATTTTAATTAAATAAGAGGACTTAGGGATTTAAATTAAAGAACTTGATGTATTTAATTTAATAAGATGAAATGTTAGTATGAAAGGGGGTGAATTAACCCGATTAGATTAATTAGATCAATAGATGAAAATGACATAATTAATTAAATAGCCAAGCTAATTTAATCAATTAAGTGAAAAGAGGATGGGTTTTAAGAGGAAACAATGTTAGTATATCTGATTCGAGTGCATGATATCATTCAAGACATTTTTAAGTGTCTATGTTTTTCCCCTCTTTTAAGTGAGGTACATGTTACGTTGGTTCAAAGACCGACCCTTTTTTAGATTAAAACTACTACTTAGATCAAAAAAAAAAATAAAAAAATTGGATGCCCCGCTACTGCCCTGGCAGAAGGAATAAGTTGGTTCCCTATCCCCTCGAGAAATCAGGATTTTTTTTTGAATTTTGGGTTGATTTCTCGACAAAGATTCAAGATTAGTTCGGCTCAGAGAGGACTAGAAAGTGTAGACGTTTGATGTAGACAAATTTAATGATGTATAGACAGTCATTGACCATGGGTAGCCTCATGTATATTTTGATATATCACACAAATTCGATACTTGGATAGAATATTTAGTAAAGATAGAAGAATAAGAAGAATGGATTTGACCATTGATTTTTAGATTGGTTCAGAAGTCCAATAAGTCCATTATGCATCAAGACTTTATTAGAGGTGGTGATGAGAGATGATGATGGTGATGATTTTCTCATATCCTAGGATTGGGATTTTCTATCATTCAGTATGTTTGATATAACACATAGACACGATGCATCATGGTATTGATAACCCGGATGGTGTTGTATCTAGTGACATGGACTTTAACTCTACAAATAGATAGGATAGTTCTTGTTCACATATTGACATACAGAAACCTCATCAAAATATAGTTTAGTAATTTAGAATATATCAAACCAAAGCATACGCAATAGTCAACAATCTATTCTAAACAACTTCCCTACACACAACTAAGCAAGTATATGCCAAGATTATTTTACAAGAATATCCACAATCACAACAAACAAAAGATAATGATCGATGCCCCATTCCTTTCTCTCTAAATCATTTTGATAGACATCATCGAGAGGTCCTTGGAATGGGTCATTGAGATAAATCAAAGAAAAGATTAAAGACAAATAGTCAGTGTTATTTATATCTCTTGCTAGTTTAATATAGCTAAGGTGATTTCTAATACTAATTTCCATCACAGGAAGAGTTCATCCTAGGACATGTTGATCAAATTTTTTGATTAGGATGATGTTTGTGATAAGTCGTTGATACAAACTTCATTTACTTGTTTACCTATGATATAGACTTTATATTTTGACACTTAGGTTCTCACTTTACGACTTGCGACACTTGTTTTCTATTTGTTTTTCCAAAGGTTGAAGGTGACACTTGATTTATTATGGATGGAGGTTTATTGCATGTGAAAGCAAGATGGGATGGATGGTTTTTTTGGTTTTCTGAAATATTTCAATGTTTTTGACATTTTAAAAATGTTTTGAGGCTATTTTGATCTTTTCGAAAGTTTATGTGAATGTTTTTGTTTTCGATTACTTGAGGTTGTTTAGGTTTTTCTAAGTTTTTCCAATGTTTAGGTGTTTTCAAGTTTTCAAATGTTTTGGCTTTTCTATTTTGTGAATGTTTAAGGCTTTTCTAATATTTGAATGTTTAGGGTTTTTTAGATTTTCAAATGTTTAAGGCTTTTCTAATATTTGGATGTTTTTGTATTTTATAGATGTTTGGATATTTTTGTATTTTATGAGTTTTCCGACCAATAACCTAACCTAAAAGACTATCCTAGGGGCCTCGGGGGCTTATCAAAGATGAGCCTTGCCTACGTTATACACACATAAGTCTCATAGTTCGACTAACATATTAACGATGAGAAATGAACAATTGATGGAATGTCAGTTCATTATGACGAACTCCTAAAGACTGACCTAGGGTGTCTCAGGGGCACATCAATGATGGCCTTGCCTACATTCAAGCTCAGAGACTCGTAGTTCGACATGGTACTATTTTTTCATTTTCAATGTTTGACCTTTTTAGGGATTTTGATGTGTTTTGGATGTTTTTTATTTTGACTTTACAATTTTTTGAATGTTTTTGGATTTTTTAATTTTGCAAGTGTTTTTGGATTTTGATGCGATTTTATGAATGTTTTTGGGATTTTTATGATATTTTGAGGTAAACGATACCTAGATCATGATATTGATGTCACATTGTGAGATAGAATACATGGATTAAGAGTTATTCGAAAATAAGAGTACAATAACCTACCCCCAGTGTCTAGCAATGCTTCATAGTTTAATGGACAAACCAAGATAGGTAATGTATATGTGAAGAGTTCAACAAAGTCTTATCATGCTAGATATGGGTGATGGGACTTTATGAGATAAAATGGTAAAGATCCTATCAATATTTTTCCATGAGTAGAGTTGAAGTATACACTAAATCTTTGTCAAGATCAAGATAAAGTGGAATATCTGGATGAATCTGGATTGGATGGATGGAGGGAACATTGGATTTATCATGACAAGGATGAGATGCTTTTGTCTGAGAAGGATCATATAGACGATCGATTCTACTCATGTTGCTTGTTTTTCAGGTTTTCATGATAGTACTTGCCCAAAGCGCCACCATAATGGTTTTCACTAGAGGATGATTTTTTATTTTACTATTTTTTTTATTTTTTTTATTTTTTAATGATTTTTACCCTTATGTTGAACCGCATGGTGGTACTGATGTAGAGGCCACTATCATAACGTGCCAACAATATCCTACTTGAAGAAGCTTCTTTGCTAAGATACAAGCACTTGAATGCAACTTTTGGGAACTTTTCCTTGTCGATACCAGAATTAACCTTGTCTATGTGCACACATCACGATAAAGTGCTTTCAAGATCCTTATGATGAAGGGTAGCTACCAACACATGGTCAATGCGAGAATTGGATATTGTGAATGGAGTGTATGGTGTCATGCATGAAAGAATATGAGATGGATTGGTCGATGGTTTGGAAACCTTGACTCTCCTTGCTTGGGAAGATGAGCAATGATGGGTGAAAACGGAGGTTTTTGTGGAATTAGGACCAACCACCGGATATACTTTGTTCCTTTCTTGAGAAGCCTTCTTTTGTATTCGAGGACTCTTTTGATGGATACATTTCCCTTTTTGATATTTCCCCATAGTTTCTTTGACTAATGGAGTTTTAGAGGGATGATTTTCTTTATTTTCTTTTGGTATCCATTTGCATTTGCTCGGTCCCTTTTGCATTACTACATTTTATTTGATGATCTTCTCCTTGCTTTGATAGGAATTCTTCTTTTTACGTTGGTCTCGATTTGTGTATGAGATGATGGGTGAATGCCAACTCATGAAACGACTAGTTGTAGCATTGACTGGATTTTCATCATAAGGATTCTTTGTGCCTCATATGTTGATGTTTGTTGTAGACAAGATCGCCCCCGATGTTGTGAAGGTTTTATCAATAGCTAGTCCTTTGCCTTTATAATGTATCCTCTAATACATAGCCACTAAATATGACTTGTCTTGAACACATGATATCACTATGGGTTCTTGTTGTCTAGGAATATGAACTATTTGCTCTGATTCTATGACATTGTTATCTGTTGATACTATTTCAAAAGATGTTGATGCTGACTCTAAAGATGTCAATGATGCACAATCATTATAAGAATCAAGAATCTCGACTTCTGCTTGCTCTTGTGTAGGAATATCAAGAGTGGGAGACTCTTGTTTTGGATGAAGAACGTATATATTTCCATCAGAAAGAAACATCTCAGGAGTGATATCGATGACATCTTTGGAGTTTAAAATGCTTTGGAAGATGTCCCTCAACTCTTGGTGAAACTTTTGGGATAGGGGTTATTGATCTTCACTCGATTCAGAGTAACTTTCATTATCCTCAAGATCCTCCTCTTGGCATGATCCTTGGGTGGATGATATATCATCTGTAAAAGACTCTTTGCAACAGTTTGTGGGTATGGGTGTAACAAGGGATATTTATAGCTTGTTTGGAACTTCTTCAACATGCCCAATCATTGAGTCATATGTGGTAGAGATATCACAATCTGATACCCACTTGATGTCATTATAGTATAAAATACTGCTAAACATTGTTGATGGGTTTATACTTTATTTTAAAATAGTATCTTGATGTGTGTCTGATTCCTCATGTTGTGATGAATAAATATGTCCAACCATGGTATCACGTGTATGGTTTATGTTTTTTGAGGTTGATTCCTTTCCTAAATCATTTTTTTTTGTATGACCAGGCATGGGTTTGTGTAAATTTTTCAAATTTTCATTCCCATATTTTTTATCAACATAAATGTCTCCTTATTCAATAAGCTCTTCTATTATATGTTTGAATCTAAATTTTTTTTGTGTGTTATGACCTTTGTATCAGTGAGATTCACAAAAATGATCGTCTCTATAGCTACAAGGTTTGACTTGTGGCTCTTGATAGTTCGAGAAATCTGGGAGTGTGATAAGGTTAGATTGCATCAACTACTTCAACACATCCTCCATAGGTTCCCATAAGGGAGTGAATTGTCACTTGGGAGCACTATTTGTTCTTTGTGGTCCATGTTGAGTGTTTATAAAATTCATCGTTGGTTGATTGTTTGGTGGTTGTGTGCATAGTTGTTGTGTGTTCATGGGTTGGGTATTTGTTTTCCTAGGAGTAGTTAAGACCACCTTTGTATCAACAACACCATCACTAGTAACATTTTTGTTCTTGGCCCAATAGTGGGGCTTGTCATTAAAACTATTGGATGGGTAGTTGTCTTTATACATTTGTATGTTTGCCTATGAGATTAGGGCTCTCTTGATGTTAAGGGCTCTAGGGATAAGCTTTTCATAAGAGGTAATGCATTGCATCTTCAAGTGGAAGGATAGATCAGGATCCACATTCGATATGATGATCCCCACTTGTTGTTCACCGGGAATGGGCCACTTGCTCTTGCTAGCTCTTTGTCGCCATCGTTGCAAGAAATTGGTGAAGGATTCTCCTTTGTTTTTTTTGAGGGTATATAAATCTTCTAGGCTCATGTCCATATCAAGATTGAAGGAGAAATGGTCTATGAATTTATTGATAATTTCTTGGAAGGTTTTGATACCTGGAGGCAATTGTGAGAACCAATCCATGGTAAGACCTATTAAACTCCATGGGAAGAGGCACATTAAGTAGGAATCATTATATGCCACCTCCATTCACATGACATTGAATTATTTGATGTGGTCTATAGGATTCCTTGTCCCTTTGTATTTATCAAATTTGGGGAGTTCAAAATTGGGAGGGAAAGGCACCATGGTGATGTTTTTGTTAAATGGATAAGGACATAAAATTTTTTATACGTTTTTTCTTATCTTTCCCATCCATATATCTTGCATTTCTTGTGTTAACACTTTAAGTTGTGATGCTACATTGTCCCGTGGGTTTGGTGGAGGAACATATGTTGTGTATTGTGGAATGACAGATGGATTGTACGTGGGATTTTGATATGATGGGGTGTTGTATGGTGAATATGGTGGTGTGGGATATTATGAAAGTGATAGTGGCGATGGTGTGTATGTTCCTAATGTGTTCCAATTGACGATGTTCTATTGAGGTTTATAGTAGGAACCTTGTTGTTTTTGTTGTTGTTGGCCATACTACTGAGCTAGTAAGGCTTGTTGTTGTTGTTGGGCTGCAAGGGTTGCTTGTTGGGCTACTAAGGCTGCTTGGTGTACTTTTTTTTGTTATTGAGCTAGTAGGGCTTGTTGTTGGTCTTGTTGTTGTTGTTGTGCTGCTAAGGTTTCTTGTTGGGCTTGATGTTGTTGTTGTGCTACTAAAGTTGCTTCTTCTTGTTGTTGTTGTTGTGCTGCTAGACCTGCTTGTTGTTGTTGTTGTTGTTGTTGTTGTTGTATGACTTGTTGATAAGTCTGATGTGCTTGTTGTAAAGCTAAGGCATGCATTTGTAATGTAGGATCAATTAGTTGTTGGAACATCTACGATGGATCTTGGATGTTAATGGTTTGAGTGGGTTGTGGGTTGATGATGAGAGGTTGGGGGTGACCTTGGTTTAACATTCCTTGTAAAATGGTGGATTGGGATGGAGGAATATAAGTTTAAGGTCCCATTTGATTTTGTATGATGTGAGGGACCAAAGGAAAAGATGATTATGGTGCCATTTGGTATTGTGATGGTAATGGCACATTCAAACCTTGAAATTGATTAAAGGGGCTCCCTTGACTGATTGTAGGGGGTTCCCTTGTATTTGAGGTGGGATCAAGGTACTACCTTGGTTGGCAGGATTTGTAACCATGTCATTGCTTTGATTTGGATGGATGATAGATGGGGTTGATGTGGATGGTGGATTGACTTGAGTAGTTTGGGTAACCACTTGTTTTGATGTGTGGATGGGGTTGCTAGAACCACTTGTTAAGGGTTTCCCTTGAGTGAGGTTGTTAACTTTCCCTTGTTGTCCTATTTGAGGCACTTGGTTCACATTACCTTATGTAATGTTAGGCACACTTGGGGTATTTGTAGTGATGGATGAAGATGGTTGCGCTCAAAATTTCAAGGTCATTGTGGCATCATCAAATGTAAGTGTTTTTCCAAATGTTGGTGGCCAACTTGTGTTTTAGGGAAGGTTGGTGTTTAATGGAGTGGTCATGTTGTGATACCCACTATTGTGTTGTTTCCTAGACATGAAGTGAGACCAAGGTTGGTTCCTAGCTGAGTTACAAGACTAGATGTTAAGGGTTGACTCAGCACAAGGGATGGAGTTGGTCGAATCATAGATTGGGTTAACCCTAGTGCCAAATTTTGCACGAGAAAAGATGGATGATTTTATTTACACTCAAGGAGTCCATCTTTAGTAAGTTGAAGTGGGTTATTTGTGACATCTTCTACCTCATATGGTCCTACTAGATCTTGGATTTGTTGTGCGGGGGTAGAATGACCTCATGGATCAGATTCTTGAGGGTTGGTATCACTGATGGTAGATGAGACTTTGGTTTTCTCTATGAGTTTCTTGTGTTGTGATATTGTTTTTACCATAAATTGTGGGTCACCTATGGGAGATTTTTGTTGAGATTTGTAATGTTTAAACTCTCTATTTGACTCAAATCTAGGTAAAAGGGGTGCTCTAAGTCTTTTTGGAGCAATGGTGATAATGGGAGATGAAAAGATGAATGATATGGGGAGTGATATTTGCAAACATTTTGGGACAACACTTTTGACTCAAGGTTTGTTTGTTTGATGTTTGGATAGAGCATGTTTATGAACTTGTGAATATTTAAGGTAGACTTGTGACCTTCAAGATAGACTAGTCCAAAAGTGATAACTAACTTAACTAAAAGCATGGAAAAGGATTCATTTAACATACAAAGTAGATAAGTTCAGGTTTGGGTTTGATTGATGTCTAAGTCAAAGAGTGTTGGTGTGTTCAAAAAAAATTCAAAGTTCGGTGAAGTGAAGTTTGGATTTCGATAATGGGTGGATGAAATGTTTGACCCAATGTTGACCTAGAGTGAACCTTTGTTTTCCAAGACCAAGGTGGTGAAAAAACATGTTAGACCTCTAAAGTGTTCAAACCTTAAAGACTCAATGTTGACTTAAATGAGGGTTCATATTGGACATACATGTCTAGATCATTCATTGAAACACGTCTATAAAAATTCCTTACCAAAATGTTCATGTTGTGGTAAAGAGCTGCAAGGTGTCTCTTGACAGCTTTTTGATTATGATGCCTAAGTTTGAAGTGACGACATGTAGAACTTCTCTTGGGGATTTTTATTTTACGTGAGATCATTTAGAGAAACCCAAGATTATGGAAAAGAGGATATTTATTGCCACACGGGTGGTGGTAATATGAGCCTTTTGGCCACAATATCAGCTTGTTCCTCTTATTTGTCTAAGATGTATGTTGTGTTTCTCCACTAGACGGGTGTTTCCTTTGTTTCAAAAATGAAGCTTCTCAAAATACTAATTATATCTTCTTGTTCTCCTTCAATGAGTTCAAAGTTTGGTTGAATGATAGCGGACATAAGGTTAGGTTGTTAAACCAAAGCAATCATATGCCCAATGGTCATGTCGGGTTCAATTTGTCAATTTATCTTGCTTAAATGAGTTTCTTTTTACCACAAACACTTGTCTTGCTTAAGTTTCAAACTAAATGTCTATGTCGAAAACCTCATCAATTTCACAATGTCCACTATGTGAAAGTCATGAAGTTAAAGCCATAGTTTCCTAGGTTAACTTTGGAAAGTATGGATTGAGATGTAAACCAAAATATTTAGAAGTCTCTAAGAATAAATTCTTAGGAAAAGCATCAATATCAAGGTTTTGTCAAAGGGTATCCATACTTAGACCAAAGGGTTTGAAATTTTAAAAATACTTGTTGATGTTTGTTTGCAATTTTTTTTGGAACCAAGCAAGTGTTAAACTGACTCACAAGCATTTACAATCCTAGATAGAGTGGGTACATATTTCCCAGTAGGTTTACCACCATTAGAAGAGATGATTAATCTAAGAAGATGAAATGGAAAAATAGGCTATGTCAAGGAAATGTAACGTCTTGACATTCCAAGCAAAGGAGTCCCTTCCCCATTTTCTTTATTGTCTAAATCAATAATCAAACATGGTAAGTAACTTCTTGGAGCGGTGCTACTCCAATGCACTACCTTAAAATACGTTTCAAATTTGGACTTGGTTAGCCACTACAAACAAGGATTTTAATGACCATATTTGAGATGAACTGGTGCCATACATACGGCGATTCTACTCAATTAAGAGGCCTCCCAACCCTTAGAAATATCTAAGGGTTTTAACGCATCACAAGGATACTAAGGGAGACATTCATCAGTATGGGACAACCACAACGAGCTTGGTACATGACTTTAATCACAACCAAATTATTTATATAGCGGATTGAAATGAAAGCACCGCTTTGGGTTGTTCCCTCTCTCAAGTTGGGAAGCAGACCCTTCTAAAGGTAACACATGTTTGAAGTGTAAAATGCTTTTCATCCCCCAAGATTTCTAGTAGGCCCAAGGGGAGAGGATAAGCGCTTCCAAGAAGAAAATGTATACTTGTATGTTCCTATTCACCCATGATCGCATGAAGTGCAAGGGGATTGGATACGCACAACAAGAATACACAAGTAAATCAGACACGTTAATTTTAATCCATCATAGCAAAATGAGGTCATTTTAAGCACCAAACAAAGTAAGGAAGTTGTGTTGTTCAATTTTAAACCAACAAGCATAATGATGTGAGGGTTCAGTTTTAACCAATTTGAACATTCATTTTAAACCAAAAAGAAATCTAGTTTGGTCCTAAAACATGAAATAAAGCATCATAAATGGGTTATAATTGCTCCATAAGTGTTGAAACACTTGTTACAATTATACGATTTAAACAATGATATGCCCCTTCACTTCAAATGTTATTGTCCAAACCTACAAAGCAAGTTATCCTAAAAAACCAAAATGAGAAGTTAGTGACATGTTAGCATTAAGATAAAGTCAAAAAATTAAAGCACATGCCAAAATTCAGGTTCAATTTTTGTTTACCATTAAATCATAACACTGAAATCAATTGTGTCGTTGAATTTTTTCAATAGCATCACCATATAGCAAGTGTGTCGCTATACTAAAAAATTGATGGTGTTAGTCTACAGAAAATAGTGGCATCAAATGTGTCACTGTATCAATTGTGTCACTAGATAAAAATTAAAGGCACGATGAAAAATAAAGTTAGTGTTGCTATTTTAATATGTGGTGACGAAATTTAATATGCATCGCTAAATTAATTATGCGTTGCCAAAATTAAAATTCAAATGTGTTGATGTAGAGTGACACATCGTCAAATGCATCGATGAATAATCAATAGTGTCGTTGTACCTGAAAACATAAGCAAAACAGAGTTTTAACAAGAAATTTGTCAGATTGGTTAGTTCATGTCCTCCTTCTAGCTCCAAAAATGTGACCGATGAACGTAGTATGGGCCAACTACACTTGATCCATGAGGATTTGAAGTATAATTGAGCCACTAAACATCAGTCCCAATAGAGATCATTCAATGCAAACTAAGTTAAAAATACATTAAAACTAACATTCTAAATCATGAAAGCTTCAAGAACACCTATTCTAATCCATTAAAACTTATCCTATTGGGGGAGTGGTGTCCCATTAATGTGGAATGGTGACCCTTTCCCAATCCCTTGGATAATGAGCTTGTTTCAATCGATTATATTAAAGAGAATTGACGAAACTGATGATAGATGTGTATGAAAATATGATTTAAAGCTATGTTAACATGATGCAAGTTATTTTAACATGATATTATGCTAAGATGATCGATATGGGTGTATGCAAAGCTATTCTAAATGAAGTTTAAGCTAAAAGATTCAAACCCTAATTACAAAATATGCTAAATGTATGCATCTATGTTACCATGGAAGCCATTAATGGAATCTAAGCTAATATGCAAGAAAAAATAAGCTAAAAGGATGCTAAATAAGTGCTAAATATGAGTGCAAGTGGAAATGAGTTTCAACATCATAAGTTTTCTTTGAAATGGTGGATGGATGAGTTTCAACAACATAAGTTTGCTCTGAAAAAGGTTGATGGATGAGTTTCAATAGCATAAGTTTTCTCTGAAAAAGGTGGATGGATGAGTTTCAACAGGATAAGTTTGCTCTGAAAAAGGTGGATCCATTTGTCTCCAAATAGTGACCTATTATAGGAGGATAAATGAGAAATGAAGGGTTGAGATTGAAAAAGCTAATCAATGGTCAAAAAGGAAGGAAGATGGAGGCATGGATCATGGATTCCCATCAAGGGTTAAGAATGCAAGTTGATATTTAATCAAGGGATTACATTCATCCAAACAAACACACATTCAAAACTTGCTCAAGAAGTCTTGTTGAAAACTTGCACAAGAAATCTTGTTGAATTTTTTTTGCAAAAAAAGAATATTCCCCCTTTTCAAATGAGTGAAGAAAGAGAATATTCTCATGGGTGAGGGAAATTAGATATTTAGTTAATTAAAACTAAATTTAATTGTGCAAATGGGAAGGAATATTCCATTTGGAGGAATGTGCAAAGGAGGAATATTCGCTTTGCAAGTGGGAAGAATTAGTAATTTGATAATTGAATAAAGTTTCAATTATACAAATTAGGGAAATTAGATGATATTCATTAAATAAAATGATTTAATGAAAAGGGGAAAGTGATATGATATTTAATTAAATAGCTTAGGGTTATTTTAATTAAATAAGAGGACTTAGGGATTTAAATTAAATAACTTGATGTATTTAATTTAATAATACAAAATGTTAGCATGAAAGAGGGTGAATTAACCTGATTAGATTAATTAGATCAATAGATGAAAATGACATAATTAATTAAATAGCCAAGCTAATTTAATCAATTAAGCGAAAATAGGATGGGCTTTAAGAGGAAACGATGTTAGTATATTTGATTCGAGTGCATGATATCATTCAAGACATTTTTAAGTGTCTACAATAAGAAAAAAAAAGTTACTTATGGGTTCCACATTTAAAATTCTTGCATTGTATATTTTCAAAGTCTAATGATTGTGGAATGTTTATTTAGAAAGATAACATGCCTAGGTATTGATTGTTGTCTTTGTCTCCCTGAAAAGAGCACCCCAAAATGATAGGGTGACTTGGGAAATGAAAATAGATCTTCCCTAGTATTTACCTTCCTACCTCAACGTGTCTATGCTACCCATTTGACAAAAATATTGAAAATTTAACAATTTTACATTTCTTGCTCTTACGACACTTATAAGACTCCCCGAATTAGTGCGCTCCAAAATCAGGGGGGACTTGGGTGACAAAAGGAGGCCTTTTGTAGCATTGGACTGCCCACCTTGACGTGTTAGTATAGTTGGTTTTGCTCCATTATGCACAAAACAAGAAAAATGCTTCTTTCCATTTTTGCGCTGCTTTCCACTATCATTTTTGCAAGAATGCATTTGACACTGGAACACACAAACGATGTTCAGTTGACCCAAACTGAGAGAGGTTGGTTTGAAGGGATTTTATATCCACTTGTAGGTCCAAACAAAGCATTCCTATGTTACACGAGCTCCCAAAATGACTTCATCAAAGTTTGACAATTTTTGGCTTTTAGGGCTCTTAAGAGACTACTTCAAATAGAGCACCCCAGAATGATTAGGTGAATTGGGAAACAAAAAGAGACCTTCCTTAATATCTAATTTCCTAACTTGACATTCTCATGCTTCCCATTCGTGAAAATTACTAAAAAATTAACATCTTTTACATTTTTTTACTCTTAAGGCACTTAAGAGACTACCCCATAAAGAGCACCTTAGAACAATTGGGTGACTTGGGAAATGAATTCATACCTTCCATAGTATTTACCTACCTAACTTGATGTGCCCATGCTTCCCATTCATCAAAATTACTAAAAAACTAACAATTTTTTGCATTTTTTGCTCTTAAGGCACTTTAGAGACTACCCCAGAAAGAGCACCCCTGAACGATTAGGTGACATGGGAAATGAAAAGAGACCTTCCCTAGTATTTAAATTCCTATATTGACATTTCCATGCTTCCCATTTGTCAAAAATACTAAAAAATTAATAATTTTGCATTTTTTACTCTTACGACACTTTCAATACTACCTCAAATTAGTGCACTTTGGAATCATGGGTGGACTTGGGAGAAAAAAGGAGGAATTTTGTAGTGTTGGATTTCCCACCTTGATGTGTTAGTATAGTTGGTTTTTCTTTGTTATGCACAAGTATAGTTGGTTTTTCTCTATTATGCACAAAACTAAACAAAAATGCTTCTTTCCATTTTTTACACTACTTTTCACTAACAATTTTTGCAAGAATGTATTTGATGTTGGAACACACAAACGGTGTTGAGTTGACCTAAACCAAGAGAGGTTGGTTTGAAGGGATTTGATATCCATTATAGGTCCAGAAAAAGCATTCCTACATGCCACAAGCTCCCAAAATGACTTCATCAAAGTTTGACAATTTTTGGCTTTTAGGGCTCTTAAGAGACTACCTCAGAAAGAGCACTCTAAAATGATTGACTTGGGAAATGAAAAGATACCTTCCCTAGTATTTACCTACCTACCTCGACGTGCTCATGCTGCCCATTTGTCAAAATTACTAAAAACTTAACATGTTCCCATGCTACCCATTTATCAGAATTACTAAAAACCTAACAATTTTTGCATGTTTTTCTCTTAAGGCACTTTAGACACTACCCCAAAAAGAGCACCCCAGAATGATTGGGTGACATGGGAAATGAAAAGTGACCTTCCCTAGTATTTACCTGCCTAACTCGATGTTTCCACATTGATCATTTTTCGAAAATACTGGAAACTTAACAATTTTGTATTTTTTGCTCTTACGACACTTTCAAGACTACCTCGAAATAGTGCACTTTGAAATCATAGGGGGACTTAGGGAAAAAAAAAGGAGGAATTTTTTAGTGTTGGAATGCCTACCTTGACGTGTTAGTATAGTTGGTTTTTGCTCCATTATGCACAAAACAAAAAATATGCTTCTTTCCAATTTTTTCACTACTTTCCATTGACAATTTTTGCAAGAATGCATTTGACATTAAAACACACAAACAGTGTTGAGTTGACCCAAAATGAGAGAGGTTGGTTTGAATGGATTTGATATCCACCTGTAGGTCTAGAAAAAGCATTCCTACGTGCTATGAGCTGTCAGAATTACTTCGTCAAAGTTTGACAATTTTTGGCTTTTAGGGCTCTTAAGAGACTACCTCGAAAAGAGCACCCTAGAACGACCGAGTTACTTGGGAAAAAAAAAAGACCTTTCCTAGTATTTACCTACCTACATCAACATGCCCATGCTTCCCATTTGTCAAAATTACTAAAAAAATAACAATTTTTTTAATTTTTTGCTCTTAAGGCACTTAAGAGACTACCCCAAAAAGAGCACCCTAGAACGATTAGGCTTGATATCCCCTAAGTGTGTGAGCTTTCTTGGCATATGGAATTCCCCTTGGTGGTAATGCTATGGCTAGTATTCCCTAAGGTGTGAGTCTTCTATTCCATGACTTGTCCTCTCTTAGTGGTGATGTCATGTGGGATATTCCCTTAGGTGTGACCTTTCATGTATTGAGCAAAGCCCCTTTATTTTTGTTGTAAATCACCTTTTGTGGTGGTGTTGCTATAACACCCCTTGAGGCTTTAGCCTTACCCTATCATCATTTGTGCACCCCTTGAGGTGAGTTTTGTTTGTCCCCCGAGACATTAAACTTTGTTCACCCCCTGAGGTGAGTTTTGTTCATCCCCCAAGATGTTAAACTTTGTGCACCCCTTGAGGTGAGTTTTGTTTGTCCCCCAAGACATTAAACTTTGTGCACCACCTGAGGCGATTTTTGTTCACCCCCCATGACATTAAAATTTTTGCACCCCTTGAGGTGATTTTTATGTGCTCCCTAAAACAAGATGTTGCAAGATAGTTCATGGATTTGACATAATGGAGCTTGTTGGGTCATGAACTTGGGAACCTCTTTTTAACATGGCCACCTAGCATAACATAACTTGCTTTCCAGTGGAGCCATGTATCTCATGAGTGATGTGGCATAACGCAACTTGCTAGTCCTCATGTGAGCATTCATTTGTCTGATGGATGACATTTGGTATTTGAGACAATTTAAGACCGAGGTCTCTTTGCCTTACTGACTCGAACCCCTTTAGTACTAACCTTGTGTTTGTTGTGTATACTTATCATGTTTGCGTCATTTTTTTTTCATTTCATTGTCATCTTTATGTTCCATCACACCATGTTTTTTCATCGTGTATGCTTTGTGTTTACTGACATGTATGTTTGTGTATGTTGTCTTGCTACATATCATACATATGTGTGTTCCTTTGTGCTTATGTTGGTTTTCCATGGGATCTTGGATCTTGGGGGATTGATCACCCCCTAGATCCTTTGGCATCTTATCTCTTCAGCATTTGGACAATTGCACCCTTTTGACATAGATTTTCTACTTTAGTGTGAGTGTGAGCATAAGTTCATACTCTCACCAAAGTGGGGGCTAAATGTATAGTCATAAATTGTCACCCTTGACAATTTCACACTAGGTTTTGCTACCCCTAAATTATTTAGCCTAGTTGGGTCCCTAATTTCCTAAATTATGCATTCTATAGCCCATTTGTACCACTTTCAGAGAAATTGCAAACATTCAACAAATGCATCCAATTAATATTTTACCCTTAACACTTAATGTCATAGAAAATAGGGCCAAGACCCATTCACCATAGGGTGTATGGGTCCCCCTATTTTGTTGGGGACCAAATTTGGATATGTCAATGTCAACATTTTAGCATTCTAAATTCAAGTTGCAAATATCAACTATCAAGATTTAATTCTTAGGAAATTAGAGAAATGCTTATAAATACCTAGTTATTGCATCATTTGAAATCCATCTAGCTTTAAGTGAAATTATATTGACAAACTATAATCAAGAGCACTATCAAGCAAGTCAAGAGAAGCATTTTAGAGCTTTATTGCAGCAATTCAAGATCCTAACATCATGTCAAATCCTATGTGAGTTTATGTATGTTCATGTTATCATTGTTTTGTGAAGGCTAACACTTTTTTATGTCTCCAAAGCATTCAAGCAATCAAGCAAGAAAGATCCAAGACCTTGAAGTGATGTGTATGAATTCAATCCTTCAAGGAAGCCATTGAAGGGTGGTGAGTTGTAACACTTTGTGATTTCATCATTCCTTCCTATACATTATCATTTTATCATTGGCATTGCCATGGTGGAAGTGAAAACAATAACACGAGGTTTGACTAAGGAAATCCCCTAAATGGCACAACATCTAGATTCTCTTTGTGAATATGCAGATTTTAGGTTTGAAGAGGATTGAAGGAATCTTCAAGATAAAATGTTCATTTTTGCAATTGAAGCCCTACATCTTTTCAACTCATGGAAACTCACCTACAGAATTATCCGATAGTGTTCTGAAAAAAATTGCAACTGGGAATCAAAAGCTTAGATTTGTCATCAGAGGACCTCAAAAATAGAGAAAAAGTAGCATACAAGGACCCATACGCCCTAGGGTGACTTTGTCCCTCTATGGTGATTAGAACCAATTTTTTTGGGTAGGTACATAGTCCTCTACACTTCCCAAATCTGCCTACAAATTGTTGTTTTAGTTTGTTAATCATCAGGATATTATATTTTTCATATTAGGGCACACTTTTGAATTAGGTCAATCATAGAAAATCAATAAAGTCCATTTCTAAGGCTCAAAAAGATCAGATTCAAGTTTGATTGACTTACCTTCATGATTGAAATTCAATCAAAACACCTTGTTGATTTGCATCCTAATGTACCTTCAAAAAAGGAGCAAAAAGCAATCCTAGGTTTATACATTAAACTTAAGATTCCCTTTTTCTATGTTACAAGTTGTATAATTATTTCTATTTCTTACATAATCCATCAATATCAATGAATTTGAATATGCTAAGGCATAATAATTTTTAACTTAATTTTTCACCATGTAATCAATGATGGGGAAATGCTTGATAGTATCATTGATGAATTGAAATAGATATACATAGAGGAGAGATATAGTTGAAAACAGTTGAAGAATCCCCATAACCACTCTACCAATAACCACTATGTAAACAAGCGGTGTACAACAGTGGACAATGTAATAATCATATAATTAGTATGCTAACATTGCCCCTTTATTACATTGTTCTTACAAACATGTACCCCTGAAATATAGAATTCACCTTGCTAAGGGACCCCCCCTTAAGGCTTACATAACAAAAATTGTTGATTACAATATATATACATCTTTGTGAAGATATTTCTTTGAAGAAACAAATCCTGAATTAGGTGGAACTCCACCAAGTTGCCTCGTGACCCTTGTAAAAGTGTAGCTCTGTGTTGAATTCTTGAGTTCTCCTTTCCTTGAACTCTTAAATCATAGACCGAATTATTGGATAACCATCCACCAAGTTGTCTCCTTGACCATCGTAAGGGTATAATTCTTTATCACAGTCTCATGAACTCTATGGGAAACCATCCATACTGATCTCTTCACTAAACCCCTTACCTGTCTCCAAAAATCAAACTTCATAATATATGTATTCTTCAAATCTGTCAACAACAACAAGGAAAATAAATAAATTAAAGCCAAAAACACTTCTCATGCAAAGCACCATCTCAAAGTGAGAAGTTGACTTGAGATGATGGAGATTCCTCCATCCTCTAGTGCCACCAACCTCCAGTAAGTGAAGGCTTATAGCACTAATGCATAATTAGCACCACAAGAAGAGTCATTAATAAAAGCTTCATCATATGATCAATCCTCATCCTCAATGCAAGCAAATTTTCCTATATCTAATTCATCTTTGAGATTCCCTTTAAGAACATCATTGGCTCGAATTCTACAAAACTTTACCGTTTGTTCCTTTTTCTTACAGTAAAAACATGCATTTTCTCTTCTATTTTTACTTGACCTTTTATTGTTGCTTCATAAATATAATGCTTTCTCCTGAACATTGGAAATCATCTTTTGTATCTCCTTTTTTCCTCATTTCTTCCGCTAAAAGGGATGAAATCATATCTTCTAAAGTTTGAGAAGTTATTTGACTTGGTGTAAAAATAACATTATTGCATTTTGAAGACAAGTTATTTAACAAGATAGCTTTAGCATCGTCATCATCTACTAGAGCCTTAACTTTTGCTAACTTCCCAATAAGCGACCTCAAATTACTTATATGATTTGACATTGTGATTCCATCTTCCATTTTGAACCTAAACAATTGAAGTTTTAGGAAGAATTTCGCATTGAATGCCTTTGCTCCAAACAATTTATTGAGATTGTCTCAAATTTTTGTTGATGATTTATCTAAATCTACATGATGTAGTTCAAAGTCAAAAAGAGAAAGACCAATAATAGCCTCAGTTTTATCATCTCTACTATTCCACTCCAATAACTTAGTTGCATATGTAGATACATTTTCCTGTTCACTCACTATTCCCCATAAATTCTTATTCATTAATTGCATTTGAATTTTCATTCTTCAAATATGAAAATTGAATCCAGAATATTTATCTAATAGAATCTCCATTAAAGAATGAAAATACCAACCTTATCACTCCAAAATATGTAAATTCAATTGTAATAGGGAAATTCTTATATCTAAAAATTCAAAATTGCAAACTACATGTTCCAAACAAATCAAATCTGCTCACCTCACATCCATATTTTCTTTGACTTATCTTTGAAGGGAAATTGATTCATCCCAGAACGAACATCTGAAATCAGTAGATGTTTTCGGTAAGCTATGCTTCTTCAGAGAACCTCAAAAAGCACGTACTACTATGCCATAAAGCGAAATTAGACATAGTTTATTTCCCACCATTAATCCTTAGAGGAAAGTTCATGCAATTTTAACCAGTTTCAACAACATGCATTAAACAGATTCAATAAACAAAACCATTAAACCTGAAAGATAAAGCAAAAGACATGAACACAAAGATTTATGTGGGGAAAACCCTTTCGGATAAAAAACCCTACACTCCAAAAGCATAGATCCATTGTATTATTCAGCAACCAAATATATAGTTACAATACAATTGCAGGCTCTAAGCCTTTACATGGAGATTTACATCTCGTTCCATCTGGAGAAAATTCGGCAGCATAACCCTGTGAATTCAATATCTCCTCTCACAACTCCTCAAGCAGAAAATCATATTTATAGAGCATACAATGCACAAATTAGACATTTCTAAATCAATTATCAAAACTCAACACGGAAATAGAAAATGCCTTCATGCACAACTCCAATATAAAATCAACTCTCCAACTTGACTCCTCATTAGAAAAATAAACTGCAAGTTGTAAATCAAAAGACAATATGAGAAAATTAGCAACATTCAATATATAGAAAAATCAATACTGTGGGAAAAAACAAAGGTTGAGACACCTTTTTTTTCCTTAACAATCTTTCTCTTTGTGTAGCCTTTCTGACAGCAATCCCTCCAATCAACTTGTATCACAAAGACTCAGTCTGTGCAATTACACATAAACTTCTGTTGTCATGATCTGCCTTTTCTCACCAAGTGATAAGCTTTCAACAAATAGGACATCAAACTCGCATCAAAATCAACAAAAACTATCAACAAATTTTGATTGCATACACTATATTTAGTAGAGATTTAAACCAACCGATGTGGCATAGGCGAAAATAAACAAGAAGACCAACAAATGAATTGGCGAAATTATTAATAAATTCTTCCTATTGCACTCAATCTCCCTATCCAGCCTTCATTGTCTCTAGGCATTCACGACGTTCTTCACAAACTATTGTACAAACTCTGCCTGCCTCTACTCAATCTCCATAGTATGTGCAATGAACAGCAGGAAGCAAAATTTACAAGAATAGGACTGTTATGATGCATTCACAAATGCAAAATAAAATCCTCTACATAATTGGGCGAAACTTCGAAAATCATGGCAGACTCAGACACCAAACCGTGGATAGAATCTGAGGAGTGTGTTAGTGCTTGCGGATTGCAGAAGATGACAATGGGTTTGTTGGTTGTAAATTTGTAGGTCGCTGCTGGAAGTTGCAAATTCCTTAACTGTCAATAAAACCGACTCTTCACTCTCCTTCCATGCTCATAACCGTGAATGACAATCCAAACAACACAGTGCTCAGTCAAGGTAAAAAGGAAAGGTCGATCGCTGGTGAATACAACAACATTTCTACTCATGCCTCCTTATGCCATTTTCTTCCTCCAAATTTTGATGCATAGGCACAGGAATGTTTACGGCTCTGATATCATATGATGGTGAAATGCTTGATAGTATCATTGATGAATTGTGAAAAATACAGATATATAAAGAGGAGAGAGTTCTAGGAAAATTCAGCGTCAACAATTCATTTCCAACAATTCATCGTCATGACAAATTCATCTTGTGGAAAATTCACCACCACCAATTTATATTTGGCAGTGAATTTTCCACGAGATGAATTTGTCATGACGATAAATTGTTGGCGATGAATTGTTCGAGGTGAATTTGTTGATGGTGAATTTACCTGAAGACAGAAGAGAGATACAATTGAAGAATCCTCATAACCACTCTATTGATAACCACTATGTAAACAAACCGTGTATAATAATGAACAATGTAATAATCATCTAATTATTATGCTAACAATCTATAGATTACACATAGCATTCAATGAACCACAAGTTTATGTAAATTTATCCAACTTCTCTCCTACTTAAATTTTTTAACTTCCTCTTTGATGCAATCTTAGAAGCTACATTACATATAGCTTAAAATTGTCTACCTATAATTTACAGTGGACTATAACTCTACAATTTGATCTTCTATTGATAATGTAAATTATTCCTTGAGGTGATGCACAACATGCAAAGTCAAGTAGTAATTTTGGAGTGAGGCGCATTTTGACACATTTTCACCATTTGCAAGACAAAAGCTATATACCAAAATATTATTGGTTGTGTGTAACCTCTTGTGTTCCAAACTTTCTTTGCAATGCTCATACAACCATAATAAAATTGGCTGTTATTAACTAGTATAGGTAATGTGGTGGTGGTTTGGAAGGGAGATATTTTATTGTTTTAATTATATTTGAAATTAACTATGTGAGAGAGGAGAAGTTTTTGAAAAATTAAAGTTCTTAGAGTTAATAAAATTTATTTTTGAAATGTTGTTTGTAGATTGTCATCCTAAAAATAATTTTATGTTATGTAAATCATTTAATAAAAGATTTCATTAAATAATAAATGTACGAGATTTTATATGTTGAAAATTGTGTGGACAATATTTGGCTTGTCACAATAGGAAAATCGTTTTCAATAAAAAAGACATGGATAATAAAAATGACAAGTAACAAAGGTCACTATACAAATCTATGGGCCCCACCTTCATATAGAATAGTTAAAGGAGTTTGTGTGCCAAATAAACTTAGTCAATATCATTAGGAATAGGCTATATGCATTGAAAGTTCAACACCACAACGAGAACAATACTACTGAAGTAATTCTTTCATACAACTCATTAGTAGAGGAGAAAATTCAACATTGATGAAGATGGTGTTGAAAAATCAAATAACAAAATGTTGAATTATTTAACCATAATAGCATAGCTAATAACATAAGATGATGATAATAATAATTGAAAAAAAAAAATTGGAATGGTTTCTCATGCATTACAATATGACATTTATAAATTCTTTTCAAACACAAATACCCAAACCACCCCACAATTAATAACACTAACTAAAAAATTTAATTGCTAATATCACTAAGTTGCTAAAGTGAGTCCATTACAAAATATAAATATTATTTTCTAACATCCCCTCTTAAAGTTTACAATACAAAGAACATGTTGATCAACCATAACCTCACATTCTTTAGAAGCTTCTTTTTGAAAATAGTTTTTGGACCAAGTAAACACCATCAAACTACCTCATAACTCTTGAAGCTAGCTCAAGATGAGAAAAATCCTCTAGCCTCTAATTTAATCTCTTGTTAAAATTTATCCACCTAATGTTGCATTTGAATCTCTAGAAACACCATCAAATGTAGCATTGATGGTTCTAAAAATGAAAGTGTGAAGTGACTTGACTCTTATGAATTTGCAAGTTATATCTCTGACATCAAATTTCAACACCTTAATAACAAAATGTGCCTTCTTCACACAAATTGCTTCAATTTTATACATTAAAAAAAAATTATAACATAAACTGATTTATTCTCTGAGACGAATATAACTTTATCTGGAATAGCAACATATTTCAACCTATGTGTGTCCCATTTATGGTGATGTGTGCCAATCATCCACCTAATACTTACACATGGCAAAAAAAATGTTAGGACTACCACACTGCTAGATTGAGTTCAGATTCGAATGACGTAGTGTTTTGACAAAAAGGACAACTGCAATAGCAAGTCCTCTTGATAAGGTATCATTCAATGAAAGATCTTTCTTAACTGTTCATGAGACATATCAATGATGGTCTCCTTTTAACTTTGTTCAAAGATCTTCATTGTTTCTTCCTCATGTAAACTTCATGGTTGATGGAATCTCTCCTTAGTAAGGCATTCAAACCGTTGTTTAAAACAAAGCAAGGCTTTCATAAAAAAATGCACATCAGTTTCTAAATAACTCCATTCTTCTTTCAACATACTATTTGCTGCAGTCCACTCTCACTCATAGTTCATTGTTTTTGTGATACTCTGCTATTGGGTATGTCATCTATCTCCTTAAAAAACAAGATTACTGTCTTTTGTACTTACTCAAGACGATGCCTTTGTCACTTGATAGTGTTTTTCAAGAGAAAATACAAAGAGGGTTGTCTTTCACACGTGTGACCCTGTTACTTGTTTATTAGATCAAACCTTAATTATATCATCTTTTCATCTCTCCATGAATACAATGTCACAAATCGTATATGCTTCTTCAGGAAGTGACTATGCCCTATTAGATTTTTTTGGCTTTTTCATAAGGTTTTATGCTCTTTCATCATTGTCCTTTGGACTATGCATGTTTTTGTCTTCTACTGTCATAGTTAATGGATTTTACCCTTATTCTATCCTTCAAAGAATTGTCTTCTTGCTAATTAGTTTTCCCTTAAGACTATCATAACAATGAACCACAAACTTTTCACACGGTGTCAACTCTTTATAATATTACCATGCTTCATTGTTTCTCACAAACCTATCATTGTCTTTTCCTTGAAGACTATCATCATATGCAACGTATGATATCCTGCCCTTATCGCCTTCATGGCACATCTGTCCTACTAACATAACTGTCATGGTCATTTTTACAAGAGTCTTGGTGTAGATTTGGCATCTCACAAGTTAGATATGTTGTAATGAATAGGGTAAATGACTTGTGACTGTCAACAAATGACAGTGAATAAGGACCCTAACAATGCATGTTCTCATATTGATATTAGTAGAGAAGACAACCAAAGAAGTGGACATATATGGTTTTCTTGTATGACCTCTCATGACAATAAGAAAAAATTAAATAGGAGGACAATGCATGTACTTCTCGTGACTTTATGAGACCATGCTTCCACCATTTTATGTTGGCAATGTGACAGTAGATCAAAGGGCAATATGCACTTTTCCTGATACAAATAGAACCTATTGAAGATATTTACGACTGATTATCCTCATGGACAAACTTCATCCATTCTATGAATCTATGGGTCATGGGACTCATTCCAACACATCTTTGTCATATAAAGCATGTCCATGATGAACTCCAAGGTGTAAAGCTCTTTCTCACTGTTCTTCCAAGCTTGGCAATGAAAAAGTTTTGACTAGAGATTATCCTTATTGACAACAATAAAGATTTTGAATTTAAAAGGATCAAACAATAGAACAATGCATATTGTTTGTTACTCAAACCTTGTATGGGGCTCTCACAGATAACAATCACTTATAGCAGACTTTAGCCACATTTATCTTTGGAAGGAGATAAAGTGTACTCATAGGTCTTGTGAGGGTTTTGATGATAAACAAGGGTTTTAACCAAACAATAGACCTTCTTCCTTCAAGGATATAACATCACGTACATACTCTTGCATGGTTATGCATGGTTACAAAAAGACAACCTTCAGGGACTTCGCAACCATTTCAAGCTCCTTTTCCCACAATATGAATACACTTCCACATCCAATTTTCTTAGCAATAGGATGTTATTGATAGTGAAACTAAAAAAATGGGGAAAACCTATGTTATATGCAATTTCCATTGTTGAAAACATGTGTAAGGGTGTTGGATCTCAATATGATCTTCATTGTAGCTCCTTGTTCTTGTATTGGCGGCCTTGTCTGGGCCATGTGAACTGTTAATCTTATGAAAAGAGTCTTGTGTCATAACATAAAACCCTGGAAAGCTCGGCTTAGTCATAATAAGACTCAAATTTTTACTAAAAAAGACTTCCCTCCATGAAATTTGATTAAATTAAGATGTTTTTGACACTACAAAGATGCTTTAAAACCTCATTGAATGATAAATCATTTCCAAAAGATCATAATGATAACCCGTAGACTCATAATATGAACAAAAGAACCTTGAGATATGAATGTCTTCGACACTTTACAAAATTTTGCCGAGCGAAAACATTTTCAATTTTTGAAGATCCTATGACAAGACAAGACTCTTTAAACAATATGAGCAACCTGTTAAGGCTTATTTTGAAGCCAAAGGGCAAAACACGTTAACAATTCTCTAAGACGAATACACCTTTATCTGGAACAAAAACATATTCCAAACTATGTGTGGCCCATTTATGGTGATGTGTGCCAATCATCCACCTAAATACCTACACATGGCATAAAAAATGTTAGGACTACCAGACTGCTAGATTGATTCAGATTCGAATGACGGTAGTGTTTTGACAAAAAGGACAACTACATTCCTCTTTTATACAGTTTTGAGCAGTCATATCAATAATCTACTGACAAAATATCCAAAATTAGTAAGACCGATTTGGACCTTCTAACATTTTCCCAATACCCAACCACTTGAAAAGGCTGAGATTAACTTAACATTTCAACTGACACCTAACACTTGGGATGGCTGGGATTAAAAAATATACTGCCCATAAGAAATCTATGCTGTATTTTAATGGCTTATAAAACAATCTACAATCATGATATGGCAGGAATGGCACAGAGAATATGCACCTCGTTTCCCACAAGGCAGTTGAGGAATATGACATCTACTAACACAGCCCAATTGCTGAAGAGTTAATCAACACGCATCTGAATTACACCATAAGGTCCCAGGTGCATTCTATTTATAGTGCATACAGACACAGCTCAATCACAAGTTCACTGCGAATCACTTGCCTCAATCAGATGGCTTCAGTATTTCTCTCTTTCATTCCTCCCCTGTTTCTACTTTTAGTTCCAATTTTAAGGGCAGATCCAGATGCATTACAGGATTACTGCGTAGCAGATACCAAGTCCTCTGCAATTTTCATAAATGGGTTGCCCTGTCTGAGTCCGAATGAGACATCTGCAAAGCACTTTACGACATCGGCTCTGGGCAGCCCAGCAAATACATCAGGCAACCCATTCGGGTTTGGAGGGACACTCACAACTGCACAGATGTTGCCGGGCATCAATACGCTGGGAATATCAATTGCTCGTGCAGATCTTGAAGTGGGTGGACAGGTGCCTATTCATACACACCCCAGAGCCACTGAAATTGTTTACATATTGCAAGGAAAATTGCTCGCGGGCTTCGTGGATAGTTCCAACAAATTGTTTTCTCAGACAGTGAATGCTGGCGATGTGTTTGTGTTTCCCAAGGGGACACTTCATTTCCTTCACAACATTGGTGGCACTCATGCCAGTTTGATAGCTGCATTTAACAGTCAAAATGCTGGGGTTGCTACTACTCCTTTGGTCACATTCGCCTCCAATCCAGCCATTCCCCCTCAAGTTCTGGGCAAGGCATTCCAGATGAGTTTCAAAGAGGTGAAGAAAATCAGAAAGAGTCTTGGTGGTAATTAAGATAAATAATATCTTTTCGTTAGGGCTCACAATGTGAGTGGTAATAAGTGATATCACTGGTGCTGTGAGCCCAGTTAAAATGTATTGCAATGAAATATTAAATAAGTTGTAGACATTGAAATTGTGTATATATTAATTTTGGTAATTATTTATGATATAAGATTTAATTTCTAGTATGTTTGAGATTTCTGGATTATAACTGCGTGTAATCTTTTTTATATTAACGTTTAGGATCATACTCCATGATCCATCATCAGGATGTTGAGCAAGAGAGTAAAAAAGTATGATTCTGATAATGGATCATGGAGTATGATCCGAAACATTGATGCAAAAAAGATTACACACAGTTATAAAGTAGAAATCTCAAGCACTAATTGATCATAGACTGTAAAAACTTCATACAACTTAATTTCTAGTGTTCAATTTTCTCTCAAAATTTTTATAAATAGGGATTCATCTTTCATTGATCTAATCTTGAATAGAATAATTAGATGATGCAGTACCCAACGATGAACATTGTCGAGAGCATATTCATTTGACTCTCTTATTAGAGATTGCATTTGACGCTCTATCAAAGATTGCATTTGAGGTATAGTAGTTTTAGAGGATGGTGGACCAAACAAGAGAGATTTTTTGGGTGGGGAAGACAAAAGTGAAGTGGAGAGATTTCTTGAATAACTTGCAGCTGATGCCTTTTGCAAAGGTTATGCACACTCCAAGTTGAGGTCAATTTCTAGTATTTAGATATCCAAGACAAACAAACCAATATAATTTGGGCAATGGAGGCTGGTGAGAAGTAACAACTAGGGAAACTATGAAACCGCTTGTTGTCAATCTATTGGTAAGCCCTACAAGGTGGTGATTTTACTAAGGTTTTGTTTTAATCTTCTTTTTGGCTATGGTTAATTTTTTATTATTCTCACTTAAAATCTTAAGTGATGAGAGATGTGATGTCATCCATATCTACCTTGTTTCTCACTCACATTTTGTTGGCTTTTTTGATGAATGTTTCCTATTTAAATTTATATTATAAAGAGTAATAGTACAATAATCACACCGAAAAGAGAAGTTAGTTTGTCATTTTTAAAAGCATGTTGTGCAATATTTCTAATCTAGCTGGAAATATTGTTGAAGAATGATTCATCTATGACATCATATACTAGAATAATGCACATAGCACCTCCATAATATGTAGTGATGATTGTGTGGAGGCACTCCTAAGTAGCTATGTCCTAGATTTGTGATTTGATGTGCTTCCCATCTAGTTCAAGGATCCTAATTTTGAATTCAACACCTATAGTGGTTATTAAACATGGTAAAATAGTCATTAGAAATCTTGAGGAGAATCCAACACCGTTGTCACTAATGCACAAAAGCTTTATGAGATGATAAAAAAATTATTTCTCTATAACACTTTTTGCATGCAATACACTTGCCAAAGAACTTTTTTTCAAAACTACTAACTCATTTTTTGCAACTTTGCTTGCCAAAGACTTCAATTTGAAACTCTCACACATTTGGATTTGGGTTACTAAAATTAATTTACTTGATTTGATTGTTTAGATTAGTTCTATAATTTGGTGATTAGATTCACCTATGCTCTCCTCTCATGTCTTTTAGGAAATCTTGAGGAGCAAAAGTGCTCCAATTCACTCTTCTTCCTTTTTAATTTTTGTAGGCTTTCTTAAGGATTTCATCGCCTTAGGGACAACCTAAACCATGCATTTTGATGGGGTATATAAAGGGGAGAGAGATGAAGTGATACCTAAAAGGAGTACTATCATGTCTAGCACAATCTTGGCGCCCCTTTCATAAGAAAACTAGGTGAAGTGGAATTAGACTTATTTATGAACAAATGTTGATAGATGAATTATTGTTCATAGACTTGAGCTTCATGTACATTCAATTATATCAAGGATGCCCCTAGCTAATCTTGTGCATCCTTGTTAGGCATCCACTTGGTCATCTTTTTGTATAGTTTACCAATAAGTGATTAGCTCCAAGAAGTTACTCATATTGTACTCATGGGAAGTGATAGTAGTAAGTTGTGTTCACATGCATGTAGTCCTCCTACATACTAGGTTGCAAGTGAGGCCTTGGAGCCCACAACCTAAGGTCCTAAATAAAGGGTCAAGGCTACCCACATCCTCAACAATGGTATATATGTGAGCCTACAAGGATTGATACACCTACTTGATTAGATAGTCTTGCTCATGTGTATTGCATATATTTTAATGTTCAAATCAACCCTCCTCACTTCAGACCAATCCAAATGGGAAGCTTATTCATTTTGAGCCTTAAGATTTATATTTTGTCATTTTATTTTTATGATTCACAGTTCTTGGTCAATAGCCACAACCTTGATTCAAATTCAAAAACCATAGTCACAAAATTGATCAAACTTAAACCAAATTCTAACCCAACCTTAATTCAACTTAACCATAGTCAACCAACCCTAGGTTTACTCTGCCCTAGTTTATCTTAACTCAATTCAACTTAAACATATATCATGATTAATCATAGTTATACATAACCTAGGCCTAACTTATCCATAGTCCAAAACATCATCTAACTTTCATACTCATGTTAGATTTATCTTACATCTAGGTAACATCCAACCTTAACCACAACAATATTTCAAATACCCAATTATTTCAATTAAAGATGCATTTGGTTAAATAGTTGTATGCCTTGTACTTAGGTTTCTACTTGGCGGGATCGGGACTTCAAAATTTTTGGGTGTGGGTGTGGAACCATGACAGGAGCGGAACCGTGACAAGAGCGAACCGGAACCATTTCTGGATGTGAACATTTTCCTTTTTGTTTAGTTTTGGTTCTCATATTGTTCCAGTTCTGAAAAGAAAGTTTTACTAAGGCAGGGTTGGGGCCAGGTTGGGGAGGAAGTGGAGCCATTCCAAAACCAAGAAATTTATGTAAGCCTCCACATTCCATTTCGTTTTCGGATCCGGCCTCGCGGAAAGGAAGCCAACAACAAAGGAATAGGGGCGGAGTCGAAACCAAAACCAGATCCGGAACCTTTTGCAAAGTTCTAAATTTGGTTCCAATTCTGATTCCACTCCCGCCAGAGGAACAAACACCAATACAAGAAAAATGAGAAATAGAAAACAAAGGGAAGTGGGACCGGAACGAAGCCCATCCCAAACAAGACACAAACAGGGAAAAAACACAAAGAAAACCAACGGGAGTGGGATCAGAACCAAAACTAGATCCAGAACTTTTTGCAAAGTTCCAAGTTCGGTTTCGTTTCCGCTTCCACTTCCGCCAGGGGGAAAAAAAAACACAAGCAAACAAAAGACAAATCAAGGGAGAAACAGACCCAAGAGTGCAAGGCAAACCAAAAAGACAAAGAAAACCAACAAGGCAAGGGCGGGACCGAGATCAGAACCGAATCCAGACTTGGAACCTTTACAAAGTTCTAAGTCCAGTTTCCATTCCGGTTCCACTTCCTCCAGATAAAAGGAACAAGGACTTAGGAGGAAAAAGAACAACTCCTAGGACCCAAACAAAAGCACCAAGGACAAAACAAAGACAAGGGGGACCCATTTTGATCAAAAATTAAAATGGGGTGGTTATGCAAGGCATAAAAAATGGTGACTCGACTGGGAAAATGGTTTACCCATTTTCAAGACACTGAAGAATTAAGTCACCCAAAACCTTTGGTTCATGAACATTTTAATCTTCAAGTATGATTAGTTAAGGAAAACAAAGTTGAGCTAGAATTTCAAAATGTAAATCAACATTAACCACTTTGAATCTGAGTGTGTGCATGTATGGTGCATCTGTTTTGGTAAAAGCTCCTTCTACTCTTTAACAACTGTATTCAAGATTCAAGCTACGTAAGTTGAATCCCTATGATTATCGTGCAATGATATCCTAGGTATTGCTCCACTGCTAGCTAGGTGTTTGTAGCCCTGACGGAGATACCTCTAGTTCTCTCAAAGTATTGCTCTACTTCCAGTTAGGCATCCATAGCCCCGATAGAGATACTTGAATTACCCTTCTTGTATTGAGTTTGTCATTATTCAATGATTCTCTTTTCTTCTCATTTTAAAAAATTTCCTGAAGAAATTCTTTATTATCTTTTCTCAATACTCAGATGTAGCAATCTAAAATTTGGGGTTGAGAACTACAATGGACCTCATGACAATGCCAGGATTCGAATTTTTCACCCGGATCTAAAATACAATTACCTAGAGACAAATGGGATTTTATGCAGAACAAATGTTCTTATCTATTTTGTGACAGATTCAAACGTGGTTTATGAGATCTCTTACAATATACCTGTTTGTTTTTAACCTTTCAAACCATTATATAAAAATAATACAAGACACAAGTCATGAAACAAACAATTTCCACAGACATACCTGAAAATACCTAAACCAACTTCTCTCCTAGTACCTTCAGCATACAGTGAATAACCACTTCGTATTTGAAATAGAGCAAAACAAAAATCACCCCAAGACACAACAACAGAAACAGAAACCACAAGGACAAAACAAACAAACAAGCAAGCAAGCAAAAGAACAAACCAAAACAAACAAAGGGATGATCCAACAAAACCAAAACAAAAAACGAGAATAAAAACAACAAACAAACATCAAAAGATCAAAAACAAAAGAGAAATAGACAAACCTAGAAACAAAACAAAAAAAAGAGGACACAAAAATAAAAAACAACAACAACAACAACATAACAAAAGAAAACAAACCAAAACAAACAACAGAAACCAAAACCAAAAAGAAAACTAACTAAACCAAAAACTAACACTAACCAATCCTAATCCTAAACTAACTCCAAAATAGAACTCAGAAAACAAAAAACAACAAAAACCTATACATTGACCCAACCCATTTTTCATCATGTGCAGCAATCTTAACTTGCTAGGTGCGGTTCTGAATCTAGAAAATTTATCTTTATACTCAGAAATGTAAAGTTTATGTGCAGTAAATTCATTCTGAAGGTATAAAGTTTGAAATATTAACTGTTGCGGGTTCTCAGTTTTGTCATGTTCTATCCACAAACACATTTTATCATCCCCAACATCATTTCCAAACTGAAAATTATCAAAATATGTATAGGATGATGAAAGGACACCACCTATTTAGAAGACTATCATCCCCAACATCATTTCCAAACTGAAAATTATCAAAATATGTATAGGATGATGAAAGGACACCACCTATTTAGAAGACCTTCAGTTGCTAATGTGGAATTTTGTTGTACGAATTCCTTCTCACGAGGTCTCAGCTCATGGAACACCACTCCATTTCGCTCCAATTCATGCATGTCAACATGAAGGGCATCCATTAGGGGCACATCATTATTATTCAAGAGGTCACAACAAGATTAAAAATTACATGCATATCCCTATCATTACTAGTTTCAAACAACAAACCAGTATGCTTGATTTCACCAAGGTTATCAACCTCAATCACGTTCTCAATAGCATAGACTTTACCAATTACATGTTCAACTTCATCAACCTTTAAATCAATTTGTTCAACATTTTCCTTACATATTATGGAAGCCTTCCCAGTTGATAAGAAATCAGAGCAAATTACCTCAGAAGGAGAACCAAAATGATGAATCTTACACAGATCACCTGAAGTGAGATTTTTTTTGCAGCCGGGATATCCATTTACCAACATCTTTGTATTCATCTTGGGCATAGAGTCAAAAAATTTCTGGATCTCCTCAAAAGAACTAAACAACAAATTACCCATGTCGTCAACTTGCAAAGTCTGCAAACCCACATCTTCCTGAGATGAAGCCTTACTGTCATCACTCTCTTCAAACATGTCACCCACAAGAATTTGAGAATTCACATTTAGCTAATCATCATTAGCAGCAGAAATATTGGTACATGGTACACTAGGATTTTCTTCGAACAACTCATTTGAATAAACGAAATCAAATTCAGGAAACCATTTCTTCAATTCATGTTTATGCATATCGTCAACTAGAATGTGCAAGTTAGTGTCAAGCTCATCATTGTTAAGATCAAATTCATTAGTGCATGCTAATCAAGGACTTTCTTCAAACAACGTATTTGAATAAACATAATCAAAACCAAGAAAATACTCCCTCATTTCATTCTCTTCGTCATGTTGAAGGGATTCAACTTCCAAGACAACCTCTTTGTCACTTTCTTGACATTCTTCTACTTCACCCAGTTGAATCTCATCATTGTTCACTCCTTGCTACAACCAACCACTAATTTCATCAATGTTAGTATCTTGATTAGCATTGAGATCAAATTTATTTTCCTGACAAAGGTAAGTCTGATCTGAATGATTATCAAGCAGCCCTTAAATAACTTGAACATCCATTTTATCTTTCTCCTTTGAAGAATCAACTTGGCATTCAACTTTCTGTCCTTCACCATGAGATCCATTTGTAGCCTCATTCATAGTCATTTTGTTCTTAGTTTCTATGTGTTCATCATTCAGATCAATAGAGTTGTTTTCTTGTGTTAGCTCATCACAGGGTGTTTCTTCCTTGTTCACCATCATAAAAGAACCTATGAATGCATCAATAAACTTGTTTTCCACATCTATCAAGTCTGCACCAAGTAGGGAAACTTTGTCAGTCGTTGGATCCATCTCAATGCAAGGATGAAGGTCATCGAATGATGAGGAAGAATTAACAATCTTGTCACAACTACTCTCATCGTTGCGGATGGAGTCATCATCATTTTCATGGGTGCTAGTTTTTTCATCTCCCTCATCGAGGGGATACATACTCCAGGGATCTTCCATAAGTATTTCTTCAACAATGATCTATTGTTTGAAATACAATTCCATCCTACCGAAGAAAACATGGCAATCCATCTAGGAATGCTAATTTTTTGGATGTATCCTACATCTATTTGGCTTGGTGAGTTCTGATAGCTCTAGATCTCCTAGTTCTTCCAATTTCTCCCTTACTCGATTTTGCATACATGGGATATCCAGCCAACATGAACCATGCTATTTTGTCCATCCCTCATCACATTGATTCTCCTCGCAATCAGAAGAGTTGTTCAAAGTGTTGGAAGGTACTGCTGATTTCTCATGACAACGGTCCTGCATTGATATTTCATCTCTTTCAATATCATCGTTAGTATTAACATTTTCAATGAAATTAGATTCTAACTTGATATTTCCATTATGCTCTGACTTTATATCTGTTTCATGTTCTTGGTCAAACAAAACATCAAAATGATATATTTGCTTATCAAATCTCTCGCTTGCAATTTCATTGCAATGTAATGGATTATGTGTTGGAGTATGACCAAAAAGAGAGGATATAGTCACAACTTCATCATCAGGTGGAATACTTACCTCTGTCATTGGCTTTTGCAAAGTCTAACTTTTCATGTGGGTAGCCATTGTGGATAAACCAGTGCAAAGATGTGAAGGGTGGCAGTTTTTGAGTACAAGATCGTTATATTTCTTACTTTGATTATGCATGTTTCTAACATCTTGTCCAGATTGTGCGAGCAAGAGAGCTTTGTTCAATGCATCCCATATAGTGGTAACTTTACCACAACATTTAATTCTTGCTACCAATAAATTATGCAAACCCCAATAATAATGTTCTTTTACCACATGATCATTAATAACTAGATCTGAATCTATAACTCGCTTGAACATAAGAAGGAATTTGTGATTGAACTGCATAATTGATTCATGTGGTGATCTTTTCACGGCTGCAAATTGAAGTGATGGGTTTCGCATACACGTATAAGGATAAAATTGATCTAAGAATAATATTTTTATTCTATCCATGAACAAATAGAATCTGGTGGCAAATTAGCATACCATTGCCACACTGTACCTTGAAGTATTTTGACGAACAATTGACAAACGATATTCTCATGTTGAATCTAGAGAAAAATGACTAAATCCCTGCAAATATTGACATGTTTAGAAGCATTTTTTCCACTGTTAGGGAAAAATAAAGGAAGCCTATCATACATGTGATCAGGGATTTCATGAATAAATCCAGGTATACACAAAGGGCTACCCATCAGAGCTGGGTTTTCCAAGATCTAACCCACTCCCATACAACAAAGAAAAATTGCTCAAGGGCCCTCCTTCTAGCGCCAGTTCTGTTGATGGCCAAATTGACACAACAACATTTAAAAAAAATATTTCTACTCTATTTCTCCTGAAAAAGATAACTGATCTAAAACCACCTATCTTCCAAGGTCTCTGTAGTTGGTTCTCAACTGTGTTGTTTTGTTGAGCGGTCAATGAGGTTGTAATGTCAAAGGGGCCTATTGGTTATTGAGCTTCTCGATTGTTGTAAGATCAAACTTCTATCTAAACCTACTCTAACTGGGGGGTATAAAAAAAAGACAAAAGATAGATCAGGGACACAATAGAGAAAAGAATGTTGATTCATTTAGTTAACCAGACCTGTTTCTCTCCAAGGAACTCCTAAAATGAACTACAGAACAAATCAACCTGTAATCAATACAAAGTTGGACATTCATTCATAGTGCAAACTTTAACAACAGATCGCAAATCACCATTTCGAACAAAAGAAAAGATAAAACTTCATTCCTTAAATAATTCCAAATCAAATGATTAACACAACAAATATCATTCCAGAGCATAACTTAAAGAAAGTTTAAATTTGGCTGCTTCTACCGTTGCCAAACAGATAAATAACATTTACAAAGCTAGCAAGTTTCACCAGTGCACAAAAACCAATGTCTTCAAATTACCTCAGCTAAAACTAAAAATATAGAAAACTCCATCATCTACTCTACTGCAAAACTCTAATCATCTAACTTATAAAACTTCTAACTATTTTTCCTAAGTGTCTAACCCTTTCAAATGAGCTTGATTTGACAATTAATAGCTCATCAATTTTCCTAATTCCCTCCAAAATTAGACATCAAAAGTTGTAGCTTTTGTGTGCATGCAATCACCATAAAGACAATTTCTATTTCAGCCTCTGTTCACTTTAACTAACTTCAGCTATTAGCTACAACTTCCAGCTTTACTTTAGTTCACAATTATAACTTCCATTTTTAGATTTTGTTTAGTTTCAACTAATTCCAGCTTAACTTTGAGTCTCCACTTTGAGTTCGCTCATTTTCCTTAATGTGCAACAACATCTTGATTTCAATCCTTATCTTCCCTTTAACAATACCTACAATCATTAACGTGTATTAATTAATCAATAAAATTAATTAATTCATAGCATTTAATTAATTTTGAAAAATTAATCAAATACCCAATTATTTCAATTAAAGATGCATTTGGTTAAACATTTGTGTGCCTTGTACTTAGGTTTCTACTTAGCGGTATCGAGACTTCAAAACTTTTGGGTGCAGGTGTGGAACCATGATAGGAGCGGAATCGTGACAGGAGCGGAACCGTGACAGGAGCGGAACTGTGACAGGAACGAAACCGTGACAAGAGTGGAACTGTGACAAGAGCGGAACCAAAACCATTTCCGGATGTGAACATTTTCCTTTTTGTTTAGTTATGATTCTCATAGTGTTCTGGTTCTGAAAAGAAATTTTTACTAAGGTGGGGTTAGGGCCAGGTTGGGGAGGAAGCAAAGCCATTCCAGAACCAAGAACTTGATGTAAGCCTCCACATTCCATTCGGGTTTCGGTTCCTACCCCGTAGCAAGGAAGACAACAACAAAGGAACGGGGGTAGAGTCAAAACCAAAATTAGATCCAAAACCTTTTGCAAAGTTCCAGATTTGGTTCTGATTTCGGTTTTGCTCCCACCAAAGGAACAAACACTGACACAAGAAAAACAAGAAACATAAAACAAAGGGAAGCAGGACCGGAATGAAGCCCATCCCAAACAAGACACAAACGGGGACAAAACACAAAGAAAACCAATGGGAGTGGGATCAGAACCAAAACCAGATCCAAAACTTTTTGCAAAGTTATTAGTTCAGTTTCATTTCTAGTTCTACTTCTTCCAAGGGGAAAAACAAAACACAAGCAAACAAAAGACAACTCAAGGGAGAAACAGACCCAAGAGTGCAAGGCAAACCAAAAAGACAAAGAAAACCAACAAGGAAAGGGTGGGACCGGGACCATAACTGAATCCAAACTTGGAACCTTTACAAAGTTCTGAGTCCAGTTTCCATTCTGGCTCCGCTTCTGCCAGACAAAATGAACAAGGACTTAGGAGGAAAAAGAACAACTCCTAAAACCCAAGCAAAAGCACCAAGGACAAAACAAAGACAAGGGGTACCCATTTTGATCAAAAATTAAAATGGGGTGGTTATGCAAGGCATAACACCATTATCATCAGCTTCATACTAAATCATTTGTTACTTCTAGAATAAAATCAAATGAGTACTTATAGATAACAACTTTGGACTAAACCTCTACACTATATGACTTGTTAAAATATTGGGATACACTAAGAGGATTTGGAACCCCATACAATCACAATCAAAGCCTAGGATAATATATAAATGAAGACCATTGACACCATCAATCTTCCCCTCCAATTTGGACTTGATGTTCATAACACCCTCTTTCATGTCAGCAATATTACCCTTCCATATAATATCCTCCTTGGCTACCCATGGAGACATGTCATGCAAGCCATTCCTCCACATTCCACCAATCTCTAAAATTCTTTAATGAAGGAATTAAATTCACCATCATAGTAGATCAAAACCCCTTCTAATATTACAAAATTTTGGAGGTTCAATTCCAAAAATTTAATGATTTCCCTATCACTGAAGTTGAAAAAATACCATCTCAACAAAATTCTTCTTATATCAATCCCATTGATTTCATCTAATCTACCTCCTTCTACTAAGGGCAAGATTGTCGAAAAATGGTATGGTGAGTATGAAATCCAAGAGGCCTTCCATATTGGGAAAATTTTATTATCACCTAAATCTTATGGTTTTCCTAATATGGACCAAAAGTAGAAGTGAGATACCTTGTAGTATGGCTCCATAATTTCATCAAAAATGATTTTCTCTCTAATGAACACATTGAATCCTTCAATATGTCATGGTTACAAAATTAAGAGGAATATGCATCCTATTTCAAGCATAATAACTATCCAACAACTAGTAAAATCTATAATAATATTAATTATAAATGTAAAGGCCTAGGGCACATGAACAAGGAATCCTAGAACCTATACACTTTTATGAGTATATAGATAAGAAAGGATTAGGGTATATGCCTTGGGATGAATTTATCAATAACGTTAGTTAATCTTTAGAAAATATTAATGATGCTTCCTTGAATGTTAATCATGTTAAAAGTGTTATTGATTGATGACCCTTATGAAGAGATTGATGATACCAAAATCTTTCCAAATGATTATATTTTTTACATAAACCTTGATTTGCACTATCCTTACCTTATTGACTAGGACCAATGTGACTATGTACCATTATATGAAGTCCAAAATTATGAGGCCCTCCTTTTACTACTTAGTGTCAAAGAGATCATCTTCCTCCAAGAAACCACAAAAATGGTTTTGATTTGATCTACACATTTTAGTATATTTTGAGGAAAAAATAAAGTCATTTTCTCCACATAACTAACAAAAATCTAAAAAAAAGAAATCAAAATATGAACTACCATCCAATTTTCAGAGGATGCATCATGTGATGAGGAACTCTATCTTCTTGCTCCACAAAGGTTTAATGATAGATCAAATATCTTAAGAAAATGTCATTGGCATAAACCTAGGAACTAACCAAGACCAAAAGTTCACAAAAATCATTTTTAGCATGAACTCAAAAGAACAAGTTCACCAAGATACAAATATAGTATGTAACATGGTCAGTCCCACTTCCCCATGGTATCATGATATTTATACTTACCTCACTACGAAAAATTTACCACCTAACTTATCTAATAGCCGAAAATGCACATTCATCTAATGTGCTACCCATTTCACCCTTCTTGACGGTACCCTCTGCTGTAAGGGTTATTATGGTACACTATTGAGATGCCTTAACTCAAATGAAGGTAATTTAGCACTTTTCAATGTCCATTATGGTATATGTGGAGCTCACACTAACAATATCATTCTTGTGTAGAAATTAGTCAAGAATCTACAAGTTATCTCCACCACATGGCTAGGAGTTGGATATGAAACTATGAGATGCCATCTTTTTCCATAAAAAAGTATAAAACATCAAAAAGAAAAAATGTTAAAAAGTGAAAAATGGGTATATGTAGGATCATGATGGGCCAAAAAGTGGCAATGTGAAAAAAGTTGTGTTTTCCATCGACCCAAAAAACGCGAAAATCCTGAGTTGACTTTTTTTTGGCTTGGGTGTCAGCACATTGCTCCAAAGCAATGCCCAAGGAAAGAATTCCATATCGGATATCCGATTTGAATCGAGCTATAAATACAAAAACAATGGTCTTTTAAAATCATTTGTCATTTTAAAGAGCAGGGTGCACAGTGAAAGCAACGACTAGATATCAGATACCTGATTTGAGCAGATATCCGAATTCAAAGGTAAGTTTTTGGTATTTTTTTTGTTTTAATCAATTTTTGTATTAGATTTGTATAATTTTAAGTAGTTTTTTATGGATTTTTATTTAAAAGTAGGGTTTTTTTATTGATTTTTATTAAAAACTAGAGTTTACAATGGATTTTTATTTAAAATTAATGTTTTTTATGGATTTTGATTAAAAACTAGTGTTGTTTATGTATTTTTATTAAAAACTAGAGTTTGTTATGGATTTTTGTTAAAAAGTAGGTTTTTTTTGGATTTTTATTAAAAACTAGGGTTTTTTTACAATAATTTCATTTATATTGAGTAATTTCAATTAGATTAATTAGTTTTAACTTTAATCAGGTATTATGGCTGAGAATGAAAATGCACAAATGTCAAATGCTCCACCACCTCCACAGCAATCAATTGAAGACTTAATTGGTGAAAAATTGGAGCAATTGAGGGGCATTTGTGATGTTTATAAGACAATCCCTCGATTATCCAAGATGACAAACACATTGAAGGAAATAATTAAAAATATATAGAAACCCTCTCCACCCAACATAATTCCTTTCATTCGTGGTGAGAAGACATGAGGGAATATTATGCATGTGTATTGTCTTACGATGATGTGAAATATCTCCAAATAACAAAATTCCAAATAGCCTCTTTATTCGTTAACCCCGCACTGGTTTTCCAATTAATGTTAATGAACCAAAAATTTCTATAAAATGGTGCACGAATAAGGACATTGAAGATAAATTTTGGGATCGTTGGTGTATGGTTTTTGATAAACCACTGAACAACAATTGTGATATACCATTTTACTTTATTAAAAAATTATACGTTGAGTTTGTGTTAGGGCATCATGTCAATTACTTTGACATTAAACCCTTCCAGGACGTCAGTGGAGGTATGCCCCAGGATAGACCAGGGGAAGTTAGAGTAGTCTCATGCCCATATGTTCCCCCTCCTCCCCTTCCTCTGCCACCTCCAGTATATCATCCAGATATTATCCAGGATGCAGCCACACAAACTATCCAGGCTATTCACTCTTTGAGTGGTCTTTTGGTTTCGCATGCTTCTATAGTAGCTCAACCAAATTATGGTGATGTTGGCAATGGCTCGAGTGTTGTTGCATCATCCTCCTCAGGTCCACATATTTGTGTTCCACATACTTGCACTATGTGCCACCAGATATGCTTGGGTCCTCTTGTACAACCCGTTGAGCATCCCTTGGACACTTCTGATTATGACCTCCATGATGTGAAAATTATAGATCAAACGTGGGGGAGTGGAGTGCACCCTACAAAGTCCTCTCCTGCTAGAGAGGGGGACGTTGGAATAGTGACACAAGTAAGATTTAAGTTGTAAATTCATAACTTGCATTTTTTTTTAAATGAATATTAATAAGAGATAGTATAAAGTACTAATATTTATTTACATGGTCTATTTAATAGTTGATGTCAGAGAAGGAGCTCACATAGGTGACTGATAACACCCTTAGGGCCATTTCATTTGGCCTTGACATGCACATAGTATATATTTTTGCACTCAACATTTACATTTTTTATTATATACTTGCTTGTCATTTGAATTGTCATTAATGAAATTATATAATAACTTATATGTTTATCTTATTTTCCTCTTGTAGGAAATACCTAGTGCGAGCGAGGTGCAACCTTGTCCAGACTATGGAGGCACAATGTTAGATAAGGGGAAGGTAATTGAACTCAAATTTGATTGAATTGATATTTTTAAGATCTTATATTGATTATACATACATCAACATAGATTGGTAGTTTCATATTTACTTGTCATTTTTATGTATAGGTGGTTATGAGCTATACATCGTTGTTGAAAAGTGTCACAACACCTGAAGGAGTAGGTATTGGAACACCTCAAGGAGTAGGTGTTGAAACACCTCAAGGAGGAGGTGTCGAAACGCCTGAAGGAGATAAAGAAAAAGATCAGCCTAAAGAGGTATGTGTTTATTTTATTTTGTGTTTGGTAAATGTGCTCCTATTACCGACAATTATATGCTAACTTGGATCAATTTTATGTTTTTGTTCACATATATATATTGACATTTCAAAAGTTGGTTTGGTTGGTTCTTTGAGAGGGGCATATTATAGGATTCCTGACCCTTTGAAGAGATGTATATTTCAGGTAATCAAGATTTCAATTTTAGAGTTTAATTAAAATTCAATGTATATAGATTTTGATGTTAATTATTCAATTTTAAATTATATAGTGTAACTAATCTCAATTTTGGTTTGAATTTTTCTTGTGCAGCTACCTTCAGAGCCAAAGAGTGCTTCAAAGAGGCTCCATTTTGATGATCCACCAGTAGTTTAGGATGAGATAGACATTTTGGCATGTAAATTTTGAATAGATATAGAGATGGCATATGCCACATTTTGTAAAACTTTGTTTGAGTTGGCGTCGATGCCATTTTTGTATATGGACATACACTTGATTATTGGATTTAATTTGATATATAGAAGTTGACAATTGAAATTTAATTTGTTCCTCATGTGCATGATTAAACTCTTTGAAAATTTAATCTTGAGCAATGGTTAAATATCAATGCACAATAGCATAAAAAAGAATGGTTATATTATGTAGTTTATATTCATATCGCTGATTACATTGCATTACACATCTTTCAAACTCAAAGCATTACTTCACATTGCATAACTAACAACTAGATGTTGATAGATGAAAAAATTTCAATTACAATATAGTTTTTACAAAGTCAACCTAAGAAGTTATGCAATTACTTCACATTGCATAACTAATAACTAGGAGTAGCTGTCAATTGCATTTGCTTGTCATGGGATTCTATGAGACCACATTTCTTTGAGGTTTTTTTTCAAACAGTCCACTGCGTTGTCTATGCTACCACATTTTTCATACATGTCTACCAAATATTTTTATCAAACAGTTCACTAGCTTGTTGCTATGGCTAAAATCCCAAAACAAGTGCTTTCAAACAAGCTATGGATGCTTGGAAAAATTCTATCAAAGCATAATAGTGAGCAATAGCATAGACAAGGCAATGAACTGTTTGAAAAAATGCCTAAAAGAAATGAGGTATCATGGTGATGGAATGCCATGACAATCAAAAGCAATTTTGATTCTCATGGCATTCCATCACCATGAGACCTCATTTCTTTGAGGTATTTTTTCAAACAGTTGACTTCCTTGTTGATTTTCATGGAATTCCATCACCATGAGACCTCATTTCATTGAGGCATTTTTTCAAACAGTTCACTATCTTGTCTATGCTACCAAATTTTTCGCACATGTCTATCAAAGCATTTGATGCAGAATAGGGTAGTAAAACAACTTGTCTTCACCATTCAATTCATTCTTTTCTCATAATACCATTCTTTGCTAGTTTCTCCAACTATTCACTAGATCTTTCTTGTAGGTTAGGAAGACCACTTTTCCCTACTTAACTCATAGCCTTTCAAGAAAACCTTCCCTGCTATTCACCAATCTAGACACCCCCTCTTTCACATACTCAAAACTCAATGTTCACTCCTTTGGAACAACTTGACCAAGTTTGGCTCCTAGCATTGAAATAGGCCTCAATTAGGCCTCTTTTTCAAAGCAACCGACCTTTAACCTCATAAAAAACTCAAAAGACCTCCAAAAAATCTTCAAACTACTTTCAAAACATAGTATTCTGCAACTTTTAGGTCTCCATTTGCTCTCTAAGACCCTCATTTTCCAAACCCTCACTTTTCTTCCTCTTAACTAGTGCTTATTGGAACTTGTATGCTTTGACCTCACTCAATTCTGAAACCACTTCATTCCCTCTTAATTTTGTCTTCTTAAACTTAAAACATCATTGTATTATTCTGCCCCATAATTTTGCTTACACTTTCTTTGTAAAATCAACAATTTTCCCTTGTTTTTGCCCCTTCCAACTAGGGTTTCACACTTTTACTCTTCTTGGGTTACTCTTAATCACTCAGACCTCTTAAACACCATTAAATACACCTGTTCCAATAGTTTCCAACAATTTCCAACCTATTTTCATTCAACTTGTCAAAAACTCACTCTCTAGCCTTACTCAAAAGGCACAAAAATATGTGTTTCTTAACAGGGCAGCATTCTCAGACCACTCTAATCCCTTTATCACCCCTAAAAACTTGTTCCTACACCTACCCCTATCTAATTCAAGCCCATTCCTCTGAGGTACAACCTGTACCGAAGGAGGAGTGGCCTTGTCAATTCATTAAAGCTTACATTTTTTAGGTGCTCCTGCACCATACTCCCCGGGTACAAAAGATGTATGCCCCATAAATCATTCCATAGGTCTGATCCTATCTTCTTCACAATCCCTTCAAACCTGCTCCAAGTCATTTGCATGGAAATATTTCTCCAAGGGATTTTGTACCCTTCATGCTTTGCTTTGTCTTGGTCTTGCCATGCTTGATCCTTCTCAAATGGATCTTCTTGTTGCTTTTTGTCTTCATTGACACCTAAAAATGGTGTTTCCCAAGATTTGACACCTGCACACAAAAATTCAGTACACAAATCTAAACATCCATACATTAGTATCTTTGTTTCATGCTCTTCCATGAGCTTTTGCCAACTACACATGTATCTCTGCCCTTCAACTCTTCTCTTCACAATCTTTCTTAGGTTCTTTATGCTTAGAACCATCCCCATAGTAGCATACATCTTCCACACAACCAGTATGACAACCAAGGACAATCCCCTATCCTAACACCATATTCCTCAAACTCTTCTTCTCTAGCCTTCACTAGGCCACTCACCATCAACTCTACCTCTCTAGTTTTCCACCTAATCTACTATTTGCAAGATTACACATTTGAAGGTTGATAGTTTGAGAGGCGAGGTGTGATCTATTTATGCTAACTAAGGTCAATCAAGACCATTTAAGGTGTATTAAGTTGAATTTTTGAGTCTAGAGGTCCAATATGCCAAAAATGCTTCTTGCTTCAAAATTGTCAAAATTGCCATGTAGTCTTTTGAAGGAAAATTATTAAAATTGTAAAGGGAAGTGCAAGATAGGAGTCTAGAAGTTGTAGTAGGGTTGAAATAAAGGTGTTTGACTAGTTTTACTAGTCATAGGTGTCTTGGAAAGAAAAGTTGCATAAAAGTGCATTATTAACAAAAAGTTGTCAATTTTAGCAATTTTTTTAAAAAATGAAGGGTCTTGGTAGTTGAAAAGGTGGTTGTGGACATTGGGGAGTCAATTTGAATTCAAAATATGTATATAAATCTCTTCAAGGTTCGAAAATAGGTTGGTTGAAGGAAATTTTGTGAATTCCAATACAAAAGCAACATTGATTTCCAGAAAATTACTAGTTTTTCGCAACAAGCTATAGTCTCATGGCTTATTTTTGCACGAAAATCAGCGTTGGAGTTTGGTTGGAGGCTAAAAACTACTTGTAAGGGAATAAATAAATCTTGTCCTACAACTCATATGACCAAACCGATTGTTCCATCATGTCTGGATTAGGTTAGGTATGTCCCCTTTCGCACCCAAACAGGCCGAAGCAGTCCGAGCTACATTCAATCGGCGAAATCCCTTAAGAGTCCAAAGTGCAGAAGGGCAGCAATATTTGATGAACTATTACTCAGAAACCATGATGCTTACAGACTCTCCGTCTGGGGCTATGGGATCGTGTTGAGACCATCTACAATAACCTCTCTTGGTTTTTGCTATCTCAGAGGCGTTTTTCCATGGTGATGAGTTTTCAATTGAGGGAAAAGTTGTCAGATGCAAGCAGTGTAAAGTTGCAAAGTGGTGCAACTTTCATTCTCCAACTTGTATGACCAAACAAACTATTCCAGCACATATGGATGGGTACGTTTACGCTAGGGATGGTTCTCTTTTGCACCCAAATACGATGAATCACTTTGAGCTACATTGGACTGGCGATTTCCCTTAAAAGTCCAAAGTGCTAAAAAGAAGCAATATTTGAAGGGATATTTCTCAAAAACCGTGATGCTTACAGACTCTTTGTCTGAGGCTATGGGATCATGTTGGGACCATCTATAATAACCTCTCTTGGTTTTTTCTATCTCATATGCATTTTCTCGTGGTGATGAGTTTTCAGTTGAGGGAAAAGTTGTCAAATGCAAGCAGTGTAAAGTTGCAAAGTGGTGCAACTTTCATTCTCCAACTTGTATGACCAAACAAACTGTTCCAACACGTCCAAATTGGTACGTTTACGCTAGGGATGGTCCTCTTTTTCACCCAAATACGCCGAATCACTCCGAGCTACATTGGACCGACGATTTCCCTCAAGAGTCCAAAGTGTTAAAAAACAACAATCTTTGAAGGGCTATTTCTTGGAAACCATGATGCTTATAGACTCTCTGTCTGAGGCTATGGAATTTTTTTGGGACCATCTACAATAACCTCTCTCGGTTTTTGCTATCTCGGAGGCGTTTTCCCGTGGTGATGAGTTATCGTTGAGGGAAAAGTTGCCAAATGCAAGCAGTGTAAAGTTGCAAAGTGGTGCAAATTTCATTTTGCAACTCGTACGACCAAATGGACTATTCCAAAATGTATGAATGGGTACGTTTACGCTAGGGATGGTCCCCTTTTGCACCCAAATACACCGAATCACTCCGAGCTACATTGGATCGACGATTTCCCTTAAGAGTCCAAAGTGCTAAAAAACAACAATATTTGAAGGGCTATTTCTCAGAAATCGTGATGCTTACAGAATCTCTATCTGAGGTTGTGGGATCGTGTTGGGACCATCTACAATAACCTCTCTCATATTTTTCTATCTCGGAGGCATTTTCTTGTGGTGATGAGTTTTCAATTGAGGGAAAAGTTGTCAAATGCAAGCAATGTAAAGTTACAAAGTGGTGCAACTTTCATTCTACAACTCGTACGACCAAACAGATTGTTCCAACATGTCTGGATGGGTATGTTTACACTAGGGATGGTACTCTTTTGCACCCAAATACATTGAATCACTCTGAGCTACATTGGACCGACGATTTCTCTTAAGAGTCCAAAGTGCTAAAAGACAAAAATCTTTGAAGGGCTATTTCTCAAAAACCGTGACGCTTACAGACTCTTTTTATGAGGCCATGGGATCATGTTGGGACCATCTACAATAACCTCTCTTGATTTTTTCTATCTCAGAGGCGTTTTCACGTGGTGATGAGTTTTTAGTTGAGGGAAAAGTTGCCAAATACAAGTAGTGTAAAGTTGCAAAGTGGTGCAACTTTCATTCTGCAACTCGTACGACCAAACGGATTGTTCCAACACGTCCGGATGGGTACGTTTACACTAGGTATGGTCCTCTTTTGCACCCAAATATGCCGAATCACTCTGAGCTACATTGGACCGGTGATTTCCCTTAAGAGTCCAAAGTGCTAAAAAGCAACAATCTTTGAAGGGCTATTTCTTGGAAACTGTGATGCTTACAAACTCTTTGTCTGAGGCTATGGGATCGTGTTGGGACCATCTACAATAATCTCTCTGATTTTTTGCTATCTCAGAGGCATTTTATCGTGGTGATAAGTTTTCAATTGAGGGAAAAGTTGTCAGATGCAAGTAGTGTAAAGTTGCAAAGTGGTGCAACTTTCATTCTGCAACTCGTACGACCAAATGAATTGTTCCAACACATCCGTATGGGTACATTTATGCTAGGGATAGTCCTCTTTTGCACCCAAATAGGTTGAATCACTTTGAGCTACATTGGACCGACGATTTCCCTTAAGAGTCCAAAGTGCTAAAAGGCCATACCATCTATTGTACGGTTTGTAGCTCGATGGTATGGCCATGGTAGATGTTATTGGAATTGTATAAGGTGAATATATGGGTTTAAAGAGCTGGAAAGGTCTTTAGTTGAGTTGGTGAGTTTCCATGCATGACAAAAATGAGTGAAATTAGGTGAAAATGGTGGTTACAACATGCTAATATCAATGAAATGTGGGGGCAGCAAGATTTAAGGTTGGATCAAGCTTGTGCAAGTCCTAATAGACATGTTTGATGAGTTATAGGGTGTGGCAAGGTTTGGGAAGTGTTTAAATATGAGTCTCTTTGTAAAATGGGCCTATTTTAGTGAAGTTGCACCCAAGTTTGGGTTTGAGGGTCAAATTGGAGTTTGAATCATCTTTAATTGTAATTATGGTGTTTAAAGCCACCTAGCTCTTGCATCAAAAAACTCTTACCCAATCAACTTGAACATCATGCACACCCAAATACCTTGTTTCCACTTTGCTAGATCAAAGACTCAATTACATTGGAAATGACCTTCACATGACCTTTTTACATTTTTGTTTTTGGAAAAAGTGGCAAGCCACTGTAATTTATTATATATAAATAGGAGATATTACAAAATATGGTTTAAACGAGCATATCGACATGAAAGAACCAGGAAGAGAACCTCCGATTGTAGCTCGATTAAGTACAAAAAGCTCTTACAAAATTGTCCCAATAACAGTAACAAAGCATACACCTCTATGACTATTTCAACCTATGAGTTTCCAAAATACATACCCCTTTACATTTTAAACATACCCTTTATACAATTCCAAACATTTGACCCATATTTCAAAAAACATCATTGGATATAGATTATGCCCATACACAGTTATGACCTTTTTACATTGTTTCACATTTAAAAATTCAAATTTTACAAATTTTCCTATTGGAGGCATTTAGGGCATAGTCTTCCACAAGAGTAGTATGTTGGCATTCTAGAGTGACAAGCACCTGTGCAAACCATCAAGGTAGTAGTTAAACTACATACAATAGAAAAGATGCTTAGAATAACTGATCTATATTATTGTAATTTGTCGCATACCTCTCCAAAAGGATCAGAGTTGCCTATTGTTGTAGCAGGTCCATGATCAATCGTGCCAAGAATATCACAAAAGTTGTCAAATGAGAAATCTATATTGTCACAATAGAAAAGATGCTTAGACTAACAAATCTATATTAATCTAAACAACCTGAATGATGATGAATTGGTAATGCAAACTATAAAAGATGCTTAGAATAACCAATCTTTATTATTCTAAATGACCTAATTGATGATGAGATGGTAATGCAAACTATAAAAGATGCTTTGAATAACCAATCTATATTATTGTAATATGTGGCATACCTCTCTAAAAGGATCAAATTTGGCTATTGTTGCAACAGGTCCATGATCAATCGTGCCAAAAATATCGCAAAATTTGTCAAATGATAAATCTATATTGTCACAATAGAAAAGATGCTTAGACTAACAAATCTATATTAATCTAAACAACCTGAATGATGATGAATTGGTAATGCAAACTATAAAAGATGCTTTGAATAACCAATCTATATTATTGTAATTTGTCACATACCTCTCTGAAAGGATTAGAGTTGGCTATTGTTGCAGTAGGTCCATGATCAATCGTGCCAAAAATATCACAAAAGTACAAACAAAATATCACTATTAAAGACACCTACATTGCAATAGTATACAAAATATTAGTATTAAATAAAGAACACTAATGAACTTAAGCATAATGAACCTAAGCATTGTACCTTCCATTCTTGAATATGCTATTCAAGTGTGCTTGAAGGTTCATCTCTTTGCTTAAGAGTATCCAATATTGCTTCATGATCAACATTACTAAGTGTCCATAGTTGTTTTGTCTTTGGTTTGGCATGATGCTTCAACAACTTAACATTTGTTGCTATAACAAGGTGTGAATACATGAGAATGGTTTTGTGTTTCTCGTAGTCTTCAAATGCAGGTATGTCATTCTTTCTAATCATGTATGTTCACAACCAAGTTCCTACAACCACAACTGAACCTGTAGGATACATGAACCCATCAACATCTTCCATCGGTTGTATTAGCTTGTGCTTTACCTACACACATTGAGCCAACCAATAGTCTAATCTCTCTTCATTCCCCTGTGGTGCAACAACTGCAAAAACATGTCCTGGCTGTAGTAGATTTGAAAGCCAGCCATAATCAATTGAACTTTCCATTGTGTCATTTGTCATGGATATAGTTTGAGATAAAGGAGTTAGATACTATGGAACCCATGTATCCACCCACTCATTTGACTCTCATTGATCCCACTCGCATTGAATACAACTCTGACAAAAACAAGCCAACTGTCATGTCCAAATGGTCCATGTGCTTACATTTAAGCTTTGAAACAAATGCATCTTTGAAGAATCTTTGACTGTATGACAATCCAATCTACCTCCCATTGTACCCTCCTCAACCAACCAAAAGAATTTGCACACTATTGAATCAAGTGTCCCTCTCTGTGACAATGTTGAACTACACCAATCAACAATAAAACGTGCATCACTGAATTTTGCTCCTGAAATCTTCAGTTGCTCCTTAACTAGAGCTCTCTTTACACATGCACCTGCTCCATCATGCTCCCCTTTCCCATGCCCAATTTCAAAAAAACTCCAAATATGAGGTACACCCCTCTCTACATGCATTCTACTCAACCAATAAAACATACAAGAAGTCTTGAATTGACCTGTTCAGCTATCTGACCAAATGAGATTTCGGCCCAGTGTTATATCATGCTCCTGCAAGAACTCAAAAAAAATATCGAAACAATGTTGGACATACTCGAACGAGTGAGATCAGTCATCACTCATATAAAAATGATACTCGAACGAGTGAGATCAGTCATCACTCATATAAAAATGATACTCTTTGATTATCTTTCAATCCTCCTTTGTACTATTAGTTGCATGTTTAAACATTATGTGGACAAAAATAACAATCTGAATGGAATTGTAATACTGAGATTGTACCTCATTTTGTGGTTGCAATGTGTAGTTTTCTACAAAATCAACCATTGATATAATAGTGCCAATCAGAAAAGAGTCCTTACACATCCTGAATTGTTGATCCAACCACTGAGACCTATGATTATGCCTTGCATACTTGTAGAAAATATTGTCCTTAAAATTTGAAATAAAATCAACAACACTACATTCTTTTGTAACCAACTCATATCTAGAACATTTCACACTCCATACTGCGAAATTTCTTGTTGACTATCCGTATCTCTTTCCCTCATTTCAAGCTGCTCCCAAATTCTCTTCAGGGAGCCACCCATGAAACGATGAACATTTGGGCAGTATACATGTAGGCTAGATTGCATTTAAACTGCACAGTCAGCTTCACAAAGGAAAGGGTCAACTCTCCAGTGCAAAATTAGAATTTCCTTAAATTCTTGTTTGGGAACATTTTCCATAACACACAACATTTCGTGTGTGCAGAGAGCTAGGACCATGGCATGGATTTCAGGCATTGGAAAATCCATGTTATTTTCAGCAGTGGCGCAAGTGCAGAGCTTTCAATAAAATGGCTACAAACCTTCAAAAGTCCTTTGCGATATTTCAATATTTGGATGTGTTTCAATAAATTTTTTGAACAACATTGTTTGGCTTGATTCCAAGAAATGTTTAGGATGTGTTGTACAGTCTCGATTGTCAATTCTTAACTTTAAAACATCCTTTGCATTGGGTGATACTCTAGAGTTATCGTGCCAAAATTATAGAATTATGTGCTTTACATTATCGGTTAGCTTCTTATCAACACGTGGAAGACTTCTGGAAAAATCCCATGTATCATTTTGAAGAGGATCATCTATTATTTCTCTTCTTGCAAGTGCTCTATCAAAGTTTCACGATTTATGTCCAAAATCAATACAAGTTTGTCTCATAAATGAGCCTTTTTTCAATTGATGGCTTACTAGAGTTGTAATGTCTCTGAGTAGCTCTCTTATCTTTTCCTTGTTATTTTTCTAATAATAGGCTTGAGGCATTAAAAATATTTTTAAGCCAATATAGGAATTTTTAGGTTTTTCTTCACCACGAATCTTCAATTTGGCTATGAGGTCTCATCTTTTTATCTTTATATTGAAAAAATTGGCATTTCTCGGTAAATATCTTGTCCTTCTAAAATATTAGGGTTGGCTTTGTAGCCCTAGCGAGCAGGTTAGGTGATGACCTCTTTCCTTCAAAATTTTTATAATGTTCTCATCAATTTCAAGAAGTAACAAATGAGGGTTCTTGAAGGTCTTGAATTTAGATATGTCTTTCTTCCACACAAGGTTCTTACGTTTCTCATGTCTGGTGAAACATAGCTACACTTCTTCAATATTATGTTAACATCTTTAATTCACAACATTTTCAATATCAATTTGAATAATTTTATTCCCAATTTCAATATCAGGTTCAATAGCTTCAATTCCAACATTTTCACCTTGAACATTTTCATTATCAATTTCAATATTTTCATTCCAAATTTGAATATCATGTTCAACATCTTCAATTCCAACATTTTCACCTTGAAAATTTTCACCTTGAACATATTCAATTTCCTCTTCACTTGAAAGATCATAAGGCTCAGGTTCACCAATTTTTAGCATACCTTGTCTTCTCTTCCTATGACTTTCTCTATCTCTTTGTCTATATGCTTCAATTTGTTCTTTTGTAAGCTTTTTCTTACGTTTTTGCTTCTGATGACTGCTGCTCCCATTATACCTCATAAAAGATGCTAAAAAATCATTGCTTATGACAAATTTGAGTAGAAGATGCTCCAAAAAGTTGATCTTTGTCTCTTCATGTCTAAAACCGTGTGTTTGTCGCCTACAAAGCCTACAAATAGAATGTAGGGTCTATTGGAATGCACAAAAATGACCCACATGGGGTTTTTCTATGACCCACAAATCCAATATCTAATATAATTTGATATCTCATTTGAAAAATATTTTTAAATGTTTTGTAACGGTATGATTTTAGTGCTACAAATCGGATATCCAATTTGTACACACATAGACCTAAGGGTTAATGGTAGAGGGTAGAGGGTTTAAGGGTTAAGGGTTTAGGGTTAAGGGTTAAGGGTTTAGGGTATAGGGTAGAGGGTTTAAGGGTTAAGGGTTAAGGGTTTAGGGTAGAGGGTTATAAGGGTTAAACATGGGAGGTGTTAGGTGAGTGAGAGAGGGCACAGGAGAGTGAGAGAATGGGGAGAGACTTGAGAGAAAAGATAGTAGAATTGAGAGAGAGAGAGTGGGAGAGAGAGAGATAGAAATTCTGAGGAAGGGTTTAAGGGTTAAGGGTAGAGGGAGAGATTTAGAGAGAGGGAGTGAGAGAGAGAACTAAGAGGAGAGGGATAGGAGGGAGAGACTTGAGAGAGTTGAAGAGAAGCTGAGAGTAGAGGGTAGGGTTTAAGGTTAAGGAGGGTTTAGGAGTTTAGGGTTAGGGTCTAGGGAAAAGAGAGATAAAGGGAAGTAAGGAGGAGAGAGGTGAGGGGAAGAGAGTAGAGTGAGAGAGAGAGTGGGAGAGGGAGGAAGGGGAGTATAGGAGAGATAGTGGGAGAACAGAGGAAGGGAGGATGTGGGAGGAGAGTGGGAGAGGAGGAGGAGGGGTGGGAGAGGGGAGTGGGAGAGAGTGTGGTCAAGAGGAGTGGGAGAGTAGGAGAGTAGGAGAGAGAGAGGGGTGGGAGAGGTGGGAGAGAGTGGGAGGTGGGAGAGAGTGGGAGAGGGAGGGAGGAGGACAAAGTGGGAGAGGAGGTGGGTGAGGAAGTGGGGGAGAAGGGATCAGGAGAGAGAGTGGGGGAGGGTGGTAGAGGGTGGGAGAGAGGGGTGGGAGATGAGTGGGAGATAGTGGGAGACAATGGGAGAGAGATAAAGAGGTGGGTGAGAGAGAGACTTGAAGGGGAGGGAGGAGAGGGGGCTAGTGGGAGAGATGGTAGAGGGTTAAGGGTAGAAGTGCTATAGGGTTTAAGGGCAGGAGGGTAGAAGGAGAGAGAGAGAGAGAGAAGGGTAGAGGGTAGAGGGTAAATAGGGTTTAGGACCTACATGAGAGAGAGAGAGAGGGTTAAGGGTAGAGGGGGAGATATAGAGGGAGTGAGTGAGTGAGAGAGAGACCTAAGAGAGGGAGAGGGGATAGGAGAGAGAGAGTAGAGGGTAGAGGGTTTAAGGGTTAAGGGTTCAGGGTTTAGGGTTAAGGGTAGAGGGGAGAGAGATAGAGGGAGTCAGTGAAAGAGGGGGAGGGAGGGAGTGGGAGAGAGATAGAGGGTAGAGGGGGGAGAGATAGGAGTGATTGAGTGATAGAATTGAGAGAGAGAGAGTAGAGGTTAGAGGGTTTAAGGGTAGAGGGTTACAGAGGGGAGAGAGATAGAGGGAGTGAATCTGAGAGGGTAGAGGGTAGAGGGTTTAGGGTAGAGGGGAAAGAGATAGAGGGAGTGACTCTAAGAGAGAGACCTAAGAGACAGAGAGGGGGTAGAATGGAGAGACTTGAGAGAGAGAGGGAGTGGGATGGCGATAGAGGGTATATAGATATCTAGGGTATATAGGGTTAATGGTAGAGGGTAGAAGGTTTAAGGGTTTAAGGTTTAAAGGTTAATGGTTTAGGGTTAAGGGTAGAGGGAGAGATATAGAGGGAGTGAGTGAGAGAGAGAGACCTGAGGGAGAGAGGGTAGAGGGGGAGAGAGAGAGAAAGAGAGGGTTAAGGGTAGAGGGGAAAGAGATAGATGAAGTGACTTTGAGAGAGAGACCTGAGAGAGGGAGAGGGGGTAGGAGGGAGACTTGAGAGAGAGAGGGAGTGGGAGAGAGATAGAGGGTATATATGGTTAATGGTAGAGGGTAGAGGTAGAGGGTAGGGAGGGTTTAAAGGTTAGGGTTTAGGGTTTAGGGTTTAAAGGTTAGAGGAGGCATAGAGAGTGCCGAGAGAGACGAGAGAGAGGAGAGGGAGGAGAGACAGAGAGAGAGAGAGAGAGGGTTTCGGTTTAGGGTTTAGGGGTTAAGGGTAGAGGGGAGAGAGATAGGAGTGATTGAGTGAGAGATTTGAGAGAGAGAGATGGAGAGAGAGAGAGAGGGAAAGAGATAATATTTAAATATTTTATATATTAGTAATATATATATATATATAAATATTTATACATTAACTAAAATATTTAAATAATATTTAAATATTATACATAATAATATAATATATTATATATTAAATACATAATTTGGTAAGAGATTATCATGAATTGTATATTATATATTACATTATAAACTATATTGTATATTATATATTAAATTATAAACTTTATTGCATTTTTTAAATCATATATTATAAATTATATAACATTTTTTAAACTCATATCTAAAACATATCGGATATTAGATTTGAATCGGATATTCGATATGTTTGACACAAAATTTAATGCCTAGCGATTAGCCTCAGGCTTTCTTTGGAATTTGGTTTGGACCTACCAATCCTAAGAAATCAACACAAAAAACATATTTAACAACTTACCTTGCTTTACCAGACTTCACCCATGTGGCTAACGACTTTTTTTTTACCCAAAATTGATGAAACGAAAAGGGTTCGTAAAGGAGGTTCTCAGCTTTCCACCAATATAAATTATACTTTACTTTGAATCTAATAACTAGCAATTGCACCTTCGTGTGCAATGGGTACGCCGAAGATTTGATGGAGATAAATATTTTAATTGCTGGTATTGTATTTGAAGGATAGAAATTGTGAAATGTGAAGTGACATTTTTATCATATACATGAAGTTATGCATGTATGTGTTTATTGCAATTTAAATTTTATTAAGAAAATATTATATGGAATTACAAGTCAGTTTTAAAAATTAGCATAGTCTATTTAAGGAAAGTACAAGACCGCACAAATTTTCGATTAAATATTTACTATATTATGCAAAAGCTTTGTTAAAAAAAAAGTATTTAAGTTTAACATATGAAATGATCAGATCTCTACTGTTCAGTCTTTGAAAATAGCTCTGGCAACCATTGCATTTACAGCTTCAGCAACAATTGCCATACATTGAATAGTATCACGCCAATCCCTTAAGCACTTGGAAATCAATTATTTGATGTAGATTGAAGTCGATGGTGATAATGCAGCACCCATCTACAAGTTCTTGAAAGCAAGTAAAGGTGGCTTTTTGGGAAATAGAATAAAGTGGAACTTCACTAAATTTGTTGTTGACAAAAATGGGAATGTTGTCAGCTGATATGCTCCAATAACTTCTCCACTCAAAATAGCTCTGTCAACCATTGCATTTACAACTTTAGCTGCTCAACTTATTTCTGCAATTCAGTTTAATAAATATTACATTCATTGACATTAAAAACAAAGCAGTAGAAAAGTGCCATTTATAGATTATTTTATGGCATTTAGCCCTTACAAAAATATATGGGTTCCCAAATTTAAACACTTAAATGAACGTAAAATTATTATAATAGTATTATATATTGAAACAACCACACAGATAAAACCACAGAACCAATGTCTTCATTTACCAGATAAAAAGAAGACTGTAATAATGAAATAAAACACAACAAAAGTGATCTGGCTGTGTACGGATTCCCACAATCAATTTCACTGAAATGATGGCAATAGGGGAATTCTATAAAAGCATAAATTCTCTCATCAAGCCCAATACATACATCAAATTGAACAATGATAAATCTAGCAAAAGTAAAGTTATTCATCACACAAACTCGCAAGTAAATAACCCGCATGGTCCAAGAATCACAAGTAACACCAGTCCAACCACAAAGATCCAGATCCTCTTTTTTCCATTTGACAAGAACACCATCAGAATCAATGACTTGTATCTTGAAAGCAAGTAAAATCTCACGTGGAGGTTGTGTGGAAGTTACTATGTGTCCCAATGATTCAATATGTTCATCAGAAGAGCAAAATCATAGTTAGATTGGCTCAGCGAAAAACTTACCATCCAAATTTATTGCATTGCTATTGGTTGTAAAAGCCAAGCACATCAGAACAAAGATAATGGTCAATAGCATAGATGTCCATTGGAAATTTGTATTTGTTATGATATAGATTTCATCACTGCTACCAAGAGAGACTGTTCTCAGTTCAGACATTGGAGAGTAGCATGCCTATATGGGAAAATTCATGTAAAATAAGAAACTACAAGTTCTTGTTTTAATTGAATAGCAGACAGCTTAAAAATTGAATGGAAGATGCAATTATAAGTTGTATTATAACCATCAAGATAAGGTGAAGTGTTGAAGAACCTGAATAGTATGCACTACATGGTTTGCTGAGAATAAGGAACATTAAGAGCTGGAAGACTGTTAGGATCTCAACAACTGAAGAGAAACACAGTTATCTAGACAACCGTGGAAGACAATTCTCAAGTTAATGAAAACAAGTTGAAATTTGAGGTATATGATTAAGTGATTTGTGCATGAATTGCTGAAATTTGTGGGCCAGTGGGTTCTACAAGGCAATTGTTTGATTATTGACATGTAGCAAATATTTCTTTGAAAGTTTTTTGTAAAGTTCCTTGGATAAAACTATACAGCTATTTTAACATCAACATATCACACTCTGTAATCCAAAATTAGGGTTAATTAGGTCTTGGCGTTGTCTCTGCTTAGCACTATAATGAGATCTGGGCAGATCTGGTTCAAATTCAGTCCAGTCTAGATTTTTTGGACCAGCCAGATCTGGACTTCCCAGTTTCTATAAAAATATTACCAAATTTTGGATTTCTGGATATTTTTGACCTCCAGAACAACCTAATGCAGTTTTATTGCATACTTAGCAAACCTGCCTATCTTGACATGAGCAATCTAAATCTCTACCATGTTTTGAAGACAAACCTAACTTGATTTTCCATGTCTAAATCCAACCTAACATACTGTCTTTAACTAATTTTTACCTCTGAAAAAGCAAATTAAAATATAGTAATATGTGCATGAGCTCTCTGCATAAGACAGTAAATTTGAATTGCATGGCTAGAGGTAATATCCTGGATTCATACAGTAGTGTACTGAATTGGCATTTTTTCCAAAGATATTTACAAAATACTAACTGCAAATAGGCTTTGCATTCAGTAAGGAGAGATCAAAGAACATTCATTTACTAATATTACTCCTTAAAATACTTAATGTTTATTCACCTGCTCCACTTTTACCACCTAACAAACTTCTCTGCAAGGCTCCCGAAAGCTCCATTGACAATTCATCTCCTCTCCGCTGATTAAAAAGGAACATGATGATCAGGCAAGGAAAGAAACTCAAGAGTACATCTACTAGATATATGCTTCCAAGAGATGATAAAATATGGAAAAACTGTTAAAAAACTATTTTAAAACCTATACTTGCAGCAGTTAATATTCAATATAACAAATCACTTACGATGGCTGGCAATAATCAAAACACCAAACAGGAGAGCTGAGAGATTGGCTGGAAAAATAAAACACTCTAAAATAATACTGCAATTGCTGATTTCTACTTTGAATATCTCTATGTATTAATTCTTAACATTTTCTGATACAAAACAAAAAAATAGTAAAGGGGCAACCAATTTTATAGATTTTACTACCCTAAAAATATATCTATACATGCAATCCTGGGCACTATAAAAACTGCAGATTGCACCTTTTAATTATAGCCTCTCTAACAACAACAAAAAATGACTGCAAAACATAGAAACTAACCTTCTAAAAAGACTCCTAATAATAGACATCTAAGCCAACAACCAATTTATAAATAACAACATAAAATCAGCAATCCAAAACTGATTAAAACCTTTTATTTTAGACTCCTATAAATAGCTAAAAAATGGCACTCCAAATTTACTAATAAACTCCTCTAAATTGAGACTTTGACTGCTGCAACAAATCTGAAACTGGATCTTCTATTTTTGGCTGACTACAAACTGTGTGATCAGCGGTGCTTGACATGAGATTTTTTCTAAAAAGCAATCATTCATCCATTAAATATTCCAAATTCAAGACAATGATAAGCTACATGAACTTAGAAGATTTGAAAATTATAGAACAATAATACCATTTGCAGCCACCTATTTCTTCCAGATAAGAATGATTGTTGACTATGGTGGTTATCTACCTGACAACTAACTTCCTGTTTGAAATTTCATCAACCACATGGTTATGAACCTTTAGACTAGTGTTTAAACTTTAGATTTCATCAAAGTGGAATTTTCTTCAACACCCTACCGCTTCTACAAGTTAATATTACCAATTTACTTAGATGCAGAACAACCCATTTGAGGACACCTAATCTAAAAAGAAAAAAATACCAAGCAGTTACATCTCGTACATGATAGACTTTATTCGTGGAAGATTAAAAAAAACACATAATCGAACATATCGTATTTATCTATGGGTACAAATCCAAACAAAGGAGGTTTGAAAGAACTACGGCTTTCAGAAGCGCAATAATAACAGGACATACACACAACAGTTTTTTTATTGAAAAGACTATAGAAACTCTCAAGCAGATATAGTTCAGCAGGTGCAAAGCCAAATACCGCGTCCTCTTCCAGGATCCTCCCTGCATATCCCAAAATGGGGGTTTTGCAGCAAGGTAAGGACAACTTGCAAAGCATAAGGGATGGAGAAACTTTGCGGAAGACTGTAGTTGCAGCTGCCTTTGTAGACATTAATGCAAAATGCAAATGCATACACAAGGCAAATTAACTGTTTGACAGAATGACTCAGAGAAAGCGGTTCATGAAATGCAATGATTGCAGGTTATGCACAAAATGGATTTATTGAAGAGGATTTAGAAACTTTCAAGCAGATGGAAACGGTGGGGGTTAAGTCAAATTTTTCATCCTTTTTCAGCACCCACTCAGCCTGCGCCAAAATGGGAGCTCTAGAACAGAGTATGGACATCCAACGAAACATAACGGATGGAAGAATTTGTCAAGAGTTTTAAGGGAAGAGGACTGCCAGACACCATCACTATTTTGAGGGGTGATTGCATTCAAGCAATTTTAACGCAAAATAATAAACAACATATCACTGCACCAGCTGCTTCAATCTATTAACTATACAGAAAAAGTAGATCTAAGAAGTGGGTAGAAAGAAATAAAGCCCCACAAAAAAAATCCGGCAAGTGACTCACCGCAAGATTCAGCACAAAATGTGTCCTACTGTAACATTGCCAATGACAAAAGCTGTGCAAATTTCAAAACCCTACCACCGCATTTTTTTTGTAAATGAGGGAAAATGGAAACCAAGGCAAATGAAACCAGGGCAAATGAGCTATCAACAAAGATATTTTTGACACCGCCTCCAATCGTCAGTAAATGCATCGACACCAACTTACAGCGAACCAAATCCTATGACATAAATGCATTGTCAATAGTACAGAAAGCAACAGACGAACAAGATCTATCTAATGGTAGTGCATCCTTTCTTGTGCGATTGTAGCCATCGATAGGCAAAATGGGTTCCGCAAACTCCATTGAGGGAATGCCTTCGGCGTAAATAATTATTATCATTTTCTATTGGAATTACAACTAAAGTCTTGATTAATACCCTGATTAAAAAACATCTATAGCTTTCAAACGGTATCACATTTTTTGAATCTAAAACATGCATCACATTCTATGCTTCGCATAATATAGGATTAAAAAAAAAAAAAAATGAAGTTTTGACCAAGTTAAGGTGGTCAGACATACAAGTTTTTATATTTTTTAAAAATTGTAATAAAAAATTCATAATTAATTATTTACTTGGAAAAAAATTACAAAAAAATATGCATCACATCTAGACATGAGTCTTTTGATTATATCTAAAATATTATAAAAAAATATTATCATTTTATTATGGTTAGGGTGGTTAGACAGACATCTACTTCTTATTTTTTCCCTGAAATTTAAGTACTACTACATTGAAATTTCAATTTTTCACCAAATAGATTTTAAAAAATAAAAAATAAACCTAGTAGTTTAGAAACTACATTCAATTTTCGATAGATTCTATTCTTACATATTTTTGAAATAATATAGATAACTTATTCAAATTTTAACGTCAAGTTGCCTAACTCTGATTTTTCTGAATTTTCATTGCCACTTAAGGGCCTGTTTTTTCCATGATGATCCTGCACATACCAAAATAAAAAACAACAAAAAGAATTTCCAAAAAAAGTAGTAAAGAAAAAATACCCTCTAGTGAAAACTATTTCTATGGTTCCTTGGGGAAGTCATTATGATGAGAATATGTCCACAGGCATCATATCTAACAACCCAAAAAATGAAAATAAAAGAAAAAAATAACTTAATGAGAAAAAATCATCCTTTGGAGAAAACCATTTTTATGGCACCTTAGGCAAGCATCATGATAAAAATATGTTCATATGTGTCATGTGTTTAACGCCCCACAAGGGAACCCCGGAGGACAACACAACTATGCCACATTAATGGAACAATTTTTTTTTTGAAAAGAAATAATAATGGAATGAAAAGCACAATCATAACATATAATCCAATCCTAGGTCCTCTAAGGTTCCATGACTGCGCTACTAACATAACTATCAAGCAAGAAACTAGAATCATTCATTAACTACTATGATAATATAGTTTAACTATCAAGCAAGTTCATTTTAAAAGCATCACATTATATGATTCCACATAACATATCATCTGGAAATCAACATTAAATTCATTTCTAGCTAACTACATATACAAGATGCATTACATTATGGTATTCATTACAAGAAGAATATATCAATATCATTACATCATTACAACCTTTACAACAATGCTTCCCAGAGAACATGTGGAAAGAATACATATGATTACAATAAGAGATAGACATAAAAGTTTGCCTCCTCAATCTAGAACAGGAACTGGAGTCCACAACATAATGAGCAATCTCCATGCACGCAAACATGTAGCAAGGACGTGCCCAATGGAGGAAAAATCACCAACCTCCTGATCATGTGGAACCCTGAGGTCCACCCCTCGTGTTAGGAGATAACACAAGGTCCCACTACAAACAGACAGTCAAGAAGACAATAGGATGACATACCAAGGTGATACAGGACTCCAACACAATACTGCTAACAATACCAACATCACATACAACACTAACTTCACTTCTAGAGGCACACACACAACAGGAGGAGAAAACACAACTAGGGAATGCTAGACTACAATAGGGAGGAGTGTCATCACATAGCTCAATATGAGTTATCCTAGTTGATCTTCCTAGGCTCCCGACCCCCATCCTGGGTTATCCTAGCAGCCTTGATCGATCCCTGAACCCCATTCAAACTCATGCAGAATCAACATACCTTTCATGAGGACAAGGCAATTGATCTTGCCATTCCAGGCCTTCCCATCTCATCTCAAGCCTAAACGAGCACCTGAGCCATGAGTGAAGCATGTACCATTATCTTGATTAATGTGAAATCTACCCATCCCCCTAGTTCATTATTAATGTTATCATTGGATTAAGAAACTCCCAATAGGTTATCCTAGACAACTACTTTGGGCTCTAGCCCCCATTGAGAACCACTCCCCCTACTTGCAACTAGTAAACCCTACACATCAACAAGGCATTTACCATCTTGCAAACTTAACATAATTCACATGAATCTAAACATAGTGTAAGGAATTGACCATCTTGCACACATATCACAATCACAAGAATCTATACACAGTGCAAGGCATTGACCCTCTTGCACACAACATAAGACATTACCAAACCATTTCCAAGAGAAACCAACATAAAAACCATACATGCCAAAATTTGAAAGGGGATTTCTTGGATCATTTGTATTTCTAGTGTCAATGAAGCTCAGATGAGCTATGTATGTATCTTGTATCTATTTCTTTGAAAATATTATACATTTTGTTGAATGAAATGAGAGATAATTTATTGCTATCATATATGCATATTATCTTGTTTTGAAAATAAATTTGTTATCGTTATGTGTTTGGAAATTAGTTTAAATTCACTTGTGGTAAAACATAGGAAAATTACTGCGTTGAGCTAGGGGCATGTTACAGAAAGAGTGAAGACACGTGAAGTTCCCAAAAGGAAGGTGTTGTTGCCAGAAGACCTGAAGATCACAAGAGATAGTTGGTTTGAAGCTATCATGCAAGGAAAGGATTTGAGTGTTGATAGAATTGCAACAAGTGCATAAGCAAGTTGACAAAATAATTTGCAAAGATAGAATTTGATCATTATGAATGCCTACTTTCATAATAGTGAATAAGTGATTGTAAATGGGTACCTAACAAGGCTTTAGGCTGAGACCCATCTTTTCTAGATTATGAGGGGATATTTAAAAATAGTCAGTACAATTAATTTATGGGGGGATGTTAGAATAAATTAATTATGTGCCAAGACTGTCGACATAGACCAGCCGACCACAGTTGTCCAAACCATCCAAGCTGCCCAACGCTGCCTTCTATTGACCCACATTGTTCATGTTGAACTATTTCACCTATCCTCATTAAATGTTGCAGCTAACACCAGTCTACAACGAAGGAAGAATTTATTATCTATCTTCCTATAAATCTAACACATGAAGATGTATTCCCTAGAGATCAAATTCAAATTTTCTTTGTTTTGTGTTTCTCCTCTGTTCTATGTTTTCTTTCAATAATGTGAGCGAAAAGAATACAATCATTCATGGAACTAGAAAAGTTTTGATTACTTATGTGATGGGTATGCTCTTCTATTATTTGTTGTTGTCTTTATGGTTTCATTTTGGCAAAAAGGTAATAAATTGTGAGAAGTTGAAATTGTTCATTGTTTAATGGGGTGTGCAAGTCATATGAACCTTTTGTTTCTAAAAAGAAGGAAAATGAAATTGTTTGTCATTTGTGGTGTGTACAGGTTATCTAAAGCTTTTGTTTGTTTAAATAATTGATCATGCTGAGAAGGCCATAGAGTTGGGATGTTATCATGCAACTATTCAACCTTATCCTGAGTTCTTGTCACACCCCACTGTACAATAGACATCGTAGTGGAAGGATTTCGAAATAGATTATTATTTACTGGATGATTGTCACTTGGCATCACAACTAAGCTTATAACAATTGTGCTCAATGATGTTGATCAATTCATTGCTTCTAGAACTTCAAAATTTTGGCTATTCTTGTTTCACTAGGGTGCAACAGTTATGTTTGGTACCTTGTAAAGGCTTTAAATAATTCTCTGTAGATTTTTTATCAATGATTTTCAAGTAGCATTTTACTTGCTTGTTGAAATAGAGGGAAATTCAATCACAACCATGGAACAGTCAGGGATTTTCCAAGCTATTTTTGTAGTTGTATTCTTTATGTTGTTTTTTGGGTTGGTTCTATTAGTGACATGTTTTACTGTTTGGCAGCTATTTGGTGATAAAAGAGTTGGGAAATGGTACTTATGGGAATGTGTGGAAAGCTTTGAATTGAAAAACTAATGAAATAGTACAAATGGTTTCCCTTCATTTAAATAAATTATAAGTGTTTTACCCCTTGTAGCAAGTCTATACATCAAGTAATGTGTAGCCATTAATGCAAATTTTCTACCATGCAAACTTGTGACTTGCAGGTTTAGGTCCACCAATTTTATAATATTGTGATACTATATGCTTTGGTTTTCATACGTTATCTACAGGTTAGCATAGAGTGAAATCTATGATGGCCATCTAGTTGATTCTATGTATGCTATTTTTTCCAAAATGATCCCAAAGCTCCTTTTCACTTTCCATCCAATAATTCTAATTATAGCTTAAGTCTGATCTTTGGAGTTCTCCTTTTTCTAAACTTTGAAGTGTTTGCTTTCCATAATTTATCCAATTATTGATTGTATTGCTTGTGTTCCTTTACTAGACTCCATTACGGTTGCATGGATGATAAAAGGTTTGATTAAGAGAAGGGAAGTGTGGATTTTGATCAAGATTATCTCTTAGACATAGGGCTATGAAACTGGAACAGTGACAAAATGCAATGCATGTTTAGCATGGAAGCTTCCTTTTTGGTCACACTTTGTCTGATAATGGAGATAAGTTGGAAGCAAGAAGGAAAGTATTCTCCATTGGAACTAGGCTACTAACTATGTTTCTTGGATTCCCTATTTTTAATTGTATCTATTTTATGATTGTTATTTTATGCTTCAATAAGTGGATTTTGATTTCCTTTTGCTAAAACTTCTCTAGTTAATTTCCTCCATGTTTTTATCCACTAAGTTCAAGATCTTGTCTGCATTAAGATTTTTTATGGTGTAATTTTCATTTACTATATCTTTTATTCTCCAAGCTTTAGGTTTCTTGTGGAAGGGAAACGTTCTTCACACTATGCTGGTATCATATAAGCAATGCCTTATTGATGCTTTTTATTTTTCTATATGATTGATTATCATAGTTTGGAAATTTGAGATATTGTTCATAGGAGACAAAATTTATATTTTCATTTTAGCACTCAAAATGGGGAACTTCTGCAAAGTAGTTATTTTTGAAAAATTCTTCTAGATAAGATGCAATTTACATTCTTCATTATTTGAGTCTCCTTATTGGATTCAACATCAGGGAAAGTCTTTAAATTGTAGTAAGACCCAAAAATTTAGAACTTAAAGAAAGTACATGCAGTCCGGTTCATAATTTTTGTAAGTTGAGACACTATGAACAAACTAGTCTTAAGTCAAGTAGTTATTGTATATGGGTCTTTCATGGGAATTGTAATTGTGCATGGTTGAATTAGTTCTTGTTGCGAGAATGTTAATTCACCTCAGTTCAAGCATTTTTTTTTGTCATGTCATAGTGGATGGTTGATGGTTGCACTTCGGGTCCTTCAAAGTTTAAACAACAAATTTTGTACTATGTTTGATTACTTTTATCCTAAGTATAGTATTACAGTGGATATTTTTACCTCATGTTTGATGCTAGGTTGCTATTAAGAAAATGAAGAGGAATTTTTTTTTCCTAGGAAGAGTGTATAAGTCTTCGAGAGGTGAAGGTATGTGATCTAGCTGTAGACACCATAAGGATGTTCAATATTGTTATCCATTCAATAATTGATAATTTTGTTAAACAAATTATAGTAATAATATTTAATATGCATGAGGTTCTTTTGATAGTGCCTCATGAAATTGTGTCACCCAAACATTATCAAGTTGAAGAAGGTTATTCGGGAAAATTTTGAACTCTATTTTGTGTTTGAATACATGTTACTGTATATTTCTCCTTCTACACTTTTTCTTTACATACAATTATTGCCAATGTTAATGTTTTAAAAATTACAAGGTTTTTAATATTAAACTATTAACTATTCCATGCTTTTTTCTGTTTGTCTTATAACCTAAATAGGAATGTGGTTTTCTATTTTACAATGATAGTCAAAGTTGGTTATATTTTCTCTAGGCAAGATAGTCAAACATTTATTTCCTTCTTCAAATAAAATTGTTAATAGAAGTTGGTTCCAATTGCTTCAAGATAGTCAAACATGCATTTCCTTCTTCAAATAATTTTTTTAATAGAAGTCAATTCCAATTGCTTTATTTGACATGGTCTGAAACTTTCTATGATATAAATTAAATTTTGCAAGATGTATAGGGGAAGTATGAGTGCCTTGTGCTTTTGTGTTGAAACATATACATATTGCTTTCATATTTTGGATGGATTGAATACTCCTTGTGGCATTAGTATTGACAAGATTAGATGAACCAATCCCGACATTGTTAAGGAAACAAGGCATCCCAACATTACAACTGGCTCTCAAAAAATTATCAGTGTTGGTTTTGAAGTACAAAACAGTTGCAGAAGATTGGATTTTCTAAGTTACCCTTTTATTAGGAACACGAAGTGTTTTGTGACATGTAATAGTTAACAAACATTGCTACAATAATAAAGAAAAAAATTGAATCTTTGAAAAATACACAAGTATTAAAATGTTGTTAATGACGAATTTGAATCTTCACATACAACGGTGGAATGCCAATAGTTTAGCTTTCTCAATAAAGGGAGAGGGAACTTTGTGCAACCACATAACACAGTTTTATCTTCTCTCTTTAATTTGTTTATAATGAAGACTGTAATTGCTTAATTACTTAAAATACAAGAAAACATTTAAAAAGTGGAGCACATGGTTAAGTGGCTAAATAGGACCATGTTTTAATTATGATGTAACGTTTATGTTTATTGTTTAACTCAATTTTTTATACTGTAGATTATAATATTATGATAAAATCAAAGAAGGTAACATTATGTTCACTTAGTGAAGTGCTCACTTTTTAGTATAGATAGTGATTATCTTTTTGGCTAAAAAAAATAGTTGATTTGAAGCTATCACTTCTACATTGAGACCGATAAATGACTTGCCAATTGACTACTTGTATTGGTTTCATTTTATTCTCAACATATATTTATAAGCTGAAATAATTTTAATTATTTTTGTCTTGCAATAAACAGCTGGCCAGCATATTTAAATGATCATGATCCTTTCTAAAGAATTAAATGATTCTTAATTCTTTTAATTCACATAAGTCCTCCTCAATACTCAACATTTGACTTAAATATAAACCAAAACTATAATATTATATTAAATGATGTTAATGATTATTTAACATTTTTTTTCCTCGATTTTAAACTCGTAATTCTACTTATAAACAAATTATTATTTATAATAATAATTTTTTTGTTTGTTTTATTTTAAAATTTGTATCTTAAATTTATTGAATTACACAAACCACTAACTATTTTAACTTCAAATCATTGCATCCTAGATGGCCCAATTCCTTAGTTTATGTTAAATGCTTAGCTAGAGACTTGGTATGTTCCAAATAAAACAAAAATTTCATATGAAACTGTCAAGAATGGGATTCGAACCCATGCCCTTTCGGACCAGTACCTGAAACTGGCGCCTTAGACCAACTCGGCCATCTTGACCAAGATTTTTCGATGCATTGGTTGCTAGAGAATCTCACCATTTGTACAATAGAATACAGTTTATTCAGCAGTAAAAATAGCCGAGACTAAAAAAATTAATAAGTTTTTCAATTCTGGTGCTGTGGTGTAGTCGGTTATCACGTCAGTCTTACACACTGAAGGTCCCCAGTTCGAACCTGGGCAGCACCATGGGCGACTGTTTTTTCTTTCTTATGTGGCTAGCACTTGCTGTCTTTTTTATTTGCTGGGTGAGCTTAGACAGTTATATCCTGCATTACAAATCAAAACAGAGAAAATATAAGTGTTCTGACGGTTAAGAATGAAGCAATCGTAAAGGTATATAAGCATTGAGATATTATAATGATGTCCTATATGGTATTAAGACTCTATGGCCCAATGGATAAGACGCTGCTTTACAAAACCAGAGATTCTGGGTTGATTCCCAGCATCTAGTCTGTTAATAAACTGGATAGAGTTCTGTACGACTCGAAGAACAGATGCAGTTCAGTATATTGTATCATCAACGCGCACTTTAAGGACATTCGGTTTTGGTTTTTCTTTTTTCCCATATTGAATAAAAAAAAATACAAATACAAGGGCAATCAATAGGTATACTGTCAAATAAATAAAAATATAACATTTTCAGCAGTACAATGCAACCAATAACGATTCTGGGGAGAGGAAAAAATATTACCATAGTAATCACAAACATTCTAAAACAGATTATTTTAAATTCTAAATTTTAACATACATAGTAGCTGTGTAGAGCACAACAAGTCTTTTTCATAAAATGCAACATTTGATACTCCATCTTCACCTTTTCTTTGGAAAGGCTTGCTTGCAACTCACAACACAAAGAAAACAATTCATTACCATAGTAGCTCTGAGGATGGAAAAAGTCCCATTCCATAAGTGAACTTCTAAAGTTACACAGCTTCTCAAGGTAAGAACGACTTTGTTTTTATTTATTTTTCATTTTCTTTCCAAGTCGTTCATTAACACACGATACATTCCATTGGTTACATTTCATGGTATAAACAACATTCACTTGACCAGCAAACCAAAGGAACTACGTAAAGAGTCTAGACAGACACCCCCTAGCGACTAGCTGTTCATCTATGCCCTCACAAGTATGATTTATCATAGGTGTCAATGTTAGACTTCAGAGGTAGTGCATAATGTACAATTCATACGAGTAAAATCTTAAATTTCTAATGTACAGAGACCTTCGTGGGTAATTGCAGGATCGTTGGGTGGAGCTTGCCACAGCTATGATTGCAAATATCAGTCCCAGTAATACAAACACAAAATACTCTTCACCGGGCAAATCGAGCACAGGAAATTCTTACAAGGGTAAGATTTTATTCACTGTGTGTATTGGTAAAAGGTAGTTTGGAAGTAGTCAAGAAAAAGAGTTTTGATGGAAAGTTACCTCTGATGTGAGAGGCTTGAATTGCAAATGAAGAGTGCGAGATTCTTGATTTCCAACTTTAACAGAACAAGCAGCTGTAAAAAGAGAATGAGCAACTAAGAAAGTAGATTGGTGAACTAGAGCAAAGGCTACTTGCTTTGGAAAGCCACACACCTGCATTCATAATACTTAAGAAATGCTACAATAATGAATAACTTCATCTTCAATATTATGATATGATTCTAATGTCTGCAAGCTCCCTTGGTTTTTCTTATTTTTATGTGAAGTTTTCTATGATAAGGTCATCATTGTGATATTGCTATCAAGATTCAACCGTGTAGTTTTTTGAGTCAAACTCATTGACCCATGTTTCATGAGTAGTGATTCGCAAGAACCCATCTGTCATGATAATGAATGGTCCACTTAGCACTCATTGCATCTAGGTGATGCTCACAGAGGTAAAGCATTGGGCCTTTTTGAGTCAAACTCATTGACCCATGTTTCATGAGTAGTGATTATCAAGAACCCATCTCTCATGATAATGAATGGTCCACTTAGCACTCATTGCATCTAGGTGATGCTCACAGAGGTGAACCATTGGGCCTTCTGGGGAGGTCACCCATCCGAGTACTACTCCAACCCAAGCGCGCTGAACCACAGAGTTTCCCCCAAGGTTAAGCCCACTTAGCTTGCAACCCCATTTGCAAAACCTTCAGCAAATGTTGTGCCTTATGAGCCATTCATTAGAGAGCCCCTGTAGCTCATCAAGATTATAGAGCCCTGTCATTGTTCATGTATTTATAGGTGCGAGATTGGAAGCCTCTGTGGGTGTTGTTTTATGTGAACAATTGTTTGTAATCTTGCTTTTGCATACCCATATGTAAGTAGTCATTTTAGGAGCTAATTGTAGTATACAAAATCCCTGCCTCCACAATATGCTCATCAATGCAACTCCACACAATGAATTTTCAGATGATTATCTATCCTTGGTATTCAGTTGGAATGATATCAGTCTTTATAAATAATTATTCTGATTTGCCAACTATCATTTTTATTTGTCAAATGATTTTTAGCCTATAGGCTATATATGGTATGAGGTTTCAACCGAAACCTGTCTCACGCTTATATACCATCTTCTTTCATCGACATACAACTCCTTCCCGTCAGTAAACAAGTTTCTGTGTTGCAGATCATTTTCAATCATTTTTGGTTATTTTCTCGGTTGTTCCTGGTTGGTATTGACCTTTGGCTTCTCCACATGTGTACGCAGCGTTACAATTATTGCAAAATTTATGATGGTTGGTGAGGTAAGCAGTGGTGAATGGCATTAGGCGGTGTTAGAGTTTTGTATGTGTTCTTGCAAAGTCTGCACAGGTTTTCTCATCAACATCATTCACAACTCGACACAATTTTGTGTAGAAACTTGAGGTAGGGGAGAGGGGCCCATAATGGAGCGCAATCCAATAGTGGGGATAGAAGTAGTCCTTAGTGGGCCCCATAGTGGAACACCTTAATATCCAATTGCAAAATACTTTTTATCCATAAAGTACATAAACTGACAAATCATGTGATGCCACACCAGCACACCAATAAAACATGACTTAGTGCACCACTATCGGTCTCACTTCTTTTTTTGGGCCTTTTTGGATACCTCAACAAAAAGCATGCTGATGTGGCATCATATTTGATGATGTGACCCTAAAACGAAATATAGAAGCATGTGAGTTGTCAAATAAACTGTTGTACAAAATTGGAAGTGATTTGAAATTTTTACATAGGATTTTGAAAAACGTGGAATTAGGGTGCTCCACTATAGGCCCCTTTCCCCTAAGTTGTTTGCCCTCTTTTATCACCTACACGAACCGCCCCTGCTCTCATTAATGAGGAACCCCCTAATCTAAATGTTAAAACCTAAATGTGCTCGTGGCCGTAATTTTCATTTTAATAAGCATACTCTAAAACCCTGTCGAAATCTTATTTTCAGGCTGCAGCTCGTCAAATTGGAGAAGTGAAAGGTCAATACCAGTGAGGAAGAGTTTGGAGGAGTGGAAACCAATAGCCGCGGGAAAGCAGCAAAAACGGTGACAACACAACACAATTTGTGCAGAATCTTGAGGTAAGTTTAAGTGATTTTTTCACCACCAAGTAGGCAACAGGCTGGGCGTTCTAATGTCACTATTAGGGTACGAGCAACAAACCCCGCTTGGAAATAGAAAATGCCCTTTTATCGGTCCCTCTACCGCTACTTTCACCTCAACATTAGAAGATAATTTTGATTGAGTGACTAAGCTTTTTCTTGTAATATTTGTTTATGATTTTTCTTGTTATATGGATTACTTAGAAAATGTCCTTGTCGATGGAAAAGCATTGGATTATCGTCTTGCAGGCCAACTTTAAACTCAGTTCTTTACTTCTACTTGTAGGCCAGCTTTAAACTCGGTTCTGCACTTTTAAGCCCTAACCTCTTACAAGGTATGCAGAGGAGAGATATTTATGGCGATTTCCAGTTTGCAGGGTGGGGTAATTCTTATTGAGATTAGGGGTAATCCCTGGATCACTGACAGTTAGTGGCTTTTGGCAATTGCTTTGTTCTTGTAGGCCAACTTTGATTTCAGTTCTTCACTTTTATGCAGTGGACCCCAACAGTTAAGAAACAAAATATCTCTTGCAGGCACGCTCTTGCTCTTTGTACGGGCAATCAACATCCCTAGCACACCAAAGGTTTCATGGCAGGCAACACATTAGTTTTTCTGCTTTCTCAAAATTTGGCAGTCAGATATTGATAAATCCAGTGTTCTTTTAAGGCATTGGAGTACATTTTTCACCTTTTTTGTCAGTGCACAAAGAAATGAGAATAGAAAAATGAATGGACAACTATTCTCACTTCATTTAAGTTTGGTCTTTAATCTCTTAGTAATGTCAGATCATGTTGAACTCGGCAACTTTATAAGAGCCCCAGTTTTGTGTGCCCAATATTTTGTGTAATCAAATTGTAAATGCCCACGTGGAAATCAAAGATATAAAATTAAAATACTCAAGACTGAGATGCACTAAACACAATATAAGATCTTTAGGATTAGCCCACAAAATTATATTTGATAGTGGATTGCTTTGATGTGTTAAATATGGCTTTAAGGAATGCAAATGTAATCTGACTTGGGAAGTTCCTATTCGAAGAGACATGTTTGACATAGATCCAAGAGTAAGCTGAACTGCAAAAGGAGAATGACTGGAATGACTTTGTGATCTTGATTATAGTACTCTTGTGTTCCGGTGTACGTTATTTCTGAGCAATGAAAATCTTTTCTCATCTGAGAAAAATAATGAATATCCATCTTGGATGTGAAATTGCCCACAAGAAGTTGGTTCTTCTTTACATAATCAGAATCAGCTTATGACAACCTCCCCATGGCTGATATTAGCTGGTCTTCTACATCTCAATATTTTCATGTGCATTAATCATGAACTTACATTTCATTCATCTAACCAATTTTTTTGAATGTCTCAATGATTCCCCTTAATGATGTCTTAGGCCAAACTTGTATTATCTTGGTATAACTTTGTTGAGATCACTTGTGAAAATGACAAAACAAGTAGTTTCTTGCAGTAGCCTTGTAAAATCTAGTCTTCTCAACATACAGGAATTGTCGGAGATTTAGAGATCTCACTTATAATTGTAAATATTAAACAAGCATAGAAACGAAATAAAACAGAAAATAAAGAACAAGACACGAGACACAATTTATAGTGGTTCAACAATCGTCTACGTCCACTCTCAAGCAGGGAATCACTGTATTAATCAATCACCAATAACCAATACATGATCTGCCACATATTTATATAAGGCTGGGAGAATATGAACGGTCATGTGACTGTTGGGATTCACAACCCAACAATATCCCCTATGAAGTCCAACCGACACAACCATGCATTGTGTCATCCCTACATTTCTTGTCTTCACATCGCAACTAGGCTTGAAGTTTTCAACTTCGCCAAATATTGTTCACATACACTTCAGATTAACCTTCTCTAGACCAAGTCGGATAGAACAAAGCTCAACACAATCCTAGCAAAATATTTATCATCTTTGCCACCTTCCCATCTGGATATAATCCAAGACACACCGACAACTCCTCTAGTTCCACTAGTTGCAAAATATCAGTACTTCCTTTAAATTCTCTTGCAACGATGCCAAGTTTCATATCAAAGATGTTTAGAGTAACCATTTCTGTAACAATTCCCAAAAACTAGGACACCACGGCCCCTGTCTCTGCGACATAAATCTATGGGCTCCTTATTGAATCTTCATCCAAGAGGACACCCCCACAGACGCTCATCCTCAGGCGCCAAGTAGCCTCAATCCAGCACCGGAAGTGGCAACAGATTTGTCATGTCCCCTAAATTTGTAGCATCTCTTATGAAACATTAAAATACAAATAGTGAAATCGAATAAATATCAAAATATAAATTTAAGTAATTACCATTTAGATATTATTATAATTATCGTATAATATTAACAACTTAACCATTACTATCTTAATTATGATCATCATAGATAAATAATTGTAAATGATGAATCTAATTATAATAATAATTGAAATTATAATATCATAACCTATATCCTAAACTAACAAATATTATTTCCTAAGAAATCATAGAAGAAATAATAAATAAACAAATATAAATAAAACAATTACAAAATATAATATACAAAATAAGAGTAAGACAAAGAAAAACAAAAGGAGAAAAGCAAGCGATTCCTTAAAGAAAATAATTAAAGTTTGTTAAGGGCAGATAACAATTACTAAAAGGCAGCGATGATATTAATATAATTAAAGGCTAACTAAAGGTGCGATTCTATAAAGGCAGCATTTAAAAAAGGATAAAACTCATTAAGGAAAGGCATCGATGGTTTTAAAGGGACACATTTATTTGAATAGACTTACCCCTCATAAAAGACACATCCCTTGACAATGAAATGGTATAAATATAAAGAAAAGATGGAGTCAAAATATCAAGTAATTTTTCAATGAATATTTTCAGAAGATAAAGAAGAGTGTAAGCAGAAAAATGAGAAATAATTCTGATTTGTATTGAAGATCATTATACAATGAAATGAAAGAATTTATTGAAGATCATTATAATGAAAGAATTTATGCTAGTGAGATGGATTAATAATATTCAGATTTAAGAAGGAAGAAAATTGGTGATTGATTCAAATTTGTGAGGAATATGAAAGAACTTATATTTTGATTAGAAAGAAATATTGTGCAAAATAGTCATCAGATTCGGAAAAAGAATATATTCCAGACCAAAGGCATCAATGAAGGAAGTATTAATAATATAACATAATCAGATTTTAAAGTAGATCTATTCACAGCCAACAAGGACAGAAAGAGTATATACAGAAACAGGTAAGTAATATATTGAAAGGTTACATGTTTGTGCAACCATCAGGTAACGGTTGATGATTATTTTACTTAGATATAGATAAAATTGATAATGGATAATATGACATAAGTATTATATAAGCATATATGAATAGTGATATAGGCATAATGTTGAAATAGAATACTTATATACATATTTATACATATTTATATAGAAATATATATATATATATATGATATATCCTTATTTATATATATATAATTGTGCAAATAATGGTGCTTGCAATATTAGGGAGCCTTAAAAGTCACAATGACTCAATGCATTTACTATGGTGATGAATAGTATAATAGAATTCCATCAGTGATTTCTTGAAGGATGTTTAGTACTATCCCTAATGCACTTATGAAATATATTATTATTCATAGTGAGTGACATGGAGGAAATGAATAATCCTTTGGCAAGAATGTAATGTTTATATCATCTTTAACCTTATTAGATGTTATTGCGAAAATTTATTGATCTCTAACATGTCCAATGTCTTTTTGAGAAACTCCTTGAATGCAAGATTTGGGTTTAAGTGATTTCTCTAGAAAAGGGGTCATTACAAAGGAAAAACAGAAATCATCGTACATGGTAGAAGGAGACTTGTAGTGAGTACACTCATAGGGAACACGTCTTAGAGCGACAATATGAGGTAAGTGTCATCAGCCATCTGGATAACAATGAAGGTTATGTATTTAGGAAATTCGAATTGCTACATACAGTAAAGGATTTACGGTATGATGACTAACCTAAATCTTATTAGATTAAATAGCAGTTGGATTCATAAATATTTCATTATGTGATAACTTGTGAATACAATTTAATATATCTAATGATGAATGAATGCGTAGAGCATTTTAACGATATTGATAGATGTATATGCCCATATATAATGAACTTCATATATATAGCATTAGTGATTGAAAAACACCCTAGATAGAAATAAAGGGATATCAATTACAAGAGTCCAATAATGATGCTTGCAGCAATTATTGTATATCATAAGCTACTGTGACTTTTACTATAAAAATAGACTTTGGGCCAAAATTCCCTTTCGCTAACACTCAAAAGGATAGGGAGTGTGTGGAGGGAAAGGCCTGTAAATTGGTCCAATGTTGGACGAAACCCAAGACGGGTAATAAATCTTGAGGGTTTCCAACTTGAGATCATGCACGTGCCCTTGGCACAGTAAATCTACCATCCACTGAAGTTAGGAAAGAGGGAACAAGGCGAAGATCTATTCCGATCAAGAGTAATAAGTCATCAGTTTATGATGTGTTTATGCCCTAGCTGATAATGTATCTGACTTAACCTTCAAATGTTCAATTTGAAATTGTCTAATTTGAACTAGATTAAGGAACTATGTGTATTTGTCGATAATGCATGATGCTTGTAGGCCCTTAAGACAAATGACATGGTGCAAAATTAGGTGTTGGTAAATAAATTTCTTGACCCTAACTTGTGCATTTTATGTCTCTATTAAGGGGACATTACAAGATTGACAACCTTAACAGTGGAGCGAACAGCTTGCCTACTCTCATACTCCTCGAGCATGGCTTCAATTACTGCAATTCTGACATCAAACTACTTCATTCCTTTGAATTTCTTTGTTTTTACCTCAGGAACTGAAGGAGAGTCACACACATATCCCTTGACAGTAACATCCTCATCATCTGATAAAGAATCTCATTTAATCATATCAGTAATTGACAAAACACTCTCTTCCTCGACTCGCCTTCTCTTGGTGTCCCTCTTGGACACGATTGCATCCAAGGCAGGTATTTCTCTCACTTTCTCTCAAGAGAGATGAGGATCTCTCCCCTACCTCGACCAGCTTCACTTCTTCACTCATCTTGGCCACTTTCTCCATGCGTATGGTTGTTGTGTGTAAAGGCCCATCAGTGTTACCCAACTTCGATGATCTTTGAACATAAATATATGAAAGTTCTTTTCCCTGGAAACGGGCAGCTGCTTGAGCAACATTTCTGACTGCAACAAGTGAGTCTTTTAATGAAAATTGGTCTTCTCTTCCTCCTCCTTCAAGTAGAAGAACATTGCGCTCTGCCAAAGTCTCCTCAACTTTCTCAAAGCAATATGTCTCGGCCGAGGGGAAAAACCCTGTGCCCCGTCCTCCTTCCAAGCGGGCGTACAGTCCCCGGTCAAGATAAGCGGGCAGGCGTTTCATGGTGTTGTTGGCGAAGGGGGACAGGAACCCTTCCACACTGTGCGCCCTCTGGGAATTCAAACTCTCGACCTCCTGACCTGCAATATCATCATAACCTCGCCCCCTTTCAGAGCAACCAAATTCTCCATCCGCTTGGCGAACAAAACCGTCCTCTTCCGACTCTGCTGCATCCACATCACAAACCACACACAACAACTCTATCGCCACAAAGGTCTTCTCCTCAGGATTTGTTATCCACTCTGTGTTTGGGGAAGTCTGCTGCAAGGAGGACACGGGCAAAGTAAATTCCTCATGCAAGGAGGAGTGAGGAGGGGGCTGTGTGGAGTCTACCTCCCTGGCAGCACATAAAACAGAAGCATCCTCATCTGGAGCCTCTTCCTTCACAGACTCCAAGCGCCTTCAACACCCTTCCCTCTATCATCTTTCGTCTGAGATAAAACAAAATTATGTGCCTCCTCGTCTCCCTTCACTGATTCCACTTCTTGGCAATCAATGCCCAAATCGGTAAAAATAGTACGGAGCTCAGCCAATTCCTCTTTGAGTTCTTCATTTTTTTTCTTTCCAAAAAACTCCCACTCTTTTGTAATTTTTTCTTTTTCTTTTCCATACAGATAATTCGCTCTCTCAGCATCACAATCTCTTCCCTTAAACTCACAATTTCTTTGTTCAAGTATTCCTCCCAGTTCTTGGCCTCTTCCTCAGGTTCATCTTCACCCGTCTGGTACCAAACTGCATCCTCCTCTCCTTGGGAGGCATCCTCCTCATCCCGGAAGGCAAACTCCACAATCTCTCCTTCAATCAGTGATTACTTCAAACCTTCTTCTTCAGCCGTATCCAAACTGTCAAGAAATTCTTCAATGACAGAGTCAGCCTCCTCATCATCAACTACAAAATTAGTTATACCCATTAAAATATATGGGAAGTACCGAGAGGCGCGAAACGAGAAACCATTATCTATTTCCCAAATTTCACCTTCTTCTTCTTCAACTTCCATCTCTGCTCCTTGGTTCTAACCAACAACTCAACACTTCTCCATAGCTCTAATACCAATTGTAAATATTAAACAAGCAGAGAAATAGAATAAAACAGAAAATAAAGAACAAGACACGAGACACAATTTATAGTGGTTCGGCAATTGCCTACGTCCACTCTCAAGCAAGGAATCACTATATTAATCAATCACCAATAACCAATACATGATCTGCCACATATTTATACAAGGTTGAGAGAATATGAATGGTCATGTGACCGTTGGGCTTCACATCCCAACAATAATGCCCCCATAACTATTTTTGTCTGGTTACTTTCCCTTATATGAAATGGCCTTCAAATTTCTAGCTGTAAGAAGTAGGTATCTTACCAGATAGAGCTTTTACATCGTCCATTCACTTCAATATGTATCTCTAAAGTGATTTTTTTCCTATAAACAGACGTTATCGAACCTTTGTAATTTTACGGATAGTATTTTCATAAAGTTTGATATACTATCATTTCAAAAACATATTCCACTTTATTTGCAGTTCCCAGACTATTGTAAATCAATAGTATAAAAGACAGGATGTTGTCATGAAGATATCAAAAATCATTTTTAATAGTCTTAAGAATTATTGTTTTTGCAAATCAGTAATTGGAAGTGTCTAGGCAGAAGATATATTTAGTAGCCTTCATCTGATATTTTTTTGCATTTTTGCATTTGTTGTTCATGTGTGGCCATTTCATGTGTTAAGGCCGGTAGACATGTTATTCTAACTGCAGAGTGGGTTTCCTACGTTGTGATATTGGGATTGAAGATGTAGACTATAATTTTTACATATTGTGATTTGTATTTCTCAATCATTGAAGGCATTTGTCATGTCTTGCCAAAACTATGATATGTACAAGGTGATCTTCAAGTATTTAAATAATTTGGGATTACAACAAGTTATTTCTTTTAAATTGTATGTGTGCAACTCTTAAGATATTTACAGAAATGGGGCCAGTAAGAATAGTTTTGGTATTCTATAATTAATTATATGTTTATTAGTTACGAGTCAATATGATTCTGGTTTTGTTCTAGTAAACTATAATTTCCACATTCAATCAATTGTAGATGATAAAATCCTTTTGTAGCTAAAGTAAAAGATTTATTAGTGAATGCCCCAATATTGATACAATCCCATTTTAGTCTTGGTTCTCCCTTGCCTTTAGACTATCAATGACTTCTACTTCCACATTGAAGGAAAATTAGTTTGTCAGCAGCTTCAGCTTGCACATGCTGATGAAATATGAGGAATTGGAGATGCCAACAAGCTAGGTAACAAAAAAAATTGGAAGGTTTGTGGGAAAGACCATTGGTAAACACAATGGGCACAATACTCACTTTTCCTTACCTTTTTAACATGCCAAATTCTTTGCCCTTGTCCAAACATTTTCTCCGATGATTGTAGCAGCCACAATGACAACTAAAATATTAATGCAAAAAGAATATCTTCAATTGCCCCATAAAATATGCTTCCCCCTGCCCAGTTCAAGATTCACAGCCCACAAAATCTCCCTAGAATTGTAAGAATCAATCACTTCCCCTGTTCTTTCACAAGTCCAACAACCACATATTTTGGTTCGAATCTCAAGGGTACAAGGTTGTAAACCTCACTGGATAATATATAAGATTTTAAAAGTTTTATTGAAAATATTGGTGGTGACATAAAAACTCAACCTTTATTGCTTACTTTTGCCTGGTTGGTGTTTGGCTATGAGGAGTTTTAGCCTTCGAGGTTGAGGAGGAACTAAAAATGGAATAAGAGTCTTGAAGATGAGATTAAAGGTTGTGCTCCAATGGGATCCAATTTCTAGTGCTTTGCCTTATTTTGGAAGAATATTAATTGTGGGAAAATAGAAAACGAAGGATTTTGATTGTTGCGGTAAAAATATCAAACGATTGTGCATGTATTGGTCAAGGAGCGAAGGATTTTGCTTGTTTTGGTATAGAATGAAATTGTTTAATCTAACGCGTGCAAATAAAAAATGGAGTTATTTGATGTTTTTCTTTGTTAGTTTCTAATGTCTTGCTCAAATGCATGAACTTAGAATATCCAAGCCATATTTATTTATTTACTGGTTTTTCTTGGTCAAACCATATTTATTTGGCAATAATATAAACATTCTTTTACTAGTTTTTCCTTCCACACGATTCAAGAAGAGAAACTCTACTTTGTGTAGTACATTTCTTGTATTTACACCCTTACCTTGAAGTTTTTGTACAGACTGTTGCTTGAGTCTTAAGAAATTACTGCCCTTAGCCTTGTTTTCTTTCTATTCAGTATTTGCAGAGTTGTAGGAGCCCAATTCAGGTTGTCAAGTCCATCCATACAAATTTATGCAGCTATCAGGAGATTCTTCTTAGTATTACAGATTAAAAATAAGACCAGGCAAATGCAAAGAGAAGGTAAAAACATACATGATCAATTTCTTCCTCACCTTATCTAATCCGACATCATTTTCCTATGATGTAGGACAAAGGTTGGTGGAATGTAATTCATAATCATTAGAATTAGATGTGGGAACTAATTAAATAAAAAATTCTTTAGGTGTTGAATCAATAAGCAGGTTGGGAAATGATTTTTAGCTGATAGACTACATATAGTGTGAGATTTGAGCCTTCAAAATATCAGGTAAAAGCCTCCAAAATCTCACTTATCACATACAAGCCAGATAGATATTGATTTGATAATTGGGTGAGAACATTCTATTTCTATTTGCAGTGTTTTTTGTTAGTTTGATGACAATTCTCTTTTTTCATTTGCATTGATTTATGTTTTAAATCTGTATGCAAATATTTCATAATCAGAATTTGCAGCGCATCCATGCACAAACACATACTCTCTAACATATTAACATACTTGGAATTTGATAATTTGATGTAAGTAATTCATAACTTTTACTTTTTATGCAACTTTAACTGTTTTTTTTAAGCCAGCTTTGCATTTATCATGTGAATTTGCTAACTTTTTCTTTGACTATGTAGGAAAAAAAAGGGGACAAGGAAAAAGTTTTTGCCGGATCATTCCATACTAGCACATGGAATCATCAAATACAAATTCATCACAGTTCAAATAGTTGCAAATTTTTCATTCAGTTTTCAATCTCCAAATATGTAATACAGACATCTTGTAAATTTTACGAACTACAATTAAACTTACTTCAAATCTTTCATTCAGTTTCCAATCTCCAAATGTGTATTACAAATATTGTGTATATAATTCAAACAAGATTGTATATATTTTACATTACACTTCTTTTCCATGTTTACTTCTATATATTTCTCTATCGGCGTAACTCATGCACCCCCCCTGGTGCAAGTGCTAGTTTTATAGATACCATATTTTCAAACTTGCCATTGGCATTGGCTGAAAATTGATTTATAGAACTGTAAAAGCAATCGTTGCTAGAGCTATCTTCACATATAGTCAATGATAGAGGTCACACCATCTGCATTTAGCATAACAATAGAATTGTTTTAGAATGAAATAAAACACAATCAGAAATGAAAAAAAAACTCACTGAAACCATGGCAAGCCACTTACCTCAAGATTTACAGCAATGCGGATGAGAAAAAATGAACAGAGTTTGTAAGAAAATCTCACACAATTTTAATCCAGAAATATTAACACACTATTATTATGGACTGTGGAAACTTCATAATTTTTAAAAGACAATCTCTCCATAGCTGCTGCTTCAATCTATTCGCAATAATCGAAAAATAGATCTAAATATACTGGGGCTTTAAAGCTACTAGATTCTTGAGTTCCCTATTATGCATGCTAGCAAAATGTGCTAGCAAAGACAAAGACACATGAACTGCTTTGCACAGTGCCACCTACTCCACCAGCACCATCGCAACTCATTGGAAGACTCGAGATATTGTAAAATAAAAAGAAATTACATAGAATATATGATTTCGCCGATGCAATGACAGGTCTTTAATCGTATAGATTCGTTGTACATATATGACTGCTCTTATTTCTTTATATTTACTGGTTGGTACTTATCAAAAAAACTATATATGACTTATAATTAATATATTTTTATATAGTTAAAAAATTACTAATATTCAAAAAAAATTATTAAATATAAATATCAAATTATTATAACTAATAATTAATATATTTTTTATATAGTACAAAATATCAATGATGTATATATATACAAATTATATTATTATATATTGCATTTAATAATAAAAAATATTATTAAATCTTATTAAGTGTAATTAATATATAATATATATTTTATATAATATAAATTATATTATATAAAAATAATAATGTATATTATATAATATAAATTATATTATATAAAAAATAATTTATGTATTATTATATATAATATTATATATATGTAAATTATATTATTTATTATATTCTATAATAAAAATAAATAAATATAAATATAAATTATTATAACTAATGATTCATGTTTTATATAGTACAAATTAAATTAATAAATATATATTATTATATCTCCTCTCTCTATTTTATTCACCCCATCTCACCTACTCTATATCTCAATTTGTATTTCTCTTTGAATCTTCTCCACTTCTTTCTCTACTCTATTTATCTATGTCTTTCTTAATATCTCCATCTCTTTCCCTATTCATCTCTATCTCTCTATATCACCCATTCTCTCTCTCTCTCTCTCTCTCTCTCTCTCTCTCTCTCTCTCTCTATATATATATATATATATATATATATATATATATATATAATTTTATCTCACCACATATATCTCTCTTTATCTCTCCCTCTCCCTCTCCCTCTATATCTTTCTATCTCTTCCATTTTATATCCCTATCCCTCTGTCTTTATCTCTCCCTCTACCTCTCTCTCTATCTCTCTATCTCTCTATCTATTCCACTTTATCTCCCTATCCCTTTGTCTTTATCTCTCCCTCTACCTCTATCTCTCTATCTATTTGTATCCCTCTTCCTCTCTCACTCTATCTTCATCCTTAACTCTACTTTTCTTCTCTCTCCCCCTCTATCTCTAGACACGTCTCCCTCTCTCTATCCATCCATCTCTCTCCCTCTTTTCCCCTCTAACTCTTCTTAGACCTGTATATCTATCTCTTTGTCTCTCTATCTATATCTATCCATATTTCTTCTTCTATCTCTCCCTCTATCTTTATCTTATTATCTCTCTATCTCTCTACCTCTATATATATCTCTCTACCTCTCTCTATATATCACTTATCTATATATTTATCTTTCTATCTCTCCCTCTCATTCTCTTTATCTCTCACTCTCTATATGTTTATCTCTTTCATCTCTATCTATCCCTCTCCTTCTCCATCTCCATCTTCATCTTCATCTTCCTCTCTATCTCTCCATCTTTCTATCTCCATCTCCCCCTCTCTCTCCCTTTCTCTCCCTTTCTCCCTTTTGCAAACATAACATGGGTCTGTTGGTAATGGATCCTAATTATCTCCCTAATTTAGAGGTTTTGTTTTAGTCCTGTTTGAATCCCTATAAGTGGGATTTGAAGCTGTCACTTCTCCATTGAGATCTTTGTTGCACAAGAAAAATCATTTGATAAATGACCTACCAATTGACCTCATGTACTACCCAAATGTATGAAAAAATAGACCAAAAAATTCCCTAATTGACCTTCCACACCTCTTTGGAGTACCCATTGCACACCAAGGTGTGATTGCCTATTCATAGTGTGTGAAGTAATCACCAAAGTATTTAGGTGGCAGTTGAATTATTAAGGAGACCTGGACAATAGTATTTAATGATTTATTATATCCAACAATAATTAAAAATTTAGTATTTAAAATCATCTCAATATTGAGAATAATGATGTTATTAATATTTAATAAATAGTGAAATTGATATTATAGTTGATGTCAATGTCGAAATTTAATAAATAATGACATCATTATGTAACGTCAATAATGTTAGAATAACCAATATTAGTATTGAGAATATCAATATTATTATGAGATAGACTTAAGAATATCAAATAATTTTAGTAATTGAAAAAACAAATATAGTCTCAACAAGATGGAGAACAACTATAATAAATGAAATATTAACGTTTAATATTAATGTTAATATTAGCATTAATAGTGCTAATGTTAACTGGTGGTTACATTTTAAATAATTATATTAAGTAAATATTAATATTATTATTAATCATAATGAATAAGAAGTGACCAATATAAATTACCAATATGAGATGCATTCAACACTAAAAGAGAGAAAAATATATAATTTGATAACAGTAATAATTCTAGTAAAATACCAGTCATCGACAATATTAATTTATTAATAATCCTATTTTAAATAATATATTAATACAACCTTGTCGAAGAAAATTTCATAATGATATTTAAATAGATGAATAACTCTAATACTTTTAGATTAAATCAATTGTCCATTATTTATATTGCACATAATGACATTTACTATGTTAAAATTTTGGTAATAAAGTTTCATATTATTACTAATAATAGTAAGGGAGAGAGGCCTATAGTGGGCCACCCTAACTTTGCATTTCTCAAAGTCTTATGTGAAAATTTCAAATCACTCCCAAATTTGTACAACTTATTTGACAAGTCCCCTGCTTACACAAAAATTGGTTTCAAAGCCACATCATCAAATATGATGCCACATCTGCATGCTTTTTGTCAAGGTATCCAAAAAGGCCCCAAAAAAAGGTTGCATTGATGTGGCATCACATGATTTGTCAATTTGTGTACTTCATGGATAAAAGTGTTTTGCAATTGGATATTAAGTGTAATTTTATTGGATATTAAGCCTACCTACTATGGGGCCCACTCAAGCCTACTTCTATACCCACCATTGGACCCCTACCCACTATGGACCCCTTTCCTTTAATAGCATGATAATAATAAATTTTAAGGTTATGTTGAATGTTATCTTGAAAGAATATACAATAACGTAAATAAATACTGACATTAGTATGGCTTATAGAATGTGAGTTAGAGGAACGCAAAGTAAGTAGAAGGAATAAAAGAAATGGAACCCCATATCAATATTGTAATTGATTCACTCTATGAAACGAATAATTCCTCCTTACCCTTTGAAACCTCAACTCTGACGATGCTAGCATCAGGAATAAGACTGGAAAACATGGTTGGAAACAATAAAATTATGATGAAATTAAATAAATTAAGTGGAGTATCTATCAATATGAGTTAAAAACCTTTAATAATTCAACCATCAACCCAAGCAACCCAATTTGTGTGCCAACATGCACGTATTCTCTTTTCCACACCCTACCCTCGAGTGATGTGTCAATCACGATGTTGTTCGCTCAACCTCGTTTGATGTGTGTAGATAATTTATTATCTGTGAACATGGTTAGTATTGAACAGAGTTTGTGTTCTTATTCACACAAAAAAACTAGTTTGTGTTATTGTCCTATGTATAAAATTAGGGCATGGCAGTTGGTTTCATCCGTTACATAATCTATGGATATGGTATCAATCTCCTCTATTGATGAATAATATTTCTTATGATTCTTTCTAAGAGTGTAGGAATTATTTCCTCTACTCTACTTTGTAGGCCTATAATGATAAGGCTTGACAATGTAAATCTATTTTTTTTTATTGACCAACCCTTAATTGAATGATATTAGAGTTTTTTCAGCCATAAAATTAAAATCTAGAAGATTAAACCCATAATATATTTTTCCAAGCTTCCAAGAACTATAAATAAATCTTTCTTTTTTTAAATAGCCTATAGAGTGAATTTATGAGAAACCTTAAAATTGCAATAACTTGGTCAAAATTACTCTATATGCCTTAAATTAAAATTGTAGGTATATCAATGTTTCCTTGCTCAACACTCTATAGTTTAGGAGAAAAATATTATTTTGCTATTATAGTAGAAAAATAATTAGAAACCCTAATTTTACAATCTCCCTCAAATATGCTCTAAATAGCCTCAAAACCAGATTATATCAACTTTAATATATCCTTTATGAACCATCTAGAATTTATTTTTAAAACATCAAAATTGAGAGATATATTTGACTCACAAATTGGCCTCCCAATAAGAAAAAAGATTTCCTTGTTTCTTGTCTTCAATGTTCCAAGATCATGCTATTATACAACTTGTAAAGAAATAACTAGAACAAGAGAATAATATATTAGGAAATATGCTACAAATACTTGATAGTACTTAGAATAATAATCCACTTTTAAGTGGGAAATCCTCAAAAATTATTCAAGAACACAATTCACAATATGATAATCATAAACTAACTGCTAGCTTTTATATACCCTATGTATGCCTTAGATGTCACCTAAGAAAACTTAACTACCTATAAATAATATATTAATGATAAGATAATTAAGATTTAAGATAGCAACAATCAAATCATTCATAAGTTACACATTCATAATATGGGATTAAGGGTGTGCATGGATGGTTAGGATGATTGGCCAACCTAGTTACAAATAAATATAGTGGATATTGGTCATGTATTATCTTTGTTTATGAGTATATCTATTATGTTAAAGGTGTTGTATGTGTAATCATAACTGGAAGTGTATTCCATGATTCTCTTCACTTAGTGGTCTCAAATGAGGCTATATAGAGATTGCTTACCATGTAGGTATCATAATATATTGGATTGAGAGAAACTTGGTTGTTGATATGTGTGGATGATGAAAATATGAATCACAAATAGTAACAATGCAATAAAAGTAAAAATTCACACTTCAACAATCACTCAATAAAGTCTAAGATATACGCATAAAATCAAATGATAAATAATAATACCAGAGAAAAGACCTTAGATTGCTCATTCTCATTCTTGTTCTTATTCTCGTTCTCATTCTTATTCTTGTTCGTGTTCTTGTTCTTGTTATTTGGGTTGTATTTATGAGACCAAACATGGATGTGTCATACTCAACTCATGGCCAAATGTATTCCATGTGCATAAATTATAAAGAGGGGTTATAGTTATTAACATATAGTATTATCGGGAAATTGAGTTATATTTGATGATTCATCATATTGAACTTATTGTACTTAATAATTATTGGTTATTGTTCATTATAATAATTCGCATTACTTCCATGGTTATGAATATTTATGTCATATTTCATTAATGTGAAGATTTTTTTTTTACTTTTTTGGGTTGTTACAAATTATTGATCTATTCTTTGGAGTCTTCGACTCAACATTAATAGATATATAAATATCTAACCCTTAGAAATTGTTATATATATTGATTATTCTTATTGGAACTTGATGTGGCCACCAATTTTATTGGAGGTGACTAGGGAATATTGTTTACTTTTAGGTGTGTCAAGAAGGATTTATTTTGTTTCACTAACATATCCTCTTCTACATGTATGTGAAGACATTTATATTTGAGGATATATCAATCACATGTATATATTGTTCATTCATTTGAAGGTGGATCAGAAGGGTTCATCATTCTCTAATGATTCTACTATTTTTCAATGGTATTAGTTATGATAGTTGTAACATATTTAGAAATTTCTCCCTTTTCAAATATCTTTTTTCCTTGTTCCTTGATAGGTTTTGAGTAAACCCCTCTCTTATTTACTCATATGGTTTGTGGAATGGGTTCAAGTACCATTGTAACTTTGTTGGTGGAAAGGTCATAGTTAGTTGGTATATTGGTCTTCTTTTTAATCATTTCTACCTTGTGAATGTTGAATTGATTTGGGTCCCCCTTACTAACATGGGTTTTTCTTAGGTGAAGGGATCAAATATCTTGAAACAAAATGGGAGCGATTCCTTCATATTATGGATAAAATACCTTCCCAAAAATAGGTTAAAACATGTGTCTTTATCTATCACATAAAACATTATTGGGACCATCTTAAGTCCAAGGGACACTAGAAGCACAATATTTTCTAGTTATTTCCTTGAGGTTTTCATAAGTGCTTAGAATTTCTTTGCAAGTTGTGATGTTTGTATGACCATAGCCCATTGAGTTTTAGAAAGAAAATGGGACTATGTTGACCACACCCCAACGTTGAAAATTATTTCTTATGTAGGTATTATAGATCCATACCTATAAATACAAGGTAGGATCTCCCCTCCTAGATAATTTTTAGAGAGAAAAGGGGACTATGTTGACCACATCCAATCATTGAAAATGATTCCTTATGTAGGTATTGTAGATTCATACCTATAATGCAAGGTAGGATCTCCCCTCCTAGATAATATCTTCAATTGGAATACTTAAGATCAAATAAAAAGAATGGATCATGCAATTATATATTTGGGGGTCTTAGATTGAGATTGAATTTATTAATTTATTCCTTTAAGGTAGGGTTATATGATTTAATTATGGTAATATAATAAACTCCAATAGGCTTGCATCAAGTGATGAAGAGTTCTTTAGAAGATTAATAAAATAGATCTTTGTGAACCTCTTCAGGAGGTCCTTGATTAGGTCATATGGACTAATGGGATTTAGACTTGGGTCTACTATCAAGGCCACATGTCAATGATATTCCCCTTTTGGGGTTGCATGAAGTTCTTTAATATCATCATTTTAGATAATTTTGACTAACTTGAGAAATTTTATCTCCCCTTTTATGCCTAAGTGACCTAGGGTACTTGATTCTTCTAGTGGGATTATAATGGTTGACCCTAATGTGGTATGGTTGGAATAAATAGGATGGTTATAACTATTATTATCTGTGTAGATCCATAGGTTATATTTTTGAGGGACAATAGGCCACTAGTGATTGTGGCTCAAGTTTCCTTGTGGGAGGAGGAACATATGAATAAATAAGCTCTCTTGTGTACCTCTAAGAGTTTATATATAAACCAATTATACACTTGGCATGTCTCGGTGTTATTCCCCCTTTTCTTGTAAAAGAGAATAATTACAACGATTATAATCTTGAGGCTTTTGGTATGGATCATATCATTTATTATTGTAGGCCCAATTTGTTGAAAGACTGAGTTTTTCATTGACACGTGTTTGTTGGCAACATGAGCATGGACTATGAGTACAAGTTGTACAATATGCAGTTCAATGTTGTCATTGATGTCAACATTGAGATCCAATATGAAGATCATTGTGCAGACTAGTTTGTATGACTTGAGCATGCTTGAAGATGATTATCAAGTGAAATTTTTCGAGAAGGTTTGATCTGGTGAAGACAAAGGAAAGGGAAAATTGGCTAAGTGTCAGATCACGTACTTTGGTGTACATGACATCTGGTATTTTGATTCGAATTGGTCCACTGTGAAGCGTCTTGCTCTATGGTTTTATTATAATTTTCTTGGATGTTAGAGGAGTTTATATTTAGATTTTCCCATTGTTTTGGCTCCCAGTGTTGAAGTTATGAATGACAGTATATCGGTCTGGCAATGGTAGAGGTTACCAGTTCAGTATGCATGTTTTGGTGAATCTGCACTTCTTTGTGGATTGGTATATGGATTTGAAAGTTTTTGAAGATGTTGACAGGTGTCTGTAGCATCTATAGTCCAAGTGGCATGAATTTTTTAGGTCTACGTTAGAACTATCAAAATTTGCATAAACTTAGCCCTAAAAAACCCAAAGATCTGAGCTAGAAACAAAATTGTCTTGTTATGATTCCTTTATGCACCCTGTTATTTAATGTGTCACATAAATTTTTCATTGTAAATATCTCGTTTGTGCTCCCATAGTTATTTTATTAAGCTTGCAAATATCGTCAGATCCTAATATAAACTATATCGAAGCGACCAAGCAATATCGGTGGGACTTGCTTCAACATCCCTTCGACACTCTGAATGAAGCATCATCAAAGACACATTGACATTTCGGGGGCAGACAGTTTTGAGTACCTTCAATAAAATGATTTTCTCCTAATTTTATGAAAGGAAAAGACTTCATCGGCCGAAATTAAAAAATACGATTTAATATAATGGGTCAGTAAATATATCGATGTAACAAGTATTTGAAGAGACTTCGGGATATCGGAGTGAGTAAATTTTAAGTCCCTTCAATATCTTGAAAAAATAAATAAACATGTTATTGGTATAAGGATTCTATCAGAGGGAGAAGTAAATGTCGGCAGGAACAAAGAGTTAGTCCCTTCAAAATCTTGAAAGACAAAGAAAATCACACTATTGAGGAAGTTATAGGGGAGAGTGATAAATATCAGCAAAAGTGAAATGTTGATCACTCTGATACAGTGAAAGCACCTACTCGCCTTGGTGACAAAATAGTGATATCTCACTTGGAGAGAACTAGCGGCAATGATAAATGAATCAACGGTTGATATTCCAAATGGCGATGATGACATGAAAGTTGCCATCAGGTGTCATTTATGAACCATAGCCAAGTGAATTATAGATCGAATTCTAGCTTATTTGGTCTTGAAAATTATTGTGCAGCTAGAAAAGGAGACGAGGAATGCAGCAGTGGTTGATGACGAAGGGACCAGAGAAGACATTGTTGGTTCAAGTAAGTAACTGAGCTCGAATTGAATTCCTTCATTTTTCAAACCAGTTAAAATAGCAAATACGAAGCAAGGTTTGATTTATTCTACAAATTAATGGAAAGCGCATCTAAAACACCTAAAACTAAGAGGAAAAAATTAGAAACTCGACACTTGAATCAAGACCTAGTAGATCAGTGCCTCAGTTCTGGACCAAGGTCTAGAAGAACTACACAATTAAATCTAGGAGCTGAGAAGTTAGAAGATAGACAAAGGGAATTAGGTGACACATGGACTACAACAAGGGGCTATGACTTGTTTATCTATCATTACAAGAAAATTCATAGACACCAGCTAATATCCAATCCATGGAGACTCAATCTAGGAATACTAGTAGTGCCCAATGTATTCATCAATGTGGAATTGATCAAAGCACTCGCAGAAAAATATGACCCACAAACACGTATGATCTACTTCGCAGATGGGTCTTCCTTTGTGCTTGTCACAAAGAATTGTATCTTCACAGTGTTTCAATTGGACACTAGTACAAACATGAAATTCATAATTAGAGATCTTATAGAGGAGTATCACAACATGGATACTAGTTACAAAAGATGGAGGTTGCCATTACATAGACCACGTGCTGAAGGAAATAGACTTAAAGTTTTTTCAGACAAAGAATTCCCTCTGTTCTCTATAAGTTTATCTAAAGAATATTTCCAATACACCTATTATTTAGCTTGTCAACTTGAATTGGGTCTAGACGCTCCTGCATTGATGGCCAGAACTCCAATGGTCTTAGTAGCTGACATTTAGAACCAGGATGCCAAACAATTTGACTATGTTGAATACTTGGAAAATGACCTCAACAATGCCCTCACCACTATCAAGAACAACAATGGAGGCATTTGTTTTAAGGATTACTTACTATTTATGCATCTCATCTTGCACGAAGGGAAGAACAAGGGAATTTGGAGTAATCATCTGAGAATAAAAGATATAGATGACAACGAAAATATCAGGGTAGTGCAAATGTGGACTGCAATATGGGATAGTAGGTGTGTGAAGTCACATTACTTGTACTTTGAAGAGTATTTTTTAAAGCCTCTACATAAACTTTTGGGTTGTCTTTGTGACTATAATTTGTCCCCAGAAGTATAGAGATTCCTCTGACCAAAAGAAGAGGATGAAAGAGGGAAGGTCAATCACAATTGGGGAGATTGGTATGCATATGATGACTGCACAAATATTTGAGTGTATGGTTTTGAGGGAGCCCCATTTCTCCTATCAAAAACTTTTCTAGATAGGGTTGCATATTTGGAAATTGTTAGGGAATTGGCCTACTCAAATTTCATGCATCTTAAGTGTTATAACAAGCAATCACTTATGCCTAGTACACTTTGTTTTGGAAATTTTTTTGTTGTTTCTAAAAAGGGATATGAATTGATTGACAAGAAGCTAGAGCATTATAATTTGTGAAAAGGAAATGAGAGGAAGGACTTTGATCCTGAACAATTTATAAATAATGTCAAGGTGAAACAAAGGCTAAAAGGATATCCACACGTGCTTCTTGTAGAAGATGATTTAATTAGAAATTTTGATGAACATCATGCAGTTAGAAGAAGAAACTTTTACAATAAAGTAATGGTTGTTGAGGCTTGGAAAATATATAATAATTCCTTATATACAGGTGTTTTTTTCTGAAGCGAGGATCCTATAGAAAGGTTGGATAAATTTCATTCACATGAAGTTGAATTGACTAGGGATGTGCCACTCTCTATGTTTAATAGAAAAAGAAATGCCCCTGTGCAATAAAAGATGTCATGGGAGTGCAAGTAGAGAATGAAATCCCATTACACCATATCTCTCCACATCCCACCCCAGATATTAGATTTTCTATTGACACGTCTGTGGCAGAAGAAGACGAGGTGGAAGATGAAGATGAAGGTGTGTAGGTAGTTGAAACTATAATTGAAGATTATGAGCCTCCATCGGAAAGAAATATTCTCATGATAGAATCCTTGAAGTAGCTTTCAGATGATGTAAGACGCCTTGCAAGCTAGAGATTCATCTCTGATGATTCTTTTGTGAAGTCTCCAGAATTCAAATCATTTGTTTATGAGTATAAAGGAAAATTAATAAGGGAATAGATTAAGGAGATCACCCCTAAGAGAGAAGCAAAAGCCTTAAATGAATTATAGGAGGAAGTAGATAAGGAAATGGAGAATATCACCTTGGAGAAAGGAAGGTAATTGCTAGAAGAAGCCAGTGTTAAATGTTCCTTTCAAGGTGGGATATCAGTTTCACAATCGTATTTGACAGTTTTAGGAGAAATTAGAAAAGAAAAAAAAAACTAAAATTAAGCACCGAGGAAGTAGATAAAATCTATACAGGGTCTGGCTATAACCTTGACAATGCAACCCTTCAAATTTGGTCTCTATATCCACCTGACAAAAGGCCAACAATTATTGATGACCCAAACAAAAATTTTGGTGACCTTCTTATGTGCAGAGTGGGAGATATTGACCCCATTGAAACTACTAACTTGAACATCAATGTTGCCAAATTCACCAAAGTACAAATTGAGAAGATGGTAAAGGATAACAAGAAATATGTTTCTAAAAGTGAAATTTTAAGGCAGGGATTAATTAGGTGCAAGGACAAAATTCCATATGAATCTTATCCATAATTGGTGGATTGTGATGTTAGGAACTATTGGAAGAAATAACTAAAAATGAGTATTGGAAACATAAGGTTGAAAATTTCCAAAAGAAATATGATAAGCTAGAGGTGGAAATGAAATCTGTTAAATTTAAGATTGTTTCAGAATTGATAAGAAGGTTTGAAAAGGTGCTTGAAAAAGCTAATAAGTTTTGGATGACTTACACCAAAAGTTACACTGCTCTTCAAGAAAATAATAGGCTACAACATAGGTTGATAGAAAAAAGGGAAGAGATGATGACCAAAGGAAGTGTCAATCATCAAATGCTTAAGGTCTGGGACAAGTTGTTCAACATGCACAATCGATTTCATGTTGTGCTAATAGAGGAACTTAGTGATTTCAACCACCCATTGGATATACCTTTTCCTAATTTATTTAATGATGTGATCTTAAGGAACAAAATGCATGGAAAGATGAATTGGCCCAATTACTACCTCAAGCTCTCAACATGGTGAATGATGAATCAATGGTGGTAGACAACACACACTTGCAGTTGGATGGGATGTCTTCTCTTGAATTCACTATGAAGGATCTGATCACCGTCACTAATACATGGACCAGCGAAAAATATGTTGAGCATCTCTCCCATGTCAACATATTCATTGCATGAGCGACATAAGGACAAAATACCCCATTGGATCCGTGAAGATGAAAACGTCAAATTTGTTATGTTCTATAAAACTTTTAGTTATGTTTTATAGTGTAGTTTAACATTAACGAATAGACATGTCTCCTTGCAACAGTCTAAATCTTGTGTGCTTCCTTCGTGTTGTATAAGAAGGAAACCAAGACCAAATTGAAAGATATAGATAGTTAGGTAGATACAAAAGGACAAAAAAGAGAAGGAATTAATAGAATATCATTCTTGAAATACAAAGAAGACTTCTGATACACATTGTAATATCATTTGAAGCAAATTAATGGACAAGAAGTTATAACTTGGTGGCTAAAACTTCGGTCTTCAATTGTTTGTTGAGATTAAGTGATAAATGTTATCTTGTTGTCTCTAGTTTGGTCTTTCCTTGTTATTTAAATCGTTGTATCAAGTATATATTTGATTTATATCAAGGCACATGTCATTAATTTAACTGGTTCCTTCAAGGAAGGATTAAATTATTTTAAGTAATCACAGTAACCTGGGGAGTATCATTGGGATCAATAAGTTGGGCTTGGTAACTATATAATCTTGCACATTTATACAAGGCATAAACATCTAAAAGTCCCAAACAAATTTGAGATTAGCCAAAGGGGAGGGAACATATCATTCACATCTTAACTCCATTTCCCAATAGATAGAAGACATTGATCATACATATATTTTCCAAAACAATATTTCATAAAACCTTATTTATACATTTCCATTTTCTACATTAGGAGTAGGAGTAGAAGTTAGTCTCACATTTAAATCATCTATTTCAAAACCATCATGCCATATTGAAATAGATTAAGAAAATTCATTTGTTGAAGGATTTGTGATCACATGAGGATAATCTAATTAAGGGAATTGAGGATGATTTAATTGAAAAAAATGATCACACAAAATCTTCAAAAGGTTTTAATCTGCTTGGACATTGATGATTGAGGTATACCCGCCTAGGCATAGCAAAGCCTGAAGAGCAGGGAATTCTAACCACATTGGTTAATTATGTTCATTGGCCAAAACATTGCTAAACCTGATCATAGAACTTGGCATACTCTTAGGGTTTGTAATTTGCAATTTTGGGAACCAAAACACGTATTGGTTTGAGGTTGAACAATTGATAAATTTTGATGTTAAGTCATTACCAGTGCCAACCTAATAATTTTTGGGTATAGCGGAGTTTTGAGAAGTATTGATCCAACATGTGGGAGCTATTATATGTCCATGTTGACCTATTTGGACTTGTTATAAGTTTTGAATCATGGCACAAAGCATGTATGTGTGTATGTTGAGTCGACAAGTTATATTTTGTATAGTTTGTATGATACATCTAATTAGGCTGACCTAATTGATGTGGGATGAAATCAATATAAGTATGAGTCACCAAATGACAAGAAAAAGAAGAAGGCTCAAATGAGGGCACATAGCCCCTTGAAGCTTGATGCTTTATTCACTGGGATTGTAGAGAATGAAATGTTAAAAGAGATTGTTGTGTTGTATACTATTGCAGATGAAGTTGAAAAGGAAACAATAGAAGAAGAAATTGTCAAGTACATTGTTGCATTTGAGGTCAAATTGATGGCATGCAAGCTCTAGAAGAGAGCATTGTAGAAGAAGCACAATTTTATGATGCTCAACATGAGCATGGGTATGAAGAAGAAAATGTGCAAAAAGGTGTTGATGATATTCTTCCGAAAGTGGAAGAAAATGTTGCAGAGGAAGGAGTTACTTGTGGAGAAGGCATTGTAGTTGAAAATATCACTGATGATGTTCCTCTAGTAGGAGATAACGCCACTGTAGAAGAAAAAGTTATTGAATCTCAGAAGGAGGATGTATCCACAAGACATAATACACCTCTTCCATTATCTGAGGCAAATACAAAGGATGCTCAAGGCCACCTAGATAAAAAAATGCCTTTGGATACCAAAGATCAATATATACTAGTGAAGATGTTCCTAAAAGAGTGATGAGTAGAAGTATGAGGAGAAGAAGGATGAGGATGCATCCTGAAATGATGAGAAGGATGTGGAGACACCAATTAATGTTGGTGACAAGTAAAAGGCTGTAGAGGATAGTGCCAAGATCACTAGAGAATCTTTTGGTACCTCTGAAGATTCATTAAATAACTTTTTAAGTATGTAATTATAGTTTCAACCGGTGGTATCTGCTCAGTCATTGCAACTTCCAATGCAAATAGGGGCATGTAGACATAGACAAAATCTCTTCACTACACAAGCTTCAACTAGGTGATGTGTTTCATGCTTCAACTCAGAAAGATATTTTAAAAATGCATCAGAGAAGCACATAACTTATTGATGAAGCAATAAAGATGCTACAAGAAAGTATACCCAGTGCTAGCATCAATGATTCCTTATCTAGTATGGACAAGATGAAGTTTTTTCTTGATTTATTTAAAGTGTATTCTAGTGGATTGAAGGAGAAACTAGAGAAAGAAATAGATACAAAGGTGAATGACAAGAGGCTACTAGATACAACTGAGAAGTGTGCCTTTGCTCAGAACAAATTTCAAGAAAATCTTAAAATTGTGCAAGAGTGTGTTATAGAAGCCAAAGTTTTATTTCAATTCTGCATGAAATGGTCAAGATCTATAAAGAGCATAAAAGATGAGATGGACTCAATTGAGTCCCAAATTGACAAAGCTTTTAGTGCTTATGATCTAGCACAAAACTTGGATGGAAGCACAAGTTCTGCAATAGAGAACTTGCATGAGCAGTTCTTCCAACTACAAGTTCAGAAGGAGAAGATTATAATGCAGTTCAATCATCTTAGGGATCTGGTGAATGATAAGTTCATACCTATTTCTAGTGCTATGTTGAGTATTGAAAAAGCTTTAAAGTTCAGTCTAGTACCCAGCACTATGGATGACGATGAAGAACTTTTGATGGAGTTGGAGACCTAGAGAAGAATGCTTGGCCTAGCCAAGAAGAGTTGGGAAGAAGGGAACATGAGTGGCAAACACACATGGAGAAGCTACAAGAGTCAAATACTTATTCTGAATGATTGTATTTATTTTTATGCATTTTAGTTTGTTGTTCATATTGCAATGTACATATGTAGATGATATAAGGTAATTTTCCATTACATGTTTTGATCTAGTTTGGTTGGTTAGTACCCTTTGGGGGAGCATATGAACTTGTGTAATTATGTATGTAATCTGGTAAATACAACATGTAAAAGGGGGAGAAAATATGAATTGAAGGGAGAGAAAAAGATCAAAATGTATGTATGTGTCCTTTTCCCTTGATGTCAAAGGAGGAGAGTAGTTTTGGGAGAGTATTTGAGGCATGTTGCCATCAATGACAAAGGGGGAGATTTTTCAAAGACTAAGTATTTTTTCATTGGCATGTTTGTTGGTGACATGAGCATGGAGTATGAGTACAAGTTGTATAGTATACAGTTCAGTGTTTTCATTGATGTCAACATTGAGATTTGGCATGAAGATCATTGTGCAAAATAGTTTGTATAACTTGACCATATTTGAAGATAATTATCAAGTGCAATTTTGCAAGAAGGTTTGATCTGGTGAAGACAGATGAAAGGGAAAATTGGCTAAGTGTTAGATCAGGTACTTTGGTGTACAATACATCCAATATTTCGATCCATATTGGTCCATTATGAAGCATCTTGCTCTATGGTTTTAATATAATTTTCTTGGATGTTAGAGGATTTTATATTTAGAGTTTCACATTTTTTTGGCTCTTGGTGTTGAAGTTATGAATGGAAGTATATTGGTCCAGCAATAGCAGAGGTTTCCAGTTTAGTATGCATTTTTTGGTGAATCTATACTTCTCTACGAATTGGTATCTAGCTTTGTGGATTTGTGAAGATGTTGACAGGTTTCAGTAGCACCTATATTCCAAGTGGCATGAATTTTTGAGGTCTACATATTGGTTTGGGGTTGAACAGTTGGTGAATTTTGATGTTAGGTCATTACCGATGCCGACCTAATAAGTTTTGGGTATTGCAAAGTTTTGAGAAGTATTGATCTGATATGTGGGATCTATTATAGGTCCATGTCGACCTATCTATACTTGTTATAAGTTTTGAATCATGGCATAAAGCTTGTATGTGTATGTTGAGCTAGCAAGTTATATTTTGTATATTTTGTATGATACATCTAATTAGGCCGACTTAATTGATGTTGGGATGAAATCGATATAAGTATGAGTTCATTTTAGTGTTGGAAATATGATGTTAGTGAATATGAAAGTGTAATTGATGTGAATTGTGTGAAAGTAATGCAAGTGTAGATCAGAGCAGAGTTTTAGAGTAGAGTAATGAAGTGTGTTGACTCTGTATATTGAGCTTCAATGGAATTGTATTCGAGCATGTTGTAGATGAATTTGTAACAGTTCAAATATTGGTTGTGATCCACCGCTCTCTTTTATCTTTTCTTCTTTTTGTGGGCAGTGAGTCCACTTGCAGTGAGCACTTTTCTAATATCTTATAACCAGTTATAATATATTATGAGCTAAATCTCACCATGTTTTTTCCCTTTTTGGGTTTTCCACGTAAAAATTTTGTGTTCATGTGTTATGTTCTTTGATGGTTGCTTTTAGGATTTCCTTTCTTACTATAGATTGAATATGCTATATGGAGTGAATGTTTAAATTTTTAAGTGGTTTCAAAGAATAATGATTCACCCCCCTCTCAATATTCCAGGTGTTCAATACAATAATTTTATTATTTGTTGTTCCTTTGTTCATAATTTTTTTTAGGGGGATAATCAACATCATTTATATTTTAGTTTCCCATATTCAAGTAATAATATCTCCCATCATAGTTGGTATTGCTATAGTTTGGATTGTTGGTGTCATTATTTGCTAGTCAGAATTTATAACTCCATCATTTATAGCATTCCAATTATTTTTCAATATTTTGGGAGTGGGGCGGGTTATTATTGTTATTGGAATTATTATTAGCATTTTTTGCTAGGTTTTGAGTGACTAATCTTCTATTGTTTCCATATGCCCTCTTTCCATTATATATTATGGCTTGATCAATTCCCAAGGTGCTCTTAATGGCCCCTTCATATGATTTATAGGATATTTTTTGGACCTCCTCTTATATGTACCTATTTAGGGAATGTAAGAAAAGATCACAAATTTCCTTGTGATCCATGTTTGGATCACTCATAGACAAGAAGAGAACTTGTCTCTATTACATTATGAAGTGTGTAACTAATTCATCAAGATCTTTCTTGACACTTAGGAACTCTTATATTCTCGTTTATACTAGTTTGTTCATATTGAAGTTAAATAATAATTTAGTTATACCCCTTATTAAAGGTAAATTAATTTTTTAAATTCATTTGTACTAGCTAAGCTAATATTAAATTATTTAAATAACTTGCTCATTTTTAGAATTTTTTTTTAAAATAAAGGTGGCAGAGCCACAAAGATATTTTATTAATATAGAGGAAAGATTACATAACTGAATATGAGCTAGAAGAGAAGCTCGAAGACATCTAACTAGAGAGGAAGATGATTACAATTTTCAAAATGGTGAATCGAGAAGATAACCCCACAACCAAAAGGACCAGCACAAACACAAATATAAGCCTAGGTGATGAGTAGAAATGCAAAGAGGAAGAAATCTCCATCAAGAACATGAGAATAGTACAAGAATAAGATCTTGAAAATATGAGCAAAACAAACAAAATTGACGGATGATAAGCACAACCCAACTGCCATTCAAGAGAAACTGTTACATATTTTTTGCCTTAGCTCAAATAGAGGAGCTGGCTGATTGTTATTTAACATTAAGTGGAATTGCAGATTGAATTTCAAATGTTGTTTTGCATCACATTTGCATCGAGTAACAGTTATGCATTTTTAGTGAAGTAGTAGAGTTACAGAGTGCCATTCAGATGTTGCAGGATTAAAAGAAATACAAAATTGAGTACATGAGCAAAATAGCATTTTAGATGCTTTCATTTATTTCGTAAAAACTTATATTTTACAAGGCTTCATTTGATTTCACAATCAGAATGATATTACAACATTGCATGAAAATGCATTTTCTTTTCAATTGAAAATTAGAATTGAAATCAAAGATCCACACAAGCCGTGGATATAACTATGACTGTTACAATACATTTCTAATAGCACATTGCACTACTGAAGATGCAGAAAGGAAAACACATAAGCAACAGCATAATCATCATTGCCTAATTATCGACGTTCGATGCTGAATGGTGCACCTTTCCTTCTTGAGCTTCGTCGACCTGTAAGAGGAAAAGAGGGGTGTCAGTGGTTCCGATTATGATGTAACTTATATGGAGCGCCCACAATAGTACAAAATGCTATTAGCAATGCATTGAAACAATCAATTAAGTGCAGTATGAAAGAAGTGAACTGAAGGAGAAATAACAATATCATGATCAACATGTTCTATTTTTTATGCTAACATTGTTTGTTTCCTTGTGCAGGTATAGGTAAAGTCATGAAGCTGAACATTATTCGAAGACCAAGCATGTGGAGTAAAACGGGCTCCCACAAGGGTAGAGCTCGGCATGCTGCCCTATTCTTTAAATGGGCTGATTTTAAAAGATACTTTGTCATATTCATCAAATGAAATGAGAACAACTGAAAGAGTAAAAAATAGATTTATCCATCAAGCAATGAAACCAACTGTTCATTCATAACGATCAGGGTTACTTTCTGAAGGCTACAAGTGAACAGTGAGTTTTAGTTCACTTAAGGAATTTAACTGAGTACATTTACATCAGAAATTGTGAATAACTTCATTTTCTGTGATGATCGTAATCATATGTCATGTAAGTTTCAATTCATCAATTCTTTCTCGAATAGTGAATAGGCATACATTATGCCTTAATGTTTTGTTTTAATTTTCATCATCAAAGAGAGCAGATTTTAAGAGCAGTTTGTACAGTGAAACATAAAAATGCATGAAGAGTACCATGCTACTCAAAGAATACAAAGGATAAATAGTGCTTTTGAGCATTGAATAAATTTCTAGTTCTAGTTGACTGGTAAAGTAAATACTGCATTATGAATTGTAATAACAAAGTGATCATTCCAGAATAATAACGGAGGAGCAAGTATTTTCTTTCCAGAACGATTCTGAGTTATCAGTTATACATATGAACTGGTGAGTAGAGGTGGTTCGTGCTGATGCAATGTTTCAATTTAAAATCTCTACGGAGTTCGAAAACAGAAGGTAAAAGCTATTGTGTTAAGGTTAAGGAAGGTCAAAGAACACTGTTGTGCGTACAGTGAGCAAGTATGGATATAATATACACTAAGAGGTCCTTCTTTTACAACAGACAAACACTGGAACAATTAAAAGGTATCGTACAAACAATTGTGCATAGTCTCCAACAATACATTTTAACACATAAAAGCAATTTTCATTTTTTGGAATGAGCAGATTATACCTTGAGTAAGAATTCTACAGAATTAGATTTAAAAGAGAGATTTTCTATGTGCAAAGAAAGTAGCATGAAGTCAATATTTGGACGATACAGTTAGCATATATAATTCTAGCCTTCTGAAGACTCATGGCCAATGTTCATCATTAGTATATTCTAGTGTATTTCATCCACAAAGAAGTCATACTGGAAGAGCAGTTGTAGTCTTTTAATACTACAAACAAGCTTCGGGAATGGAGAGTAACAGCAAAAATAAAAGACACTTTGAGACAATCTTCAAGGAGCGGTTTTCTTTATGTGTAAGTAAGTCTATGGTGGAGTTTAAAATACAGTCATAGAATCTCAAAGAGTTGCACCAACTATTTGCAGGCCGACCTATGAATTAAATGCAAATGAATATATGATACCGTTTTTCAGGGGTTTGAGCTTTGAGCTTCAAAATACAGAGGATTCGATTACAGTGATAAGCCATGTAAAGAAAACCAATGCAGAGAGGAGGTGAGTCAGGCATCAGAGAACGAAGAGTACAATTTTCTTCAGAAATAGATTTATATTTGTGTTTCAGCAGTACGAAGTAGAACTATTCTCAATTATCTATGGTACCCACATGTGGGTTTGCATTCAAGGTACATAAAATGTAATAATCTACGATACCCATTTCAGGTTTTACATCCAAAGGTAGTATAATTACAAAATATGCAGATTTTCGTGCTAATTCAAGTTTCAGAGGTATGGAAATACAGTTTTCTTTAATAATTTCAAAAACCCACTTTTAGTTTAGCTTCAAAATGCAAAGGAAGTAGCCACAGAAATAACCCATGTGAGCTTTTGAATTAAAGAGCAAGAATATATAACAGATGCAAGTTTTTGAGTTGGGTCGAGCAATAGAAGGAAGAAGATGCAGTTTCATTCAAATTTCTTTGACACCCACAAGCGGATATACACTCAGATATACATAAAGAGGAGTTTATTGTTCTAGGTCGAGCCCAAAATTCAAAAGAATGCTTTCTACAATGCACTTTTGGTTCGGCCTGAACATGGCCAAGATCTATGAGTAAGAGAAGGAAGTTCTTTAAGTTTCTAGAGATCAATGTGTAGCAAAGGAAAATTACCCATTTATATTTTTGATGGAGCACTTTAGCCGCGGCTTGAAGTTCCAGTTTGGCTTCCCAAAGCATGATTTCGAGCTTTTGAAGAACGGCCGAGCCCTCATAGTGAGAAATAGAGCATAATAGTGATTATTGCAGACACAGAAGAACAAGAAAATGATGATATTAGAGGCTGTGTATAGCCATGGCCTCAAGGCCAGAAAAATTTAAATATGGAGCCATAGAAACCGTGGAACAATGAGCAGATAGTTCACCTTGGTGACAGTGGAGAAAAGTGATAACGCAGGACGAGCTCTCTCTTAGAACTTTCAGGAGGAACTCGAGCTCATATTGGCCAAGGTAAAGTAAATCAAAGCACAGGAATAGGTTAGAAGAGAAGCATGACAGGCCGCGGCCTTAAAGCTTTTGATATTCCAGAATTCTTGAATGAAAGGAAAGGAACTTTGATACAAAGCAAAAAGGCTTACCCAGATGAGTTTTCAGTTATGCATATAAGCATGGTGAATATTCATGAGCACACAAGATGCAGATTCAACCATCATGGCGACGTTATTCTTCCAGACAGAGTTTCCTTCCTTCCAAAGTCACGAGTGCGAAATGAAATGATAATTAGGGTTTGACCCTATTTCCTCATGCCCTAATTCGAACATCATCATCATCTAGAATGTTCAGTTTCAAGCACATGTCAGTTTTCGAATGGGGTCGAAGATTATAGCCTTTGCATTATGACTTTGTTGAAGCCTAAGTCTAAAGGTATATGTGGGGGCCGAATCTTCTTTGTTAGGTCTAAGGTTAAGTCTTTAAGACTTTTTCTTTCCTTAGTTTTTTTGAAGGGCTTGAATATTGAAAATCAATTAAGGGTGAGTTGTGAATACCCTATGACTTAGGGTCAATAATCTTTTTAGGGTTTTTATTTTGATTGATTTTTAAAGAAACCGATGGGATTTTTGATAAGATGAGAAGAGATAATGATTATGTAATGTTTTATTTTATGATTTTGTGATAGAATCAAGATATTGAAATGAAGAAATAAGGAGATTTTCTTTTTTTTGCAAAAGATTATAAATATTTAAATTGCAAAAAATAGACAAATTGAGCAAATCTGCATGTTGTAAAGCAGAATCATAAAGCGATATTCTATAGATTGCTTTATGTTTTCTTGCTATTTTTAGCACATCTTTTATTGACTTTTCCTCTTGGTCAGATTTCAGACTTATCTTGGAGAGATAAGGTGTTTTTTGAGCTTTTAAAGCAAGATTAGCCTATTTTTAGAGGCTTGACAGTGTGATCATGAAAGCATTGTGCTTTTTTCTGCTTTAAAGCAGTTTTTGAGATAGTTTGAAGCCTTTTTTCCTTGAGATTTTTTCTGAGCTCAGATTAGGGTTTCTTGAGGGCTATGTTTTGATAGACTTAGTTGTTTTTAGCTCTCCTCCTCATTCGGGGGAAATTCAGATCAGAGTTCCTACTCTTATGCATTTTTTAGCTTGTAAACATTGTACTCAGTTTTTGACAGATTGACACTCTTTCAGTCCCAATAATACAGCAGAGTTCTTCTTTCCACTTTCTTGTCTCAAGACTAGTAACAACAGTTTGATATTTTGTGTATTCAAGTTTGAAACCTTAATGTCCTATCTTTATGAGTTCTTCTGCATAATTTTTTCATGTTTTCAGGTTATATGTTGTATTTAAAATTTTGAATCTTCATATGAATGATGAAATAATGTATTGGTGAGATTGTAGGAATCATTGTAGTGAAGGGATTGTTGTGAGTAGAAGGTTTCATTTTTCTATCATAGGTTTTAGTCAATCATCAGTTAGTTTCAGATTTATTTTCAGTTCATCTTTTATCCCTTTTCCCTTGGAGTTTTAGAATAGGATTTATCATTTGGAGTACCAACTCACTCTGGAGATTCCTATTTTGTGCAGATCACCCACATCTGAAAGAGGTTTCCATGTTTCAATAGTTTGTTGAATATTGCATCCAGCAGGGTGCAAAACTATTGATAACAGAAACCAAGACCAAGTCTCAAACTGCCCGTAGAAGAGAGTCACAACTAAAACAGCATGTCATAGAGAGTTGTAGAGATGCAAGCCTAAAAAAAATTACAAGAAGAGGCCAAGATACACAAAACAAGAGTAGGTTAACCATGTCAAAAAATGCCCAAAAATAGTGATCAAGAAGCTAGGAAAGGGAAGCTTCTCAAGTGGAGCTTTCTTCAAATGAAGCCAAATCCACAAAAGGCAAAAAAATAAGGTTCCACATGTGGCTCAAAAAGAGTGTGCCTGATTAAAAAACTAATTGCATCATACAGCTCTCGGATTGAATCACAGAATGAGTTACCATAAAGACATCAGAGCCTAAGAAGTCGATAATTGAATTCTCTTGGTGAGTCATTTAATAACCCAATAGCCATTGAAGAAAGAAGTAAAGTAAAAAGTCTACTAGAAAGCAAATGTTGCCTGCAAAATATGTTGCCCATAGTGCTTGTGCCTTGGAGAATGTCATAACTCTCTAAAGCCAACTGTAAAGTTGAGAGTGGACATATGTAGGGAAGAATGTAAGAACTGGAAAGGAATTTTAGCATCTCAACACACTAGAGGACATCCATCAAATTTGAAACAAACCTTGAGGAAACATCACGAGGAAGAGCAGAAACATGTATCTAAAGCCAGCCATAACCCAAAGTCAACTCAATTGCATCATGTACCTATTTACATTCAATTGCAAATGTGCATTGTAGTTTCCCCAAAGTAAACCTTGAATAGTCTTGAACTTCATGTGTTCAGGGAGGAACATAAAAGTGAAATAGTCTATCCATTACTTCTACCACATAAGAGGAGTTGTTTCAGAAGTTTAATGCACGAAAGACACCCAGAAGCCAATTTCATATAGAGATGAAACATTCGAAACATATTGAAAAAGCTTCACACAAGGCAGCTTAAAATACTACAATTCTCATGTGCCTCTGGGCAGCAACCATTAATGAATTAATGTAGCCAGTACCTAGGGATGCAAAAAATTCCAAGTGCCATAGTATAACGAAGGCCTTGGAAAATATAATTAAGCAATTCCAAATCACAAGGCATGTGAAGGATGCCACTAAGTTCAACGGTAACAAATTCCTTTGATAAACATATCACTCCACCAATTTTTTTCCAACGAAAGTAAACCTTTCATGAACAAACACATAGGGAGAATACTAAATTTAGCCATTCCTTCCCACAGTTGTCGACTGACAAAGATAGTACCACATAAAAACTTAGTACCATCAAGTCACGGCATAAAAAGAGATGCCTCAAATAAATTTCATCCAAGGATATGAGCTCTTACAAATAATTTTCCCTAATGTTCGCCAACGAAAGAAGTCGTTCGAAGATGAACACCAAAGAGAATTACCAAATTTAGCATAGATTCTTGTAGCCACCAAATGATAAATGCAGTACCAAAACATTCCATATCATCATTTCCAATAAGATATTATTGCCAAAATTTCCTCATGAATTTTGGCCATAAATAAATGAGTTCTTTATTGCTCACATGAGGGAAAAAATGCATGAATTTATAAGAGTGCCAAATGTCAATCAGAATCAAGCAATGCCAGGGATAATCACATGTGTAATAAAGATGCCACCTAAAGAAACAATGAGACTTACAGAACATGATTCCCAAAGCATACCTCGAAGCAAGAAACATTATGTATGAGTTGTAAGCCATGAGTAAAAGACCCCAGGATGATGGAAGCAAAAGATATGGTTGTCCCATGGTCCTCAAAAAATAAAAATTTTGAGCTAAGACATGAAGTAAGCCGTAACCATTGAATGATCAAGGCAAAAACAAGTGGCACAAATCAAGTCCCAAGAAAGAATGGAAGCACTTGATAATTTAGACGTTATAAAGAAGTCTTTGTGCCAGAAAATTAAATCTTGAAAAATAAGTGATCACATTCCTCAACTGAAAATTCTTTAAAACAAATATTTTCATCGATTTCTTTATTGTCCAAGGTCTCAACAAATTCATTTGCTTATCTGTAACAATGAGAAATTTGAATATTTGTGAAAACCTCAATTTGTTGTAAGATGAAAGAGAGTATATAATTCAAGTACTAAGAGTCAGAACATTTTCTCCTCTATGCCGAAATTACCACCATTGAATCCCCTTCAATATGGAGGCAAGAAATAGAAAGTTTCTTTGCAAGGCACAAAACCAACCTCAGAGCATTAAATTCTGCAGTGTTATTATGCAATCCGAGATTTTTTCACATGAAGCATTGATGAATTTTCCATTCCATTCCCTTAGAATTGCAGCAATGCTGGATTTACCTAGGTTTCCCCTTGAGGCCCCATCAAAATTTAGTTTAATGAAGTTTATAGAAGAGGGAGACGAAGTGATGGAACTTCTATGTATCCCTAAGGCCTGTGAAGCAACCAAATTAGGTCTAGGAATTTTAATTAACTGCCAATTTTTCATGATGAAAGCATCCCAAGATGTATAGGGTTTGATTGAGTTAAGAGACTTGAAGAGGGCCAAAGAAGTTACCTCAGAGATGGAAATTTCAATTTTATGGGGAACTTGGGGGAGAGAGGAGGCTTTTTTTCTAAAAATTATGTTGTTTCTCTCAAGCCAAATATTCCAAATTATTATGGAGGGGGGAATTTCCCAAATGTAGGCTAAGGATGAGGATGAATAGAGAGAAGGCCAGCTATTGAACAAACTAAGAATTGAATTTGGGAGGGGACTTGACCAACCCAGCTTATTCATTATCCAAGACCAACAATTATTAGTGAATTCACAACTCAAAAGAAGGTGGTCCACTAATTCAAAAGTGTTGCCACAGAGGAAATAAGGAAAAATGGGAGTAAACCCCAATCTATCCAATCTCATACCTATTAGAATTATTTCTTTTATAGAAATCCAAGAAAAAGTACCTGCTTTTGGCAAGACATGTGGGCCCCAACAAAGTTTAGAAGGCCAAGTATTCTGAGAATTCTAATTAACTAAAGAATTATACCCATCTTTTATAGAATATTGACCAGACTTGGATTTTGTCCAGATAATCTCATCCATTTTATTGGAGGAAAAGATCTATCTTTTTAAGAGTTCGCTTTTTAAGGAACTTCTTTTCGAGGGAGGGGCTTGACAGTGATCTAAATCCTTCCATTTTACAAGATTCGGGTTAACCGGATCAAACTCCAAGTAATATCTCACTTTATTACCCCAACAAAATTTAAGAAGGGGTTCCAAATGCTTCCAGTTGCCAAGTGTCCTGATTGGTTTGTAACCATTCTAGGCATCTTCCCAAAAAAGAGCCTTCTCACCATTATTAACTACCCAATAGAGGTAAGGAAGAATAACTGATCTACAAGAAACAATGAAATTCCAGATCTTGGAACCTTGTGGAAGTTTATTTTGTGTGAAAATCCTTTCTCTATCAAGTGAGTCCAAATATTTGTGTTGCATGATACAACACTATTTGGTCTCTAGTTAAGAGTAGATTTTCTAGACTAACTTAGCACCCAAAGCTTTGTTTTGGAGGAAAATGTCTCACAGACCAGCTCCCCCTTGAATCTTAGAAGTACAAAGAGAATCCCAAGCAACAAGGGATAATTTCTTCTTTGAGGGGACATTCTCTAACCAAAAAAAATACTTAAGAACTTTCTGAAGAACACTGTCTTTACCTTTTGGGAGCTTCAATACTGACATTAAGTATAATAGAAGAGAAAATAGAACAGATTTGATCAAAATTAGTTTCCCAGCAAAAGTTAACCATTTTGACTTCCAAAGAGATATTCTATTTTAGATTGATGAGATTAACTTATCCCAAAAGTCATGTTTTTATTTCCCTAAGAACAAGGGGATGCCCAAATATTTACAAGGAAGTGAATCACAATTGAAACCCTAGAATTTTAAAATCTGGCTTTTAACAATGGGGTTAACATTTAGAAAGAAGATTTTGGATTTCTCTACATTGTAATGTTGGCCTGAATGCAAACAATAGTCAGATAAAACCTTCTTCGTCACTTTAGTCTCTTTCATAGTTTCCTGACCAAGAAGGAGGGTATCATCTGCAAAGAGAGAATGGGAAATTGGAGAGGGAAAAGATTGAACCTTGATTCCTTTCCATACCCCTAAATTTCGGGCTAAGATAATGGATCTACTCAAACCATCTGACATAAGGATGAAGAGAGATGGAGACAAGGGGTACCATTTTCTCAAGCCTTGTGTTGGAGCAAAAAAATTGTGAGGGAAGCCATTTACCAAAATTAAAAATCTCACCCCAAAGATGCAAGATAAAATCCATTTACACCAACTAGAGGAGAAACCAAATTTCCTAAGGATGTTCATCAAAAAATCCTAGTTAACTCTATCATATGCTTTTAACATGTCCAATTTGAGTACCACAGCTGGGCTTTTAGTAATCATAATTGAATTTAAAACCTCGGGTGCTAGAATGGCCCCTTCAGGAGTGTCTTTTCGTGGGACAAAACCCCTTGTTCCTCTAAAATTATTGAGGGCAATAATTTTACAAGTCTCATAGCAATGGCTTTGGTGAAGATTTTATAAATTGAGTTACATAATGAAATTGGACGAAATTCATTGGAGGAAGGATTAGACTTTTTTGGAATGAGAGAAAGAAAGGTCAAATTTAGGTATTTTAAAACATTTTTGTATCTCCTTGATTCTTCCAAAGCTAAATGAATTCCTTGAGACACAAATTCCCAACATGTTTGAAAGAAAAGAGTGGTAAAACCATCTGGGCCTGGGGCCTTTTCAGCTTCCATTGAGAATATTGCATGTTTAATTTCTTCTAAGGAAAATTTTGACATCAAGAATTTATTATTTTCCTCAGTGATAATTGATAGAATGTTATTCAGAATCTCCATGTCCACAATTTTTTTAATATCTGAGGGAGGGGATAACAACTTCGTGAAGAAGTAACTACTTCTAACCCAATTTCTTTTTCAATGTTGATTTGCTCACCTGAAGAGGATTGGATGGAAATTATTCTATTTGATTGTCTTCTTAATTTAGTTGAAGCCTGAAAAAATTTGTATTTTTGTCCCCCTCTTTTAATCAAGTTTCCTTGGATTTTTGTCTCCAATAAAATTCTTCTTGAGCTAGAATCTCCTCCAGATCATCCTTTAGATTCTTTTCTTTATTACAAAGAGTATTATCCATACCTGATTTGATAATAAGCTCATAAAGATCGGATAATTCTGATTCAATCCTTAATTTTTCTGAAAAGATGTTTTTAAAATGATTCTTATTCCATTATTTCATCTTATTTTTCACAAATTGAAGCCTCTTACTAAGTTGAAACATTCTAATTCCCCCAATGAAAGGATAGGACTACCACCAATCCTTAACTAATTTGAGGAAATTTGCATCTTTGAACCACATGGCCTCTAATTTAAAGGGTCTTTTGAATGTATCCCTTTCCTCAAAAACTAAGAGGTATATCGGAAAATGATCTGAACCTGCTAGAGTATGTATAATCGAAGTGAAATCACAAAAAGCATTCAACCAATTATTAGATATAAGAAAATGATCTAATTTCTTAGCAATTTGAGAGAAGTCTTTTCTCTTGTTCATCCAAGTAAATGTGTCATTTTTGAAAGGAAAATCATATAGATTGTTTATCATACTAAAATTATTAAAATCCTCCAAGACCGCAGCTAGGGGAATTATGCCACCATTTTTTTCAGAGTTACTTTTGATGGCATTGAAGTCCCCAGTAATAATTATAAGATCATTTTTCCATTTCGCTAAGAGGGAAGAAAGGTGTTTCCAAAGTTGTCTCTTTTCAATGGTTGAGCAAGGACCATACACATTAAGACTCCAAAAAGAATTGTTCGTCCTTAAACATGTAGCTTTTCCTTTGATCCAAGTGGATGAGGATTCAAAATGGTCTATTTTTATTGAATTTTTGTTCCACAAAGTCACAAGGCCTCCTGAGGCTCCTTGAGCTGAAGAAGCAACAAGATCCCAATTTTTCCAAGAATCAAATATTTCCAAAGCAGAGGAATGAGACAATTTTATTTCCTAAAGGAGAATAATATATGAGAGTGCCAAATAGTTGGCATTTAATTAAACATCGCTTGTTAGGGTAATTTAAGCCCCTAACATTCCATGATAAAACCCTCATTGTGCTTGAGGATAGATAACATCTCTCCTCGTTCTTAGATTTCTTTCTAAGGTTTTGCACCTCACAATAGAATCACACTGGGAGACTTCAAGAATTTTAGTGGAAGGATCTCTTTCATCTTCTTTCTTGAATGATGAACGAAGATTCATTTCGAGGGTAGATTGCAAGCCTGCAACCATTTCCAAGTTTGTTTTCTCCTTAAGAGATTTACGACCATGTTTACTCTTAGGAGTAATGATATTTTTTTGCCTCTGAATCAGATTGGGAGATTGGGGGAGATGAAAATAAATCTAGTGGAGTCTAAGAGGATGAAGCAAGAAGATGGGGAGATCGGATTATCCTCTAAGAATTCTAGTTTTCTCTTAGATACTAACTAATAGATAGGGAGATTAGGAGAGTTGATTTCAGGAGTTGTTTCGGCCAAAATCTCATCAGCAATTTCTTCAATTAGACCATCTACTACTTTTGATAGTGTCTCATTCACAATGTTCATTAGTTCATCTTCTAAGCCATTAAGAAGGTTCTCAAAGTGAGAAATTTGATTATTTTCACAAGCAGAACTATCAACGATGGAGGTATGAGTAGGAGTCGAGTGGTTGGGGGAAGAGTTGGAATCAAAATTTCTGGAGGAAAAAGCCAACGAATCCCCAACATCACCTTTGGTGGAGCTATTTGAGGGGGATATCGTCGATTCATTAAACTCGAAGCTCAACAAACCAGGATCTTTGTGTGCCAAAGAATAGGATGAGTGGGGTGAAGTGGTATCTTCTAGAGCAAAAGAAGGAACTTCATGATTGGAGGAAGGAGGAAGCGAGGACCTGGGTTTAGCACAAGATGAGCGATGGATTGCACCCAGTGAATGCGTGAAAGAGAAAGGTTCAAAGGATCAGCTCAAGAGAAGATATCTGAGTCCACAATGATGTTAGCTTCTTTCCATGGTTCACTTTTGATTGTCTAAATCCAATCTCATTTTTTTGAAGAGAGACGCACCTTATGGGGTAGAACTTTAGAATTTCTGACAAGGGCCCAAACCCTAATAGCATGTTTTCCATTCATTATCAAAGATTCATACTTAAGGAAGTCCCTGAAATGCGAGACAATCTTCATAATAGGGGAAGAATCAAGATATTCAACTAGGAGAAAAGGTAATGAAAAACACACTGAAAGAGGAGACATTTTAAGGGAGTCTAAGGATGTATTTGCATTCCATTCAAAAGTACCCAGAAAGGTATTTCCACACCAGAAGGAGCCTTTTCGAAGGAGTTTTTTTTAATGGTAACATTCTTAAAAAGAATAAAGAATGTTGAAGCAGAAACCACAATTAGGTCAAAAGATTCGTACCAGTTATCTTTGATCCAAGAATGGATTTCAGACAAAGGACGATCTTCGCCCCAAATTTGTACGAAGAGACCATTTTGTTTGCAATCTATGTGTTGAGCTTCCAAGCGGAGAGGAATCATTGGAATTGGCCTCCATTCTTGCTGGAATTCTGAAGGACCCTTCTATTGACAAGGGCCATTTTGATTCGAACTTTCCATTTAGGGTTTCCTTTGTACACCACTTTTTAGATGCCAAAAACCCTTATTAGGGTTTCTAAAGGGTTATCCATCAAAAGGGTCATCACTCTCAAGGCTGCCAAACCGAGGTTTCTCTTGCAAATTTTTGCTCCTCAGACCTTTGGTATGTGAAGGTCGGTATCTATTATTCCTGGCATTGTAACCTTGTGAGGCCTTCCTGGAGTTATGAGCCTGTGGATACCCATTCATCGAGTCACTTGAGTAAGAAGGATGAGCACCATCATTTTCCTTATTTCTAGAGCAGTGTTGTTGGGCTCGATTTGCCTGCTGGGAAAACCCATTACTCTTGTTCAGGATTCTATCATGAGGGTTTCCTCTAGTTAGCCAATTAGGATGACCAAAATGATGACTAGGAGGGTTTTTTGCTTGGTGTATAGAGCTCGACTTGGGTGTTTGCAGAATACAAAAGAATTTAAAAAAATAATATACCTTTAACAAGGGGTATAACTTAATTTTTATTTCACTTCAATATGAACAAACTAGTATAAATGAGAATATAAGAGTTCCTAAGTGTCAAGAAATATAAAATTATTAATAAACATAAAATTAAAATTTTATTTTTATTTTGTAACATTGATATTTGATGGACCAAAATATGCGTTAGATTTAATGATTCAATTATTAATATAATAAAAATGTGTTGTTGAATCCTACAACATTGTTCAAAGGGATGGAAAACTATTACTGGTGTTGTTTATGAGTGGGGATGAAATAGTAAATCCTAGACTTTATCATGGTTGTGTTGTAGTCCAATAGTTGCACTAGTGTCAAAAGTTGTTACAAAATAAAAATACTTTTTAGGATGCATATAGAGGAAAGAGGGTTTTAAAATAAGGTTATTAGTATACGAGTGTTAACAAAATATCTTGAAAGCATTTAATGTATGCAAAATCAATATTAAATAATAATGATAAGAGGATGATGAATATCAAAATTTCTCTAGTGATGATAGGTTTGAAAGATAAAAGCTAATATATGTGTAGAAATATTCTCAATCTTAATTATATTTATGACATTAATAATCTAAGATTAGAGAGAAAGAGTATTGGGATCAACAAAGTCTCAAAGATATCAAGAATGAGAAATAAGAAGTACCAAAACAAAGATTAATACTCTTAAACAAGGGAAATGAAAAACTTCAAAGTGGAAACTAGGATAGCATCACTTGATTTAAAGAAATAAAGAAAGTCTTATTAGAAATGTAAAATAGATTACTTTCAATAAGAACAAAAAAATATAAGTGAAAATCAATAAAGATTTAAAGAGCTTATGATGATAGAAGATTGAGAACAGTAAATACTTTGATAGTCATGCTCATAGCCTCAAGAATTTATAATAAAGGTCTTATATAATTTTCAAGATCGTAAGGTCTTATATAATTTTCAAGATTGTAAGAGAAGGCTAGAAAATTCTAGAAGATTGCATAAGATCAAAGGTTTGTGTGTAGAAATTGGTTGTGGAAATTATAAGAGCCAAAATCTCATTCAAACTTGCATGAAATATTTGTTAATCCTAGAAGAGGGAATCATAAAAGAGGTTGTTGGAATCATCTAAATTCAAGTCTAGTGTCATTTAAAAAATATAAGACATCAAAAATGTCTTTATTTTACTATCAAATAGAGCTCTTATAACTATAATATTGTTAGTGGGTGCTAGTGTAATTGTGTAAACATTTATGCAACTATAGTTCTATCTAAAACTAAAAAAAAGGCATTAAAATTGATAACTAATATGGTGAAATAATGAACATAATAGTGTTGACACTTTGATTACACTAAAGATTAGAAAAATGGTTTAGAACACATGAAAAAATAGTACTAATAGGTACAATTTATAATGAAAAAATTATAGAGTGTGCAATTTTAGTCATTACATGAAGGTAGTGACATGATCACCAATGAGTTGTTGAAAAGATTAAATTGATGCCTCAAGGAGCTTACAATACCAATCTAGCAATATTCCCTCTATAATTTGTGGGAATATCCTAGCAATGATCCTATCTTAGAGTTCTTGAATGGAAATGGTCTAACATTTGATATGGGAGTTATGATCTCCCTCCCTTTCAAACTTAGGTAGTTCAAGGAGGGTTCATGGTAACATTATATTATAGATGGTGTAATCTAGGGTCTCCTAATATTCAAGGTAGGTTCCAAAAAAGGAATCATGGATGGAAGGAGATATCCCTTCAAACATGAGCCTCGTGTGAGGGGCTTGCTAGAAGAATTGTGTTTCAAATGTGTTTTTTTGTTGATGTCTAGGGAATTTTGGATTCCTATAGGGAATTATACTCAATAATTGACAATTTTATGGAATCATTTGGTTTAGATTTTGTGATGTATGCATCTCATCTAGTTCCCGTATAGATTCATTATTTTGTGTCACAAAGGTAAGAGAGGAAAAAAAGTCCTCATTAATCATTTTAAATGAGTAAAAGTTGACATACAAGGGAAACTGAGTGACACCTTAGTTTGTATATTTTGTGATGATGTTGAAAGTATCGGTGTGGGGTAGTTGCATTAGATATTGAAACAAATAAAAATGAATTTCACCACAATGAAATAATGGAAAATACTTGGGTATGATGAACCTATTCTTCTAATTGCATTCAAGGAAATGAGATCCAAAACAATGAAATGTATGAGGTGAACCTATTCTTCTAATTGCATTCAATGCAAGAAATGAGATCCAAAACAAAATGAAAATGAAAAATGCTTTGCTAGGTTCTCTTTGCTCGGTCTGCAATCCTATATTCTAGGTGTTCACTATCAGAAAGTGGAAATAAAATCTATAGAGGAGTTTCCGTGATTTGACAACTTTTCTTGCAACTTTTACAACTTTGCAACTATCTTCAATTTTTCTCCTCAAAGGATCTTCAACCTAAAATTTGCAATCACACATCAAAGAGAGAAAAATGTTTTTTTGTTAGGGAATGGGGGTTTTCCTTGGTCAAACCCCATTTTCATAATTAAACCTTGAAATGAAATGAAACAACAAAGAATGATGAATGAACAATTCTATCTAACAACTCACCAAACCTTATTTGAAACCTTGGATAAAAAATCTGCAAACTAGCATGAAGTGGCCTTAATGAATATAGATCTTGATCATGAAACTTGATATGAAACAATACCTTTGATATGCTTGATTAGATCTTGAACACTATATTAGCTCAAACAACATGCATGATGCAAGACATCTTTGATATGACAATGGAATCTTGATTGTTGCAATAATCTTCAATAAATTTTCCCTTGAATTCCTTGAAATTTCTCTTGAAGTGATTCTTTAACACTCTTGTGAAAATTGCTTGATCTCATGAAAATTGCTTAGTATCTTAGGATGAAATATAGTGAAAAGACCTCTTATTTATACATATCTTAGCATTAATTCCCAAAATTCAAATACAACAATCCGACATTGAATTGTGGATTTGAAATCATTAAAATACCACCAAAAACATATTTAAAAGGGGGGTCCTAGGTCTAAGTGAGGACCCATTCGCCATAGGGCGAATGGGTCCTCGGCCACTTACCTAGGAAACACATTGCTCAGTGTTAAACATTATGTTAAATTAGGGTCCTAGATCTAAGTGAGGACTCATTCACCCTATGGAAAATGGGTCCTAGGTCACTTAGCTAGGACACACATCTTCCAAAGTTTTGTGTAATGGCATTTATGAATGTTGGGTTTTATCCCTCAAAAAATGCATTTAATTAGGCTTGGATTTGAATTCAAGGGTCCAATTAAGGAAAATTAACCTCAATCAATTAATAAAGCCCTAGATTAATGTGAAATTGTAAAGGTACACTCTACAACACAAAAAATAAGGCACAATTAAGTCCATTTTATTTAAAAGGGCCCTAAACTTAATGTGAATCTGAAAAACATATTACAACACTAAATTAAGGCATAATTAAGCTCATTTTGTTATTAATTATTTCCAAAATAAGTGTGAAAAAGGGATACTTTTTCCTTCACTACATTTTTCTCCCATTTTAGTGAGAGTATGACCCCATGTCAAACTCACACTAAAGTAGACATTCAAGACACTTATGTATGCAACAATGACAAAGATACACAATCATACAACATCAAAGACTAGGAAGATCAAGCCTCGACTGTCTGATCAATGTGGAACACATCTAAGCCTCTATTTTTATTTTGTCATGTGCTCACTCCAGGGTAGTGGAACCTCAAGCTTTCCACTAGGTGAGTATCCCAAAATGGGTGGAAAATGAGAGAATCATATTAGGCTCCCATACCATATCAAAGATATCCTCCTAACAACTTCAATAAGGCACCACAATGCTAGGTTTCATGCTCCATAGGGCTTAAAAATTTGTGTTATTCCAAACACCTATGAACAAGGGGAAGGCTTCACAGGAAAGCAAGGTGTGTTATACTATGTGGCCTTGAATTTAGTGTTTGAGCTTTACAAGGTTAGCAAGTTGTGTTATGCCAAACACTTATGAATATTATATATATATGGGGTTTTTTTCAAAGGGATCTTAATTATTTCATGTAAGTGTTGAAATGAACAAGACAACTAAGAGGGGGGTGAATCAGTTGTAGGAAATTACACCTTCAAAAACCTCAACAGTAATTAGATCCACAAGCATTCATTAAACCCTTATTCTGTTAAATTGATTAAACATGAAATGCAAATAACAGAAACTCAAATCACAACACCTACACATGAGAACATCAGATTTACATGGAAAACCCAGTGAGGGATAAACCATGTTGAGGATTAGCTCACAATATAAGTAATAGCAAAACTAGTACAAAGGGGCTCATTTCCAAAATAGGACACATTATCCAAAGGCCCACAGCCAGGGCTCATTTCCACAAAAATAATATAAAAAGATAGAAGAAGAATGTTACATAGAGAAAACACTTCTCAATGCAACAAAGAGTCCACTGTGCAATTGCTCGCACACTTTTGCAATCTCACATGAAATATTTCGGATACCTTCATCTCACTACCTTCAAGAATCCTAACATGAATTTTGCATTGCTCTGCTCAAATTCACATCACATACACTTCGCTCACATCACTCATCGCATATATCTTCCTTCTTACTCTTTCATACACCCTCTTGCATCAACACCATATTTATATCAAGCTTTACCTCAAAAAATTTCTCCAATGTCAGCCATTAAATGTTATACATTCAAATTTGAAACAGGTTGGCACCTAAACATTCTCGTGATGGATAGGAACGAAAGGAAACCTACATAAATCCTTAATTAGGACCCAAATAGATTCCAACACACTTCAACATGCTTCCACAAGCCTCATATGTAGTGTTAAACACAAGGTCGACCAACACCCATGCAAAACACCATAGACATTATGTACACGCTTCCTTAAATCAAGTCGAAGGTTCTGAACAACATAATTCACTTGAACTCAATCTAGAACAATACATGAACTACTTAAGATTCATCAAACACTTCATCCAAGCTCACATCAATAAATACTTTAACTCAGGACAATAGATAACCCTTATTTCCATACTGATAAATGAAACTCTCACTATACTACACAAAATCAAGTAAAAAATTGAATACATAAAGATAAAGGAATTATAAGAAACTTCCCAAATCTACACAACCTGAATCCAAATAGCGGAGAAACTCAAAGAAAATGCATTTCTCCCAGGCAACAAAAAACATCTTTGAACAGCTAGTTCACACACTGGTGAAAGTATTAGAAAACATCTCTAAACAACTAGTTCACACACAAGTGAAACTCAGAGCAAATACATTTCTCCCAGACAGCATAAAACATCTCTGAACAACTAGTTCACACTGTACAATAATCCAAAATCCAAAATTATGAATGTAGCAGCCTCTATGAACCTTGAATAACCTATAAGATCTGCACAGGAATAACATCAACATAGAAAGAATGCGAAGCACAATACCGAAGCACATTATGAACATTTGCACAACATAGTTTACTCTATTTATTAAATTTTCTCAAAAGCACTTGGAAACCAAGTATGAGAGACATCAACTCAGGTCATTACTTCATTCCAACTCATCTTCAAACTATGCAACAAAATAATAGATCCATGTACTCACAACACTTCCTCAAGGTCTCAAGTACACATGCACAACCTATTTTCCTCTTTTCTACAATTTTCTCAATATCCTCAACATCTTCATCCCATAGTTGACATCAATGACAACACTAGTCAACATACTTCCTATTGACATCAATGACAACACCATTATTCTTGCAACAATCTCCCCCTTTGTCATTTATGGAAGCACAAAATGTGAAAATCCACCAAAGACCACACAACAACTCTGAACATTCTCTCCTTTTTTTTAGATTAGATAGCCTACACAACATTCTTGAAACTTCTCCCCCTTATAGGAGTCTCTTTTTTCACATGATTCTCTTCTCCCCCTTTGACATCAATGGAAAAGGATAAAATATCTTTCAATGTTCTCCCTCTTTGACATTGAACCAAAATTACCTGCTTTGAATACTCCCCCTTAGAAGTACACCCAAATAAATCAGCAACATAATGACAACACATGAAACTACAAGTACTCCCCCTGAGAGGTAGCCACCAACATCAATCCAGAGAAGATATCTAGATCCATAGATCCATTGGACTGATACACCTCTATATGCATCTAGTTCAAGAAAGGAGGGGCAACAACCCCCAACTTCTCCCAAAGACAATCAAATGTATCCTTACGAAGAGCCTTAGTAAATATAACAACAATTTGATCCTTTGTAGGGACATGCTCAAGCTTCACTTCATTCTCTATAACCTTCTCTCTCAAAAAGTGATACTTGATAGATATATGCTTTATCCTTGAATGCATCACTAGATTCTTTGAAATGTTTATTGCACTTGTATTATCACAGAAGATAGATATAGGTTCATCAAATACAACTCTAATATCCTTCAATTTTTGTCTCATCCATAATAGTTGTGTACAGCATGATGCTACTACAATATACTCAGCCTCTATAGTGGATAAAGAAATTGAATCATGTTTCTTACTCAGCCATGACACCAATCTACATCCAATAAAGAATGCACCACCACTTGTATTTTTCCTATCATCAACACAACCAACCCAATCTGCATTTGTATAAGCATTTAATGTGAAATCAATATCCTTAGGATGCCAAAAACCATATTTCAGTGTACCTCTTAAATATATGAATATCCTCTTCACTTCTGCAACGTGTGTTTCTTTAGGATCTTCTTGAAATCTAGCAACAAGACAAACTGCATGCATGATATTCGGTCTAGTAGCAGTTAAATACAACAGTCCACCAATCATAGATCTATACTTGCTTTGATCAACCTTAAGTGAATCGTCTTTGCTTAATTTACAACCAATCACCATAGGATTACATATCGGTTTGGATTCATCCATTCCAAACTTCTTCAACATCTCTTTGACATACTTAGACTGTGAAATGAAAATCCCTTTACTAGTTTGATTGATCTATAGCCCAAGAAAGAAATTCATCTCCCTAAACATTGACATATAAAATTATTTTTGCATTTCTTCAAAAAATTTCGTACACATAGCCTCATTTCCACCAAAGATAATATCACCCACATATACAACTACTATTAGGATTTTGTCTTCCTTAATTTTAAAGTAAAGATTACTATCTGCAGAGCCCTTGTTGAATCTCTGTTGTACCAAGTATCTTTCCAATCTTGCATACCAAGATTTGGGAGCTTGTTTCAAACCATATAGAGCCTTCTTCAACTTACATATGATTTTCGATTGATCTGACAACTGAAAACCTTCTGGTTGTTCCATATAAACCTCTTCTTTCATTTCACCATTCAGAAAAGTAGACTTCACATCCATCTGATAGACCTTAAAATCTTTATGTGCTGCAAATGCCAAAAGCATTCTGATAGCTTTCATCCTAGCCACGGGAGAAGAAGTCTCCTCAAAATATATACCTTCTACTTATGAGTAACCCTTACACACAAGTCTTTCCTTGTTTCTTACTACTTCTCCATTATCATCCAACTTGTTCCTGAATACCCATTTAGTTCCAATTATGTTCTTCTTTTCCAGTCTAGGGACCAATTCCCAAGTTTGATTCTTGTCTATCTACATAAGTTCTTCTTCCATTTCCTTCATCCAATGTTCATTCTAACATGCTTCACTCACTGATTTAGGTTCAACTTTAGAAAGTAAACAGAAATTTACCTCAACTTCAGCAGTTTTGCTTCTTGTCAATACACCTTTCCTCTTATCTCAAATGATTTAATCTTCGAATTGATTCTTTTGCACATACTTAGGGGTTTTAGGATTCTTCTCCATACCTTCTTTCTCTTCATTTTGCACTTATTTTTCATCAACTGTTTCTTCTACTTCTCTGCAATCAGGTTCATCTAACACATATCCATCTACTATAATAGAATTCTACAAGTTTTCATCAATTTTAATATTTTCACTTTTTATTATCTTTCTCAACCCCTTTTTGTAACATTTGTAAGCTTTGCTTCTAATAGAATATTCAAGGAAGATACCTTCATCAGACCTTGCATCAAACTTTCCTAAGTTTTCTTCTTCTCTTTTGATGTAACTGTTGTCAATCAGATTGCACCCGAACGCTTGAATAATTAAATCCAGCAATTTGTTGAAACATGGAATGATTCTCAAGCCTGTGGGTTGCCTAATTTCGAGAATCAATCTCCAGAGAGGGCTGGTTCCCTGATGAAAACCTCCTAAAACAAACTGACTTGGCTAGGAAAGAGATAGAAAGATGTCTTGAATTGAAATTTTAAATCTAAGGAGGTGATTGCACCAAAATTTTGTGATTCTAAAGTTCTAGATTTATCTCACGACTCAACTAAAATCATGAAATTCACCAATATTCCACATGAAGGTTTGAAAATCCAATGTTTGTAAAAGGAAAAACCATATTTTCACAGATACAAATGATTGAAATTTTTGTTAAACACAGCATGCAACTTGAATTATAGCATGAAATCTTTCTTGTTTTTTAAAGCATTAATGAGAAAAAACAAAGGATTTGAGATAAATCATAGTGTTTAAATCAAAAAATTTATGTGACAATAAAACTCAAGAAGTATTGAGAAGGAAAAATTATGCTGAAAGCTCTATTACGATTCTTGAATAAAAAAAAAGTGTTGAGTTACAATGCCTCACTACTGTATGTGTAAGCAGGAAAAAAGAACCAGACTTGAAAAAGATAAACTTTTTCAATATATACAATGAATACACTTCAAAGTGCATGAATAAGCAACTGAAAGTGATCTGAAAGTGAAAAATGACAACTCCAAAGTGAAATCCGAGGACAAGTAAAAAATCCCTAAAAATGTGTTTCAAACTCATGCAAAGTGAGTGAACTCAATCTCGAAGTGGCAGTCATAAAGCATGTAATTGATCTGCAACTCAAACTGGACTGAAATCCCTGAAAAAGTGGGCTAAAGCACGCAAAAAACACCTCGTTTGTATCAATCCGCCCATGCACATTTTAAAATCCATCTTTCTCATGGTAACTCTCGAGTTGACAATCTAATGTAGAACTGAAGTAAACTAAGATTCAGCTTTATATAATATCTTTATTTTCATTTGAAAAAAGATGAATTAATTAAATGATTTATAATGTATCATCTAATTAATTCATTTACATTAAATTATGCAAATAAAATATTAAGAATAAAGCCGAAAGTGAGACTTAGCATAAATTCGAAAATTGGCATTATTCATTAATAACCACTGTTGGCCACCATGCATATATCTGTCAATAATTAAAACCCTACCATAATTCTTTAGCACAAAGCTCATATGTTAATAAGGCTGACCACCTTATTACTCCATTTCATGCATATAAGATATAAAAATGCATTCAACCTTATAAAAGAATTGGTCGGCCATATCACTTGATAAAACAACTATAAAGGGCCGACCACATCATCTCTAGGAATCTTGAAGGATGAATAAAACATAATGATTATTAAAAATCCTCAATAACAATATCAAAAATGAATTAGGGCGAATGAATAAGGCAATCATCGAACCCTAAAATCATTATCATTTTGTTGACTTTGATGAAGCTTCATGAAGAAGCTGGCCGCCATGCTACCTGGAAGGGTTTTTGACTTGATACACCATATTTCATGCTTGTTTTGATATTTCTTGAAGGATTTCTAAGCGTAACAAGTAAGATTGAAGTTCATTTGTCTCAAATCTGAGTTCTTTTGATTATTTGAATAATTTTCTTGAGGCCTTAATAGCACAGCTGTGCACAAAACTGAACATTCTTTTTGATATATTCTATTACTTCCTTTTTTTTTGTATTTGTTGATTCTACAATCTCTGGAAAGTTGGAGTAATTTGTTGGCATCAAACTAAACAATGAGAAAATTGACCTAGAATTACCCAGAAGTTGTTAACAGCATCTGATATTCCCTTTAAGCAGTTGCATCTCTCATCTTATGGTGCTTCCAGCCCTATTTTCCTCATACGCCTCCTCTATAGGTTCCAAAAGTGGCCACGACCTAGGATACTAGCAAAATGTGAGTCATTTTTCTCTTTAAATAAACATGTTTTCCTGTGTATGTTGTGGCTACATCAATATGACGCCCTATACTATTGTATTCGGCAAGGAAGAAGCTCTCCTAGGGTTTCTCCTTAGTAAAATTCCTTTAATAAATAATATGTGACTGATTACAAAGTCGTTCTTGCTCAGATATCATGTTTTTTCCACTAATTCGCCCAAATTTCTTTCAAACACAAATTTACAGGAGTCTCTTGCTTAGAAATAGTGCGCTTAAGGTTTGAATATTGAGAGACGCCTTCACTTGCATAATATTCTCTCCAAAATCATCCAAATGAAGAACTAAAAACCTCAGTAAACTGAAATCATGAAAATCTGAGAAATCTTCATATTTTTATTTCACCTTTCCCAAATAGAGTTGATATCAAACCCAACCAGGAGCTGAACTCCCTTGGCTAACACTCTTAATTTTAGGAATTTTGCATTTCATTGTATTCCCGTGTTCATTTGCTGATACTAATCTGGCCGCCATGGAGTTTGTCTTTGGCATTACCATCTTAAATTTGCAAAAAACTTGAATGAAGGCTTTGTTGTCAAACGCCACAGGCGTGGTATTATATTCTTATGTTCTTCATACTTGAAAAGGACTTTTATTGCTTTAAAAAACTAATGTTCATGACCTACGACTTCAGCTATTATGATGAATATTCCTTACTGACTTTTTATGATATTGAAAGATCTCGGTTAGACTGTAAGGACAGTGAGTATTAGAGGTTGTCATGAAAGGTTCTTATGATTATTCCATATCCTCATATTGTTGTGATTTGTCACCATCATCATATTTCAAACCAGAGTGCATTCTTGGTATCACAGTCTCCTTTTCACTTCTCAATTGATATAGTGAATTCAATGTGTATCGTTGTTCTTTTCAAAACACAATAACTGTCCCCTGAGGACTGTATGTGGTATTTTGCTTGTTTGATACATGCCCATGAATGAATAACATTTGTTGTTTCCTCATGCATATATGATCATGGTATTCTACTCATATGTTGTATCTTTTAATCATGAATGAAGAATTGCCCTAGTACCGTGACTGCACTTTTAGAACCTTGTCATGCTACATGATACTTTGAAACTTTTAGTAACTTATCTATATCCACATGAAACAGGGTACTCTTCATACAAATGATGGTCTACTCCTGCATTATACTACCTTGTTTACGATCAAGGATGCTTTCCCAGCCTTTAATGACTATCTTTTAGCTCTGATCTTCATATAAATTAAGGTTGCTCCTCCATGAAGTGATTGTCAATGGTCTGCTTCTGAAGTTATAAAAAAATTCCAATGCTCAAATATTCTATTTCTCTTTAATGCAAAGAGGCTCAATACTTCATTTAGATATAAAGAAAAAATGTAAAGTAGAGCTGAATAGAATATGAAATTGATGAGTGCAACATTGATGATTTTAATGGTTGTTATCAATATTCATGAACTTCGTATGAAACTTGTGAGTATATCCTTCTTGATATGCCGAGCTCAACCCTTGTGGGAGCCCGTTTTACTCCACATATCTGATAAAATGATCTTGAACATGATGAACCTATTCCTGCACACTGAAACAAACATGTTAGCAAAATAAAAGAAGCTGAAAGCTTCCATTGAATCAACCTTTTTCCTCTTGATCTTTGTAATCATCTGATGGATGCCTGATCAATTGTATTCTATATTTATGTTGGTAGCGTAGGTATATGATAGGATTTTATTTTTTATTTCTCTAACAACATCTCCCTCAACTTGCAGGTACACTGCAAATGGAGTTGGAAATGGAGCTGGAAATGGAGCTGGAGCTAGAACTAGCGTCACAACATTCCTTAGCTTGTCAACGATTCGTCATTCCAGGCAATGACGAATCACTTTCTACCCTATGCTTCCTCTACTTTCAGTTGTATATTTTTCTTTTGCTCATGCGCCCTTTATTTGATTGTAAAAATCAAATTAAGTTACTCCCATGGCTTGTGTAGGATTCAGCATTTTTACAAAATGAATAAAAGCATTACTATGCAAATTTTCTCAATTTTTTGTTTTAAATGTTTGCACAATAAAACTATGATTCATATGTAAGATGATCTCAATGATGATCAACGAACACTTCATCAGCAAAACATGAAAATTTTAGTACCTATAAATGATGAACTTCATTCAACTCTACCTGTTTGAGCTCGAAGTGAAAAATAGGTAACAAATTGGCAACCTCTATGGAGTGTTTGGCTACTAAACACAATAGACCAGTTGCCTAGTATATCCATTGGGCATGGAGTTAATCTCTGCTCTTCAAACTTTTGAAAGCCCTTGTAACTCAGCTTCAAACCAAACAAACTGAAAGGAAACTACTGCAACTCTGTTGAAGACAGAGCTTGAAAAACACATGCAATAACTGCACTTTATTGAAAACAAAACAATACTAGAATGAAAACGTGCCACGGGGAACTTATTGAAAGCATAACTGAAAAATCTACCCTACCCTACACTAACCAAACAGTGTTAGTGCTCAGACATGACCATTTACTGGTTGTGAAAAGTAGCTGTCTTTTCTTAACAACATAGGATGCTTCAAATCCGTAAGATTAATCAAAAAGAAGTATGGACATGACAAACATTTGATTAACTATTGCAGAAAAGTTTGAAACATCTTAAAAGGTATGCCTTCCTCGTTTGATTGACTACCAAAGATGTTATTTTGAGGCATACAGCTAAGATTAACTTGTTGCTCCATAGTGACAATCACATGCTTTGGCAGAACCATGACTTGTGGTAATTCTGTAGACTCCTCTTTGGACAAATACCTGATCGGACACCCTTTGGAAAGCATAAAGCTTGGCCTCTTACTGTTGTCGTCTTGTTTATACACTGTTGGCACTTCATCTTGTTGATTAGACTGCTCCACTGCATGCAGTGTAAGATTTTCCTCCTTCCTTCTTCTTGCCTCAATTTCAATCTGATCTGAAAGAGATGTTGATCTGTCATTAAGTAATGAAGGAATGTGTGGCTCTTTGATCTGAATAGGCTAATCATATGTTGTTGGCTCATATAGCATCAAACTATCATCAATGTTAGAACAAAAAGTCTCTATGATGCCTGAAAATATATTCTCATCTAAATCATAATTGTGCATAAAGTCTAGATGAGCTTTGTCACTCAGTTGCTCCATACTAGGCATAGATGTTACTGTGCATGTGTATCCTCATTTTCATCAACAAATTGAGGAAGTTCATCAAATAAATCAGAAAAATTTTGAGATTCACTTTCAATTTTCTTTACATAAACATGCTCAGTTTGCTCTTGTTTATCATCTAAGCTTGAAACAAAAGATTCAAGGTCATTCTAGAATAGAGCTTCTTCGTCATCTTCATTACTTGGTGGCATGAGAGGGCTTACCTTAGATTCAAGATCATCCTTTTGAAACACAAGTTTTAATCTGCTTGCTTGTTCAATCTGGGAAACATCATGCAAATTATTCTTATTAACCTCCAAAGCAGAAATATACTCTTGTTGTCTCAAACGGATTGAGGTCTCAACCTCATCTCGAACCAGCAGCACATCATGCTCTAAAATATCTTTTGAGTATTTCAAATTAACTAGTAAGTGAGGCTTCTGTGTGCTCTTTTCAATTTGCTCAATAAATCCGGGTAGTTGATCAAACAAATAAACTGACTGCTCCTCCTCATGTGGTGCCTTTTCCAATGAATCTGAGGCATTCTCTCTCTGCAAGTGAAGATCTTTAACTGGTAATTCCTACATTTTTCTTTCAGCCATCTTATAAACAGCATTAGAAAAATTTTCAAATGAGTCAAAATCCAAGGGATTCAGTGCTAAGCTTGAACCAATATCATCTTCGCATGTAATATGATAATTTTGAGCTAGGAACACAATATAAGCAGCCACAACCTCCTGCTCTTTCTGTTCATTCTTTTGTTGCTCTAATCGGTAAACTTCCAAAGCTAAATGCAATGGGTTTACATTTCTGACCTTTTCCATGAGGAGTAAAGTGTCCTTATCAATGGACTACTCTGTAACTACACTAGGCTATACTAGATTAGTTTTCTCTACTTGCGAAGGATGAATGGTTGTAAAATTTGGGATTTCATACCTTGGAAGCTCTTCCTCTTGAAACTGATCTGAAATGCAAGAAGTTGTTTGGATATCATGCTTTTGAGGAAGCAAAGACTTGATCTGCTCTTCCTGTACTGCTAACTCCCTTCTGAGCTTTTCTTCAAACTATTTCCTCTATGTTACTAATTCTTGCTCATGAAGGTAGGCCTGATAGGCCATCTCTTCTTGTTGTTGATCGTACTCTTGTTGCCTCCTAAACTCTTCTATTTGCTTTGTGATGTCTGACAGTATGTCCTTCATGTTATTCATGTTATTCTTCATATAATCAACCTATTGGAGCTGATTTTGGATATCTGAGTGTGGATCTGAAGGCTGAGCAGGGGTGGGTGGGAGGGAAGCATGTTGAGCATGTTGATAAGCTGTTGTTGCATGGCTGTTTGGGATGAAACCAGCAGCATGATTGGCCTGATATGGCTGATAGGGTGATTGGTTGATAATATTTTCATGAAACGGAAGTGGGTATACATGTTGACTATAAAAATATATCATCTCTACTCATATAAATGCTGGAAATCAGAATATTAAGCTAGTAATTGAAACATACCAGCAGTGAACTTTTTTGAAACCAATAGATTTGCTCAGAGTCGCCAGGTATAAATTTGTACCTCTGAAAGGTGAAAATATGTTGTTGTATATACCAGGACATTAGCTTGTATCTTTGAATTCTTTCTCTGAAGCGTGCTTCAAAGTCCCACCGGGCGTGCCAAAAACTATTGTCAATCAGATTGCACCCGAACTCTTGAATAATTAAATCCAACAATTTGTTGAAACATGGAATGATTCTCAAGCCTGTGGGTTGCCTAATTTCGAGAATCAATCTCCAGAGAGGGCTGGTTCCCTGATGAAAACCTCCTAAAAACTAACTGACTCGGTTGGGAAAGAGATAGAAAGTTGTCTTGAATTGAAATTCTAAATCTAAGGAGGTGATTGCACCAAAATTTTGTGGTTCTAAAGTTCTAAATTTATCTCACGACTCAACTAAAATCATGAAATTCACCAATATTCCCCATGAAGGTTTGAAAATTCAATGTTTGTAAAAGGAAAAACCAAATTTTCACAGATACAAATGATTGAAATTTTTGTTAAACACAGCATGCAGCTTGAATTATAGCATGAAATCTTTCTTGTTTTTTAAAGCATTAATGAGATAAAACAAAGGATTCGAGATAAATCACAGTGTTTAAATCAAAACATTTATGTGACAATAAAACTCAAGAAGTATTGAGAAGGAAAAATTATGTTTAAAGCTCTATTACGATTCTTGAATAAAAAAAAGTGTTGAGTTACAATGCCTCACTACTGTATGTGTAAGCAGGAAAAAAGAACCAGACTTGAAAAAGATAAACTTTTTCAATATATACAATGAATACACTTCAAAGTGCATGAATAAGCAACTGAAAGTGATCTAAAAGTGAAAAATGACAACTCCAAAGTGAAATCCGAGCACAAGTAAAAAATCCCTGAAAATGTGTTTCAAACTCATGCAAAGTGAGTGAACTCAATCTCGAAGTGGCAGTCATAAAGCATGTAATTGATCTGCAACTCGAACTGGACTGAAATCCCTGAAAAAGTAGGCTAAAGCACGCAAAAACCACCTTGTTTGTATCAATCCACCCTTGCACATTTTAAAATCCATCTTTCTCATGGTAACTCTCGAGTTGACAATCTAATGTAGAACTGAAGTAAACTAAGATTTAGCTTTATATAATATCTTTATTTGCATTTGAAAAAAGATGAATTAATTAAATGATTTATAATGTATCATCTAATTAATTCATTTACATTAAATTATGCAAATAGAATATTAAGAATAAAGCCAAAAGTGAGACTTAGCATAAATTTGAAAATAGGCATTATTCATTGATAACCATTGTTGGCCACCATGCATATATCTGTCAATAATTACCCTGCCATAATTCTTTAGCACAAAGCTCATATGTTAATAGGGCTGACCACCTTATTACTCCATTTCATGCATATAAGATATAAAAATGCATTCAACCTTATAAAAGAACTGGCCGACCATATCACTTGATAAAACAACTATAAAGGGTCGACCACATCATCTCTAGGAATCTTGAAGGATGAATAAAACATAATGATTATTAAAAATCATCAATAACAATATCAAAAATGAATTAGGGCGAATGAATAAGGAAATCATCGAACCCTAAAATCATTATCATTTTGTTGACTTTGATGAAGCTTCACGAAGAAGCTGGCCGCCATGCTACCTGGAAGGGTTTCTGACTTGATACACCATATTTCATGCTTGTTTTGATATTTCTTGAAGGATTTATGAGCGTAACAGGTAAGATTGAAGTTCATTTGTCTCAAATCTGAGTTCTTTTGAGTATTTGAATAATTTTCTTGAGGCCTTAATAGCACGGTTGTGTACAAAACTGAACATTCTTTCTGATATATTCTATTACTTTGTTTTTTTGTATTTGTTGATTCTACAATCTCTGGAAAGGTGGAGTAATTTTTTGGCATCAAACTGAACAATGAGAAAATTAACCCAGAATTACCCAGAAGTTGTTAACAGCATCTGATATTCCCTTTAAGCAATTGCATCTCTCATCTTATGGTGCTTCCAGCCCTATTTTCCTCATACGCCTCCTCTATAGGTTCCAAAAGTGGCCACAACCCAGGATACTAGCAAAATGTGAGTCATTTTTCTCTTTAAACAAACACATTTTCCTATGTATGTTGTGGCTACATCAATGTGACACCCTATACTATTGTATTCAGCAAGGAAGAAGCTCGCCTAGGGTTTCTCCTTAGTAAAATGCCTTTAATAAATAATATGTGAATGATTACAAAGTCGTTCTTGCTCAGATATCACATTTTTTCCACTAATTTGCCTAGATTTCTTTCAAACATGAATTTACAGGAGTCTTTTGCTTAGAAATAGTGCACCTAAGGTTTGAATATTGAGAGACGCCTTCACTTGCATAATAGTCTCTCCAAAATCATCCAAATGAAGCACTAAAAACCTCAGTAAACTGAAATCACGAAAATCTGAGATATCTTCATATTTTTATTTCACCTTTCCCAAATAGAGTTGATATCAAACCCAACCAGGAGCTGAACTCCCTTGGCTAACACTCTTAATTTTAGGAATTTTGCAATTCACTGTATTCCCGTGTTCATTTGCTGATACTAATCTGGCCGCCATGGAGTTTGTCTTTGGCATTACCATCTTAAATTTGCAAAAAACTTGAATGAAGGCTTTGCTTTCAAATGCCACGAGTATGGTATTATATTCTTATGTTCTTCATACTTGAAAAGGAATATTATTGCTTTAAAAAACCAGTGTTCATGACCTATGACTTCAAGTATTATGATGAATATTCCTTACTGACTTTTTATGATATTGAAAGATCTCGGTTAGACTGTAAGGACAGTGAGTATTAGAGGCTATCATGAAAGGTTCTTATTCTTATTCCATATCCTCATATTGCTATGATTTGTCACCATCATCATATTTCAAACCAGAGTTCATTCTTGGTATCACAGTCTCCTTTTCACTTCTCAATTGATATAGTGAATTCAATGTGTATCGTTGTTCTTTTCAAAACACAATAACTATCCACTGAGGACTGTATGTGGTATTTTGCTTGTTTTATACATGCCCATGAATGAATAACATTTGTTGTTTCCTCATGCATATATGATCATGGTATTCTACTCATATGTTGTATCTTTTAATCATGAATGAAGAATCTCCCTAGTACCGTGACTGCACTTTTAGAACCTTGTCATGCTACATGATACTTTGAAACTTTTAGTAACTTATCTATATCCGCATGAAACAGGGTACTCTTCATACAAATGATGGTCTACTCCTGCATTATAATGCCTTGTTTATGATCAAGGATGCTTTCCCAGCCTTTAATGACTGTCTTTTAGCTCTGATCTTCATATAAATTAAGGTTGCTCCTCCATGAAGTGATTGTCAATGGTCTGCTTCTAAAGTTATAAAAACATTCCAATGCTCAAATATTCTATTTCTCTTTAATGCAAAGAGGCTCAATACTTCATTTAGATATAAAGAAAAAATGTAAAGTAGAGCTGAACAGAATATGAAATTGATGAGTGCAACATTGATGATTTTAATGGTTGTTATCAATATTCATGAAATTCGTATGAAACTTGTGAGTATATCCTTCTTGATATGTCGAGCTCAACCCTTGTGGGAGCCCTTTTTACTCCACATATCTGATAAAATGATCTTGAACATGATGAACCTGTTCCTGCACACTGAAACAAACATGTTAGCAAAATAAAAGAAGCTGAAAGCTTCCATTGAATCAACCTTTTTCCTCTTGATCTTTGTAATCATCTGATGGATACCTGATCTATTGTATTCTATATTTATGTTGGTAGCGTAGGTATATGATAGGATTTTATTTTCCATTGCTCTAACAACATCTCCCTCAACTTGCAGGTACATTGGAAATGGAGCTAGACCTGGAACTGGCGTCACAACATTCCTCAGCTTGTCAACGATTCGTCATTCCAGGCAATGACGAATCACTTTCTACCCTATGCTTCCTCTACTTTCAGTTGTATATTTTTATTTTGCTCATGCACCCTTTATTTGATTGTAAAAATCAAATTAAGTTACTCCCACGGCTTGTGTGGGATTTAGCATTTTTACAAAATGAATAAAAGCATTACTATGCAAATTTTCTCAATTTTCTATTTTAAATGTTTGCACAATAAAACTATGATTCATATGTAAGATGATCTCAATGATGATCAACGAACACTTCATCAGCAAAACATGAAAATTTTAGTACTTATAAATGATGAACTTCGTTCAGCTCTACTTGTTTGAGCTCGAAGTTAAAAATAGGTAACAGTAACATTTGCTTCCAAACACTCTAAAGTACTTCACAATAGGAATCCTTCCATACCATAGCTCATAAGGAGTCTTTGTGTTGTTAGCTTTAGCTTGAACTCTGATAAGTATGTAAACAATAGTATGAATAACTTCTCTCTAATAAACTTCTGGTAGATTTGCCTCTTTCATCATAGTCCTTGCAGCTTCTTGAATAGTTTTGTTTTTCCTTTCAACAACTCCATTATGTTGAGGAGTTTTAGGGGAAAACAAATGACTCTTTATTCCATGAACTTCACAAAACATGTTAAACTCATTGGAGGTGAATTCACCACCTCTATTAGACCTTAAGTGTTTTATTTTCAAATCCATTTCATTCTCAACCATAGCTTTAAATGCCTTAAATTTATCTAGTGCCTAATATTTCTCTCTAAGAAAAGTAACCCATGTCATTCTAGAATAATCATCAATCAAAAGCATAAAGTACCTATCACCTTGTATAATTCTCACCCTTGTAGGACCACAAATATCTATATGCACTAATTCCGTAGTCTAGTAGTAGATTGTTCCATTCCCTTAAATCTACTCCTTGTTTTTTTTCCAAATTGACAATTCTCACATATAGCATTGATAGGTTTTGTGATTCTAGGTAAATCTCTGACAACATGAACCAAACTAATTCTTGCCAAATTATCAAAATTCATGTGACACATCATCTGGTTCCATAACCAACTATCATTAATTTGTGACATAAAGCAATGGTCATCAACACCATTAAGTTGATAGATGTTTCCATATGTTCTGTTACCTATAGCAATCACAGTTTCAAACCCTTTTTGGATCTCACGTGCTTCATCCTTAAACACAAGATTCTACCCTTTGCTACAATTTTTTCCAACACTCAAGAGATTGTGTCTTAATCCCTTAACATAGTAAACATTGTCAATATTATGCTTTTCATCAAAATTGATTGAACCAATTCCATAAACCTTAGCTATTGAATCATCTCCAAACATAACTAATCCTCTATCATACTTTTCAAGTTTAAAAGACTTACTTTTATCTCCAGTCATATGATTAGAGAAAAAACTATCAATAACCCAGTAATTATTATATTCTTTGACATGAAAAGCAGATACCAAAGTACCTTCAACCTTATCCTTCATCTCTGGAACACTTTCCTTCACACAACTTTCAAGGTTAGCAGAACCAGATTCTTCTTTTATAGCCAAAAATAGACATTCATTATCATCAAAATCTCTATAAATAGATTTATCATCAGAAATACCAGCATCTTCTCTCACATAGTAAGCTTTCCTAATCATCTTTCCTTTATTTCCCTTGTTCTTATTTTTTATAGTTGTCTTTGGACATCTAGAAGTATAATGACCTATCTCACCATGGCTAAAACATTTGAAAGGTAATTTACCTTTGTACTTACCGGTGCCCTTTTTCATCCTTCTCACAAAGTTAGCTTCCAAATCATCAAAATCTTCATCACCTGAATCTTCAACCTTCTCTGATTTACTAGCCCTGAAAGAAGTCTCTACTTTTGTACCTTTGTTCATTTTTCTCATTTCAAATGCAGTCAAAGTACCAATCAACTGATCTTTGGAGTAATTATCAAAATCAATTGTTTCCTCAATAGCAGATACCTTTTCACTATAATAATCCAAAAGAGATCCATTAAATTTCTTCACCACTTTACATTCTTCAATTGTTGCTCCAACATCTCTCATATTACTCACTAGTTCATCAACTCTTTGAATGTAGCCTTTAATTGTTTCATCTTCAAACATATGCATCATTTCAAATTGTTTCTTCAAGTTTTGCAAGTTTTCTTGCTTGACCTTTGGATCTCCTTCATAGATGCTTTGTAACTTATCCCAAACTTCTTTAGCAATTTTCAAACTCATAACTTTAACTAATTTAGTATTTGACAAACTATTCACAATAATAAATCTTTCCTTAGCATTGATCTCGTGCACCTTGATTTCTACACTTGTACTTGGACCATTTTGAGGTGGAGTATATGTATCCTGATAAGCCTTCTCAATCTCATATCCTTGAGTAGACGAATATCCTTTCATCTTTCTTTTCTAGAATGCATAATTTGAGCCATCGAATCTAGGATATTCCAAAGGAATCTCGTTCGCCATCCCAGATCTACTTCAAGCAGTTAAGCTCTTCTCCAAGGAACCTTGCTCTAATACCAATTTTTTAAATGAACAAGACAACTAAGAGGGGGTGAATCAGTTGTAGCAAATTAAACCTTCAAAACCCTCAACAATAATTAGATCCACAAGCATTCATTAAACCCTTATTCTATTAAATTGATTAAACATGAAATACAGATAATAGAAACTAAAATCACAACACCATACACATGAGAACACCAAATTTACATGGAAATCCCAATGATGGAAAAATTGTGGTGAGGATTATCTCACATATAAGTAATAGAAAAACTGGTACAAAGGGGCTCACTGCCAAAATAGGACACATTATCCAAAAAGGCTCACAATCAAGGCTCGTTGCCATAGAAAGAATACAAGAAGATAGAAAAATAATGTTACACAAAGAAAACAATTCTCAATGCAACAAGGATTTCACCACAATTGCTCACACACTTTCGCAGTCTCACATGAAATATTTTGGATGCCTTCAACTCACTACCTTCAAGAACCCTAACATGAATTTCACACTACTCTGCTCAAATTCGCATCACATACACTTCATTCACATCACTCTTCACATATATCTTGCTTCTTACTCTTTCCTATACCCTTTTGCATCAACACCATACATATTTATATCAAGCTTTACCTCAAAAACTTTCTCCAATGTCGGACATTAGCCATTATACATTCAAATTCAAAATAGGTCGACACCTAGACATTCCCGTGGTGGATAGGAATGAAAGGTGACCTACATAAATCCTTAATTAGGACCCAAATAGATCCCAACACACTTCAACATGCTTCCACAAGCCTCACATGTAGTTTTAAACACAAGGTTGACCAACACCCGTTAAAAACACCATAGACATTAAGTACACACTTCCTTAAATTAAGATGAAGGTTCTAAACAACATAATTAACTTGAACTCAATCTAGAACAATCCATGAACTACTTAAGATTCATCAAACACTTCATCCAAGCTCGCATCAACAAATACTTTAACTTAGGACAATTGAGAACCCTTACTTGCATACTAATAAATGAAACTCTCATTGTACTGCACAAAATCAAGTAAAATCAAGTAAAAACTTGAATACAAAAAGATTAAAGCATTATAAGCAACTTCCCAAATCTGCACAACTTTAATCCAAATCGAGGAGAAATGTGGAGCAAATACATTTCTCCCAGACAACATAAAACATCTCTAAACAATTGGTTCACACACTAGTGAAAGTATCTCACACTATACAATGATACAGAAACCCAAATTTTGAATATAGAAACATCTGTCAATCTTGAATAACCTGTAAGATCTGCATAGGCATAGCATCAACACAGAATGAAGCACAATACTGGAGCACATTATGAACATTTGCACAACATAGTTTACTCTATTTATTAAATTTTCTCAAAAGCACTTGGAAACCAAGTACCAGAGACATCAACTCAGCTCATTACTTCATTCCAACTCATCTTCAGACTCTACAACAAAAGAATAGCTCCATATACTCACAACACTTCCTCAAGGTCTCAACTACACATGCACAACCTATTTTCATCTTTTCCACAATTTTCTCAATATCCTCAACATCTTCATCCCATAGTTGACATCAATGACAACACCGGTCACCGAAATTCCTATTAACATCAATGAAAACACCATCATTCTTGCAACAGTAAGGTCTTCTTCTTAGGGAACATCGTGTCTAATGTCTCCAAGAGAGGACAAGTCAAGAGTAAAAGATTTACAACTTAGGGAATGCAGTGCGTCACATCACCACTAAGAGGAAATTCACCTGCTGAGAAATATTTCACTCTTGGAGGACATCAAACCCAATGACACCACGAAGAAAAGGACGTATCGCAAGAAAAAATAATTACACTATGAAACATGAAAAATGTCGAAAGATATCATTAATGTTTCCTCCCACTTTAAAGTGGTTTCTAACACCATTGTTGTGAGCAATTTCTTTAAAGTATCCAATGTTCAATCCTAAGATATGAGAGCTTATTTCAAAAGCCCTATTCCAAGTCATATTCCTCTGAAATGAAGCTACGTCATGAAAAGGAAGGAGGGGTTACCCCTAAAAATACATAAGGGATCTATGGATTCAAGGTCAATAAATATTTGGTACAATGTGGTTATAGAGCTCGGAAATGTCATTATTCCCCAAATACTCATAGGACTGGAAGAATGGAAAAAAAAGATCAAGAACAAAGAAAAAGCCTTCGGGTCAACATGGAAGAGACCTAAATTTCTCAACGCCTTGTGTCATCCCCAAAAGGAAAACATAAGACAAGTGAAAAGATAAAATATTAATGACATATAGAAGAATGTAGGTACATATATAGGAATGCACAAAAAAAGAGAGATACATCAAACAAAACATTACAGGGGATCACATTACGCACATGCAATCAAATAAAGAAACATGAAAAAGAAAATGAAGAAAAATACTAGTAAGGCGCATGCGAGTCAACCTAGCAAGTCATCCACATCCCAATCTCAGTCAATATATATGGAAGGCAGAAAACTAGCCCAAGGGACAACATCAAGTGCCAAAACTAGGACAAGGCTATCTAACCCCTTACCCCCACTAAGTGCATGACAAGGATGAGTCAAGATAAGTGATGAGAATGAGCTCCTTGTGATAAAGAGAATGATTTGCAATGAATGTAAAATATGTAATAGTGAAGATGTTATGATCCTACAACTATTACATGGCAAGGAGTAAAGGGAATACTTTAAGTCAAGATGGATCCCTAGGGGATCTATATTTCTCCAATATTACCTTTAAAACATGACAATTATCAATGTGATGTCCAAAGAATCTATGATAAGAAGAATATGGTATATTTTGATAGGTTTTATATTCAATTATATTTTCACATTTAGGTGGAAATTCAATTAGTTTCTGATGTAGAAGGGTATAAAAGATATTCTCAGTATTGAACATTTGTAATGGACATAGGAAGTTGCAAGAATGTCATACAGCTTTTGAAGCTAAATTCTTTGATGTGCATGTAGTTTCAGTTTATTTTTTTGGTTTGATTACTATGTTTTCATCACTTTCTTCCTCTAACTGTAAACCCTTGCCTTTTTTAGAAAAGTATGTGTTAGGAGTAATAAAGCGATCGGAACTTATAGTTTCTTTTCTATTATGCATGGGAAATGTGGTTGAGGAGGAGGAAAATTTTGTTGAATGATATGGAACAAGGAGCATATGAACTCTATCCCTTCTTTATGTTTAAGCATCGTTTGTATGTTCCCAATGAGAGGAATGGCATTACCATCAATAGGTTTGGTTCTCACAAAGTTTTGTAATTTTTTAATTCTTCATCTATCCTCCTTATGTTTTTTGGCTAGATATTAGCAATATAATGCACATTATTTGTAGGAAGGGAAGTCATTGGAAATGAGGAATGCATGTTATGATCCGTAGGGGGTTGATTATCAACACTATTAGAAAGAGAATTAGAAAACCCAAGATCCACGATGAATGGTGTATCACGAGATAACATGAGTCTTGAACTACATCTCAAAACAGTATTGCTAATAGGAAACCAAGTTGTAAAGCTCATACAAGTTTCACAAACTCAATGTCAACCCAAAAATGGAAAGAGGGTAAGATGCAATGCAATGACCTAGAATGCAATATGTAAATGCAATTTTCAAATTCTAAACAAGGTAATTTTTTATTACACTACGCAAAAACCTGAAAATGAAGTCTTGTAAATGCAATTTTGAAATCACACAATGCACTAACTTTGTCAAATTAAGCTAGATATGATCAAATTGATGAAATAGAAATTCTGTAAACAGAAACAAAAATCTGAAAACAACAAAAAAGAATGCAGAAATGAATGTTTTAATGCCCAAAAAATTAGAATGTGACCTTGATCAGGGACTTATTCACCCTAGGGTGAATGGGTCCTAAGTGAGGGTTTTGAAACAATTTTTTATATATTTATGAGTTAAATTTAGTGGTTTCTAGATTCTAATCTGATACAACAAGTTTCAGTTTTTATTTTCTGTGAATTTAATGTTGAATGCAAATGCAAAATCTGACAAAATGACAACCTAGAATACCTAATTTCATATGCGATTTTGTTTCAATTTTCAAATGCAAATGAGTATGATGTAATTCTATGTAAATGATATGAAATATTGATTTTTTTTTGTATTTTTCAGATTTAAAGAATGCAAACATGCAATTCTAAAACCCTTAAATGAAGTGAAAATTTATTAAAAATTAGACACCCTAAATGAGACTCAATTCAATGCAAAGAGATGCAAATGAACGCAAGATCTAAACATGGGGTGAAAGAGGACTCCAAAATCAAAAAATGCAATGATCAAAGTCAGGTTCACCAAAATGAAACAAAGAAAAATGAAGTTCAATTACAATGGAATAATGGAAAATAGGGGTATGATGAACCTATTCTTCTAATTTCATTCAAGGAAATGAGATCCAAAAAAATGAAATGACAATCAAACAAAAGATGAGTCAAATCAAGGTATGAATCAGCAAATTTCCTATCTATGGAAGGAAGGGGGTATGAACTAAATAACACTTTGGGGAGAAAGTTTAAGACCATCAAACAAACTCCAAAATGAAAGTTATAAAATGCAAATGAATAATAGTAATCAAATCTGATAGAAACAGTAATCAAAATGTAGATATGGAAAGGGGAAAACAATTTTTACCTTTCACCAAAATTCACCTTTTGAAGCTCACTGAGGACTCATTCACCCTATGGCGAATGGGTCTTTCCTAGGGTTCCAAAAAAATTCTTTCTAGTTTCTCTTCTACTCAGTTTGCACTCCCAATTAATTTTAGGTGTTCACTGTCGGACAGCTGAAAATAAAATCTGTAGAGGAGTTTTTGTGATTTGATAACTTTTCTTGCAACTTTATTCAATTTTTCTCCTCAAAGTATTTTCAACCTAAAATCTGCAATCACACATCAAAGAGAGAAAAATGTTGTTTTTTTAGGGAATGGGGGTTTCCTTGGTCAAACCCCGTTTTGGTAATTAAACCTTGAAATGAAATGAAACATAAAAGAAGGAATGATGAATGAACACCTCTATGAAAAAACTCACCAAACCTTATTTGAAACCTTGGATAACAAATCTACAAACTAGCATGAAGTGGCCTCAATGAATGTAGATCTTGTTCATGAAACTTTATGTGAAACAATTCCTTTGATATGCTTGATTAGATCTTGAACACTATATTAGCTCAACAACATGCATGATGCAAGACATCTTTGATATGACAATGGAATCTTGATTGCTGCAATAATCTTCAATATATATATCCTTGAATTCCTTGAAAATGCTCTTGAAGTGCTCCTATAATGCTCTTGTAAAAATTGCTTGATCTCATGAAAATTGCTTAGTATTTTAGGATGAAACATAGTTAAAAGACCTCTTATTTATACATATCTTAACATTAATTCCTAAAATTAAAAAATCACAAGCCAACATTGAATTGTGGATTTGAAATCATAAAATACCATCAAAAACATATTTAAAAGGGGGTCCTAGGTCTAAGTGAGGACCCATTTTCCATAGGGTGAATGGGTCCTAGGCCACTTACCTAGGACACACATTTCTCAGTGTTAAACATTATGTTACATCAATGTCCTAGGTCTAAGTGAGGACCCATTCTCCCTATGGAAAATGTGTCCTAGGTAACTTACCTAGGAAACTATCCTAGGTAACTTACCTAGGACACACATCTTCCAAAGTTAAGTGTTGTGTAATAAAATTTATGAATGCCAGGCTTTATCCCTCAGAAAATTCATTTAATTAGGCTTCGATTTAAATTAAATGGGACAATTAAGGAAAATTAAGCTCAATCAATTAATAAATCCCTAGATTAATGTGAAAGTGTAAAGGTATACTTTACAACACCAAAAATAAGGCACAATTAAGTCCATTTTATTTAAAAGGGCCCTAAACTTAATGTGAATATGAAAAATATATTACAACACTAATTTAAGGTATAATTAAGCTCATTTTATTATTAATTATTTCCAAATTAAGTGTGAAAAAGGGATACTTTTTCCTACACTACAAATATCATGGTCACTCATTCATTTGTTTAGGGTTTTGTAGCAACCACTTGGTGCCCCTAGCCTCAAATACCATGATCCATTGCATCAAGGTAGTTGTGAGTGCTTATGGGGTTTCTCTTTTTGTTGGATTTGTACATTTAATTTTTCCACCGTGAAGTTCCTTTTGTTGGTAACATTGTTATGCTTCATGTTGTAGGGTTTAGTGGCTCAAATTTCTTACCTTTATTGGGTTTTCAAGCCTCATCTATTATGTGGATCCTTAAGTATTTTGGAGGACTATTCCAAGGGCCCATCATACCACGTGGGAATCCTCCAAGAATCTTTCAATGTCATCCACCTCATTTTCAATTTGATTGGTCATTTTCATATAGGTGCCCCAACTAGGCTCCTACCTACGGATTTCAAACTAAACTAATGCATGTCAATCTCTTGTTTGGATCAATTTGGTTGAAAACTTATCCCTTCGTATTAACACCATGTGGGATTATCAAAGGTAGTCTATTATCACAAGTAGGTGTTATTATTATGTTTTGGGTACCCATCATATAAATTAGTATCCTCACAATCATTAGCTATTTGAAATAGGTTCCATGAGATTGGGAGAAATATACCAATCAAATGAAGGTATGAGAGGTTAGTTGGAGGCAATCTATCCTTGGGGTCTTATCAATACTAACATACTTGAGGGTTCCTTACATAGAATTAATGGGATGATGGTGTAGGAGAAGAGATAAAATGGAAGTGGAAAAATAAAAGGTGAGAGAGTGTCCTAAAAGGATTTATTTTATGTTAATTTTATCAAAATATGTACTACTCTAAATCTACACACCACTATTGAGTATGAGTTAGAAGTGGGGTGAAATATATTTGTCAAATGTGGCCTACATGTACATATATTATCATTCTTACATGGTAGAAGCTAGTGGAATGGGGGATGTCTAGAGGACCACCCTCTTAATGAGAAAGAAGTGCCCTAGAATTGGCAACAATGTTCATTTGTGGTAATGTTATTGAGTTGATTTGGCCATTATTTTTACAAGGAGCTCACTTAGTGATAAATGATAGTGTTGATTTATGGTGTGCTAGTTTTAATATGGAGGTGAGCTCTATCGAACCTCAAAAAAATTATTTGATGGTAATCCTTGTGTGATTTGGCACATCATTTGTACAAATTATGTTGAGCTCATATTGAGCATTGATGAGGAAAGCTTCTAACTAGTCTTTTTCTATTTCAGTTGTTTTTTACAAAGGTTAATTATATTTATCATTTACTATTGGTCTCTTCTTATGTATGTTACAAGATGAGGGCTTGATATTGGACTTTATCTTGGTCAATTACTTATAGTTACTCTTGAGTTTTTCAAAGATCATTTAGGATGGACTTTACACAATCTGCTCTAACCCCAAGACACGTGAACCTAAAAGTGGGAAAGAGAAGGGATGAGTGTGACACATTTTAGTGTATTATCTTGAGCTCTACATTTAACTTGTCTTATTTGATTGATTTTGATTCACTTGATTTCTTTGTTTACTTTTGTTCTTGTCTTGTTTGCAAGGGTTTGTGAGTTGAGTTGAGGTTTTTGTTTCAATTTTTCAATGTGTTTAAACTAATGAAATGAATAATTATGATTGAACTAAATTTTATAGTGTGCCATTTTTTTAATACAAGAAGTTAACAACTTATTTATATCTTATGTTTTCCCAAAATAGATAATGTGACTTGATTAGCTATCAATTTAACTAAATACAAGGGTGATTCTAACTAACTAAATAAATAAACAAATGAGTATTCTAGTTATTATTTTTCTTTTTTATTATATTTTTTACAAATAGGTGTTCTATATGCATTTTACCTTGACATGTGTTCACTAATTTGAAAGTTATTTTTTTTATTGATTGATTCTATTGACGATGTTCATTTTTAGAAATAATGTAATACTAAAATGAAACTAAGATGTATAAATTAATCTAGACTAATCAAATACAATAAAATAAATAAATCCTACCTAAACAATAATAAACTTAAAATATAACGAATAGTGTCACAGTTGGATGGACAAGACAGATAGCAAAGCCAACACAGTTCACGCAATAAAGCACATTGACTCAATATAATGGCCCAACATGGCAATAGTCATCTTCCATTTTATGCATGGAATAATATGTATGGGATCTATTGGGACTTAAAATTTCATGTAAATTTTAGGTCCCCATATTGAAAAAGAGGATTTTAACACTCAAAAATTCAAGCGTAAAAGCAATCTCAGGAGCACATTTTGAAAAATTATAATTTTGGATCTGTTCAATTTCAAGTGAAATCACTTTGTAGACATGTTCATTTATCATATTTGAGTGTCTCTGCAAATTTTTAGCCTCATACGATCTGATTTGACAAAGTTTTGAAGCAACAAGTTGATGGGTTTTCTAGAAAATCTACTATCAGCATAGTGGAATCTGTTAAAATGGTCAACTTTGAGGGTGAATATTAAGAAAATGGATTATGATAATCACAAATATATTGGTGCCTTCAATTCTCTACACCAAATTCTACCTCCATGCCAATTTTTAGGGTGTTTGGACTTCATTTGGTATTTTTTCAAAATCAAAATAAAATGAGTTTTACACAGTTTGACAGGTGCATTTTTTAAAAAAATGCTGAATGGGCAACTTTGAGTGTTAACAGTTTTCAGTCTGGATTATTTTGTGCTAAATCATCTAGTAAACATGCTCCCCTATCATGGCTCAACATACTGGTGCATTTTCATGGCTTTTCGACATCATTTGATCAGTTTTCAAAAGCCATTTTGGAGGCTACCTGGCTCATTTTCTTCACTGTGCAGCAAAGAAAACGTTCATTGGCAAGACAGGTTTGAGGTCTTGCCGAATCTGCAAGACATATTTGAGGTCTTTCTGAATCGGCAAGACATGAATAAGTTTTCAAATGTCTTGGCGACTTCATATGTCTCGGCGATATCTACAAGACATATTTGAGGTCTTGCCGAATCGGCAAGACATGAATGAGTTTCAAATGTCTTAGCAACTTCATATGTCTCACCGATATCTGCAAGACTCTTGGCGATATTTGCAAGACATGAATTTTTTCAAATCTCTTGGCGACTTCATGTGTCTCGGCAATATCTACAAGACATGAATGAGTTTTTCAAATGTCTTGGCGACTTCATATGTCTCGGCAATATCTGCAAGAGTGGTTTGATGTCTTGGCGATATCTGTAAGACATGAATGATTTTTTCAAATGTCTTGGCGACTTCATATGTCTCGGCGATATCTGCAAGAGTGGTTTGATGTCTTGGAGATATCTGCAAGACATGAATGATGTCTCGGCGATACAATCTTCCTACAACAATTTGAATTGACAAGACTTTTTGATATCGATGTAAGATAAAATAATGCTTCTTGATGCTTTATGTCACCCAGATGTGAATATGTATGGTCATAATGCAAATGAAAAATTGAACAAAATATGCTTATGGTGGAAGTCGATAATACTTTGAGGAAAAATAAATTTTATTCATTTTATCAGGGGATTTAAAAGTGGAGAATTATTTTATTCATGAAAAGCATAAAGGGTAAAAGATTATGAAATATTTGCACTAGAAGGAAAGATATGTTTTACCAAAGGTGTAAGAGTGCTTTGGGAGGTAAAATATTTTTATGGAAGAATTAACCAATTAGGTTATTATTTTACCTAAAAAATATTTTCATGTGAAAGCGTAAATAAATCAATCTTCATCAAGAGGACAAAATGGGATAATTATTTTTACCTGAAGGACATATTGGAGATACATACCGGTAAAAGAGTAAAGTGAAGATTTCCAGCAAAGGAAGATTATTGAATTAATTTTCACAGGGGACAAAGATAACGGAGATTAAAATATTTTAATTTTCCAAAAGGGGCAATTAATTAAATATTTTATTTGTCGATGATAACTGGAGAGTTGCACCAGACGGATGTTGTGAAGAGTCACAACCCTAAAGAAACAATGTATATATGTACAATAAAATCATGTCATTAAGGGATAAGATTTAGGATAAATAAGTAGGTTAGGTAGTTGGATAGGGTGAATTGTTGCCGAAATAAATATCATGTTGTACATTGTAAAATCTTTTAAAATTATATAATGGAGAAAAATACATTTATCCAGTGATCCAATTATGGTGTCAATTGTTTGTCGAATTTATTGAAAACAATATCTGGTTGTCTCCAAGGTTGTCATTTCTTAATTATTTAAATTGAAATATCAAGGATATTCTTCAACTTATCAAAGCATACTTGTTGTTCTTGTGTGGTTCAATTAATTGGTTCCTGCAAGACAGGATTAAATCCTTTTGATTAATCACAGTAATTTGGAAAAGGACATTTGGATCATTAAGAAGAATTTGATAATTATACTCTTGCACGTTTACACAAGCTGTAATAGTCACAAGTGCCAAAAAAATTGAATTATAGCCATTAAGTAAGTCACCCATTATACAAATCTTGACTCCATTAGCCCAACAGAAGTAGGCACTGGTCACACCATTCACATCTTAGAATTTTATAAAATCTTATTAAAACATTCACATTTCAAGTTCAATATTAGGAATAGGAGTATTCAGTAAGCTTTCATCTATTACACTTTGTTCCATCGTAATAGATCCATCAATTTAGTCAATTCATACAACTTTAAGTCTGCTTTATTCACATAGGTACACCCGCCTAGGTTTGGCAGCACCTAAAGAGTAGAAGGTTCAAACCATTTGGCCTTGTTTGTTACCCTAAAACATACCAAGAGTTTGGCAACCTCTTGAGGTATTTTGCCTACGCTTTTGAGAGCTAACAGGATCTACCCCCAATTAAAGGTATAACTTACCTTATAAAAAAAATTTAAAAAAAACCCTTAAAATATAGTGATGAAATGTCAAAGATCTAGAAAATATGGAAAATACATTAATCTATTCTACATGATGTTCTATTCTATTTTGTTGAAGTGGACTAATATAACTTGTAAGTAAAATTTGAAACATAACACTTGGGATATTCACAGCCCAATATGTTTTATGAAATACTCATGGTATGTGTGTCCTTAGTGGTTCAACTTCTATAATATTCTCTCCTCTCTGATCTAGGGTGATCTACTTGATGGAATAAGCAAGGAGATGAGAAATTAAAATAAGAGGGAAATGGTAGGGATTGTTTCAGTTATTGTTTTGAGAGCTTTGAAGCTTTAAAATGACTATTTGGAGAGCCTAGATGTTGTGTAGATCATGGATTTTGTAATCAAGTCTTGGAATTTTACTTAGAGACCTATAGAATTGACTTTCTAACTTACTCAAATGACTATGACAAGAGGAAAAAAATTGAATTCTTGCAAGAGGAATCCAAGAAGAAAGAAATGACACCTTTTGTGAATCCATTTGATCGTGTATAAGTAGGATTAAATTTAAAATTGGGGGGCTTAGGGGGTTGAAGAGTTGACAAAATCAAGTACAATCACTATTGGGTTATGCTTAATATCAAGTCCAAATATGGTGGAAAAATGATCAAAATTAGAAATTTCATGTGTCAATCAAAAACATCAAGGTTTCCTCTTTTACTATTGTAAATAATCCCTTTTTCCAAGGTAGCTCACTTATTTTACCCTAAAAATATGCACAACCCATGACTAAAATAGGTGGCTCTACCATTTGAAGAATAAACTTATATCTTTTGTGATTTAGGAAGGTACGAGGGAGTTATATTCACACCATGTGTGTCATGAACTAAAGTATTAAATCATCATCAAACTATATCATGTATGCCTATACAATTTTAGTCAATTACAATCCCGTTATACCTGAGCATACCATTTAATCCATTCCATGTTTAAAGAAGATAATGCCTTAACTATCCTTCTATAAAATTAAATAAATAATCTAGACATAGGGATTTGTAAGGTAGATAACACTTGATTTCAAAATATGGTGCCCCTTGTCTTGGTTGCAAGTAGTGGTCCTAGGGGTCCAAGGGAACTTGTTATTTTGGAAGCCAACAAATAGGGATTCTATTGGGGAGAAAGCCTATGTTGTGACATTCCCTCTAGGCTATCAATTGTTCAAGACTCTAGAATAATAGAAGAAGGCCCAAATATAGTTCTATGTTGGTGGTTTCTAATGTAGCAAGGATTTTCTCTTTCAAAGAGGTGGCAACTTTGTTGTAAAAAATCAAGCTTCTTGTTATTATCAAACCTATTGTCATGATTCAACAATATTATCAAATACATGCAACAACAAATTTAACATACATATATTTTTATTTTCTCTCTTACTCAGAGAAAGTTTCTTTCATGCTAAGAAACACCTATTTGTAAAGGATCTAAGTTATTTTTTTTGTTCTTTTATGAATCCTTGTAAGTCATGGATCTTTTTTTCTAAAAGCTACACTAGGCTTGTTACTTCCTATGTAGCCTCTTATGTATTAAGATATAGTTTCTATTATGATTATGACAATCAGGATTTCTATAATGATGCCTCTTCTAGTTATACTAGTAACTATATTGTGCCCTTCATTCAGTACCCAAGCCTAAATGCATCTAGGAAAAATCAAAATTAACTTACAAAATAAACTTCAAAAATATATAAATATGATTGAAATTAGTTTTCATTCCAAGGCCCAACTTGTAAGTTCCATAAAAATCAAAATACTAAACCTCATAGTATCCTCCTTGATAGTGTAAAAAAATAGTTAAACCTCTCTTAGGAAACATATAATATGAAAACTATTCTAGGTGAAGTGTACAACCAAATTCCTAGGTTTGATGGGCTTTCTGGTGTATAAGGTAATTCACATTTGAAAGCATTTGAAGATTCTGTGGAGGAATCTTGGTTTGGCTAGGAAGACATATGGATGAGATTCTTTGTTATGTTATTGTATGGAGGTGCAAGGAAATGGCTTAATAGTTTTCCTAAGAATCATTTTCTTCTTGAGAGGATATTTTTATCCTTTATTGAGGTATAAACATGTCAAATAGACTCTACTACTATTTTCCACAAACTTGCTGACATTAAAAACTAAGAGGGTCAATTTGTTTTTTATTTTGATCATAGGATTGTTGGTGATTTTTCTTGCATCCCAAAAGATTTTAGGCTCAATATATCAGTATGTATTAAATTATTCTATGAGGCCTATGAGTTTATCTTGTGTTTAGTTCCCAAGGAGATCAAGCATACTAGCTCACAACAATCCTATTGATGGGTTGTATTTTTTATGGGATATGAAATGAATTTGTGAGGAACTTGTTTTTATAATTTTTATTTGTAATGATGGGATTTAAAAAAAAAAAAACCATCTTGAGGATGTCCAAAGTGTCATTGAGGCTTGTAAGGAAGATAGTAAATATGCTTTCTCTCTTGGGGCTAAGATATGTGATGTTATACCTTGTGATAAATATATGAATGACGAAGTGCATGTACATACAAATGTTTAATGAAATAAATTAGATCTTGGGACTAATAATGTTGTCAGTGTGCATACAAGTGCTTGAATAGAAGAATAAGAACATAGAAACCTCCATGATGTTGTTCTTGGATTTGTTATATGTGAGAGTGATGATCTACAAGGAATTTATCTACTATAGGTGCTTGTTCAAATGATGGTAGGGTAGAATATTATATCAATGAGTTTTTATAATTACCAAAAGGAAGATATATGAAATGATTTGCAAGTAGATGGCATTGGTAATGAGTATGAGGTTGGTTACTTTATTTGAGAAAAGTTGTAATATAGTGTCTTGTGAAACTTCTTGTAATGATTATGATTCCTTCACCAATGTGGATAAAAATTTTGGTTTATACTTTTCCCAATCTCAACACTTATGAGGGTGGTATTGTCACATCTCAATTTTCCTTAGAGCCTGATATGATTGCACTTCATGTTTTGACTAATAACTTCAATGAAGATTCTAGGTTTGATCCAATGAAATAATTTGTTACAATCACACTTATTTTAATGGAAAGGGACTCATGTGGTTTTTTATAAGAGGGTGAAGATTATAATTTCCAAAATTTTCATTAATTTCGTAAGTCATTTAGCAAAGTACAATGAGTATGAAACTAACAGGAAAATTAGAGAGATGTGCTCTTTCACATGAGATGTCTCATGAAGATGATATTTGTGCTAACAATTTGATTGATGATTTATACCACTTATATGATTTAGACATGGGTGAATAGATAAGTAATTATGATATGAATACATACAAACTAACGAGTTGTCATTAGATTTTGTAATTTAATTAATTACCATTCTAACCAAGGTGGTGTCCAAGGTTGTTTGCAGAAGGATTTGAGATATCTAATCTATGCTAAATCTTATTAAAGTAGAGAATGCTTATGATGGGAAAAAAAATTAATTAGAAAGCATTTGAAAACTCTAATCTAAAAGATAATAGGGAATGTAACCCACAAAACCAAGGAATTTAATTGGAATGTTGCTACAAAAATGGAATTTCTTTAACCATTAAACTTCTAATAATAAAATAAAAACTATTTTATCCTTTTTTGTTTTTCAAAAGAAATATTTCAACATAGCATGAAATATTTTAGATTTTTATCTTTAAAGAAAGCTTTCAATGCAATGTAAAAGCAAGTCTATTCTAGAGCTATGAAATACATAACTCTTTACATAAACATATATTCACAAATAAGCACAATAAATATCATACACAATATAGATGATTGAAATGACACAAATAACATTGAACATATTAAACGCATTGAACACATTTAACATGTAGGCTAAAAAAATATATGAACACAAACTATGCAAACATAAACTCAATGAAAACTTAAAATCCTAATCTCTACGATGCACTTCCAAATCCTCAATTGAGTGGCCAAATCAATAGAGGTTTGAATTTATTCACTCACAAATTCATTAACAACATGCAATCGTACTTCTCACCACTAGATTCTTACTAAAGAACTTCTTTATTACTTATGTCTCAAAAATATCAAAAATTAAACGTGAAGAGTGTATTTGTTGATTAGCAAAAATGTATATATATAATACAACCTATTTCCTAGATTATGGAGTTATGGTGGCATGCCTTAATTAAAAAAAAATTACATAAATTTCATAAATAGTAAATTAGTTTAAATTTTTAAGATAACTATCATAAAACAAGAAATTTAAATTCCAAAGAACTATTGATTTTGTGGCACTCACAACTTCAATCAAAATAGGAGGCATTTCTCTCCAGAATTCCCCTCACAAACACAATTTGTGATAGTTCTGGAGATACTTTGGGGATTCCAAAGCTCTGCAAATGTAATGATCTAAAATTTCTCTCCTTGTGCATGTCCTATCTTTGTGAAAATTCATGTTTTGACACATGACCATTAGCATTAAGATCATCATTAGCATAGAAAAATTTGTGAGTATGCATACATTAATATTTAACTAATATTGCAATAGAATCATTATAATATCTTGTTAAATTAAGCATGATAGGGGTATATCAAGGGTGATAAGTGACTAATAAAGGATAATTTGGTTCTATTTCAAACATAAATTTTCATACTTTATCATAGACCACCAATTATCCATGATCTTGATAGGTGTATCATTGAGTATTGTGCCTTCCAATTTGATGAAAATTATGCTTTCATTATTAAGTAATACATTTCTATTCCTAAGACAAAGTATTTAGTTTGAATTGGATGCTTTCAAGTAACCAAGTGGGCAAAAATGTTTAGAGGAACTTGGATACTTGCAAGGAACTAAGTGGGCTATAATTTTTAGATGAAACTAAATGTTAGCATGTTTTGGCTCAACTTGACACACCTAAGTTTGAAGATTTTTTATTTTTACATGCATGAAAGTGTTTTCCTTGTGTAAATCAAAGTTCTTGAGGAATTGTTTTAGGACTAAAATAATGTGAGGGATTTGTCAAATATTATAGTATTGCAATCTTAAGAGGCAATGGCCTTCTTTCACATAACTACCTCAAAATTAATGTTGATGTGGTTATTAATGAACCAGCATTATTTTTCATTGATGTTCAAGGAAAATGTGACTATAAGGGTGAGTAAGGATCATGTTCGTATTTTTTACAAGTTTGTTACTTTGTTGATTCACATAGGTAGTATGAGCCTTGGTCTTGTGTCTTAGTGGTCCTCTCATGCATAGACATATGAATAATCTTATGTTGTCGATAGACATGAAGTCCAATATCAACTCAAAAGTGATAAACTCATTTATCTAGGTGGTGCTAAATAAAGGTAGAATAAATTATTCGGTTTAGTCATGGCCTTATGTCATAGGGTCTCTCTAAAAGGCTTAATCTATGATATATTTTTAATTTTCTTGTGGTTGTAAATAATTTCTTCACTCTTGTACCAATATGTCAGTTGTGGAAAGTCTTTAGTCTTATTCTTTATTTTAGTTCTTTGAGTTGTTTTATTTTATCATTATTGTGCGCCTTTTCTATACAGATCATTGTACATGTATGTTTGATTGTGTTATTTTATCTTTGTCCCCTTCATCCTCTTCCCCTATGATTTTGACTAATTTGTATCCTAGAGTTGTGTTGGATTCTCATGCATAAGGGATATGTGTCCCCAATTAGAGCCAATGTTAGCAACTCCCCCAAAAGTGAATTATTTTCATGTTTTTCATGTCCTACTTTTTCATATTATGATTACTAATCCAAGATAATTTCATGTTATCTTAGTTTGGAAGAACTTGTCTCTACATGCATTTACCCCATATGCTTAAATGGTGGCCAATAAAATAGTATAATTAGGTTGACCTAATAATTATAGGGTTTATTTACATACCCTCAATGGTTTTATCTGTGTTTTCATGGATTTTTTGGTTTTCCTTTGTGTCCTTATTTTTTCTATATGCATGGTGTAGACACTAAAAAATGTCTCGAATCATATCATACACTTGAACCGGGTATACTAACATCATTTCCTCTCAAAACCCATCCTCTTTTCACTTAATTAATTGAATTAGCCTAGCTAATTAATTAATTGCATCATTTTCATCTATTAACCTAACACATTTAATTAGGTTAATTCACCCCCTTTCACGCTAACGCTTCATCTCATTAAATTAAATAAATCAAACTATTTAGTTTAATTCCCTAAGTCTTCTTATTTAATTAAATAAACCTAAGTTATTTAATTAAATGTCATTTCACCTTTCACCATTCATTAAATTATTTAATTTAATGAATATCACTTTATTCCTCTAAATCCCCTAATTGCATGATTAAACCTTTGTTTAATTAACAATTATCTAACTAATCCAATTCCTCCCACTTGCAAAGGAATATTCCAAAAGAATATTCTTCCTTTGCACAATTTATTTTAGTTTTAATTAACTAAATAACCTTTTTCCTCACCCATGAGAATATTCCAAAGAATATTCTCTCTCCTCCAATCATTTGAAAAAGGGAATATTCTCACTTGGCTTCTTGAGCAAGCTAAACTTGAAACCTCTTGAGCAAGTTAACTTTTGACCTCTTGAGCAAGTTAACTTTTGACCTCTTAAACAGGTCAAAAGTGTGCTTGTTTGGAAGAAATGAGAACCCTTGATTAAATCTCATCTTGCATTCTCACTCGTTGATGAGAATCCATGATCCATACCTCCTCTATCTTTCATCCTTGACTGTTGATTGATCAACCCTTCATTTCTCATTTGTTCTCCTATAAATAGAACACTATTTGGAGACAAATGGATCCATCTTTCAATTACAAACTTATGATGTTGAAATCACTCATACTTTACTGACATTTATCATATTTTAGTTCATTTTTAGTTGCATATTAGTTTTAAGCTTCCATTAATGGCTTCCATGCATCCATTTTAGCTTGTTTATATATTATGGTTTGAATATTTTACCTTGGAATCCACTTAGATTAGCTTGGATTTTGCATACTTAGATCATTTTTAGCATAAAATCATGTTAATTTAGCTTGCATCATGTTCAATTTAGCATAAATCATGTTTTCATCCACATATCACAATGGTTTCATCGATTCTCTTCAATAGAATTGATTGAAACAAGCTCACTGATCACGGGATTGGGAAAGGGTCATTGTTCCACATCAACACGAAACCAATTCCAAAATAGGATAAGTTTCAAATTGGTTAGAGTAGACATTTAAATGCTTTCACAGTTTATAATGTTTAGTTTCAATAAATGTTTTAGTTTAACTTTCATTTGAATGATCTTGTTTAAGATTGAGTATTAGTGGCTCTGTTATGCTTCAATTCTTCATGGATCAAGCGTGATTGGCCCATACTGATATCCTTGATTGACATTTTGGTGGTAGAAAGAGGGAAAACCATCAATTTAATCGATTTCTATCTCGAATTCCATTCATTTTTTACTTTTGTAGGAAATAGCGACGCTCAACTTAATTTCAGCTACGCCCTTACAAGGCGTCACCATATAGTGACGCTATCGTCATTTCAAACAGCGACGCCTATTAAATGCACCAACATTGATTAAACAAACAACGACACTAATACTTTTTAGTGGTATCGAAGATATGCAAACGGCGACACCCAACCAAATCATGACGCTATTGTGCTCTCTGGTTTTTCTATAGAGTGGCGCCCTAGTTCATCAGATTGACGCTCGACAAAATTGTGACACTATCATGCTTTATATTCTTTCTATAGAGTGACATCCTTGTTCACCAAAGTGACACTATCGTAAATAGTGACACCCAATTTGGGTAAGAAGTATAACAATCATTTTTCAACATGCGCTTTAAATTTTTCTCGATTCATCAAATTACTAATGCACTTCTAACATTTTTCTGGTTGTTAGACTAATAGGGTTTTGTAGGTTGGACAACACAAAGCTAGAGTGAAGAAGCATTCTCATCTTAATATTTTATGATTGTAACAAACGTTTGATGCTTTGGGGAAATTATAACCCAATTTCTTATGCTTTTTACTTTTTGCTCTAGGACCTCACTAAATTTCATTTGGGTTTAAAATGAATGCTCAACCAGGACTAAAATTGAACCCTCATTTTATCATTATCTTTTGGGTTTTTAAATTGAACAAGGCAACTTAACATTTCGTTTGGTGCATAAAATGAATTCATCTTAGCTTTAGTCAGTAAAATGAATCAGTGTCTACTTTGTTGTGACACAATTGTAGTGTGTATCCAATCCCCTTGTGCTTCATGTGATCTTGGGTGAAGAGAAACACTCCAAGTGTACTTCATTGTTTGTTTGCACTTATAGTATGTATCCAATCCCCTTGCACTTCATGTGATCTTGGGTGAAGAGAAATACTTAAGTACACGTTTATGCTTTGTGTCACCCTTAAGAGAGGGCTTACTATGAGACACACCCTGCAATGAGAAACTCATAGGAAAGTTCTTACAAGCATGTTTACCAACGAGCTATATTAAAGGTTGAGAAATCATGAGAAAGTACCTTCTATCCTAGACTATATAACATATTGTACCTAGTACCATGCCTTAACTGGAATGGGAATGGTAGTAAGAGCCTTAAGTGGCAAAGTGGGCATGTATATGACTGGGTGTCCTTAGTTTGTTACTAAGAGCCAAACTGTTTAGTTGCCAAAAATCCTTAAATACTTGTTGGTGCAAGAACGGTTGTTCTGAAGCTGCCCCACATTTGTACTATTCATTGTTGAAATAGAAAAATCCTTAAGATCTTAGGATCTTTAGGATTTTGAGATTTGGTGGTCCCAAGAAGTATGTATCATGGATGGGAGCCAATGTCGCCAAATCTCTAACTGTTCACAATGTCTTAGTGTTTGGAGAAATCTGAGTGGGGACACAACAAGTATGGCCATTTCAAACCTAGGATTGTAAAAATGATTATGAGTTTATTTAATACATTGCTTGGTTCCAAAACATTACAAACAAACATTTACTATCTTCCTCAAAATTTCAAACACCTTGGCTTAAATATGGTTATCTTTTGAAAAAGCCTTGATATTACTATTTGTCCTAAGGATTTCTAAATATCTTGACTTATATCTTAATTCATATTTTCCAAAGACAACATAGGAAATTATGGCTTCAACCTAGTGACTCTCACAAAATGGACATTGTGAAAGTTATGATGTTTTTGACATAAACATTTAGTTTGAAAAAAATAATCAAGACAAGTGATTGCGGTAAAATAAATTCACTTAAGCAAGATAAATTGATAATTGAACCCCACATGACTTTTTGGAGACCAATTGCTCCAGTTGAACAACTTGATCTTGTAGGTGCTATCATTCAACCAAACTTTGAACTCATTAATGGAGAACAAACCGATCTCATTAGTAGTTTGAGAAGCTTCACTTTTGAAACAAAAGAAACACCTACCCAGTGGAGAAACGCAACAACAATCTTAGAAAAGGAAGAGGAAATTTTTGATATTGAGGTTGGAAGACCCATATTACTACCACCCGCGTGACAATAAATATCCTCCTTTCTTCCATAAACTTGAACTTTTTCTAAATGATCTCACGCAAAGTCAGGATCCCTAAAGTAAGGTCTGCAGGTCATCATTTCAAACATAGGCATCTTAGTCCTAAAGCTCTCAAGAAACACCTTTTGGAACTTCATGAAACTAGAACTAGGTTGTTATACAACTTCTACAAATGTGCTTTAAGGAACAATCCAAACTTGTATTCCTTCTATTACTGTTAGAATCCTAGTCTTTTCCAACATTTTAAATTTCTCACATAATCATTAAGTCTTTAGGAGTTGAAAGCTTTAGAGGTATAGCATTTTTCTCACTACCTTGGTCTTTTCAAACAAAGGTTCACTTTAGGTCAACATTGGGTCAAACATTTCACTCACCCCTCCATCAAATTCCATCCTTCACTTCACCAAACTTTGCAAAAAGTTTGAATACACCAACACTTTGTGACTTAAACATCTATCAAACCAACCCCTAGCTTGGCTAATTTTAATGTGAAATGTATCCTTTTCCATGCATTAGATGAGTTAGTTATCATCCTTGAACTAGTTCATCTTGAAGGTCACGAGTCTACCCTAAAGATTTACAAGTTCTTCAACATCCTTTATCCCAACATCAAAAATTCAAACTTAAGCCAAAAGTGTTATCCCAAAATGTTTGCAAAGATCACTCTCCACATCACCCATCTTTTCATCCTCCATTATCATCATTGCTCCCAAAATAATTAGAGAATCCCTTTTACCTAGATGTGAGTCAACTAAAGAGTTCAAATATTACAAATCACAACACAACTCTCTCAAAGGTGACACAAAACTTATGGTAAAGACAAGATCACAACACAAGAGAATCATGGAGAAAACCAAAGTCAAATTTACCTCAAGTGATCCAAAGCCTCTAGAATTTTATTTGAGAAGTCAAGTTACCCCATCACAACAACCTTCATCACCATCAAGACCATATGAGATAGAAGATACCACAAATAATCCCTTTGAACTCACTAGGGAGGAAATCATGGAATGTCAAGCCTTTGAAAACGTAGCTCCTATCTCCCCATCATTTGTGGCATAGAATTTAACACAAGGTTTCACAACCCCATCACTAGGGTTAAATCAAACATATATTCCCAATATTGCAACAAGCCTTGCTAAAGACTTTGGCCATGCTCTTCCATTTCAAAGCAACACACTTGTGGGTACCCTTGAAACCAATCCTCCATCTCACACAACCACTTGGACACCTACCTTTGGTGCTCCTCCCATTCTTGAAGATCCTAAACAACCATATAAACCTCTTGACCTTAATTATTCCACACCAACTTCCACATATCAAGGAAATCTCTCTTCATCCATACCCATGAGTACCACAAGAGTATCTATTATCACGCAAAGTAGTGTGGATCAAGTATCTCAAAATAGCTCAAGAGGGCATGTCAGTAGCATACCGCAGAGTCAACCCTTAATTCAAATAGGGACATCCTTACCCAATCCTCCAATTGTTTCATCCATACCATTTGTTTCACAAAACACATCCATCCCATCCCTTATCAACTCATCTCAAAGCAATTCCTTGGTAACAAATCCTATCAACACAGGTTATACATTATCTACATCCCTAACACAAGGGAGAAGGAAACCTTTTTAATCAATGGACTCAAGGTCCTAGTGTTTCATTTCCATTGCACGATCCAATGGCATCATCCTAATCTTTTCCCATAGTCCCCTTTACTATGCAAAATCAAACAGGATCTCAAACATACATTCCTCCATCACAATCCACTATCTTACAAGGAATTTTTAACCAAGGGAATCCCCAACCTCTCATCATCAATCTATTACCCACTCAAAATATCAACACTCACAATCTTCCATCGATGTCCCAACAACCACCTGATCCTACATTACAAGTGCATGCCTTAGCCTTAGAGCAAGCACAACAAACCTATCAACAATCCCTAGCAGCACAACAACAACAACAACAACAAGCCTTAACAGTACAATAGCAATAGCAAGCACCCTTAGCAGCACAAAAACAACAACAAGCAGCCTTAGCAGCATAACAACAAGCAGCCTTAGTAGCACAACAACAACAACAGTAAGCAGCCTTAGCAGCACAACAAGCAACTTTAGCACAGCAACAATAGTAGGCTTAACAACAAGCCCTAGTGGCACAACAACAACAGCAAGCTCAACAATAAGCCTTACTATCTCAACAGTATTCCCAACAACAGCAACAACAACAAGGTTCCTATTATAACCCTATATCGCACATCATCAATACAAATGTGTTCGGAACATATACATAATACCCCAATCACCTTCACAGAATCCTACACCACCATACACCCCATACAACACATCCTCATATCAAAATCCCACATACAACTCATCCATCATCCCACCATATGTTCCTCTACCAAACCCGCAAGATGATATAGCATCGCAATTTAAGCATTATCACAAGAAATATCGAACCTTCGCATGGGCAAGGCAAAGAAGCTCCATACGTAGAACCTATGTCCTTATCTATTTGACCAAAACATAGCAATGGTACCATTCCCTCCCGGTTTTCAAATCCCAAAACTCAATAAATATAAAGGGAGAGGAAGTCTTGTGGACCATATCAAAGAATTTAACGTCATGTGCATGGAGGTGGCTTACAATGATTCATATTTAATGTGCCTCTTCCCTTGAAGTTTAACAGGTCCTACCATGGATTGGTTTTCTCATCTACCTCCCGGTATCAAAACTTTTTAAGAAATTACTAATAAATTCATCGATCACTTCTCCTTTAATCTTGACATGGACATCAATCTAGAGGAATTGTACACTCTTAGACAAAACAAGGGGGGAAATTTCTCTAATTTCTTGCAATGGTGGAGACAAAGAGCTAGTAAAAGCAAGTGGTCTCTTCTTGATGAACAACAAGTGGGAATCATCATAGCAAATCTAGATCTAGATTTATCCTTTCACTTGAAAATACAATGCACCACATCTTATGACGAGCTTGTCCCTAGATCCCTTAACATCGAGAGAGCTATAATCTCACAGGGAAATACTCAAGCATCCAAAGACAACCACCCATCAACCAATTCAAATGACAAGCCTCTTGTATGGGCTAAGAACAAGAATGTAAGAAACGATGGTGTGGTAGATGCTAAACTAGTCCTAAGTGCTCCTAGGTCAAACAACACTCAAGTTGCTAGCATTCAACCAAATGTGCAACAAACAACACCTCCTCAGAACAATCAAATTAATAACACTGAAATGCAAAGGTGAACCCCTAACAAGAACAACTATCCTAAATGCAAGTACACATAGTTATCTGAACCCATCAAAACTATGATGAAAAATTTGGTAGATTCAAATCTGATCACACTTCCCAAATTTGAAAACTACCAAGAACCACAAGAGAAACCATCCTAGTACAATGAGAATGACCTTTGTGACTTTCACAAGATCAAAGGACACAAAACAACAAACTGCATGAGGCTCAAAAATATCATCCAAGACCTCATAGAGAATGATAACATATCTGTTGAGGTAATCAGGATCTTAATATATATAAGAACCCTATGCCATATCATAACAAAGCAAACAACACTGGGAAAGTTAAAGATTACACAAATGTACAGCATGCCTATTCCAAAGTAGTTTCTTCTTGTGATAGCGTTATCACTGTCGTCACCATCAAAGGGCATAGTGCAAAGTGTGGAGTCACCACACGACGTGGTAAAGTCACCATCCAAGGATTCCCACCCCAATCTAGGGCACAACCTACTCATCCAACAACAAGTAGCAGCAAGTACAATCTCTTAGAGTAGTTTAAGAAGACCCTCGCACAAATATCAATCTTAGAAATATTGAGGCTATCACCTGCACATAGGGAAATCTTGGAGAAATATTTACCAGAGTCATTCGTTCCCAAGGATATTGATACCGATCAGTTTCAAGCTATGGTAGGCCATATCGCTAATCACCTTCTCAGAGCAAGACTTACCATCACAACCATCTCATAACCATGCTTTACACCTTGAGGTTATCATTCATAGGAACAAGGTCAAAAGAGTCTTAGTAGATGGAGGTGTTGGATTGAACATTTTCACCCTTCAGCTGATAAAAAATCTAGGCTATTCAGAGGATACTATTGAAAAGACAAAAAGTACCACCATCAGGGCATATGAAGACCAAGAATGAGTATCACAAGGTATCATTGCACTACCCATCCAAGTGGCCCCACTCATCGCAGAAACTACATGTCAAGTGTTAGACCTCGATCTTCCTTACAACATACTGCTTGGTTGACCCTGGATCCATGCTCTAAAAGTTGTAGCCTTGAATTATCATCAATGTGTGGAGTTTCCTTTCGAGGGTAGAGAGATTGATATCCATGGAGATCCTGAGCCTTTTTACTATTACAAAAATCTTGAGGCCAAGTTCTATAAAATCCCCCAAATACCCAAGAATGGTAAAGAGTCTACACCTTCTACCTCATTTGTTGACCCATCATCCCTTGCATCTACTTTTGAAACAAAGGTACCCATTTTACAAAACATACCTGATATCAAATCAGTGATTCAAGATGATGGATGTGGGAACTACAAGCTAATGAAGAACACCTTTGTCTTAGGATAGCTCCCTATTTCTCCTCAATCTCATGGGAAACCTACAGCTAACAACAAAGAGCCTGAAAGTATCAAGATGGAAGCTACTACCTTCACCAAGTGGGGGGATTTGAATAAGGAAGATGTCAATGAGGATGATATCTCTAAACTCCTCTATCCAGATGAATGATCTGTCCTCGCTCTTCCTATGGAAGATGATAATAAAGGCTTGCAGCTAATGAAGGGGATGGGATATAACAAGAACGAGAAGCTAGGATAGAATGATAATGGTTTACTAGAACCCATCATTCCTAAGAAATGACTAAAGAATCTCGGCCTATATTGTACTACTAGCAAGGTCACCCTTATTAGCAAAGGTACTTCCGCTAAACAAGTTGAGGCTTCCTCTTGGTTACCTACATCACATGATACGACCTTAGATGACTTCCCCCTTGATGTTGACGTATTTGAAAACAATTCCCTCTTCATGATATCTATTACATCCTTTGCTCCAAGCAATCAACCAACTGATGAAATGCAACTAACATGCAGATCTTTAAGTGAAAACCACACTGTGGCACTTTCTAATCCTAAAAAAGTAAAAAAAAAGACACATCTAAAGGTGAAAACCTCTCTAAGGCACACAAGGATGAGGGATTCAATCCCCCCCTTAGTGTAATGCATCCGGAGAAGTCAGTAGTACTAGCATAAAAGGCCACACCAATTAATGTGGGTACCAAAGAAGCACCTAAGATCACTTTCTATGCTCAATCCTTGTTGGATGAAGAACAGAAGAACCTAGCAGCATTCCTGAAAGAGCGCAGAGCTAACTTTGCATGGTCATACACATATATCCTAGGGCTCGACCCAGAAGTGGTTGTGCATCACTTAGTAGTCTATCCTGAAGCTAAGCCAGCCAAGTAGAAATTAAGGAAGATGCAGCCACAGATAGCACTCTTGGTCAAACTTGAGTTACAAAAGCTTCTTGACGTTGGATTTATCCGACTGATAGATTATCCTAAGTGGGTTTCAAGTCTGGTACCAGTCTCAAAACCCATTGGGAGCATCAAAATATGCACTGATTTTAGAGAATTAAACAAGGCATGCCCAAAGGATGATTCCCCCTTCCTAATATCGACCTCATTGTAGACTTAGCATCTAGGCATGAAATGCTATCGCTCATGGATGATTTTTCATGCTACAATCAAATCATAATCACCAAGCAGGATCAACACAAAACTGTGTTCACTTGTCCATGGGGAACCTATTGTTGGAATGTAATGTCATTTGGGTTAAAGAATGCAGGAACAACCTATCAAAGGGAAATGACCCTCATCTTCCAAGACATGATCCACAAAATAGTCGAAGATTATGTGGACAATATTTTTGAAAAATCAAAGAAAATAAGTGAGCACATACAAGTCTTAGGACCCATCTTTGACATGTTGAAGAATACAAAGTAAGGCTAAATCCAAAAAAGTGTGTCTTTGGGGTTACATTAGGGAAACTCCTTGGCTGTATTGTCTCACAAAGAGGGATCTAAATTGATCCAACAAAGTTAAAAGCCATCATAGACATGGAACCACCACAAATACTAAAGCAGATGAGAGAGTTACAAGGAAGATTGTATTCCATCAGGAGGTTCATAGTGCAGCTATCAGATAAAATTCACCCCTTTTCGCATCTTCTCCATAAAGGGATAACCTACAAGTGGTATGAGAAGTGTGATAAAGCTTTCCAAAAAATCAAAGACCATCTACTAACACCTCCAGTGCTCATGCCACCAATATCGAACAAACCACTAATCTTGTATATCTCAGCAACATCAGCAGTACTAGGAGCTCTATTGGCACAACATGATGAAAATGGAAAGAAAAGAGCTATCCACTACATCAATAGGAATTTGGTGGGCTATGAAATGAACTATTCACCCATTGATAAAGCATTCTTAGCAGTAGTTTTTTCTTCACAAAATTTCAAGCACTACATGTCACATCAAATCAAACTTATTGCCAAAATCGACCCATTGAAATACCTGTTATCCAAAACAACTCTCACAAGGAAAATGGCCAAATGGGTGGTGATCTTAATGGAGCTTGACATAGAGTATGTAGAGTGCAAGGAAATCAAAGGACAAGTGATCGTAGACCAACTAGCAGAAGCATCTATCTATGTTGAGAACCCTTTGATATCTGAGTTCCCTGATGAATCAGTCTTACTTATCAATCTTACAGCTCAGTGGAAGATGTACTTTGATGGATCATTCACCCAACATGGATTAGGAGAAGGCATTCTTTTCATCACCCCTCAAGGTGATTGCATTCCAAAGTCATACTGGCTATCGTTCCATTATACTAACAACATTGTTGAGTATAAAGCCCTAATCACAGGTCTAAGGATAGTGGTTCAGTGGTAGATACAAGAGATGAAATTCTATGGAGACTCACAGCTGGTTATCAACCAAGTCAATAGTGACTATCAAACTAAGGATGACAAGCTCACAACTTAAAAAAATATGGTGGAAAGTCTCAAGGACCCTTTTATAGACATAACTTTTGAGAAAATTCCTTGCATGAATAACAGAGCAATAGATGTTATGGCAACAACAAATGACTGCTAGACATGTCAAACAACGTCCTCCAATGTGAATTCTTGGTATAAAAACTTCTCGTACCAACTTTTGAGATCCCTAAATCGTAATTTGCATGTGTCATTGTTGGTCCTGGGTCCCCATGGTACCATGACATCTTTACTTGCCTAAGCAAAGGAACCCTCCCATCCAATATCACCTCGAACCTTAAAAATACCTTTGTCAAAAAGGCATCCCGATTTGTGATCCTAGGTAATATCCTTTACCGTTGAAGCAGCAAGGGGACATTACTACGATGTCTTAATGAAGAGGAAGCCTTGACCACTTTAACAGAGGTACGTGATGGCATATGTGGGTCCCATTCTAGCGGTATGACTTTAGCTAAGAAACTGTTGAGGACGAGGTACTATTGGCCAACCATGGAAAGGAAAGCTCATCAGTATGTGCAAAAGTGTTTCCAATGTCAATAGCATGGAGATCTAATTCATGCTCTAGCTCAAGAGTTGCAACCAATGATCACACCCTAGTCTTTCTCATGGTGGGGACTTGACCTCATAGGAAAAATCACCCCAACCTCATCCAATGGCCACAAGTTTATCATTACAGCCACTGAGTATTTTACCAAGTGGGTTGAAGCCATTCCTATGACCTACATAATGGGGAAGGAAATTTCCAAATTTATCCTAAACTACCTAATTTGTCATTATGGTGTTCCACAAACCCTCATCTTAGATAATGGGACCCCCTTTAAGAATCAGGATGTGAAAGAGCTATGTCAAAGATTCAACATCCAACACTAATTCTCTACCCCATATTACCCCCAGGGAAAAAATCAAGCTAAGGCTACAAATAAGACCATTTTGAAGATCTTGAAGAAAATGTTCAATGAAGTTGGTCATGACTGGCATCTACAACTAAATCATACTGTTTGGGCTTATTGAACCAGTATCCAGACACCAACAAGTGCAACCCCTTTCTCCCTAGTCTATGGATCTAAAGCTATCCTGCCTATTGAGGTCAAGCTCCCATCATTGCGAGTGTCACTATAGAACTCGATCACCGATGAAGAATATAAAGTATCTTAGTTGAACGGGTTAGAATTCCTAGACGAGCATCGTCTTGACACCCTCAATCACTTGCAAGTATATCAAAATCAACTGAAATGGAGCTATAACAATAGGATCAAATGTCGGTCTTTCCAGGTAGGGGATTTTGTCCTAAAGCAGAATCAGAAGAACTTTCTAGATCAGGACAGCAAAGGGAAATTTGAGCCTAACTAGTTAGTTCCCTTTGTCATCACAGCAAACTATGGATCAAGAGCATACCAATTGTCAACACTTGAAAGTGAACCCTTGCAGGAACCAACTAACAGCTTGCATCTTAAAAAAATTTATGCCTAGTATTGAAGGGTGTAAATCTAAAAATACAAAAAAATCAAAAAATGATCAAAATCCAAAAAAATGAGAAAAAGGATTAAAAAAGTAAAGAAAAACAATCATCCTCTAGTGAAAACCACTTCGGTGGCACTTTGGGAAAGTACCTTGATGAAAACCTGGTAAAAAAGTGCCTTGTGTAAATAAATCACCTCCATCTATTCTTTGGCTCCTTATCCTTTATCCTATCATTCTTTGCATCACCATACATCGCCTATCTGCGTCCTTATCATAACTTGATGTTGTGAAGTATCATAATCCCTTTAGTACTACTTTCAATATTCCAAAGGTTAGTTTGTCTTGCCTATATCGAGCTAGTCTAACATGTCACACTAGGGGAAATTCATTATGGATTCTATCAGGTTCTTGTATATCTTAAGGTTATCGGGAAAATCTCATTGAAAAAACCAAAAAAAATCCAAATCCTATACAGCTAAAATCCAAAAACATTCATAAAATTGTAAAGGAAAAATCCAAAACATCTAAAACACATCAAAACCCTAAAAAGGTCGAACATCAAAATCCCAAAAGCAGTGCCATGTCGAACTACGTCATCTCTAAGCTTAAACATAGGCAAGGCCATCATTGATGAGCCCCCGAGACACCCTAGGTCAGTCCTTTAGGATTCTGTCATAATAAACTAACATTCTATCAATTGTTCATATCTTCATCTTCAATAAGTCAAGTCAGTCGAACTACATGGTCTCTATGCATATAACATAGGTGAGGCTTATCTTTGATTATCCCTCAAGGCCCAGGATAGGTCTTTTAGGTTAGGTTCTTGGTCAAAACCTAGAAAACCCCTAAACATCCAAAAAACTTAGAAAACACAAAAACATTTAAAAACGGAAGATCCAAAAACATTAGCAAACATTCAAAATCACCTAAACAACCTCAAATATCTTAGAGAAAACCCTAAATAGACTCAAATAACTGAAAACATAAACATTCGCATAAACTGTCAAAAAGACCAAAACAGCCTCAAAACATTTTCAAAAATACCAAAACATTGAAATATTCTAAAAAATCCAAAACCATCCATCCCATTTCACTTTCACATGCAATAAACCTTCACCCATAATAAATCGATCGTCACCTTCAACCTTTGGCAAAACAAGTAGAAAACAAGTGTCACAAGTCATAAAGTGGGAACCTAAGTGTCAAAATCTATAGTCTAGGTCATAAGTAAATGTGTCAGTGAATTTTATATCAATGGCTTATCATAAATCTCATGATCATCCTAACATCAAACAACCATCTGATCAACATGTCCTAGGATGTATCCTTCCTATGATGGACATCAATATCAAAAATCACCTTAGCTAAGTTAAACTGGCAAGAGATATAGATAACACTGACTATTTTTCTTTGATATTTTCTTATGATTTATCTTAAATGACCCATTCTGAGGACCTCTTGATGATGTCTATCAAAATGATCTAGAGAGAAAGGAATGGAGCATCGATCATTATCTTTTGTTTGTTGTTCTTGTGGATATTCTTGTAAAATAATCTTGGCACATACTTGCTTAGTTGTGTATAGGGAAGTTGTTTAGAGTACATTGTTGACTATTGTGTATGCTTTGGTCCAATATTTTCTAAACTTCTAATTTACATTCCAACAAGGTTTTCGTATGTCAAGGTATGAACAGAACTATCCTATCTATTTTTCAAGTCAAATTCCATTACACTAGATATAACGACATCCTGGTTATTAATGCCTTGATGCATCATGTCTATGTGTTATATCAACCAATAAGGAACAATAGAAAATCCCAATCCTGAGAAATGAGCAAATCATCATCCTGCATTCATCATCACCATCTCTAATAAAGTCTCGATGGATCATAGACTTGTTGGATCTTTTGAAGCAATCATCACAATCAACGGTCGATCATCTTGTTTCCTCTATATTCTTTTTGTGCTAACCTAGTATCATGACAGTCAACAAAAACATCATCAATGCATCCATCTTGCATCCACAAATCATCATCATACATTCATCTCATAATCATAGCATAATCATAAAATGCACATCCTACATCATCATTATCATTTAAGTTGTGACAAATAATATAGATTCATTATTCTAAGCATCTTAAATCATTGCATCATATATCATAAACATGCATCGCATTATCATATCATAAGTATAAACATCTGCACATCCACATACATACATCACATCATCAAACTGCATAAGAAAATACACAAAAACAAATGCATTCCATATCAGTTGCATAAGCATAGCATAATCATATCATATCATCCATCACATGGCATATCATGAAAAGATAATGAAAAAGAATATAACATTGCATCCATTACATCTCATGTATCATTGCATGTTGCCTATGTATAAATAAAGTGCATCCATACATGATAAAATACAAGCATGTCACATCTCACATCATATGCATCCATACAATCATAAGCATGAAATAAGATGAACACGTCATAGTGAATCCATATATGTATCATTTATATATATCAAAAAATGAATGTCATGGTACAATATCTACATCAGTGTATGTATATTGATTATAAATACAATGTCCACAAGGCTATCAAAAAGGATCCCATGAATGAACACTCAAGCTAGCCCTAATGGCTGCTCCCCTCTCTGACCTATCTCTCTGGCTAATCCTCAGCCCTCGGCTATGCATCACTCCTCTATGAGTAGTCAGGCTATCTGAGTGGCACTGGAACATCTTTGTGACAATGCATCCTATAATAGGTTGCCTCAGTCACGGCCTCTTTGTACAGCCTAGCAGATACAGTTCTACCATGTGTGGCCACTGTCATCACCTCTAACTGCTAGCAACGACTGATCTCCTGATCTCTCTCGGCAGTCACAGCATGTACTTGCTACCTTGCATGATCTCACTCTGTCGTAATGGCCACAACTTGCTATCTGGCCTAGTCCTGCTTAGCAATGATCACCAAAATCTGTTGGTAGGCCTGATCCCGGTCACCTGTGAGAATTTGCACCTAGTGTTGTAGCTGTTGAATTTGTACATCTTGGGGATCTAGCCCTAGTGGTGGTGGTTGCGCTTCTTGCTGCTATCCTACCTATTGTTGCACGGGTTGTTGTTGAACTGGCTATTGTTGCACATGACACTATTGTGGAGGTTTTTGTTGTCCCATTGGTGGAGCCCTAGGAATTTTCCCATCTTGGCCATCCTGGCCACCTTGTCCCTTACCTCTTCTCCTGCCTACTCCCCTCCCTCTAGGTCTCCCTAGTGGAGAGCACCCATTGGATTTGTCAACCTACAAGGGGGTGTGAACCATGTGTCATATGCAGGTGTCATCTACATGACCGCTTGACCCTAGTCGTAAGCCCATGGCTGTGCCACCAACTATCATAAACCCTCAACCACCTCTGGATTTGCGATAGTAATTCCCCATGTGGGAACCTCTTGAGCTAATCTTGCAAATATAGCTCTGTAGGCATCATCTGGCGTATCCTACTGCTCACCAAACTATCGAGCCACCTTGTCTGGAAGATATCACTCTATAATGGTGTGCTCTCAACCCTACATGTATCGGGTCTATCTGGAAAAGAACAATTGTTGCACATCATCGTACCACGTTGGCATTTGTATCCAAGGTCATCATCTAAACATTGTCATATCGTCCAATACCTGGTGCCAGTACAAAATCCCAAGCTACCTAGTATGCCATAGAGTGATGGCGCCTCTGTATCGCCAAACCATAGGATCATCTGGCTCAGCATCAGCCATTTGCACAATCGGTCAAAGCATAGAAATATGCTCCCAAGCCCAAATATGAAGCAAGGTCACCCTTGTTCCAATGGCTCTCCCATTGCAGTAGACGAAGTCATGCATATCATGATACAACGAGGTCAGCATCACCGACCCCCACGTGAATAGTGTCCTGTAAATCATACTATGTCATGCCAAGCCCCATCTTGGGCTAAATTCACAGTTCTGTCAATCAAGAGCAACCAAACTAGAAATGATGGCTGCAACAATCAAATAGAATGTGGGAACTCGACCTCTATACATCTCAAGGTTGATCTGTGACATGACTAGAACGATGTCCTCAATCTCCATCACCTCATGATAGGCATCATATCCGACATCGACATCATAAATCACCCGCTCACCATGTATTGGTAAACGAAGAATTTTCCATACATCCTCTAATGTCACCATCGCCTCGCCAGTGGGAAGGTGGAATGACAAAGTTTCATTGTGCTATCTCTCGCATAGCACACTCATCATAGCTAGATGTATCTGGATGACAGGCACATACGCAATGTACCATAAGTCGATCTCCCCCAGGTGCTCCTGGTGCAACTCAAATAAATCACCAAGTCTCTCCAAAACTATGGATTGTTGCTCATGAGACATCAAGGGTGGAATGACCTCCTGCACCCACGAAGCGCACAACGTCAAAATTTGAGAAAATTTGACTCGGGTTGGAATTTTCAGCTCCAAAATGACAATAGTGTCGCTATATTTCAAATTCCAAATTGCGACACCCAAAAGAATTTAAAATTGCAAATCGCGTTGCTATAAACATATGCATCACAATTTAAACTTTGGAAACCCTAACCCTAATTTTCAAATAGGGAAGTGTGTTGCTATATACATATGCATCACAATTTTAAATTGGAAACCCTAATTCTAAATTGTGAACTACGTCTCAATACACATATGCGTCGCTAAAAATCATTTTAGCGTCGTCGATTCTAAAATGGGTGTCACTATATAGTGACGCCGCCAAAGTTTAAATTTCAAAGCGCAATAAATGCATCAAAAAGTCAAATTTCAAATCAAGTTTTGAGTTACATACTAGTGGTCTTGAGCCTAGAATCCACTGGTACTCTCGAACCCGGTCGAAAATGTGTCGTGGGAGCTCTCATCATGCCATTTCGTTAGAGGGTCAGAGCTCAAAACCGCAAGAATTCTCTAAGGTGTGAATGCACAAATGAATTGAAAGTGACCCTTCTTGGTCTATTTATACATCAAATTTAAGGTTTTTTTCCTTAATTTAACCTTCAAGCTAGGGTTTATCATCATTTTCACCAATTTTTCCAAACTGGAGCTTATTTCGCATCGTTTTTTGCATTTTTGGCATGTTTCTTGCATCCTAGAGCCTTTCTGGACCTCTGGGGAAGCATTTTACCTTTATCGGAAAATCAACCCAAAATTCAAGATTTTTTCTTGATTTCTCGAGGGGGGCAGGGAATTAGCTTTATCCTTCCGCTAGGGCATCTAAAAAATCATAAAATTTTTATTTTTTGATTTAAGCAGCAATTTTCCTTCAAAGAGCATCAGTCTCTGAACCGAAGCAGCAGGTACATCACTTCAAAGAGGGGAAAAATGTAGACACTGAAAAATTTCCCAAATCATATCATACACTCAAATTAGGTATACTAACATCATTTCCTCTCAAAACCCATCCTCTTTTCGCTTAATTAATTGAATTAGCCTAGCTAATTAATTAATTGCATCATTTTCGTCTATTAACCTAACACATTTAATCAGATTAATTCACCCCCTTTCACTCTAATGCTTCATCTCATTAAATTAAATAAATCAAACTATTAATTCCCTAAGTCTTCTTATTTAATTAAATAACCCTAAGTTATTTAATTAAATGTCATTTCACCTTTCCCCATTCATTAAATCATTTAATTTAATGAATATCACTTTATTCCTCTAAATCCCCTAATTACATGATTAAACCTTTGTTTAATTAACAATTATCTAACTAATCCAATTCCTCCCACTTGCAAAGGAATATTCCAAAAGAATATTCCTCCTTTGCACTATTTAATTTAGTTTTAATTAACTAAATAACCTTTTTCCTCACCCATGAAAATATTCCAAAGAATATTCTCTCTCCTCCAATCATTTGAAAAAGGGAATATTCTCACTTGGCTTCTTGAGCAAGCTAAACTTGAAACCTCTTGAGAAAGTTAACTTTTGACCTCTTAAACAGGTCAAAAGTGTGCTTGTTTGGAAGGAATGAGAACCCTTGACTAAATCTTATCTTGCATTCTCACCTGTTGATGAGAGTCCATGATCCATGCCTCTTCTTTCTTTCATCCTTGACCGTTGATTGATATTTTTTATCTCAACCCTTCATTTCTCATTTGCTCGCCTATAAATAGAACACTATTTGGAGACAAATGGATCCATCTTTCAATTGCAAACTTATGTTGTTGAAATCACTCATATTCATACTCATACTTTACTCACATTTAGCATATTTTAGTTCATTTTTAGTTGCATATTAGTTTTAATCTTCCATTAATGGCTTCCATGCATCCATTTTAGCTTGTTTATAAATTAAGGTTTGAATCTTTTATCTTAGAATCCACTTAGATTAGCTTGGCTTTTGAATACTTAGATCATTTTTAGCATAAAATTCTGTTAATTTAGCTTGCATCATGTTCAATTTATCATATTTCATGTTTTCATCCACATATCACAACGGTTTCATTGATTCTCTTCAATAGAATCGATTAAAACAAGCTCATTGATCACGAGATTGGGAAAGGGTCATTGTTCCACATCAACACAACACCAATTCCAAAACGAGATAAGTTTCAGATGGGTTAGAGTAGACATTTAAATGTTTTCACAGTTTATAATGTTTAGTTTCAATAAATGTTTTAGTTTAACTTTCATTTGAATGATCTTGTTTAAGATTGAGTACTAGTGCCTCTGTTATGATTTGATTCTTCATGGATCAAGCATGATCGGTCCATACTGATATCCTCAGTCGACACATGGTTACATTACCTAATGTCTCTAGTTCTAGCTTCAAGGTATATTTGTGGCTATCATTAGACCATGGTAGTCAAGTTATAATTGGTATTTCTTTATTTTTCTTTTTAATAATGCCACAAATATCACCCTTATAGGTTTTATATATACTAAAGTAAATAATGAGAAGTCTTAATCTTTTGAATTAGCCTTAAAATATTCTTTCTTTATAGATTGTATGCCTCCTAGTCCAATATGTGTTTATCCCCTTGTCTTGGCTACAAACAGTTGTTATGGATAAATGAGCCTATAGTTTTGGGTGCCAACACAATATGCCAAATCCATCATATTGGAATAGGAAAGAAGGTTGAATTCACTCTATATATAATAGTGATTCATGAAGTAGAATATGACTCTCTAGTTGTAGTTGGGAAGGTGGATCATATGTCTTAGTTATATGTCTTGTCTCATTTAGTGCCTAATTCACCTTTTAAACCACTTCTTACTCTCTCTCTCACCATAATTGAATTATGGAATTAGTATTTTGTTCATCTTAACTACCACTATCTTCCACAATTAATTTAACAAGATATGGTCACATGAATTACTCATATACATTTTAAGATGAGGTGTGCACAAGTTGTGTCATGAGAAAGTATCCTATGGATTAGTTTGACTAATGGAAGTCTTGGTGAGCTAAAAAACATGGGATTGGTTCATAGTGACTTGGTGGGGACCTTCCATCCTTATCCTTCAACAATGCCCACCCTATGCTCACATTTCATTAATGAATTTTTGAGATGCACTTGGGTATACCTACTTTGATAAAAGGGTGGTGTTTTTTATCATATTGAGGACACAAGAGTTATTCTACAATAAAATCTCAAATATTTTTGCTAAGCTATTGAAACACCTATGTATAATAGTCACTACTAGTTTTCACAACCAAATAAAAATATAAGCAACCAAAACAAATGTTCACAATCTCATTATTGCACAAATCAAGCAAATATGTGGTTAAACAAACCACTTAAAGAGAAGGAAAGTAATATATCATAATAATATGTATCCCTCTTTAAATATATCAAGCCACCAAAATTTCTACTTATCCCTCCACATATGAGAAGACAATAATTCATATCATACAAGTTACTTACTAATTGAAAACCACTTTACAAGTTCTTTACATGAACACACATAGATTAGCATGCAATCAATGGCCAAAAAAATTAGTTAACATACATCCTTATTTTAATGCATTTCAAATGAAGTTCAAATTTCACTAAAAAATTCAAATTAAGCTCCAATTTGATAGATAGAAAAGGGTTAGGTTAATATGTCCCACTAAGATTACATAGATAACACAAATAATACCTCTCTAAGCTAATACCACATTTTTTTTCAATAATTTAGTGTATTATCATATTACCACAAATATCAAACATCAAAGGTATCAAAATGAATAATAATATCATAATTTTAATGTTATATAACATATTTCATCCTATATAAGGAAAATCATTACACAAGCATAAAACATACATATAAATATTATTAATTTCAAAGCCAAAATCAACACCAATATGCAATACCAAGTATCAAAACCTAGATTTAGCAATCATGTTAATCTCCATAACAAGAAACAAGAGCATATGTATCATTATGCAAGTAACACCATTAGGACTACCAAGCAAGATAAGGTAGTACTATGAATCAATATGCAATACCAAGTATCAAAACCTAGATTTAGCAATCATGTTAAACTCCATAACAAGAAACAAGAGCATATGTATCACTATGCAAGTAACACCGTTACGACTAACAATCAAGATGAGGTAGTACTATGAACCAACTTAGTGATGTCATCAACAAAGGGGGTGGGTTTGTACTTTTCAAGAGTAGGTATGGTTGTCAAGGGTTTACATGGAACCATAATCTTAATATATTTCCATTGCCCTATTTAACCCTGCTCATGTTGAGATTTTCAACTTGAAGCCTATAGCTCTCAACAAGGCACATAAGCATGATTCTATTAAGCTTGCAATAATACTCTCATCTCCAAGGATGAATTCCTAGTATCACATACTTAAGGACACATAAATAATTCACATGATATTCACCACATATCACACATCAAACACACATATTTCCAAAAAAAAAATACCATACAATATAGATACTCACATGGACTACCCACATTCACAAAATATTATAAGGGACACAATTCCTTTCCATTTGTAAAAGGGAAAATTGTAATCTAGCTAAGATGTATTAGCCAATTATTTTTCCTACCTTCTACATTAGGATTGATACTAGTTTTCTACCATTTAACAAAATAAATCTACAATCCCTAAAATAATTTAAAAACAAATATTTTTATCTAATTAAAGCATGAGATAAATTAAATTAAAAATTGTGTTCTATAAATTGAAAGGAAATTTACATAAATCAATTATAAAATAAAAAAGAGGGTGAAGAAAGGAACCCGATGCCAAATGAAGGAAGCCACTAACTATGGCGGCAATCCATCATGTGAAAATTTGTTCATCACATTGTAGTCCATACAACCCAAAAAATTGAAGCATTATAATGCCCAAAAAATATAACCTACACATGAAATGAAAGAAGACTAGAACATATAATGAATAACTAGTGATAAAAGGAGTGCAATAAAAAGAGAATAAAATGATCTAACAAAAATAAATTAACAAAATAAGAATGATATAGCGAGGAAGAAATATCACCAAATCCAAAGAAGAGTGGATATCCTCCTCCACAAAGAAACCTATAGCTATAATAAAACAAGAAAAATGTTGGGGTTGTTTGGAGATTTTCCTTCAAATCAAGCATATGATTTGGTATTTCTACCTTCACAACAACTAAGATAGATAGATAGATAGATAGAAAAATAGTGTGCGGGTGCTCCTATACCAAGTTTGTTTAGGAATGGTTAGAGTTGTGAATGTACAATAGTGTAAACTATAATGAATAGTAAATGGATGTGAGGATTCCAAGCTACTCAAGATAAATAACGAGAAGTTGCAATAAGAAATAATAGGAATATAAAATACAGTAAACAAGAACAAAATTATTTGTGAGGGCTTGAGGAAGCTAAGGAGATAAGAGAACTAAAAGAGAATGTTGCGGGAGTGTTTTAGAGAGTTGGAGAGCTTGAGATAGTTGTGTGAGATCTTAAGAGTAAAAGAGTGCCAAAAGAGAGACAAGAGACACAAGATGAAAGAGATTTTGATTCTAAAAAAGAGAAAAGGCAAAAATAAGATGTTGATGAGTTGTTTGAAATTGTCCTAAGTGGATTCCACTAACTTGGGAAGGTGACAAGCAGAAAAATGCTAAAAAATGACCACCAAACAAGAAACTATCATGGGATACTAGTGCATCACAAATACATACATTCATCACAATAGTTTCTAAACAATTTTGTCTCAAACAACAATGAGACACTAAAAAATTACAAGGATAACATAAAAGTGACCAAAAATGAACATAATAAACAAGACCTAAGCACCTTGATAACAAGAAATGCTAATGGCTAAAATGAGCATAGAAAAACACGAAGGGATTGGACACCAAAGTGAGTACAAAACATATTATGAAATTAAAAGGGTGTGCAATTTTCACTATGAACATACATTTGAGAACATACAACTATTATGCAATAAAGAACTCAACTTAATTTGAGAATCATAATTAATTTCTTTCGAGACAATCAATTACCAATGAAACTAAGAAACACAATTAAATATTTTCATGTGTTTGAAATTTCTCTTACAAAATGCTCTACAAGAAAAATTCATAGTGACACTCAATTAGTAATGTATCAATTAATAATTGTGTTTCAAATATAAGTCACCTAAGGCATCACAAAATTCATCTCAAACCTTTACTATATATTAACACTTCATTCTCTAATAATATTAATCGCATTAGCAATATTTATATAGTTAATTAGAAAATAATAATAATGTAATAATCAAGTTGCATCTCAATCAACATTCAATAGATAATGTGAATATGATTTGAACACACCTCTTATAAATTTTTAGTCTAGTGTAATACAGTTCAAATACCATGAGATTAGCTAATAATTTTATTAACATTAATTAGTGTTAACCTTTTATAAATAGATAGAGTGTATTTGAATATAGTACTTAAGAGTTTCACAATGCACCACTTAAACAAAAGATGCATGTGTGGTACGAGGAAATTATCCCAAAATGGCACACAAGGTGTCACTAAATACATACAATAACATGTGGATCACTTATCCAAATATTATCATATCAACTCAATTAGCAATACATAGACAAAGCAAGAGAAAACAATGGTTTGCATACACCAATATACTAGTATTCACATACTAAACCCTTATCAGGGTAGCATAACACAACACACAGAGATAGATCATGCTCCTCATTTTTTATGCTCCAAATTTTCTCATCACTATTGTGTTCAAGATGAAAGTTGGGTGAAAATGGTATTTTTCACATCTAGATAGTGTGTAAATAGATCACTCCTACTCATGTAGGAAAAGCTAGTGTAATAAGTGAGTATTTGGAGGAAACCCCTCTTCATAAGAAATAAGTGTCCTAAAAATGGCAATGATGTTCAAATTTGGGGGAGTTGAGTTGACTTGATTACTGTCTTCCTAAAGGAACACTTGGTGATGAAGATGTTGATTTGTGGTGTGTTGGTTGCAATGTGGGAGTTGTTAGAGTAATCGTGCATTAGAAAATAATTAATTAATCTTTAATTGATTATTAGTCTAATTTATTCTCATGCACTTAACCTAAACTTAGGAGTTGTTTATTTAGTAAACTAAGTGTTTTTCTGTTAACTGAAGTGAGCAATTATTAGGGTTGCTCCTATAAAGCACTCAACCCTCATTGTATTATCTCTCTGGAGATTTACTCTCGAACTCTCAACCATTGAGGACTTTTGTTTTCCTTGAAGATTCTTGAGGTTCATTTTGTACATTTTTCTTGTTGAGGAATATTGCACATATTTTTTACAAATATCTTGCGTGGAAGGTGTCGTGTTCGTTGTTTGATCTTGTGGCTCGTATTTTTCACAATTCTAACATGGTATTAGAGTGTGGATTCATTGAACCTCTTCTCAATTTATGAGGTTTTTTCAACTAGGGTTACAAGAGCAAATTTGAAATCTTCTTTGTTGTGTTTTTTTTTTTAGCTTTTTTTTTTTTTTTTTTTTTTTGCTTGTTTTAAAGCAAAAAAAAAATCAAAAAACAAAAAAATTCCACCACCCCAAGGTCATATGGGCAACCAGTGCCAAGGCCCTAGCAAGCTAAAGAATTTTTATTTTTTTTGCAAATTAGGAAGCATCAAGAAAATGGGCATAACTTTTCACTTGAGTATCAAAATTGGGAAAACGAGATATCAATAGAAAGCTGGTTCTAAGAAATTTTTAGTGGTGTGAATCTCATTGCCTGTTTTTGCAACTATTGCATTCTACAGCCTGTTGAAGTCAAAGGTGTTGTTTTCGGTCCCAAGATCATAACTTTTGACCAGTTTCTCTGTTTTTCATGATTCTAGTGATGCTGGAATAATCTTTCAGAGATCTTCACATCCATCCATGCATTCTACTCTGGTAAATTACTTGGACGTCTTAGCTCCTGGAAACTTTTCATTTGCATGGGATGACTCATTTTTTGTTGTTCTAAATGTATTTCCAATTTTCTCATATTTGGCAATTATAAACATCTTTTTCATGCACATTCTCTTTTGTAGATGCATTGAGATAAAGTGTCATTCTGGTGCATACCTTTTGGGGATTTCGCACATCCTATTGTTCCTTTTGTATTCACACTATAATATAAAGTGTCATTTGGGGTTGATGTTTGACTTTGGTTTTCCATCACACATTTGTCAAGTGAGTGTCCCTTCCATGACAACAGTGAATCCAAATGATTATTTCCTCATATGTGTGTGCCTTAGTTTGCATACCCTTTTATTTGCAAGTTGTTTCTCCTACATGTAGTTCTCGGTTCCACATAACTTCAATGTACCTATCTTGGCTCTCCCTTTTCAGCATTATGGGGGGTTTCGATTATTGGTGTTAATGCTTTTTTGGTTTCGCAGTTTGATTGATCTATGTATCAAGTTCTTGTTCCTATGTACTTTCAAATGCAGTGTACATCAACAACTGGTTGCATGCATTTCAATGAGATGGATCATTTACCATATGGACACTCTTGCATTCCTTTTTTTGGAGGTTCTTCATTTCAGCACTATATAAGTCATCTTGCGACATCATTCTACAGCTTCTTTGTGCTTCTGTGATGTTCTACATGTTCCTCTTTTTTGGGACATTGTTTTGGTTGGAGGCTTCTCAATCCTTCACACCTTGATTTGGAGGCTTTTTCAGTCCTTCATTTTCCTTTCTCTCTTTAGAAGAGGAGTTTTTTCCCACTGTGGTTTTCTCCTTTTCTCCAATTGTGAGAGATCTTTTATTTGTACATGGGTACCTCACTAGGCCTTGTTTGTCGGGACCCATCATGCATTCTCTTTTCAAGGTTTTTAGCTACTCCCTAAGTTCATCTTAAGGGGGGTGTTAGAGTAATCATGCATTAGTTAATAATTAATTAATCTTTAATTGATTATTAGTCTAATTTATTCCCATGGACTTAAGCTAAACTTAGGAGTTCTTTATTTAGTTAACTAAGTAATTTTTTCCTTGAAGATTCTTGAGGTTCATTCTGTATCTTTTTCTTATTGAGGAATATTGTACATATTGTTTGCAGATCTCTTGTGTGGAAGGTGTCTTGTTAGTTGCTTGATCCTATGGCTCGTTTTTTTCACAATTCTAATAGGGGTGTGCTCTAACAAATTTCTAAAATGTTATTATGGTGGCAATCTTTATATTATTTGGTGTGTTGTTTTTAAGGATTATGTGGAGCTCCTATTAAGAGTTGATGAAGAAAGAGTCTATCTGATTTTTTTCTATTTCAATCAAGTCTTGGAGAAGGGCTAACACTCTTGCTTGTCATCCATTTCCCTTTCCTATATTTGTTGCTCGATGAAAATTTTCTCCTAGACTTTATCTTACTCAATTTCTTCTAGGTTCGATTGAGTTGTTCTAAGCTTTTTTAAGATGGAATTTATCCAATCCTCTCTAATACTACAACACATAAGCCTAATAGTGGAAGAGAGAAGAGGTGGCTATGATATATTTAAATGTGCTAGACTTTTTTTTATTTGTGGTTTATTGATTAATTCCTTGTTGGTTTTCTTATTTGTTTTTTGTTTGCTTGTTGGTTTTCTTATTTTGTTTCTTTGTTGCCTTGTCTCTTAGCAAGGACTTTGAAAGTTGAGTTGAACAAATTTAAACTAGTAAAATGGATGATGATGATTAGCCTAAATGCTATTTAAATGCAAGAAATAAATGACTTATATTTTTGTGTTTTCCCAAATAGACAATGTGAACTAATTAGCTATCAAAACAAGTAACTAACTAAATGCAACAACAATGATCCAAATTAAATAAATGAAGACAAATGAAAAAGCTAGTGTATTTTTTCTTTGTTTCTTGTTTGATTTGCAAATAGGTGTTCTATGTGTAGTTTTCCTTGACTTTTTTTTTCTTATTTGAAGATGATTTTGTTGATTGATTGATATTATTGATGGTGTTTGTTTTTAGAGAGAATGTATTGGTAAAATCAAACTAAGATTTATAACTTAATATACTTTAATCTAAATTTGAGACATCATAATAAAATCAAATATATGGGAAAGATGGAAGATAGATCAATCTATTCTACTTGATATTCTATTCTGATGTTTTGAAATCAAACTACGTTAACAACTTGTAAGAAAAATTTGGAAATTCACACCTTAGAGGTTGACAATTAGAGATACTAATGAAATGTTTGTGGCATGTGTGTCCTCAGAGATTCAACATTTACAATCTTCTCTTCTCTCCTATCTATGATAATCCACTTGATGGAAGAAGCAAGGGAGATGGGAAAATAAAATAAGAGGGAAATGGTAGGGAGTGTTGTAGTTGCTATTTTGGTAACTTTGAAGCTTCAAATTAACTATTGTGACAGCCTAGAGGCTATGTAGAGTATATACATTGTAATAAAAGGCTTGGAATTTTGCTTGGGGACCTCTAGAATTGACCTTCTAACCAACTCAAATGACTATGACAAGAGGGGAAAAAACTCAAAATTCTTGCAAGAGGTAACCAAGAAACAATCAAAGACCATTTGTGTATCCATTTAGGGTTGTATATATAGGATTAGACTCACAATTAGGGACAACTGGAGAGTTTAACAAAATTAGGTACAATCAGGACTAAGTTATGCTTGAGATCAAGGCCCAAATAGTGGCAATATAATTAGAACTAGAAGTTTCATGCATCAACCAAAAACATTGAGGTTACCCATTTTACTAGTTAGGTGGCCCCTTTTTCTAGGGCAAGTCACCCACTTTGCAAAGGAAAGTCACTTGAGTAATCCCAAAAAGGCTCAAGCAACTTGAGACCAAAATGAGAAACCTTGCCATTTGAAGGATAAATGTGTATTTTTTGTGAGTGAAGCTACGTGAGAAAGGTGAAAGGCTAGGGAGGATAAAACAAGAGCAAGAGAGGTTCCTAAGGACTAAGCATACACTTCTATCAAGGTTAAAAAGGTTGAGAAGGATTCGTATTAATGCCCTGTGAGTCATGAGCTTAACTATTTGATCATCATTGAACTACCATGAATGTCTATATGATTTTTGGGCACTTACATAGTCGTACATTAGAGTAACAATAATCCAATGTTTATTAAAAAAATGTAAGTGTATATCCTAGAGTCTTTTACCATCTAGCATCATAAAAGGGGGGCACACTCTTAACAAGTAGAAACATGCTTTTGTATTATCTAGATTAACTAAATGATAACATAGTTAGGGAAGAACAAGATTGGGGACCCAAGTCATTACTTAATATTGACCGATTTCTTCAATGTAAGAATTTTTTCACATAACATGTGCAATTATGCAATGCAATGAACACATGCTCTCAACAACACAATGGAAGATATATTCCTTGTAGACATTTCAAATACACATCATTCTTATGAATATTTTTCTTATATGATCAACAAAAAAACTCTTCAATTTCAATGCACAGTGTTCATTAAAAAGGTATGCAATGTTTCATTAGAATTCATAAACTAAATAATATATTTCATAATAAAAAATTTCATTATAAAACTATAAAAGTAACTTATACTAAAGCAACCAAGACCTCGCAAAGGTCATTCAACTATTTACGAATAGGAAGCATACTTCCCACATACCCAAGGATCAAGAAGGTCCAACATACACATGAGGTAGCAAACTAACAATATAGAGATTTAGCTATTCCAACACAAGGTAATTTCTTCCAACATGCAACTTCATGGAGAACATACCTTGAAACAAGCACATGCTTCATAGCCAACACAAGACCCAACACACACACACACACACACACACAGCTCCTAATTTTAGGAGCCTAGATTTCCAATGTATGAAACTTTTGTGTAAGAAAAAGGCAAAGGTAAAGAAATTTGAAATCAATGATATGGTCTTATTGTGGATTTATAGATCTCCATCTAAAATCTATTTATTCAATATAATTTTCATCTTTAAAACTACTACAACATTAAACTTGATTGATAAGCCATCATCAAAGGTTTATGGGACTAACTAAGTCAACCATATTCTAACTTCTAATTTGCAAAAGAGGTGATGTGATGTCATCATGTACGTCTCTCCTAATTTTAGGACCATGCACTTTCATAAGAAATACCTAGATTTCCAATGTATAAAACTTTTGTTTAAGAAAAAGGAAAAGGTAAAGAAATTTGAAATCAATGATATGGTCTTATTGTGGATTGTTGGATCTCCATCTAAAATATATTTATTCAATATACTACTACAACATTAAAGTTGATTGATAAACCTTTATCAAAGATTTATGGATATTCTAACTTTTGATTTGAAAAAAGGTGATGTCATGTCATCATGCACATGTGGAAGGTTTTAATATGGTCAAATTTTTGGGTGGCTAAATCTCATTGTCTATACTCTATACAAAGCAATTCTTATAATGCACCATGTTCAAATATTATTCATTTATAGAGTTACGAAGATAGAAGGTGGGGCCTGCTAGCATTTTCTAATAATTGTGAGGTTGTCCATGCTTTATATGTTCATCTAACACAAGATAATCACCATTCACTTGATATTTTCTCAATGGATCCTAAGAACCTAAAGATGGGTATCAAGTCTATAGTGTCTTCAAAATTGTCGTGTTTCATCAATAGCCCTTTTTCGTCACCCACTTGGTAATTTCTTATTGATTTCAATGATTTGCAAGACTCGTGATGTGGGCTTGCTCTCATTTAAAGGTTTATTACTTGTCATCCATTAAACTTTTGGGGGACCTACAATTGTACCACAAGGAAAAGGGTTTTGTTTGCCTTAGAAGATCATAAGATTGGAGGATGCACACTTTCCATTCCTTAGGTTAACCATGCACAACTGATATTTTATGTGATGAATCTCAATCCATCTATCCAACATTATTAGATTCAAAGAAGTGTCTAGGTTAAAATTCAAACTCCAAGCAATAGAAAAAGTGAACATAAACTGGTAATGCATAACAGCTTCCCTAGTCTTATGATTTAAGGACATAAACTAATTTATTTTCACATCGAAAACCAAAAAAATAAACTCAGCTATTGAAGTGAAGCAATTCTCTTGTAAACAAAGAGAAAATAAATTGTGAAATCAGAGCTAAGCACAAAGCTATTTATTGTGAGCAATATTAGGTTACTTTAAATTGGTATAGGGTTATAATTTACAAATGGGTTGCAAAAAATTTGCCTTGCGAATATAGAGATGGATTGTGGGAATTTTGTGGGAAGAAATTTTCTTGAGCTTGTAAAATTTTTGGTAATGGTGCTTAAGAAGTATGTGAAATACTTTGGTGCAAGTAGCATTTTTGAAAGAAAAAAAAATGGTGGATCTTGAAAAGATATTCAAGACCCCATGCCATCCTTTTAGTACTAGGATTTGTTTTACAATGCATGGCAAAGAAGACACCATGACGTGCATGCTTGTAACACAGATATCTTAGGCTTCATAAATATGGTAGCACCCATTTGCTTTGATAGCTCCAACATCATGAAATGGAATATTGAATTTTATGTGGATGATAGAGAAGTTAGAAATAAGAGAAGGGAAACAATCCTCAAGATTGGCACATATACTGTTGGGAAAACCTTTTGATTGCAAATAAAGGTTGTCAAACTCTTAAGTGTCAAAGTTTTGGAAATTAGGTACAAAATGACATGGAATGCTTTAAGGGGTTTGGAGCTACCTAGACATGAAACATGCTGACAAGAGACTTGTAAAGCAATGAATAATCTTGGAAGATGGTGTCAAGCCTTTCATTGCAACAAAATGGCAATTTTGTATTATCGTCAAGTAATGGATGAAGAAATGTTTAACTTAGCCTTTTGATCTCCATAGGTATGAGGGCTTAAATTTGATGGTTGTATATCTGTATTTGAAGATTTTCAATGTAAAATACAGTAAAAATAAATATTTAACCATATGTTAATACATGCAATTTATTTTAGAAACTGTATAAAACAGTTAATAAGAAAATTTGACTATATATATATTAATAAAAGAATAAAAAATTCTTTTTTTAAATGCAAACTTCTATTGTTGAAAAAAAAAATCTCAAATTTTTAGATTTTTTTAAAGATTCTAAATATTTTTGAATTTCTTTTATTCTAAATACTTTTTGAGATTCTTTAATAGAAGTTTTATAAAAACAACAATTTTCTCCTTAAAATCATTTTTTTGTTTTACCAGTGCAAAATATTTCATTTTTCTTTTATTAATTTGGTTTTAGAGTTTAATCTTCATTACCCAGACTCTAGAGCTATAGAGAAAAAGCAAAAAGTTCGAAAAGGGAAAGATTTTTTTGCACACTTACAACTTTTAACAAAAAAGAAAGAAGATTTGCAAAGAGATTTTGCTACACAGTTACAACTTACAACAAAAAAGAAATGATTTTGGTGAGATGATTTCATTTTATTTCTTTTGTTCTTTTAAAAAAATAATGATTTACAAATCTTATATTAAAAATTTGTAATAATTTACCACAGCAAAATTAAACATTGTAGATTTTTTTTATCAAACATTTTGGATCGCATTTAATAATATTCTATGATTTTTTTTTCCTTTTTTTTTGTTATGATGCAACCACTACAACCCCCTGTTCTCTATATGATTGTTAGTTTATATTAAAAAAAAAAAATTATGATTCATTTTTTATAAATTTAGATGAATTTGAACAAAATGTCTAAATCTTTCTTATTTTTAAAATATGGAGGGATTACAGTTTGAAAAATGTCTCAGAGAGAAAAAATCAACCTTCTATCAAGCATTTTTTTCCATGGTCAAGTACATCCGAAGTTGTAGCACCCAATGAAGATCATAATTTTGATTTAAATAAAGACTTAGATATTTTGGGGTGCATTGAAGTGTATGATGATGAATATTAAACAAGAGAAAACAATACATAGTAAACAAAAAAAAAAAAAACTTAAAGTAAAACGAGAATTTCATGAGCAATGGAAAGTAAAGTTTAAGTGGCTGAAATGTACAATATATGAAGGAAAAAAAGTTATGAAATGCATATATTGTGAAACACATAATGCAACTGGACCATAGGGAGCAGGTAATGGTTGCACTAATTTACAACATGATTCATTAGTTACTCATGCCAATTCAAACATTCATAAGATTTCAGTAGCTAAATGGACATGTGGGAATGAAAAGAAATCAAAACCTATTACAGAACATATAGCAAATGTTGATGACATTAACAAGGAAAAAGTCATCACAACTATGAAATTAGCTTTTTGGATGGTTCAAGAGGATTTACCCCTTTCAAAATATGAATCACTTTGCTCTCTTGAAATGACATTATAGTTACCAAACATGCCAAAGAATAAGGACTACAATTCATACCCAAATCAGATGGCTACAAACCAATTTCTTTTTGCTATATCTAAGTATCTTGAAGAGTTACAAATTGCTAGAATGTTGGATAGACCTATTTTCTTTTTGATGTTGGATGAAAGTACAGATTGCAGTTTAGAGAAGCATCTTATGGTCTATGCAACTTTTTTAGACTCAAAAGGGTTGGGGCAGCCAATTTCGCAATTTTTAAAGCTCATAAATGTTTGTGATGGAAAAGGAAAAACAATTTATGATGCCATCAATGTTTTAAAGGAAGAAAGGGAGCTTTCAAATACACGCTTAATAGTTGTTTCCATAGATGGTGCTTCATCCATGGTTGGTAGTGAAAATGGGTTTTTTTTTTTATGAAAAAAGATGTTCCTAATCTTGTAGGTGTTCATTGCTTTGCTCATCGTGAAGCTTTAGTTGCATCAGATGCTTCCAAAAAAAATCTTGAATTGTTATTTCTTGAGAAATTAGCAAATAAGGTGTATTCTTGGGTACAAAATTCTACTAAAAGAAACAAGGAACTCATTTCTTTACAGGAAGTCATGCAACTTGAACCTCTTCAAGCTCTTCAAATTCATGGAGTTAGATGGCTTTCAAGAGGACAAGTTATTGAAAGGCAAAAATTCTACTAAAAGAAACAAGGAACTCATTTCTTTATAGGAAGTCATGCAACTTGAAACTCTTCAAGCTCTTCAAATTCATGGAGTTAGATGGCTTTCAAGAGGACAAGTTATTGAAAGGCTTGTTGTATTGATGCCTCCTATATTGACTTTATGGAAAAGTGAAAAGAGAGAGTAATGGTATGATAAGGCAAGAATATGTTTAGTTCAATTTTGTTTACACATGCTTGTAGATATAATGCTTATGTTGAACAAGCTGAATAGAAAATTTCAAGAAGAGTATGTTGATGTGACATCATTAGGAGCATCTATTGATATTACTATAAACATTTTAAGCAGGTGGTTTACGAGAAGTGATACATTTGTTGATGGTACATGTTACTTATCTAAATTCTTGGATGCCTCTAAATATGGTTATTTAGATATTAGTGATAAAGAGGGCATTGTTCATAGGCATGAATTGCGGTTTGTGGCAATTTCGCATGCACATGGTGATTATGTTGATTCACAAAAACAATCACTAAAACTTGCATTGATGGTTCATTAGAGAGTTGTAAACAACTTGCAAAAGAATATGTTCAAGCACTTATAGATTGTTTGAATGGAAGCTTTCCTAATCTTGTGTTTTTCAACTCTGTAAAGTTGTTTAGTCCTTGTCATTATCTAAAGGATGCTCGTGCTAGAGAAGATAATTCAAAGTGTTGGCTTGATAATCTTTTTCAACACATGCAACATACTTTATGTGAGGGAGAAGAAAATGAAACATTATTTAATGTTGAAGCTCGTAAGCAAGAGTTGCATATATTTGTCGATACTCTTTGTCTTAGTTGTGAGGGATTATCAATGAAAGAAGCTTGGAGGGTTTTTTGTGTCACAGACTCACATACAAGTTTTTCAAACATGACAAAGCTATGGAAAACAGTCCTTACTATTCCAGCAAGTACAGTGGCATGTGAAAGAGGATTTTCAAGGCAAAACATAATAAAAGATATCTGACGAAGAGCTCTAACATTAGATATATTGGATGCTTTGATGAGAGTGTATCTAACAATGCTTGATGTATCAACAGTGGAATGGAGCAAAGTGTATGAAATTTGGAAAGATGTTAAACAAATAAGAATTTAAAATGTTTTGAAAATCATTTTTTTGTTCACATTTGTAATGGTGATGTATCCCATATGAGGCAGAACACACCAATGCATTATGATTCGTTAGTTTCATTTTAATGTTAGAATGTTACAAATTTTATGCTAATGCTATCATAAATCAAATTTATAACAGACTTTAAGGTTTTTTAAATTTGAGATGAATGGACAATAGATGAAAATATTGTCATCTTTTTCGACCTATTCCAAGAGATGGTCACCTAGGTATTGACAGTGCTTCTATGGCAGAGAGGAGGCATGTGCCTTATGCTAAAAATGTTCCTGTCCCTTGCCTATCAATGCCTTATTATATAAAATTTGACTTGCAATAAAAAAATAATAATTGTCATGTGAAAGGCAATAATGAAGACTAAACCGTAGAAAAAAATTCATGATGGGCAAGGTAGACCGTCAAATTTAAGCCTTGATAGGTATTAAGTTAGATATTGCCCTTTTGTTTTCAAGGAAGTTTTTGTCATCTCTTTCGTACATAAGTTTTCAGGTTTAGTTTTTGTAGCCTAGGTATGAGGGTTGAGTTGGGCTCTCTTACAAGGGTTGTTTCAGTTTGAAGGAGTTTATGTCAATATCTTGATATTTCCAAATGTAATTGTGTCTTATGTTTTCTTTTTTCATACCAAATGTAATTGTGTCTATGTTCTCTTTTTTCATAGGTGAGGCCCCAAAAGACCTCTCTACTAATTGAGCCCAAAAAAAAAAAAAAAAAAACACAGAATTTAATTATTTAATTTTATTTTGCCTAATGTACTTAAATTAATTTTATTGTATATAAAATCCTTAAGCAGCCTAATCTTCATTGATTTTTTCAAGGGTTGTATAGGTGAGGTTGAGTTGCAAGGGTCCCGTGACCATAACCCAAGTGCAAACCCATTAGATCATATCTTCATTGTTTGGTACCACATAAAGTCAACTGTTGCACTGGGAAAGTTTAAATACGAAGTGGGCACTTTTCCTCGTGTGGGGCAATCGGCTTTACTCTAGGTCTGCATAAAATCAAGTGTTTCGCAGTTCAACACCACAAATTTGAAAAGGGAATTCGCATGTTTCCTCAGGTGCAGGGCAATTTGGTTGAGCCCGGCATCACATTGTTTCATTAGGGAGTGAGATCCCTTCGGTGCAAAGCGTACGAGGACATTAGGTGCAATTACTTGGATCTGTTTAAAGTCAAATCGTTAGAGGATTTGTTCGAAGAGGAAAAGATCGTTGAAACGGCAGGTTACTTGATCAAAATACACAGCAGAAGAAACAAAATTAGTAAAGAGTTAAAGGGAAACATAAGTACTCGGTGAGGTCGGCGGGTGCTCGGTTTGTATCAATTTGTGGTTTCAGTTCTGTTTTGGGGTCCCATAGGCCAGCTGGTCTCGTGGACGTAATTAAAAGCATTCATTCATTCATTCGGTTTAGGGCAATCTGCTTGACAGCAATATTAATTTTAGGTAGTCTATGATCACCCATATGCAGAGAGCATTTTGCCAGATATACGAGCCCTTGTATAGATGTAGATTTCATGGTGAAATTATATTTATTTTTTCATTTTAGGCATTAAAAGCAATGTTGTTAATACTAATCTATAATGATAAACTATGCTTATTAATAAATTGTGAGTACAAATATTGATTTAATGTATTATAATTTGTTAAAACTTGTCTAGAATCAAAAGAAAATGATGGCGAACCTTTAATCAAATCCCAATCTATAAAACATATTTACAAGCATCAATCAAGTTTTGTTAATACTCAACAATAAACATCAACTTAAAAAAAGAGTAAATTGGGAAAACCTGCACAGCTTAAAAATTAGTTCTAGCTCAATATTTTTCAAAACCTGTCGTTGAACACCAAACTATTGAAGAAAATTATCTTATCTAGCATTCAAAATTTTCTATACTTCAGTCCCATTAAACTGTTTTGGTCATCCATAGATATTAATCAATTTCAAATTTTCAATCTTTAATGTTTTCTGCAAGCAAATTAAACAGACCCTTCAATCTTTAAGGCATAAGATTGATGGGATTGAAAAAATAGAAAGCCTGCAGCTAAATCTTGAGATCAATTTACATCTGAGCAGGCCTATAATGGAAACCAATTTTCCAACATACTGGACAATCTACAATTAGATCTGAAAACCCAAATGGAATTCTCCATTGCTATGAACTTCCGTTACATGAATTATATACTTTTGTAAGATGTCCTCTATACCATTAACGGTTGATATGAATGTCTGTTCAGAACTTCAGATAGTTCACCTTGAAACAAAATGGGTGAAATTATATATATTTATGACGGCCACAGTTTAACACTAAAGGTTTTGGACAGATTATAAATAATAACTCCACAAAAAAAGAATGGCAACGTAGAGGAGCAATTTATCACTCTAGACTAAAAATGCCCAAAGCATGTCTATCACCCTATGGAAATTGCTATTAAAGTTTGAGCATTGGCACTCGTGAAAGCTACACTATTAGTTTACGTCATCTAGATATACAAGAAGTTCCAAACCAAGCTAAGTTGATTCTGCTGCCCTCTTTTTGGCAAAGTATTCATTGGCACGGGCCAGGTTTTTAGCCACTGATGGTTTGACCCACTTCTTCCTCCCTGGCAATGTTATCAAAGTACACCCTATACCTTCTAACTTCTCTTTTGCAGAAGCAGAAAAGGCTCGTGCTTTTATTATCAGCTTTGTGCTTAGCTCTCCATCACCAAGGATCTGCCATCAGAATGCAAACATCAGGCTCACACCTTGCTTTCATCTAAATCTACTTATTCGAGAGAATAGAATTAAAAATGCTTGAACACATGTAAAACTATCTATTCTTACCAGGCTAAGTGCAATCCACTCATGCAAAAGGTAGCAAAAAAGGGAAGATAATGTATAGGTCATCAAAACCAGAAGGGTAATAGTACATTTTTTATTGCTTAAAAAAAATGAAATGTATATTAAGTCTAACCACTTAAATTGTTTCAATTGTTTATAAACTTGCATGTTAGAACGTGAACAGTACTGCATTTCCCAGTGATTTGGATTGCAACTTTTAGAATGATACTAAATCATGGAAAAAATCTCACAGCAAAATTTTTAAGAGGAATAAATATTTTTGTGACCACTATTAGGAACTTAAGTTTATTTTTCTTAATTGGACTGTAAATACCACCTGAATAACACATAAATAAGCTCTAATGTTTCCTGTTTACCATTGTAGTTAAACTTCATTTTATCAGCTAAGTGGGCATTTAATTACACCTCTTGCACTACAATAATCAGACATTCAATTTTCTGTATAAGACTCAGAAGAGCCACTTTTAAATTTGGCGTATCCGATTTGATTAAATTGAAAAGGAAGAATTCATGCTAATTCATAAGCCCAGGGCACAATGTAGGATAGAGAAACAAATACTGCCCACAATAAATATATCAGCTTAAGGTGTATTTTTGGTGCCTGTTGTTAAGTGTATTTTGTTTCTTTCAGGAATTTTACCAAAATACGTGTTAGATAAAATACTATCATTGTGAGTCTGATGTTATTGTTTGTATTTGAAAAAAACTGAAATATTGGTGCCTGGTATACCATTCTGTTTACTATGCGATAGATTTGTTTAAAACTGAGCTACACTAAACTAGAAAAGGACAAAGGATTAAAGAACTGATTCATGACAATAAGATTGAATATAACAGTTGAAAGGCAAATATTAGTGCAGCAACAAAACAGATTTCATTGCATTATGGATTACAGCTCAAGTCTTTTATCCTTAATCAGATTATTTACGAGATGCACTTAAGATGACCTTACCAAAAATACATTTTTATGAAGTTTGGTTCTGTTAAAAAACAAGGAAAATGAGCTGTAATCTTAAAGATGGAAGCAATCTACGATTTTGTCCACAGTTCCACAGAGTTTCCTGACAGTAGGGCGGTGGGACAAGGGGACAGGTTTTGGGGATGGGGGCCAAGGGCCTAAGTTTGGGGACGGCGGGGGGAGAGTGGCAGCAGGGGGACAGTGCAAATACATATAGTACTTGAAAAAATGGTTATAAAAAGATGTATAAGGAATAAGTATAAGAATTACAAATTAAACTTTGATAAACTAGTAAAACTACTCAACTTTAAAGTTGTGAACATATTTGCAATGATTGCATTAAAATTTGAATTTTGAAGTGAACATTAACAATGAAAATGTTGAATTCTAAATTTATACTATATTCAAATTTTCATAATGATGATTACAATGACAAATGTTCAAAATAACAAAGTGGAGTGAAGTGAGGCTTCTAATCATCCCCAAACTCCTCATCACTAGAACTAATGGACCCCACATGCTCAAGCTTCTCCAAACCAATACTAACCAGCCCTATTTGTGTAGCATCATCATCAACCTGTGCTGGCTCCTCTAGGTCTACATTCCACCATGATGTTGGACTCTCCTTGTACATAATTGTCTTGCGGTCAATGAGACGCAAGGCGCTATTTACAGCCACAAGCTTCACTGCCCTCCTAGAGGTAAACCTATTCCTCTTAATGGAGTGGATGAAGTTATAAGTAGACTAGCTCCTCTCAACAACAAAAGAACTAGAAACCTAAGATAGCAAATGAATGGCTAGAGAGGTAGTCAAAGAAGTTGGCCCATGCATAGTCCACCACAAAATTTGGTCCTCCTGTGCCACAATTTCCCTATCCATCTTGGCCTCCTCAAAATAACCCCTAAGAGTGGCAAATTTTGTCCACTAAGTAGGAATGATGTTGACCTCTATAGAATCATACATCTTTTGGATGGCCTTCATGAACCTTTCCTTCACCTCAACATCCTATATGGGTGTAATTCTACCAGGCCTTTGCACATACCAATTCAAGTGCAATGCATAGGAAGCCATGTGCAAGGGAGTGTTGAGCTTCTCCCATCTGTGATGAATGATTGGCTGAATATGTTTGTTGTAGAATTGTAATGTGGAGTCCTTCTCTCGCACGGAAGCCTTCATTTGGTCAAGCATAAAATCAATGCACGCATACACCTCTCCAAGGCTAGGTGCATTGGCATGCCCATATCTAATCACTTTGAAGACGAGAGTAATGATGGAGACAATATATTTTGTATCACCCCATAAAACATCACTCTTCACCACATCCTTCACCCTCTTCCACTACTCTATCTTGGATTAGACCATCAATTCCATTTTGTTGTCATAACCATTAGTTATAATGCCTCTTGCAAGTCAAGCATCCTCTCCAAGAGAATGAAATACGACGCATATCTAGTCTCTACATGTTTCAAGAATTCCTTTTAGAGAAGGTTCAAAAGAGTGCATGTGAAGTTTGGTGGTTGCAAAATAAACATCTGCACATCTCTAGCATCATTGACAACTTTTTTTATCCAATCAATTTTTACCATGTCCTTGAGTGCATTATTCATGGCATGCACACAAGGAGTCCAAATATGTCTATAAGCTACCTCAATTAACTTCCTTGTAGCATTGCACACATGGGTTGCATCTACCACTACTTGGACCAAATTTTGTGGCTTGACCTCCTCTATAGCATCTTTGAGGATCGAAAAATGGAAATCAACATCCTTGTTTTGCCCTAAACAATCAACAGCACTGAGAAAATAAGGGCCCTATATACATGTAACCATAATATTGATGAATAGACAATGCCTATGTTGCTTCCACTTGTGACCTAGGATTCTTTCATTCTCTACATTAATATATTAATCTTGGAATAGTTCTTATCCAAGATTGTTGTCCTCAATTTTGTCTCTCCTAGCAGTGTATATGATGGTCCTACCCTTGCTATCTTTGCTACCACCTCCTTATAATAAGGAGAGCAAACCACATGGAATAGAATGCCATTGGCAAAAAAGAATTTTCCAATGGCATTATTTGTCTCATCCTTCAATTGCACATTGAATAATTTTTCCAATCGATTTGGAGCATCACTTGTCATCTTGTGTTTCCCCCTAGCCTCTATTGCCCTTAATGTAGAAGAAACTAATATATGTGCAACTAGCCTCTACAAAGTATTAGAAGTAGAACCCTATCTTCGATGACCCCTCAACCTTAGAGACAAAGAAGCTAGTGTAGGTTCATTGTCTTCACTACCTAGACCACTCCATAACTTACTTATCTCAGCACTATAGTTCAGTTTTTCTATCAACTACTCATACATCTACACCTTTGCCTCAGATATGAAGGAGGTGAACGCTCTAGTAATGCTGCCCTAAAATTCAAGGTTACAAAAGTGGCACTTTCACAACCTAGCACCCCCAGATGCCCTAGGCTTGATTTGTAATTTTGTTGCAAATTGTCTTAGAGGAGACATAGGATCAAAGGGACCCTTCGCAAATTTTGCCAATACTATGGAAGGGGAACTAATATTTGCACTAGCAATGGAACTAGTGGTTTGGGTTTCACAGTCACTCCTCTTTGCTTCCGCACCGTCATTGGGTGCATAATCAGATTTAGCTTCACTTTCAACTTCAACCTATTGAGGCTCAACCTCATCCTCTCTCATGCTATGAGAACAATGATATAAAATTTATAAGTTTATAATTTTAAATTTAAGATTCAAACTATGCATAATACAAGGGATTAAGACAGATTTTATTTTTGTTTTTCTTATTTCAGGTCACATGAAACGCAAAAGCAAAGGATACACAAATAAAAAATCCTTGTTCTTAACCTCTGTCAAAAAGGATTTCAATTTTGGTCACACAGAGCACAAAAGTAGAGGGTACATCACCAAAACTTTCAAAAAAAGGGGGTACAAGGAGGGGACATCCCCTCCACGTACCCAAGGGGATGCCCAAAACATCACCTAGACCCATAGGGATTCATCCTTGTCAAACACTAATATTCTCCAATCATTTTAAGAATTTGCAAAAATCAAGAATTCTAAAAAAATATGATAATGATATATGCTACATTAGTATGGCTTTATACACATGCACATGAGGAATATTACAGACAAGCCAGAAAAGTGGGAAGCAAATAGTTTAGGAAATTCAACACAACCTCAGAAAATTAGACTTTTTGTTGCTCGTAGCAAACCCTAGACAGCTAAGGATGATAAAATGACCACTGTGTCTTGTTGATGTTTTAATTTGTCACTTTCATGACAACAAAACAAAAGACTAGATGAGGAAATCCTCTCTTCAAATTTGCAGGGAAAGCTCCCTGATTTAATCTACTCTAAAATCTAAAAGAAACACAAGCCTACTAATATGAACACTGTACAATTTGTTCTTTGGGCCTTTACATAAAGATAAAATAAAGAAGCAAACTTAACCTATCTGCTTCGATCTTGAAGGTTAGGCATGAGACTTTGAAGAACTCTTATTCTCACCAATGAATTTTCTCAATCTATGACAGCTAAAATATAAACAAAAATACTATCCAGAGCCTAAAACATAGATCTTCAGAGTTGTATTAATGATTAATTTGATCTTTGAAGAAAACATAAACACATGGAAATAACAATGCCTAGAAGAAGAATAGATGAAGACAATTAATTATCACTAAGCATTCAAGGTTGCTTCATAAATTTGAATGCTAATGTCACACAAAGTTAACATGGATTTTCTTATTAATTGGATTCTCCATTGGCTGATTACAACACTTGGGATTAAACTTGAACGAAAATTTTGGGAACGTAAGCAAGCCTCAACTTCACCTTCTTTACACAAAGACACCTACCAATTTAATTGACCTCGAACTTGAATGACAAAATCTGCAGCATAAATCTAGCATCAACTCTCATTATAATGTATGTGTAAATGACACATATCGATAACCTTCCAATTACAACTTCTTGAGGCTTCAAAAATAATAAAAATAATTGCTTTGAAAGCAATTTTGTCCTCATCCTCTAAAAAGACAGAAAAAATTACTTTCTACTTATGCTTTCTTAGTTTGAGCATCCATATAAATCAAGGGATCTAATCCTCTGATTTTGTCTTTAATTTTCTTTAACCATAGAAGCAATAAATGGGAAAAAATCACAATTAGTCATGATTAATCGTGAATTAGGGTAGTTGCCAATTTTTTTCTTGGATTAAATCGCAATTCCTTGAAAAAATTGTTGACCACAATTTTCCATGGGTTTTTGATGTTTAGATGCATTTAAAATGCCAAAAACTCCCACTGTCCCAAATGATTTACCTATGTAATTTTTTCCCATTTCGGAACTTGCGACTGGCTTTCTACACCATTTTCACACGACATATTTAGCACAGCTAGAAACATGAGGATTTTCTCTCTATATTCTACAATTTGTTTTCAAGTAATGGCATTTTTTACAGTCAATTCAATCATTGAATGCTTCAACAATAAGGACACAAGATTACTAACTACAGTTGTAGATTTATGATTTTAAGTGGAGAGTGTGGCCTTACTCAATCTTCTTGAGATCTTAGCTTTTGGCATTGAATATTGAATCTGCTTTTCACCCATGCTCTCATTTTAATAATGTTGACTCGCAACAAAGAGTCTCAACGGCAGGCAATTTCCATTTATTTTTTAATATTTGCTTACCATTTTTTAGAAATTTAATCGGGACTCATTCTCACTATTAGCATATTTAGAAAATAGTCATTATCCTTATCAACCCCCTCATCAAAAATTTCAAATTAATAATTATGGACATGTACTTAAGCACATCTAATAGGTCATTTGAAGCAAGAAACAATTTGTTGATGAATAAGGGCTATATTACTTTTTATCTATGTTACTAGATCCTTCTGCAGACAAGCCGGATTCGGGTTCAATTTGAATTGGATCTATGATCTAGTCTGATGTGACTGCAAATATGGGCAAGATGTGGGAGAGTGAGATTGGGTTCGTCTAGGGCAACCCGAGTGAACTCAAGCAAGATTCAAGGGAACCTAGGCAACCCTAGGGTAAACCTGTCCATCTTTTTGGCTTCTTTTTTTTTTAAATCCATCTTTGACATTGCCTTTTAAAAAATTATGAAAATGGTGTGCACCATGAAGTTCTATGTAGTTTTGAAGGTCTCCTTTGGGCTTGGTGGCAAGGGCTCTACCCCTTGACCGCACCTTGTATCGCGACAAGGAATGCACTAGGGCTGCTACCCTCAGACCAAATGAGGGGCACTACCCCTCGACCCCACTAAGGGCACTGCCCCCAAATCCCCACAAAGCAATCGCACCTTGGCATGCAATGGGTGTGCTGAACAATTATGGAAGGCTAACTAGTGATTTGTTTTCCTTGTTTTACATATAGTCATGCAATACATTAGGTCAAATGGCAAGTTGTTAAGCAAATGAAGTGTGCCATCAAGGATTGACGAACAAGTGACAACTTTGGATTGAGTGTTATCCAATAAAAATCTATATTCTACAATTCATGGGCTAAACTCTCAATTTTATTTGCTCTCTATATCTCTATGATATGGAAATGCCTTTAAGTAGTTTTTGTCACCTTTTTTACATTTTTTACTTTTTTTTAAGTCCAATTTTTTCTTGATTTTTTACCTCGAATGCATGCTCAATACGATGTTGATCTGCATATAACTTCCGCTGATTTTGGACATGTTCGAGAGGCTTTCCTTCAAGGATTTCATGATGTCCTGACTCTGCTGCAACAAATGCTTGGCTTGGGGAACTCTACTATCACCAAGCAATAAGTCGATGAAGCTGGGAACCTCATATCCATACAAAGCCATGAATGGATACATCTTGATCGACATATGATAGGTGGAATTATATGTAAGAGACCACGGGCCTCTCAACCCAAACCCTTCACGGAAAATGCTGATTTTGTTTGTTTTTGTATTTTTTTGTGTTTTTGAGGGTTTTTTGCAATAAATAATAAATTGCGATTTTGAGAAATAAATATCAATAAATTCCTAAATAAATAACAATGCATAAAATAACCTCCAGAGCAATGGCAGATGATTCTATTATAGTTTTTGAACAAATACAATGCTTTCCGGAACAGAAGAAGTGAACAAAAGAATTTATTAAAGGAACCTGGTGATTGCTTGCAGGCGCCTGAGAGAAAGCTCTAAATAGTACGGCTGAATGAGATAACCAATCTTCTGGCTCTGAAAATGATGCCGAAGCTCCAATAACCCTAGGCGCACAAGATCCAAATGATAGAAGCTGAGGAAGAAGGCGTATTTCTCTGTGAAGGAAAAGTACGGCCTTGCTGGTACAAAGTACGGCCCCAGCCAGCAGCAGCAAATAATGGTACGGCCTCAAGAAATAAATGTCAAAAGCCAAAACACTGATACTCTGGAAAAAGGCGATTCTTCCTGATAAGCAGTAGAACCCAAATACTGAATGTAAACTCCACTGTAAACACTGTATGACTTCTGAATGAAGCCACGCTGATGGACAATCTTCAACTGGTATTTCACAGCCTCAGTATGTCAGATCTTGAAGAGGTATCGTTCTTCAAAATCGATTGTCTGCTGAAACCCTAGGTTTGCAACTTCAATGCTCAGAGCAAAAATAAGACAAATTGAATAATCATAACATAAGAGTTCGATTTGTCTTGGCAGTGAATATATAACCCCTCTTGAAAAATTCGACCAAAACCTCTTTTTAATAATCATTTAAATAAATGATTAAATTCGCCTTTTTGGACTTAGGAAAAATATTTAATAATTGGCGCCCCCATCATTAATGAATAAATACTTATTCATTATATTAATTATTTCACTTTATTATAAAGTATTAAAAATACTTTATAATACGCCATTATCATTAATATTTAAATACATTAATAAAGTGACTTTATAATATAAAGTCAAAATATTAATTATTTAATAAATCATTAAATACTCCGTTATTTTTCCATCTGACCATCAAACTGATGAACTGGGTCGACTCTGAGCTAAGCAGCTGAACCAGGTGCCCTGCCCAAAATAGCAGCTTCCGCCTGTTTGACTTTCTAAAAATAGCAAGTCTCTGAAAAACCTCTCTAAAGGATTCTGCAATGGCCCGACCTGAAACAACTGCAAGAAGGATGCTCCTGAACACCGGGTAACTGCCTCAAATGATCCTCTACACACATCTGTCAGCCTACGAGGATCGAAATAATAGGCTAACCACATATCCAGCTGCGCTGACTAGGAAGGGGACATCACATTATAGCAATATTCGCCCAAATGGAGCCATCTCACCCAAGCTTTTTGTTGGCTTGACACATAGTTCCTGATATACCCTTCAAGCCATTTGTTGACAATCTCAGTTTTCTCATCAGTTTGCAAGTGATAACTAGTGCTTGGGGTAAAGCACAAAACCACTCAATCCGAATACCTCCTACCAAAACATGCTTAGGAACTTGATGTCCCTATCACTCACAATATTTTTGGGCAACCCGTGCAACTTGAACACTTCTCTAAAGAACAAATCAACCTGAGCTGCTGTAAATACTGTAGAAATGGAGAAGTGTGCAAATTTTGTCAATCTATCAACAAAAACCAAAATACAATCCCTCCCTTGTAGCTTAGACAAGCCCGTGATGAAATCCATGGAGATACTTTCCCATATTTGGTTGCGAATAAGCAAGGGCTGCAACAAACCTGTAGGAAAAGTATGCTTGTTCTTGTTCTGTTGACAAATCTGACATTCTTTGACATATATAAGGACCTCATCCTTGAGCCCTTTCCATGTGAACCTCTCCCGAATCTGTTTGTAAGTCTTGAAGTAACCTTGGTGACCAGCCAAGGGAATGCCATGGAATGTCTCAAAAGCCTTCATCTTGAGCTTAGATTCGAGCACCAAGAAGATCCTTTCCTTGTATAGGATTAATTTGTTCACCACCTTTTACCTCTCATCCTACAAGGTACCTTCAACAATGCTGGTGGCAAAGGAGTTTTTGGCATATTCTGCAAGGATTTGCTCTTTCCAATCAGCAATAATCTCCACCATAGGACTCAAAGTGGCCTTCTTGACAAGACATCAGCCACAATATTATTCTTCCCCTTGACATATTCAATGTCAAAATCATAAGCTTGTAGCTTACTGACCCACTTCTATTGTCTATCATTGAGGTCTTTCTAATGTAGGAAATGCTTGAGGCTATTATGGTCAGTCTTCACAATGAACTTGCCACCAACCAAATATTGCTTGAATTTGGCCAATGCGTGCATTATTGCAAACATTTCCTTATCATAAATTGAATATGTCCTTTCCACACCCCTCAACTTTTTGCTTTCAAAAACAATTGGGTGCTTGTCTTGCATTAGAACAGCACCTATTCCTTCTCCTAAGGCATCACACTGAAGCTTTAAGGACTTGGAGAAGTTTGGTATGGCCAAACAGAACATGAACTCATAATTTGCTTGAACTGATCAAAACATTTCTGCGTTGCATCTGACCATACAATTGCCCCCTTTTTGGTAAGATTTATGAGAGGAGCAGCCAACTGAGACTATCCCTTCACAAATCTTCTATAGAAGCCACAGAGACCCAAAAACCCCTTCAACTGAGTGAGGTTTTATGGTGGTGGCCAATCCAAAATGGCCTTAATCCTTTCTTGGTCCACACTAACCCCCTTTGAGCTGATCACATGACCAAGATACAAGAGTTCAGTCATACCAAACTCACATTTGGACTCCTTGGCAAACAAAGATTCAGCCTCTAGGATGCTCAACACTTCCTCCAAATGTTTCATGTGCCCTTCCCATGACTTGCTATAAATTAGGATGTCATCAAAGAAGATCAAAACAAACTTCCTTAATTGCTTATTGGACACCTAATTCATACAAGATTGAAAGGTTCGCGAGAGCGTTAGTTAAGCCAAAAGGCATAACTAAAAACTCATGATGCCCAAAATGGCATCTGAAATCAATCTTCTCAATGTCTTCTTCCCAAACACTAATCTGATGATAGCCAAATCTCAGGTCTATTTTGGAAAAGAAAACTGCTTCAAGTAGCTCATCAATCCTTGGTATTGGATACCAGTTCTTGATGGTCTTCTTGTTGAGAATCTAGTAGTCTATGCACATGTGCATCGTGTCATCCTTCTTCACCAAAACCACTAAAGAAGTAAAAGGACTCTTGCTTGGGCGAATGTGTCCCATGTCCAAGAGTTCCTTGATGGCCTTCTTGATTTCATCCTTGTGCCTCTTAGGATGCCGATATGGGGTGGTGATGACAAGTTTGGCACCCTCCTCCAATTCTATCACATGCTCCATTCCCCTTTCAGGAGGTCTCCCAGGTGGAATGCCACTAAAAACCTTGCTTTGCTTTGAGAGTAAAGCTTGCACATCTGGATGATAAACCCTTTTTTCTTCTAGAGGATTGGTGGGCATGAAAACACATTTTGCTGCCCACTCCACTAGATCATGTTGAATCAATCATTCCAACTACTTGAATGAAAAAATGTGAGGACCCCCATTGGATATGCTTCTCAACACAACCTTCTTCCCATCAAATTTGAACTTCGGCTCCATGGTTTGAAGGTTTAATGTGATCTCTCCCAGAGATCGCAACCACTGAATACCAAGAACTACATCAGTGTCACCAATGCTTACAACATAGAAGTCATCCTTGACTTCATAGTTGCCCAATTGAATACACATAGCTAATATCTTTCTAGTGCAAGTAAGTGCAAAGCCATCAGCCACCATCACTTTGAACCCTTCAAACTCTTTAGTCTTGAGTCCTCTCTTGACCATAATTCCTTCGTCAATAAAGTTATGCGTTGCTCCAGTGTCAATGAGAGCAACAATTTGCTGCCCGCATAGGACTCTTCGGACCTTGAAAGACTCGTTCTTCTAAAAGCTAGAAAGTTGGGAAAGAGTGCCCTCACTCTCCTCTTCTGACTCTTCATATGGCTCTTCTTCCTCCTTATCCTCCAAATTAGACTATTGTTCTAATTCTTTTGATGTTGATTCATCAACAGAATAGACCTCCAAATGATGCACTTTGCCTCTTTCGAAACACTTGTGGCTTAGGGCCCACGGCTCCTTGCAAGTAAAGCACTTATTCTTTCTTCAAAGCTCGTTTTTGAGGTCATCATCCATGATTGAATTTTTTGGGTTGATTGGTATCTTTGTGAAAAAGCCTCTTATCCTTCTTGTTTGAAAAGGTCTTTGACTGAAATTTATGTCTTGGGGTTGCCAATTCAATGCTTCTTGCTTTTCTAATTGCCTCTTGGAGAGTAGGTGGGTCAAAGGCCTTAACCCATCTCTTCAATAGCTCCATTAATCCTTCACTAAAAAGGACCACTAACCTTCTTTCTATGATGTTGGACCACAACGGAAAGTCTTTGGAATTCGATGATGAAGGTATCAAGAGAGTTTTGTTGCCTTAATTGCGCAAGATCTCGAAACTACATCTCAAGATCCTTCCTGTCAAATCTTCAATGAGTTTGTTGGTAAACTCATCATATGTGTCAATTAGGTTATGGCCAAGTGTGAACAAACTGTGGTACCACCATTCGTGGGCAGCTCCATCCAAGTATAGAGTAGCAAACTTAATGGCATCCAATTCCGGCATTGGCCTCAAGGATAGATAATTCTTCAACTTTTGGGCCCAAGCTCTAGCAGTGCACTTGTCACTTTCATCAAAGTGAGGTAAGGTCACCTTCCCTACGGCTTGTTGATAGTCCCTAGGTGCCATAGGACCTCTATTATCAAATCTTCCACCTCCTCTCTTCTTCTTCTAGTTCATAAATTCTTCTAAGGACAAGATGTCTTGAATCTCCGCAAGAAGAGTCACATACTCCATGTAACTAGCCCTCACCTCTTCTGCCATGGGAATTTGGGCTTCTTGTTCTAGTGGAGGTTCCTCTCTTCAAGTGAAGGTAGGTTGGGGGGTCTAGTGATGGACCCAACGGGCATGCCAACAGTGTCCATTCTATCCTCTGGGATTAATTACATTTGAAGCGCTAGCTTCACTGTTTTGAAACTAAGGTGTGGGCGTCACATTTTGGTTCATCTTAGCCAACAGTTGTGACATCATGTCCAACATAATTTCAAACTTCCTTTTTGTTTTGGCATTCGGGCTATTTGGCTGGGTTGTTCCCTTATCCCTTTATGCCATGACCTTTGTTGAACTGACACTGTCACCCTCTGGATTCTAGCAAGCTCTGAGGGCTTTTGAAAAGGTTTCCTCAACTAGGGTTTGAGGTATATGAAACGATTGCCTTCTTTGTTCTCTGTTGTAGTATCTGATTTCTCTATCGGTCATAGAGAATTTAGCCGCTACAAGCAAATGTTAAGGGCACATGCTAGCAAGATGACCAGCTTTGATACCACTATACTAACCACCCCTAATTTTTTTATTTTTTAACTTGTTAGCACCAAAACATAAAGTAATGATAATCAACTTGATCTTCCTTCCACTTTTGATCATCAAGTTTCTAATGTGGGCGAGGTGAGAGCATATAGTGGTAAGGATTACATTAAACTGAGCTACTAAAAGTAAACCACTTGTTCAGTGGGTGAGTAAAGCATATTGACTTATGCAGTGGGTAGGTAACTTAATCTATATAATCCCGAAGTGATATGTCATGTTGGAAATCGGGCCTACAACTAACCAATCTTGTCTAAATTGGTCATGCATCACAACTAAAGTAAGCTCCTAATTAGGTTGTGCCTCTAATCTAGGTGGAAATACAGGCATAAGAGGCCTAGCCATGGCTGCTCCATTCTACTAATTGGCTGCCCTCCGCTGTTCCACATCATTATCTTGCCCCAAATGATCCAATCTCTATACCAACTGTGCAAGTTGTTGATTGGTCTCTTGAGCACGTTGGGATACTCTTTCTTGACCTCTAACCACTGCCTCCAAGAGTAGCATCATACGATCTTGCTCACCAATATTTCTTTCAGCTTCTTCTCTTCTTTCACCCATGTTTTCTAAACTAGTTGATCCAACTGAATGTGATTATGAGTGTTGTCCCTCTTCCTCAAAAGGCCAACGTTCACACAAGTCTTCTTCTCTTTCCCTCAATCTGTCTTGATACCTTCTTTCTCAATCACTAATGCTCATAGATTTATTTTACCCACTGGCTAGCAAGATGATTTGAGCTCTAATACCACTGTAATGGCTGCCCCTGATTTTTTTTTGCTTTTTGTTTTGCTGATTGGAAAGTTTGCTAATGTTTTGTTTGATGTTTTTCATATACCATTCATTGTTTCATTGCATTGCATATATTTTGACAATAAACGAATTAAATGCTTAAACAGATATAGCAATCAGATTTTACCCTCTTTCTCCTTCATATTAGAAGAACATTTAAAGAAATCTGAGCATAGGAAAGCTACCAAGGTTTGCACTTACAATCAGATTAATTAACAAGAGCAGATTACAACGTTTTCACACCACTAATAAGATACAGCAATACAATCTGTGCAATCAATACATTCTATGTTCATTACATGACTATGACAGTCAATAGAAAACTGAATATATCCAACTTGGAACCACATGCAAGGTCTGAAACGAACAGCAGCTATTTTAGGCATTGAAAACTCAGATGCATGACCACGTACAGGCCTATTACTGACTGACAATAACTAGTTTAGACCTGAAATAAGGGCTCAAACAGCAACACGGCCTCTCCGAACTTGCAACAAACAATACCAATGTGATGGGCAGCGAACCCCTTGCAAACCCAACTCCACAGACCAACGTCTCAAGCTCCAACGATGGCAAAAAAAGCCTATACAATAGCAGGCCAGTGGACTGGAAAAACACCACAAAGAGGGCGGCCTCCCAGGAAGGGCGATCTGCTCTATTAAATTAGGCTTTTTACAATAAATGCAAATGAGTTTATGGAATGAGGCACCTAGGTGTGGAGCTTCCAAAAAACCAATACCCAGAATGATATCACGTGCCAAAAAAAAGTTATGATTGATTTACCAAATTTTGTCCCAAGCAAGAAATGTTCAAAAATCACTGGAAACGGCTTCTAAACTTCTGAAAACCACCTTGAAATCAACGCCAAACCGAACTCCAACACACCAAAACCCCAAAGCTTTTCCTCAGAAGTATTCAAATATCTTCATCGTTTCAAACATAAAACACTAAGAAATCGGAAATCTGTGAAACACAAGGTGACCCCTGAGTGGAATCACAACAAACCCAGCTAGGGTGGATCTCTCACCACTGAAACCAGTACTAAAGATGAGAGTTTCCATCCTCAACCAGCTGCAAATGATAAACTGGAAACAATCCAGTAGAGTCTTCTTAAGTAGTCAAATCCATCCTCCCAAATGAGAACCAAAAAGCAAAATAAATTGAAGTGGAGGGAGAAATTAGGGCAACCTCCAATTTGAAACATTTTTCCCTCCAAAAACCCAATGCCCTTTCTAGCTTTTTAATATTTTGCTTTATACTTCAAAACATTATCAAATATTCCTGAAGGGAGGCATCCTTGCTCACAAGGAAACTATTTTGCCTTATTCAGCCTTCTAAAACAACGTTAAGTTATCTCATTAGGCACCAAGGTACTTTTCGATGACCACCTACCCCCTCACTTAAGTTATAAAGTTATTTTATTAAAATAACTTAAGTGACTAATTAAAAGAAAATATTAAATAATCCAACCTTACGCTCTCCAACACCACCATAGAAAAAAACACTGCTGAGAACACTATGGGTCTGAGACCAGTTTCTCGAATGTAATGTCCCCATTTTTCCCTGATATTGCTTATTGTTGATGGTTTCCTAGACTCAGTTGGATTGGGAGTAATAAGGGAGATAAATAATTAAATTAATTATTTGTAAGGTTATTAAATAAATAAATATTATAAAATAACCTTATATTTAATTAATTTAATAAAGTGACATAAATAAAATATTATATCATAAAGTCACTAAAAATAAAATAATATTATTTCTAGAAGCTTCTTGAAGATGGATTGAAAGAGTATAAAGAGAGGGGTCAGCCAAGCTTCTAGGCATCCAGGAATTGATATTTGTTTTGAAGAACTTGTTTGGTGAGGGAGCCAGCTAGGGTTTCTGCCATTATTGGACCTTTGGGAACGAGACTCTCATTGGTTGAGCAATTTTGGGGCTGTGAAACTATCAGCTAAGATTATTGCCAATTGTGGGCTTCATTTCAGAAGTTCAACTTGTGCTTGCATTGCAAATTTCGTGGCCTTTGGCCAAATTTGGAGATTAGGATTTCATATCAGCTTATTGAAGCATTTTGGAGAATCAAGTTTGGAGAGGTAGTTCTATACCTTCATTGGAGGATTATTTGCAGCTCTTGGAAGGTCATCATTGAAGATATTTGTGGACGATTTCAGTACAGTCATAATTCTGATATAAATCAGACTTTTCATCACTTGCTGGGCACTCAAGGCAGGAGCCACAATTTTGAGAAGGAAGGCTTCAAAAATTCTAAAATTAATCATGGAGGGGGGTGGGGTGTCTAGAAGATAGGGCGCTACCATTTGAAGGTCAGAGGATGTGTCTCAAAGGAGGATAGAATCATTTCTTGCTAACTGTTATAAGTTTTCAGACAATGCTGAGACCAACATTTTAATTCATAGAGACTTGTATTTGCATCGATTTTCACTCCTAAGTGGAGCACTCCATTCCTTCATGCCGGACAATGATTTCAAGGGTTTGAGAAAGGTTAAAAAGATTGCAAATTATTTATATATCAGTTGCAGATTGGAGAACAGGGGCAGCACTCATTGGGACAATTTGGCTTTGTGGGATCAGCATTCACATTGACTAAGGCTGCCTCCATTGTAGCAATGTGGGAAAGGCTTCATATACCAGCAAGTACAAAGATTGTGTGAGAAGTGTTTGACAATATTCCTTGAAAGGTTAAATCAACAAATTCACATCGGAACTTGCAAGGGATATGACATCGAAATTGACTTACTATAAATAGCAACTGCTAAAAATAGTAAGTACTCACCAAATATCAAACTGGCCAAAACATTAAAGCTCATCGGACAACTTCCACACGCTGCCCAAACAAGAAACCCTACACTGCACTGCCACTCAGACCAGTTGCTAAATATAGTACTTACTAAAAATAGTGAGCCAGAACCAAACTAGCCCGAAGGACATCGAAAATGTGGACATTACAATCTGCCCTTCCCAAAGATTGCTTGTCCTCAAGCAATGCCAGTACAACCCTGAAACCAACAATTTGATCCACACTGAATCCAAAAATGATCCCAAGGTCCCAAGTCAACCTAGGAAATTTGTAGCACCATCTACTCACAACACTGTCCTGAAGAGTACCAACACAATAGACCTCCTGAAAACCTCCTGTAATAAGTGTAATCAAATACTGTATAGACTCAATGAACTCCTCAAAAGAATGCCCCTCAAGAGAACCGAATTGATGTGCCACAAGAGTAAACTCTAGAAAGTTAACACTGTCTCTCTCATCCCAAATCGTAGTTGAACTACAACACAATGTGATTCTTGGGTTCCAAGTTAGTCTCATAAAGTAATCACCATGCTGACGCTACGCCACACTAATCATAACTGTCAAACCAATGTGCCCAAACTGCACTCTCCTATCTAGGACCCTCAAAGAGTAAAATTCATCAAAGCTCATAATAAAATACTTGAAAGGATTGAAGTCAATACCATGAAATATATCCTGCCAAGGTAACTCAAAGAAGACTACATCAGTAAACTCACTGCCAATCACGATCCTGGGCAGCATAAAAAACACCCTGCTCAACCAAAAGAAATAAACCCTGGCATGACACCTCATGATGCCCCAAATATGAAGCAAGTCAATCTTTGCCATATCTCTGAAATCAACCAACCAAGAAATGCTTTTGTTGTCGCAAACCAAAATCATAACATCAACACACAACCTCCAAGTGTCAAAAGAAAGGTTCCAAACACACCAACACACCCAAACCACTGCAATCATCCAAACATCATTTGAAATAATGCATATCATCTCCATGAAATAACTGCAATGAGCATCACTCACCAAAGTGGAAGCAATAAATAAATGAACTGTGTCCGGAAAAGCACTCACAACTAGCTACCCCAAAGCCTGCCAAAACTCAAAATTAGTCTGCTCATCAAAAGATGTCACCATAACCAACGAAAAAATTTAAGGGTAGCAACAATCAAACTGAAGTCCTACGGAAAGCACAGGAGAGATTAGTATGGAGGTAGCAATAGAATCATCTCCTAGGATCAAATCATCTCTGCCATCCAGCCCCAACCGTGAACTACTCAACTGTTGGACTGAAGAAACCATCCAACTCATCTGCAGATCCGAACCCGAAGTCATGTACAAGTTGATTGGGAAGTGGGCAATGGTACTAATACTGGAAGTTGACCCACTACTCCAATCTTAAAACAACACCTCATGATTGGAAACTACACTTAGGTCCCAAATCTTGTAATCAAATCCACTCTCATCACTGAAATTGATTAGGTCTCTATCATCCAACCCAAAAAGTGGATTATCATGAGTCAAATTAGCATCCGACTCAAATAAAGGATTATCAACAAACTAATAATTATCCTCAACTCCCAAATCAAACCAATCCTCCTACTGATCCAAACTCCTATTTTCTAATTTTTTAATACAATGCGCAAGATCATACTCCTCCTGAATGCAATCAAACTCCTCCATTACATCTTTGATCTCCCTTGCCCTTTCTTCGCTTTCCTTCTCCCTAAACTGTTGAGTCTCATAGAGTTGATTGTTTGCTTCAATAAGTGCCTCTTGGACACTTACCAAAGCAAGCTTCATAGAATTAAGCTCAATGGTGAGTTCACTAACCTCTCCCCTTAATTGTTTAGTCAAGGACAAAGTCTCATCTACAAACTTGGTGGCTATATCTCTATCATGCATCATGTGTAAGTAAGCTGTTTTAAATTCTTGCATAGATATCTTCATTGTTTGCAAATTAGAAAATGAGATATTAAGCTCATTTTGTCCTATCGATGCACTTTGGATTAAGTTTTCCACATGCATATGTTTGTTGTCCAAACTTGATAAAATATGCACCTCATTTTCAGCGGATACCAAGAATTGTCTTTTCCAATCATAATCAAACCAAAGTGACGAACTGCTGTTATGTTGCATGTTAAAATCAGAATTAGACTCGTACTTGTCATCAAAGTCTCCAAGGCTGTCCCAAAACACTTGTGTCTCTCCCTTATCATTCCCAATAGTGGACTGTGAATCCAAATCAACCAAGCTACAAGGTCTCAGCTCAAAATCAGCTACCTGCAATGTGAAATCAGATTCCTTTTCAAGATTGAAAACATCACTATCAATGCCATCTCTATGCATGGCTCTCGGGATGAAGTAAGGACATCATTACAATCAAAAAGAAATTCATCCCAATGTGGATCATTGTTATACTTAGGTGCCAACACACCCGAATCCCATGTGTAGAAAGGTTGATCGCTTTGTTTTGAGAATAAGCGTTCACTGTGCTCCTCATGAGTAGTTGCCTTTCTAAATAAGTCACTCTCCAACTCATTATGACTAAAATCATCATAAGCATCTCTCTCCATAGACTTGGTTTGGTATTCTAACTCAAAGCCACCTGTGTCACCATTACCCACATAGGGAAAAGAATCATCATTATTAGCTGATTCGAGGGCATCATCTCTTTTATTTTCAACATGCTCATCATCTAAAGGTATCTCAACTTCATTGGATAGCTCTACAGGTGTATACAGGGCTATTGTTTCGTCAATTCCTTCATGCACAACCTCTTCTACAGCAGTTGCATGCATGACCAAATAATCATCCTGAGGCTCCATCTCACATTCATCAAGTTTCAAAGCAATCACTTCATCTGATTTTTCTGCTATGAACTTCTCTTCAACCACCTGCACTTCATTGAACAAGTAAGGTTTCAACTTTGCCTCCTCAAAATGAAGTTTTGGATCCTTCTTATCAAACCTCTCTATGAGTCTCTCAATAAACTCAATATAAGGTGTAATATGAGTATGCTCCATTATGATCATCCCATGATGCCACCACTTATGTGCAACTCCATCAAGGTGCATAGTAGCATATTTTATGGATTCTTCTTCTAGCATGGGGTTTAGATTGAAGTATGCGTCCACCCTTTGAACCCATGCTCTTGCTGAAATCTCACTGAACCCATCAAAATAAGGAAGGATAAGTTTTCCAACTTCCCTTTGTAAATCATTATGATGTTCTCTATTGCCCCTGTTGGATGTATGCCTCATCCTGAGATCTATATAATCCCGCAGTGATATGTCATGCTGGAAACTGGACCCTGCAGCTAGCCAATCTTGTTTAAATTGGTCCTGCATCATAACTAAAGTAAGCTCTTGATTAGGTTGTGCCTCTACTCTAGGTGGAAATATAGGCATAAGAGGCCTAGCCATGGCTGCTTCATTCTACTGATTGGCTGCCCTCTGTTGTCCCACATCATTATCTTGCCCCAAACGATCCAATCTCTGTACCAACTGTGCAAGTTGTTGATTGGTCTCTTGAGCACATTGGGCTGCTCTTTCTTGACCTCTAACCACTGCATCCAAGAGTAGCATCTCTTGCTCACCAATATTTCTTTCAGATTCTTCTCTTCTTTCACCCATGTTTTCTAAACTAGCTGATCCAACTGAATCTAATTCTGAGTGTTGTCCCTCTTCCTCAGAAGACCAATGTTCCCACAAGTCTTATTCTCTTTCCCTCAATCTCTCTCGATACCTTCTTTCTCTGTCACTAATGCTCATAATTTGTTTTACCCACTAGCTAGCAAGATGATTTGAACTTTGATACCACTATAATGGATGCCCCTGATTTTTTTTGTTTTCTGTTTTGCTGATTGTTAAGTTTGCTAATGTTTTGTTTGATGTTTTTCATATACAATTCATCGTTTCGTCGCATTGCATATATTTTGACAATAAACGAATTAAATGCTTAAACAGATATAGCAATCAAATTTTACTCTCTTTTTCCTTCATATTAGAAGAACATTTAAAGAAATCTGACCATAGGAAAGCTACAAGGGTTTGCACTTACAATCAAATTAATTAACAAAAGCAGATTACAACCTTTTCACACCACTGATAAGCTACAGCAATACAATTTGTGCAATCAATACATTCTATGTTCATTACATGACTCTGACAGCCAATAGAAAACTGAATATATCCAACCCGGAACCACATGCAAGGTCTGAAACGAACAACAACTATTGTAGGCATTGAAAACTTAGATTCATGACCACATACAGGCCTATTAGTGACTGCTAATAACCAGTTCAGACCTGAAATGAGGGCTCAAACAGCAACACAACCTCTCCGAACTTGCAACAAACAATACCAATGTGATGGGCAGCAAACCCCTTGCAAACCCAACTCCATAGACCAATGTCTCAAGCTCCAACGATGGCAAAAAAAGCCTATACAACAGCAGGCCAGTGGGCTAGAAAAACACCACAAAGAGGGTGGCCTCCCACAAAGGGCGATCTGCTCTATTAAATCAGGTTTTTTACAATAAATGCAAATGAATATATGGAATGAAGCGCCTAGGTGAGAAGCTTCCAAAAAACGAATACCCGGAATGATATCATGTGCCAAAAAAAAGTTATGATTGATTTACCAAATTCTGTCCCAGGCAAGAAATGTTCAGAAATCATTGGAAACAGCTTCTAAACCTCTGAAAACCACCTTGAAATCAATGCCAAACCAAACCCAAAAGAAACCAAACTCCACCACACCAAAACCCCAAAGCTTCTCCTCCAAAGTATTCAAATATCTTCATCGTTTCAAGCATTAAACACTGAGAAATCAGAAATCTGTGAAGCACAAGGTGACCCCTGAGTGGAATCACACCAAACCCAGCTAGAGTGGATCTCTCACCACCGAAACCAATGCTAAAGATAAGGCCATAAGGGTTTCCGTCCTCAACCAGCTGCAAATGATAAATTGGAGGGAGAAATTAGAGCAACCTCCAATTTGAAACATTTTTCTCTCCAAAAACCAAATGCCCTTTTTATCCTTTTAATATTTTTCTTTATACTTTAAAATATTATCAAATATTCCTCGAGGGAGGCATCCTTGCTCATAAAGTAACTATTTTGCCTTATTCAGCCTTCTAAAACAATGTTAAGTTATCTCATTAGGCACCAAGGTACTTTTCGATGACCACCTACCCCCTCACTTAAGTTATAAAGTTAAGTGATTGATTAAAAGCAAATATTAAATAATCCAACATTAGGCTCTACAATGCCACCATAGAAAAACACTGTTGAAGACACTATGGGTCTGAGACCAATTTCCCAAAATTGACTTACTATAAATAGCAACTACTAAAAATAGTAAGTACACACCAAATATCAAACTGGCCAAAACATTAAAGCTCGTCGAACAACTTCCACACACTACCCAAACAGAAACCCTACACTATACTACCACCCGGACTAGTTACTAAAAATAGTAAGTGAGTCAAAACCAAACTAGCCTGCAAAAGGACATCAAAAATGGCGACATTACAGTTGTGACCTAAGTGCTACTTTTTGTTAGTTTATTGTATTTTGATTGTTTCAAGGGTGAGGGTCCCTATGGTCTCCATCTTTCAGCTTTACTTTGGTTTCCTGTAGTTTAGTTTTTGTTTATGGAAATTTTTTGGTGATAGCTGGTTGGTCATTTGTTCTAGTTTTGTTTGTCTGTTGTGCCCTAAGTGCTACTTTTTGATAGTTTATTGTATTTTGATTGTTTCAAGGGTGAGGGTCCCTATGGTCTCCATCTTTCAGCTTTACTTTGGTTTCCTGTAGTTTAGTTTTTGTTTATGGAAATTTTTTGGTGATAGCTGGTTGGTCATTTGTTCTAGTTTTGTTTGTTTGTTGTGCCCTAAGTGCTACTTTTTGTTAGTTTATTGTATTTTGATTGTTTCAAGGGTGAGGGTCCCTATGGTCTACATCTTTTATTGTATCAAAAAATGATGACGATGATGATGTTACTCTTTTATAATATAATATATTATCATGCTAATTTTCTAATAATGTTGATAGGTGGGGTGCTGTAACTTCTAGGGTTAATTCCTCTCTTCTATAATGTCTTGGGTGGGTGTTGTTTTCAGTCAGCATAGCATTTTGATGCCCTATTTTTGTTTTTGTTGTATTTTTTGGACCTCACAACATTTTGTTAGTCGGTCATCCAAACCCTTATTACTTATTGCTTTATATTTCATTTTTTCGGCAAGGGCCCCTATGGAAGCCTCAATATTATCTAAAAATAACAATTTTCTAATAATAATAAATGGATATAATATATTAGATATTAGTATAATAATGATAATTTTCTAATAGATGGATACTATACCAATGTGAATTTTATTATTATTGTTATTATCTTCTTTTTTAACTCTCTTTTACCTACCCTTGTTTTTCTTGATTATCAAGCTCTCCATACCTCCTCTTGACCTCACCAACAATTTAGCATAAGCATACTAAAACATTTACTTGGACTATGGAAACATCATGACTACAACTGTTAGTTTCCTTGACAAAGCTACATTACATTTTTTCATAGTACCAAAAACTTCTTCAAACAATAATAATTAGAACAACATATCGACAGAGGCAACTGAAAGTGTTTTACATTAAAACTAAATCTGATATGGCTTCAATTAATCTGATCTAAAGCTTCAAATCCTCCCTAGTTAGAATTCAAACAAAGTTTCCCTAGCTTATGGAAAAAATGTCCATAAAGGATTGACATATTGTGCTTCAAACCATGGCTACCTTGCAAACTAATTCAAAGATCAAAAGAAAGTAAATATGTTATGAATGAATATCTTGAAGTGTAATGTAAATATTAAAGTTAGAAAAATAGATGGTATCCTTGCATGCTAGATCATGGCTTGAATTTACAACCAGGTTTCAGCTGATTTATATGACCATACACACCTTCAGCGGAAGTTTTCTCTCCCTTCCAGAAGGATTGATCAAGCCTTTGCTCTTCAAACTCTCCAAAGAAACCTCCTCACCTTCATTAAAGCCAATAGCTTCTATGTCACCTAAATTTATAGGGATATACTTTGGCAGTCCTGCACTCATACCTGAATAACAAAAATAAATCAGTAAGGTAATCTTAATTGAGATAGAAGTCCAAGAATGAAGGTAGCATCAGACTGGATACATAAGCTTTACATTAGACTCAATCTCAGGTAAATTAAAATATTCTCTTCTGTGTGCTAAGCTAGCTATTTCCTTGGTTTATAATAAGACTTATGAAAAGTTGAGTTCTTGGAGTGTTGAAGAAAAGATATCATTTTGAATTACTCTAAGTTCATTTTTATGTTAAATTTTTAACCCAAATCATGAATGCCAAATCAAGGTTCTTTGGAGGTTAATGAATTTAACAATTATAAAGCTGACATGCAAAAGCCAACAGCAATCCATACATGAAACAACTTTCTGCAGTGAAACACACACATTCCTTCACTCCCCACATAATTTCTGTACAGGACCATCCGTGAAGACCAGATATAAAGTTGTGTTAATTTGTATCTTTTAGATATTTCAGTTCTTATTGTAGTCAAAACTTGTAATAATTTCTACATAATAGTTGGTGGGTCCTGTTTTGAGAACATTTTACGCATTTGTCTAAGTATATATTATAAACCAAGTGCATATAAGTAGTCCTCCTGAACATATGTATACTGTGTATTTAGTAACTTTTGTGGTCTTCGCTATTAAGGTAGTTTCAAGTTTATAACATTTTATTGACCAATGACTTTAAATTGAAATGCTTAAATGGCAGAAATGTATCTATCCTTCATTTACCCTTATTTTGAATATTTTCCATCCATTCAATTTTATATATTTCATTTTATTTCCCTTAATTTTTTCTTTCTCTTGTGTTTAATGAATGGATAACAATAATCTAAGGATATTATTTTTATGATGGTTAATGTATTACGTACATTGTGGAAGATGACAAGAACAAACATTGATAGAATCTCTTGTAGCTTCCCAGCCACTAAGATAAGATGTGGAAGATGACAGAAATAAGCACTGATAGTTTAGCCTGCAGTTTCCCAGCTACAAGAGAATCTGTAAATAAAAGTTACAGGACATTTATAAATAAAACCTGCAGAATGTCTAAAGCTCCACTTCCACGTGATATTTATTATTTTTCTTTTTCTTTTAATCTGAAGATTTTGAATGTATTGAAAGTTGAAAGACTTCCAGAATTCATGAGTTTGTTACCAGAACCATCAGAAGTTCTATTTCTAATCATGTTGAAGATTCAACCATATAGATGAAATTTATCATTCACCATTTTTTTCGAGTTTGCATTATCTTTAATGAAGGATTTCTAGTTGTTTTAATTATTCTCAATTGACAGAACAAAGATTTTTTTTGTTTATAAAATTAAAGATTTTATTTATGTACAGAATTTACGAAAGGAACCAACAATCATACAAGTACTAAAGAAGAATAAAGAGCTTGCATGTCAATTTTTGACAACTTAAATGCCAAGACCCTTCATTCCAACTGTCACAGGAACAACCATTAAGCTTGAAGACACATGGCACATAGACCACATTCCAAAACCCAGAAACATAAGGACAAATTAGCAAGCAGCCTAAATGGTTTCATCAAAATCTAACTCGAGCAGCCAAAGGACACCGCCATATATGAACATCTCCAGATCTTAAGTTCACATGTGTGTTAGCCAGGCTGTCCACTTCTTTGTTGAACTTTCTTCAAACACGCTGTAATTCCACATGAGAAATTTTTTAAAAAGAAGATGAATGACCCTAATAATAACCAATCAATTTTTAGTACATAGTAACCCATGTTCATAGCATTGAGAATAATTTGGGAGTTCCCAAAAACTTTCAGGGATTCAATTTTGTTCTCCTTAGCCATCATTTAGCCCAGTTCAAGGGTCTGAACTTCAGTTATATTATTTGTTGAGGACCCAAGGCCCACTACATTTATAAGACAAATTTCCCTATTATGATAAAGAACTCCACCCCTAGCAACACCTACGTTTCCCTTAGAAGGCCCATCAAAGAAAAGGGCATGTCCAGTTAAAAAGGGGGTTGGACATCTTGCTGAGAGCATTTCTTCTTGCTACACTGTGTTACCGGGTTCCTTGGTTAGGGTCCCCGTGCCCATTCTTGGAGCAACCAATCCGGGAGTGCTCAGGAGCGCCCTGGACACCTCGGGTTCTCTATGGGTTCGCGAGATGCGAACCCACAAAGAACTTGGGGCATCCAAGGCGCTCCCGGGCACTCCCAAGTGCTCCCACGGGCGCCAACACCTAGAGGGCACCTAAAGTGAATGCAAAAACATAAAAAAACTTACCTAAAAAGTGCCATAATCCCTAAAAACGCCATCTAAAGCCCATTCAACATTTCATTGGGGCATCCGAGGCGCTCCCGAGCACTCCCAAGTGCTCCCACGGGCGCCAACACCTAGAGGGCACCTAAAGTGAATGCAAAAACATAAAAAAACTTACCTAAAAAGTGCCATAATCCCTAAAAACGCCATCTAAATCCCATTCAACATTTCATTGCTCTCCTCAAACACATTCATCAAGCATATTTTTCCATTTTTCCATTTTGAAGGGTTGCTGGTTTTTCGAAGGAGATTGATCAAAGGGTGCCAAAGGATAGAGGATAGCTTACACAAAGGAGATCTAATCATCTAACGTAAGCATTGTAACTGATTTTTTAGTTTTCTAACAAATTGTTTCAAGTTTTTGACAAATTTTTCCAAGTTTTTTTTTAAATTTTCTTAGAAAAGACAAAACAAGTTTTGCTATTTGTTTCAATGTTTTTTGGTGTTCATTTTGAACTTTCATTAGTTTATACTCTATAAATTATACATATTGTAGGGTTGTATTTATTTATTTATTTTGTAATTTAAAGTTTTATAATTTCTTATAACAGCAAAATCAAATTGCAATCTATTTGAAATGGCCACAAGTTCAAGTTTAGTGGGTGTTGATGCAAACAAAAAATTCAAAATTGATCAAGCATCTCCTTTATGGAATTATGTTACGATGCTTGAACCACTTCTAGGAGGTGGGGCATTCATTTGGGATTGTGGTGAGTGCGGAGTCCAATTTAAGAGCTCGTATAGTCGAGTGAAAGCTCACTTATGTGCACAAAGTGGGAAAGGGATTAGAATATGTGAAGGGTGAAATAAGAAGGGGTTGCCAATGGAAAAAATTATGGCATTCATTAGGGAACAAGAACAAGTTATGTTGTGAGTGAAAGAGCAAAATTAAGATCTCATCCATTAGCAAAGAGAACATCAATGACTTTACCTATAGGTTCAGTAATGGCCTCTCAAAATCCTTTCTTGGAGACAACCTCTATCCAAGTAAAGATCCCACTCTTTCCCGCAAAAAAGGCCCATTGTATAAGGCATTTCAAACTGAAGCAAGAGACATTGCAAACGAAAAAGTTGCACATTGCATTTATACCAATGGTTGTAATGTCTCTATTTTTAGCACTACAATTTCTAGTGATTGTTAGCCTATTTTCGGAGGCCCGTAGGCTAGTCAAAGGCAGAATTAGGGTTTCCTATTTTCTAGGAAGTTTCCTTCTGATTTTTCAAGAGTTGCATGCAGAAGTTTGGCATAGTGGTTTCTGGGTCTTTCTGGGTTTTCAAAATGGTGCAACATGCATGTGCATCAGATGACTTTTCCAGACTTGCTATTTTTAGTAAGTTGCGACAGCTGCCTAGTTTGTACTTAAAATGAGTTTGGGGTCACTTACATTTTTAGTAGTATGCTATTTTTAGTAGGTTTTTAGTAGGTGCTATTTTTGGTAGTGCTATTCTTAGCAGCAATTTAGTAGTGCAATGCAATGTCATTTTTGGTAGGGCAGTATTGGTAGTTTGATCTCTAGCATCCTTGCAGCCTATTTTGGCAGGTTTGCTAACTTAAGTGATTTCATATTTGATGAGCATAATGTTTTTAGTGAAATATTTGCTAAGGTATAATGGGACGCCACTTTTGGGGGAGATAAGTGTTTTATAAATTTTATCACTTAAGTTATTTTGGACGCCTAACTTTATGAGTATTTGCATTTTTTTAAAAAGTTATACGCCTAAGTCAAGGAGATCAAAAAGTGAAGTCAAAATGCAAATTGAAATGAATGGCTAATTCTCATTTGGGCGCCCTATTTGGAGGGAAAAGAAGTTTGAATTCAGGGTTGGAAAAAGCTATAAGTAAGAGGCCTTGCTCTCTCATTTCTTTATCCATTGTTTATCATAACGAAGTGCTGCCGAAATTGTTGCAGAACCCTTACTTTGAGGAACGCATACCTCCTAGCCCCTTTCAGTTTCGTACTTGCAATATAGTACCTAGCTAATTCAATGACTGCTCTTCACTCAAAGGTGTAGATTGAGCTTATTGGAGATGGCTTGCTTTGATGTTTTCTGATTTTGGAGTGCTTTTCATCATTTGAGGAATTGCTGGTCCGTGCTTGGCTGAAGCAAGGTTTTGGTCATATCTCACTGAGGAATTTTACTATTGTTATGGGTACTGACTCTAATGATTCCTCTAGCCTGGGCGCCCCTTTGCTCCAAGTATCAGATTTTTTGATTGAGATTTGGATTTTTAGAGATGGACGCCCTTCCCTAGGAGGTCATACTTCTTGTTGCAGCTGCCTCGGGTTGCCTGCCAGTCATTATGTTGCTGTTTGGTTTGGTTTCTTGGCTTGATGTGGGATGCCTAGCCTCTAGGCTTCCAATACTTTCAGTTTGAGGTCAATTGGAGGTGATTTGATGAAGTTATGAGCGTTTTGGTGATTCTAAGGCTTGCTGGTATGATTTTCTGATCGCTGCAATTATACATCAGACCTGATATATTCTTCCGTTTCGTCATTATTTCATATTGGTTATCTTGTATTTGATATTGGAGATTGCTTCCTAACATGTTGATTATCCATTGATATGTATATGATATATCTCCTTTCTAGTGCAGCTGAAACTTGATATTGTAGCGCTGAATCAGTAGTACTGATCAGCCTTTTATATTTCTACACTTTACTTTTTGTTATGCCTGCTGAAAAGTGGAAGAGGTCGGTTTGCCGCCTAGACATTTCATTTCAGTACTTGTATTTCCACTCCTGCTGAATAAGTGGTTGAGTTTCTTTTCATTTCAGTACTTTACTTTCCATTGTAGCCCGCTGAAAAGTGGAAGAGGTCGGCTAGCTGCCTAAGGACTTTCATTTCCAAGTTGGTCGACTGAGTTGTCAACACATTGTAATTCCAGATTCAATATTTCAATTAACAAAATCCCCTTTCCAACATATGCTCTCATCTTGCCCACACTGGGATCTGGGTGATTAGAAAGTGAAGGGTTGCATTTTAGTATTGCACTTTCAATTTCAAATTTCATCTAACGATCCCCTTGCACCGTGTGCTCACACCTTGCCCTCATTGGGATTTGAGTGATCAAAAAGTGTAGGGTTGCATTCCAATTGGATTATCTTCATTTATCTAACGTTAACAGGTGAAGTTCTTGTGTTAAAATTTGGGAAAAAAGTAAGGGGATATTTCAATGGTCTTGCTTTCAACCTGGTGAGATCACCATATTGCCATGAAATGGTGGCAGCAATCAATAGTGCACCTTCTGGTTTCACAGGTCTTGGGTATGGAAAGGTGCACACCACCTTATTAGCAAGAGGAAAAGAAATTGTAGAGACCATTCAAACCAATTAGGAACCCTTGGATTGAAATAGGAGTGTCTATTGTTTCTGATGGATGGAAAGATTGCAAACACCGACCTTTACTAAATGTTACTGCAGTGTTCCCCAAAGGGGCAATGTTTTTGAAGGCAGTTGATTGTGAGGGGCAAATCAAGGATGCAGAATTCATTTCTAAAATTCTCATTGAGTCCATAGAGATGGTGGGTCCTGAAAATGTGGTTCAAATCATTACGAACAATGCAAAAAATTGCAGGGTTGCAAGTACTTTGGTTGAGGAAAGGTATGCACACATTTTTTGGACACCATGCACCGTACACTCCCTTAACTTGGTGATGCAAGCAATTGGCACTCAAATGGAGTGGGTGAAAGCTATATACCAAGAGGGTGAGGAGATCCAAATGTTTGTGACAAACCACCATAGGTCACAAAGCATTTTCAAGACTTTCTTGAATTTGGAATTGTTGAAGGTAAATTTAATTTAATTATTTAATTTGTTTTTTAATTTTATTTATGCCATGTATACTTATATAATATGTTTTAATGTGTTATTAACTTATGTTTTATATGATCCTAGGTTGTTGAGACCCGATTTGCATCACACACAATCATTTTGAAACAACTAGAGAAGGTGCGAGAGGCATTGGATGCCATGGTTATTAGCAACCAATGGAGTATTTGGAAGCAATCAAGTTCAGAGAGGGCCTAGAAGGTCAAGTCATTGATCCTAGATGATGATTGGTGGGCTCGTGTGGACTATGTCTTGAGTTCCACCGAGCCTATCATGGGTATGATCAAGTTTGTTGATACAAATCGACCATGTTTGGGGGAAATCTATGATGGCATTGACTCCATGATAGAAAAAATAAAGATCATAATAGCACAAAAAGAGAATGAGCTCGAAGAAACATTTTTTCGAAGTGTTGAAAAAATCATTCATCACCGCAAGAACAAGATGAACACACCATTGCATCTCCTTGCATATGCATTGTCTCTGAAATACTATAGTGCACAGATACTTGCTTTACCAAGGAGAACTCCACCATATAGAGAGTGAAGTTGCTAATGGGTACAAGCGAGCATTCAAAAGACTCCTCTTAGATCCAAAAGTGGTGGAAAATGTTAGGAAAGAGTTTGGCATGTTCATCTCAAGATGGAATCATAGTGTATTTGTGCTCTTCAAGACCAATACAGTGTACATGCTCGTACATGGTGGTACCTCCATGGGCAAGATTATTTCTTCCTCCAACCTCTTGCAATCAAGATTCCATCACAAGTAAGCAATTTTTATTTTTTATTATTTAACATTTGTATGGTAGACTTTAGTACTTACCATTCTTTAATTTATTTTGCATCTTTCTATTTTAAAATTTTAATTTGCTTTGGTTTTTTCTCCAATTTCAACAGGTTGCAAGTTCTTCGGCTCAACAGAATTGGAGTACATACTCCTTTATCCACTCAATGAAACGTAACTGGTCAGCTGCAAAAAAAGTAGAAGATTTGGTCTATGTCCATTCCAACTTGCGTCTTCTATCACATAAGCAAGATGAGTACAAGGTTCAATGAAGCATTGGGACATAGCCCCTAAGTGTGACAACTTGGATGCATCTATTGCAAAGCTTCCTAGAGTCATCTATAGATAATGATGATGATGAGACTCTTACACATGATGCACTAGTACGAGTGGCAATGCATTTACTTATGGTTCAAATGATCTTAAACCAAGCAATGACCTTGATCTAGATCCTTTTGATGATTGATGAAGATTGAAGACAATTATACAAACTTTTGATCGTATTTATTTCAATTTTGTAATTGTAATGATTTTCATTTGAATCGTGACTCTAGACATATATGATATATGACATAATATTGAAATTTTGAACTATCAATTGACATTTATCTTTATCACTACCATTGATCAATGAAGCAGTGATGATTGATGAAGTATCATACTATCAAATGTATTTACAATCTTGTATATTTTTATTTATTTTGCATATACATTAATATATATATATATATATAACAGCCATACCCAAACGTACCGTACCCAAGGAAAAACTATTGTCGTACCAATGTACCCGTATTTCATACTTGTACCCGATCCCGTACCAAAATGGGCAACTTAGAATTTTGAGTATATTATCTTTCCTAGCCCTTTAGTCATGATATCTGCTAACTATTCTTCTCACCTACAAAACTAAATTTCAACGTTCTTGTTTCATACTAACTCTCTTATATAATGGTGCTTTAGTTCAATTTGTTTTGTCCTTCCATAAAAAACTATATTGTTACTTAATTGTATTACTCCATCTTTGTTATTAAATATTATTGTAAGATTTTGTATTCTTCTCATAGACCTTCAAAAACTCTCATTAACCAAACTCCTCCTATCATGCTATCATTAATGCAACATACTCTGCCACTGTACTGGATAATAGAGCTGTAATATGCTTCTTTGAACTCCATATAATCAATCCACTTCCTAATACTCCTTGTTAACTCCTTGTTAATGCAACATACTCTGCCCCTGTATTGGATAACACAGCTGTATTATGCTTCTTTGAACTACATGTAATCAATCCACTTCCTAATACTCCTTGTCAATTATTCTTCTCCTAGATCTTCAAAAACTCTTGTTAACCAAACTCCTTGTGTCATGCTATTGTTAATGCAACATACTCTGCCCCTGTACTGGATAATACGGCTGTATTATGCTTCTTTGAACTCCATGTAACCAATCCACTTCCTAATATAAAATAATGTCCTGCTGTGCTCTTTCTATCATCTGATACTATTGTTGGAAATTTTTGTATGGAACAAGAGCAATGCTAAAATCTCAAGAACATAAACATACAAAAATCCATAAGATCTTAAAGCCTTTTTAAAAACTTTGGAACGATTTTCTCTTTTCATATCAAATCAAATAATATTTAATCTTCTATTCTGCTACAGCATCTTACAAATTACAAATCAAAATCTGAAACTTCCTCCTCCTCTAATTCTCTCAAGAAGTCCCTTTTCTATCTCTATTGTCTACTTACTTAACAATAACCTAAAAACACCCTACTTAAGACAATGATCTTATGCCCTAAACATAATCTGCTTTTGAAAAACAAAAAATCATTCCTAATTTTAACTTCCAACATATATCCTTCCTTTTTATAAACTATCTACTATTGTTCCTATTTTAAAGGATAGTTAAACTTTCTGTTTTTTCAGCAGTTGAGATCACTGATCCTATTTTTTGCATTCTGCTGTACATTGCCTTCTACCATGGCATTCTGCTATGGATTTTTAGGTTTTGCCTGTTTGACATCAAATTTTCCAACAATGTACTGGGACTTCACGAACTGGAATTTACTTTTACTATTATTCTTACCTCCTTCCCACATGAATTTTCCAAGAAGCTGCTCCATCTTGTGTATGACTTCTTTGGGGGTTCAAATGACACTCATTTGGTAGACAGGAAGGGTAGACAAGACAAAGTTCATAAGAAAATCTCTTGCTGGAGGAGTCAACTAATAGTTTGACCATATGCTGATTTTAGCCTTCATTTTGCAAAGGATCTTCTCCCAAAGTTGAGCCTAGGGATTAATGAAGGATATAGGCACTCCAAGATAAATAAAACACTAAAGAGGGATCATTATTGACCTTGAAGCCAAGAATGTTAAAGAACTCAGCAACATCCCATAGTGAGAACAAGACAAATAACTAGTAGATTTAAAACCACTGATCTTACTACTTATAGCTTCTGAAAAAATTGAAAGCATTGATGAATCTCCTAGCAATCTATGCAGAAGCACTTTCCAAGAAAAGGGTGTCGTCAGAAAATTGAGCATGATTGATTTCTCTCCCACTCCAAAAGGTGGGGTTGACCATGAGGATTTTTTGAGTTTTCTGTTGTTCAAGCTTCCCACCATGGAGTTCCAGTACTAAAATATCCAAGGTGGAAAATAGTGGGCACCCTTGCCTCAAACCTCAAGAAAGTCTTAAAAAAGGAGGAGAGCTGCCATTAACTGCGGGGTAATCCAAGGATTGTGAGTACATGCTTTAATCCATTCCACTACATCTTCTTCAAAGCCCAGTTTATACAAGGTTTTATAGATCACCTCATGGCTTAACCTATCAAACACATTGACCATATCAAGCTTTATGGCCATCATTTTCCTGTGGGCTTGTTTGCTGGAGCTTATAGCTTCTTGAGTGAGGATAATCTCTTCTGAGATGTATCTATGAGGTACAATTTTATAAAAAGTGTTATAAAGAGAAATGGGAATCACATTTTCAAGCCTTTTAGAGATTGTCATGGTAACAATTTTATAAAAAGTGTTATAAAGAGAAATGGGTCTATATCTTCCAATACTAGCAACTTGAGCTTTGTTTGCAAGAAAGGAGGAGTTGACTCCTCCATGCAACTTATGTTGCAACCTAGGAATCTACACCATTTGCAAAAGATCAGGTTTTACAATATCCCAAAAGTCCTGATAGAATTTAGCATTGAATCCATCCAGTCTTGTACTCTTGTCCTTTTCATACTGAAAACTACTCTTTTAAATTCATCCATTGTAACTGATTTGTTACATTCTCTATTTTGCTCTTGGGTGCCAAGAGAAGGGATGTTGGCTAGAAGCTTGTTCAATTGTGAAGTAATAACTTATATGAATAAGCTCCTCCTGGTAGAGATTCTGAAAATGGTTAGAAACTTGTTATTTTATTCCTTGCACGGACTCAATGAGCTCTCCACCAGAAGAACAAAATCTTGCAATAGAGTTGTTGCTTCTTTGCTGCGGACTCTTCTCCAAAAAATATTTAGTTTTACAGTCAACTTCAGCAAGCCAGGTTATTCTAGATTTCAACCTCCATAAATTTTGTTCACTAGTCAATGCCTTAAGGAGCTGGTTGGAACAATTTTGTTGCTGTGAAGAAAGTTGGTAGTAAGTCCCTCCTCTTCAACCTTCTTTTGAAGATCTTCAATCTGAAGCTTAAGAACATGAGAATTTTGCTACTTGTTGTGGGTAAGACCAACTCCTAATTGCAGCCCTTGTCGCCTGCATGTAAATCATCCATTGTTGACTTGGAAAAGGATGGTGAAATTCCAGCCAAGCTTGTTTGACTATTTGATGGAAGCCCTATTCCTTAAGCCAAAGAAAGGAGTACTTTAAAGATAAGGGACCCCAGATAACCCTTTGTTGAAGACAAAGGTAGATAGGTTTGTGATCAGATGTGAGGGCTGCGTGGATTTTGTGTGAGCAATAGGGAAAGAATCCAAAGCCTCCTTGAAATCAGGAATCTATCTAACCTGGCAGCAATGTAGGCATTTCCATATCTTTTACGAATCCAGGTATACTTTCCTTTGCTGGGTTTAAGGTCTTTCAAATCATGATTGCTCATTATTTCTTCAACATTCTCTTATCTTTGACTCTCACAAGCATAGTTTGCGGACTCAAACTCGGCAAAAACTCGGCAAGCCCAAATTTTTTGACTCGGCAAAAGCTTGGCAACTTAAACAAATACTTAAATTTCTTCAAAAACACATTTTTTTGCAAAATTTCAATTACAAATGCATCAAATGAGTTTAACAAGCCACGAGGAAGTGTTTTCCATTATATTTGATTCTTGGAAACAAATGGATTACAAAATCGTATTATAATGTGAAGTCGGATACAATAGCTAGCAACTAACTAATAACTAAGTTACCGGTCCTGGTACTGGTTTAGGTTCAAGTTTGGGTTCACCAGTTTAGTTCATGGGTTCAGTCAAAAAAATTTGGGGTTGGGTTTGTTTTGGGTTCGTCCATACAAAAACACATAAAAATTACATATATAAGGCTTTTCTTTAATAAATTAAAATAATAAATAAATATAGTAAAACAAAAAATATATCAAATATCCATTTATATAAATATAAATAAAAAATAAAAAATATATTAATATGATTGTATATATATATATATATATATATATAATATAAAAATAATATATGAATATAACATATATTAATATTATTATTAATATATATTGCCAATAGTAGCATGGTGTGATGGTTGAGTTGTTGTGTTGTTATTCTTGCCATCAAGGTTCAAACCCCATTAGGGTGGAATTGCTGAGAATTTATATTGGGGATGAGGTCCCCCATTTGTGACCTCATCCGTTAATAGCTCCGGATCAAAAGCATTTATCCCTCTTAATAAAAAAAATATTAATATTAATATAATTATAATTTATACTAATATTAATATTAATATAAATATAACTTGTATTAATATTTATAATATTCATATTTGAATTAATATATTTAAAAATTAATTAACATTAATTATTAATAACTATAATTAATATTCATAATATTCCTACTCTAATCAAGTTTGCCCTAGCTCGTTTTATTAAAGTTATCAATAATCACAACTTGTTCACTAGCAAATGATAAATATTATAATATGTAAATATAAATTAATAATATAATATATAAATATTAAATATGGATAATATAAATAATATTATTATAATATAATATATTAATGATATAAATATTATCCCTCATATTATATTAAATAATATTACATATGAGACATCATATTAAACTAACAATATTAAAATTTAAATATAATCATATTTTATATAAAACATGCAGGTCTAATGGAAGGTTTCAAGGCGAGCCAATAGAGGATGTCGAGCATTTCTGATCGTGAAGAGAAGGGAACTAGGTCATAGAAGAATGGGGTTTGCCAATCAAATTGGCCCAATACTTTATTCATTCCCCCCAGCCGCAGTAGGGGATCACGCACTAGCATAGGGCTTGGGACAAACATATAAGCCTACCTTTGAACCACATAGAATCTTCGCAATAGAATGTGCGACTTCACTCTATAACTTGTTGTCGAGGAAATCAGTAAGGAAATATATGAATTGCAAGAGGGCTTAAAACGCATCAAATCGCATTCAAGACGAACCCCCGATCATAACTTATTGTAATACATTTTGGGTTTATTTGGGTTCATTCAAGATGAACCCGCTGTCATTTTTTTGTCCCTTGTACGAATCCTCAACTACACTAAAGCGATATCCGAACCAGGTTCGAATTGAACCCAAATATGTGGCTTCCAACTAACAAACCGATAACATAGACTAATAACTATTATGAATTTATGATGATTGTCTTTGAAAATCATCATCATAAATTACATATCTAGGCAAGTAACAAATTACAAGTTTTTACAATTTCCTCTTCCCTATTCTAGTGAAAAATAGGATGGTAGAGGGTATGGTCCTTAGCATAGTTGGAAAACTCGACTCGGCAAAAAACTCACCAAGCCCAAAATTGACAAGTCAACAAAAACTCAAAGAAAACTCAGCAAAAACTCAGCAAAAAACTCGAGAACTTAAAAAATTGCTTAAATTTCATTAGAAACACATTTTTTTGCAAAGTTCAATGACAAGATGAATCCAATGAGTCCATAAATGAGTACAAAAGTGTTTTCTATTAAATTTGATTGACTTTAATGCAAATTGATTACAAAATTGCATTCTCATGCAGAATCCCGATGGCTAAAATCCTAATAGTCTGATACAAATTACAATAGATAGCTGAAAATGAAAATAGTAAAACTAGAAGTAAATACTAAATACAACATTTTACACCTTCCTCTTCCCTAATTTAGTCAAAGCTAGGGAAGAGGTAGATGCTCTAAAATTGCAAGTACGCGGTGACTCCTCGGTTGGCATGGAAGGCTATGGCTGAGGCTCGACCACCATCCTGGAAGTATCTGGATCTAGAAATGACTCCTCATCCTCATGAATGTCCTCCAACCCCGCATCTCCTATTGCACTCACATCATCCATTGCCTATCTCTCAAAATCAAGAATCTAGTATGTGGTAAACAATGGAGGTTGCTCATCCCGCCCTGTCCAATCACTGTAAGGATCTATCTCATCCAAATTAATAGGATCCAGTGATTTGTCCTCTACTCTTTTTGTGCGCAACCAAAGGTTGTATAACACAAAGACAAGGTCAGTGAGGTGCTTTTGAGCTAATTTGTTCCTCTTCTTTGTGTGAATGGCAAACAAGCTCCAATTCTGCTCACAGCTGGATGCACTAAAGCTCCAATTTGTTCCTCTTCTTCCAAAAGAGTCTTGGCAAGTACTCTCCAAAAACTCGGTGAGTTTTTGGCAAAGACTCTTTTGGAAGACTCGGCGAGTAAAAGTCAGAAAGACTTGGGGGGCAAAAAGTCTCGCAAGTTTTTTGAGACTCACCGAAAACTCGGCGAGTCTGCCAACTATGGTCCTCACACTCATTTGTGGCTTGGTATAGAAGACTATGCCTGTGGTTCCACCTTGCTGCTAGATGACAATGACAACTCCTCTACCATACCAATGTCATCCAATGACAATCCAATCTCCCCTGCTTCTGCTATGGCCACATCTCTATAGCTTGCCTCTCAAAACCGACAATCTCATCCTCTATAAATCAATTAAATTTATTTTGTGAAGTCAATTTTATTCTTCCAGCATTGATAAAGTAGTTGACAACCCATTCCAAGTGCAACATGTGTTTTGGTGTGTCCATACAGTACAACATGCTTACTTGCTGTTGTACGTGGTGTGGAAGAGTAAATGGACATTTTATAAAGCAGAAACTACATTTTTTTCATGTCAAAATCACATCTAACCTTTGTCTGACCCATGACCTTACCCTGCACCAAATTTTCTATGCAGACTCAACAAGTTTTGGCAAGTAGTTGCAGAAAAAATTAAAGAATTTCTGTCAAAAAATTGAGAAAATTTTGGCGAGTTTACTATGAGATAATTCACGAGTACTCTAACCCATAGCCTTAAGGCTTCTTAATGTTAAAGATGCACAAGGAGGAAAGGGAGCCTAACCCACACAAGTACTCTACAAGGTGCCTCCTCTAATGGACCAAAATTCAAATTCCAGTGATTCAAGTAGTGACCACATAGACCCAAGAAATGAGGGCAACTCCTGAAGATTGGTACATTTTCTTCTTTGTCTGAGAAGGTGGCTACAAAGAAACCCCTACAAAACGTGGCTCTTTCAATGCTGCCAAGGATTTTAGATCTCTATTCTTTGTCTACCCATTGCTCCAGTGTTCTAGGGGAAGGTCGGGCACTTGTGAATTTACCCACTAATGCCAGTTCAAGGAGGTTAAACAGTTTTTCAGATATAGGGGCATGTGGGATTTCAGCCATGGGCACAGCATCCCACCTCTGTACCATATGAAGGTCCACCCTATCCTTGACATGCTTGCAGTTTGCTGCAGCATCTGAGATCTGTTTTACTACCGCATCCTTATGAGCAGCTGGCTGAGGAATGGAGACATCCTCCTTCAAGTAACATGGGGTCACAGGGGCAAGCATCCTCTCAAAAGAAGAAGGTAAGCAGCTGGCTGAGGACTGAAGATGGCTTCATTAAAGGAACATTGGACCATGGTAGTAGTTGCACTCTCAGCAGGTGAAGGCCTACAACACCACCACCAAACCCTAAAGCAACAAACATCACACGAATCCAGAATTATGTCTAGTACACAAATATTGGCAATACAAGATGGAGATTATTATTATATTTTTAGATTTCTTACTTTCTTGTCAATGTGTTGTAAAATCAAGTTGTCTATCAATTAAGTGTTAAGAGTTAATCGTTTGTTTATATGGTTATACATATATTGTAAAGTCTAATGAGTGGTTAAGGTTAAGTCACAAAAAAAAATTGTGAATATAATTCTATCAAATTATAACTTTTGAATCTGTAGGACCCACTTCTAGAAAACATGTAAAACATACATAAATTTCAGCACAGGCCAAACAATACTAATGAAGTTTTCATATATTTTCTCCAAATTCTCCTTTCCATCATTGATTATGTTTCCTTCTTATTATACTACTTTTTCGAAACTAATAACTTGGTCCTTACAGGTATTAGAGTTGTGTATATTAGTTTCATGTAAATCAGCACATCTCTCTTCTTATTTTGACCTCTTTTCTACCCTGTGTTTTGTTTTCTGCAGGATCGCCCCTTCTTGAATTGTTATACATTTTGGTGGACCTATAAACGTTGCTAGCATCTTATATTCTTTTAGGATTTGCTTTCTCCTGAGATTCACATGCAATCAGCACTTCCTTCATTGCTATTACATTTGGCTACATTACTGAGTTCCATGAACTAAATGGGTATTTTATGAACATCAATGTAAATTATTTCTTTCTTTCCACCACAAACAAATTCCATTATTGATTTTTAGCATAAATCTTCAAACTATTCTTGCATTCATTTTCATAACCTGGGATGCCTTCTTCAAATGAGTAAGACAATAGTCTAATCAGTCACAGGAATTTACATGGATGAGATTGTGATGGATTTGTGATTTACCAGAAAAAATCAATGTAGAGTTTACTATTTGTGAAAGCGATAAAAATGTAGAACTTTTCATATGCTTTCTGACACAACAAACAATATGCCAAGCCCTCTTTTTGTAGAAACTTGAGACTGTTTACAAAGTATGTGTCATCATGCCTGTGCACTTGAACATGAGTTGGAGTTCATGTAATTCCAACTTGAAAAAGGAAAGGACCAGAAACAAGAATTAAATTATTAACATGGAATTTAACCTACAACTCACTAAGAAAAACAAGGTTGTGGATATCTAATTCTTGGTGTGAATGATTATTTGGAATAATTTTGAAATATTTGACAAACAAAACATTCTCAGACATTGATTGATCCTCCACAATTTGCTTTGCAGGTTTTGATCATTTTGATAGAAGAATAAGTTGGGAATTTCTCCATACTTGTTGTCCATAAAGTCTGTTACAGAGTTCAATTACTTCGGCAATCTGTGAAATTAGTTTTATCAACAGTGCTAACTTGATCAAAAATAAAAGTGAAGTCCATAAGAGAGTATGCACCCACAGTACATCATATTTAACAAATAATTACTGTTGCCTTCCAAACAGGCAAGGAACACATCAACAGGCCTACGGTTGAGCATAAGTGGGATGATTACAAGACCAAGGTACCACAGTCAAATCCCACTTAAAGATTCTATGTTAGTGAAATTTGGCTTGTTAAGATGGATCCTGATTGCTTTGTAATGGCTACTCTTGTAATCTATAATTTCCTCGGCAAAATAAAATAAAAGGACAGGCAATGAGCAAGAATTAGGGAAAGACGTGTATCAACATATACCTTTGAATTGGGTAATAATCAGATCATCCTTACATCATATTATCTCAACGTGTTGTCTCTTATTCATTTGATTTCACTATTTTTATACATCATAGTAAAGAAGAATCAAAGTGATTTTGGTGTAACGGTCATGGGAGGCATTTCTAAGAGTGACTCCCGTTCAAATCCTTCTCACCTCAATAAGGCAGTCCTTAACTCTGGTTAATGAGTAGTTACGCTGTAAGGTCTTATGGGCCATATGTCAATAGCTCATCTTGACAAATCTTAAGAATGTGAATTGTGGGGTACATTACAGCATGACCCATGCTCATAAATATGTTCAAGAATCTTTGGAATGTGGATTATGGAGCACATTGAGCATGACCCGTTTTAAAAATATTTAAAACTATGGTCCAAGCTTAACCTCACCCAAGATTTGCCAAGCATAAAAGCAAAGAACAACAAAAAAATATACAAACCTCCGGCAATGCCCCTCAACTTGGGAAGTCTGCGATAAAGTGGCATCTGACCCCCCTCAAAACCAGGTCTAACTCCAGGTCCGGACCTTGATTTCTGCCCCCTCATACCAAACCCACAACTGCCCCCTTGCCCTGCCGAATGCCCTCTTCCTTTTCTCTTGTTTTTCCTGCGAGAACCAGGCTGTGGTTTCAAATTGTTCAGACGAAAGCGCTCTGCAATCAGGCAATGAGGGTGAATTGAGGCTAGCTGAATGTCTGTCTTTTAATTAAGTCATAATTATTAAGTTTCAAAAATTGAAGACAGCTGATTGAACCAACCTAAGGATTGTGGTTTTTGAGTAGGAACAACAGCTGACGCTGCTTGACACACCACCACTCCAATTTGAAGATGTTTACTTAAACCCGGTTTTATTTGAGGAAGATTTAATGGTTTACACAGAGAGTTTCTTCTTATACGGTTCGCACTGCCCTGGGAAAAAAAATTTGAAAAGTGGCAACATTGAAGACAAACAAAAAAGAATAAGCATGGAGGATGAAGTTGAGGAAGATGATTACCTTGAAAAAGCTCGAATCCAAGGAAGATGGAGGTTTGACAGAGAAGGATGAGGCTGCCGTTGCCATTGCCATTGCCATTGATTGATGAAACAGTTGATTTGAATTGTCTATTTTATGATGTGTTTACGAAGCCAAGTGGATAAGGCCGAGTTGGTCCTTTCAGTATGGACCAGTTTACATGGTTTTAAGGGCTATCCATAGTGCTTTTTTGGGTTTATGTTAGGAACGGTTAAATTTGTGTTGGAGTGTGTAAGGGAAAATTATAGCACTTCTCTTAATTTTAGTGTTATTTTGTGTAATTCATTAATATAACAAGTGTCACGTTAGTGGCTAGTATTTGTTTTTATAGTATTTTAAATTTAATAAAAATAAATATAAGTTTTGTTAATGTGAATAAAGTTAGTTACATGTATTTATATTAATATTAATAATTATTAATTTTATATTAAAATTTTGAATATTATAAAGATATTATAAATATATAAAAAAAATTAAAAAATCAAATGATAATATAACATAATTAAAAGAAAAAACAATAATTATATAAATATAAAATTTATCTAATAATATTATAGCTATTAATGATTAATTTGTAATATAATATGTAAATTTAATTATATTATATTATATAATTTTATAATATATTAATAATATATATATTTATTATATTAATATAATATTATATATTATAAACCAATTTATATATAACATTACTTTTATATTATATATTATATAATAACTATAATATCATATAATAATAATAATATTATAATATTATATAAATTATTATAATATCATATTATACTTATTGTGAATGGAGATTGTAAACCTGCACAAACACAACAAACAATCACACAATTAGATCAATATGCAAGTTTAAATCCACATTCCCCATAGAATTCATTTACAATGCACAAAATAGGAAATAAATGAATAACACAACAAAAGAAGCTATTAAATCCTATTAGAACATGCAAACTCTTAATCCCATGGGGGAATTGGTGTCATTTTGATGCGAAAAATGGTCATTTCTCAATCCCGTGTAAGCTTTGTGATGCCTTGATGATTTGATGATTCTTTGGAAAAAATACTACATAACCTAACTATAAAACTTGAAAATGGATGAATGATGAATGAGCAAAGTTCAAAATCTAAGGATTGTGACTTTGCATGAAGTTGTGGATCCAAAATACAAAGGAAAGCCTCCTATTTATAGATGAGAATGTTGGAGAATGAGGCAAAAAGGATGAATGTGGGACAAAAGACCAACCAATAACATTAAGTCGTGTGTCAACATGTGAGTGAACAAAGGTGGAGCACATTTTGATGAATGTGTCAATAAATGACATTAGGTGGAATTTCAAATTTATAAAATGACATGTTGGAGGGAGAAATAAATGAATTAAATGCCACTTGGCTCAATGCACAAGGACATGTAAGAGATATTGAATGCCTTGTTGGAAGGATAAATCCACTTGGAGGGATTTTCAAACTTGGAGAAATATTCTCCTTTGATGCCATATTGGGGGAAATTAAAAGATTTATTAAATCAAAAGAAATGATTTATTGAGCAAGTGGCAAAATCTAGAGGATTTAGGTGATTAAGATTAAATTAATCAATGTTTGATTAATTTAAAAGGAGATTAGTTGATGTGACAATTTGATTTATATTTTTTGATTGATATAAACCAAAGTTGAGAAGAACATGAATTTAGACTTAATTAAATAAAGATTTTGATTTATTTAATTAAAGAGGGATGATGTTATATTAAATTAAATAAAAATTGATTTAATTTAATAGAATGACTTTAGAAATTTAATTAAATAAAATAGATTATTTAATTAAATAGAGACTATAGGGTTAATTAAATAACATTGATTTATTCAATTAACAGGAGATGGTGACTTAATTAGATAATTTTGATTTATTTAATTAAGGGATGAAATATAATGAATTTAATCAAATACAGACTATCTAATTAAAAGATTAGCAAAGGGGATGATTCGGGATGAAGCGGTGTTGGTAATCAGGATCAAGTGTGATCGGTACATTTTCTGTGTCTACACTTATTATTTATATTTTTCTATTGATTAAATTATTTATATTAATATTATTATATTATTATATTATATTAATAGTATATAACTATATTAATATTATATAACTATATTAATATTATATAAATATATTATTTTTAACATAGTTAACATTTCACCATTCTTCATCAGGGTCTCATTTCTAGGTTGTACCATTTTCATTCGGCCCTTTGCCCTCCCCGTCCCATCACCGTTGTTGATGTCTCCCATCCTGCCTTTGTTGAAGAAGCCCCGGTTTCCTCCGCCCCCCCATCGGCCAATATCATGGATACCCTGGCCCCAAGTAAAAAGCAATGCATTAAAAACCTTGCCTTGAAGCTTTCACCACATGACACCTCCCCCTCGCTGGATCCCATTGTGGAAAGCAAGGAGAAAAAACGCATTGCCCCCACCCTGAGAGGCAAGGCCAAAGCCTCAAAAAAAACTAAATTTTGGCTCCACCACATTGATTCTGATATTGAGATCATTGAGACTAATACTCCTCGTCGGTCTAATAGACTGGTCAACAAGAAAGAAAAAGGGAAGAATTTCAAAGAGATTTCGGATTCTGACAATGGGGATGAGAGTGTGAGTAGGAGTAAGGAGGAAAAAGATGTGGGTGAGGAGGCTTTCATGGGTTTTGCTAGCAGTTCCTCCCATGTTTCGGAAAGTCTTAAAAGGGGCCCTGCCATCATTAAAATTAAGGAAGTTAAGCCTTGCACTTCTAACATAGCAGAGGGTAAGGTTCCTGTGGAGGAAGGCCAGAGTAAACAAGATGTTGCCTGGGAGGAGATTGTCAATTTGAAAAACAAAATTGAGAGCTTGGAGAAAAGACTGCAGCAGGTCACTCAGTTTTCCTTGAAGATCATGCACAGGTTTGCTACTACTCTTTGTCTGCTGCAAAAGGATAAGGAGGCGAACGAAGCAGAGGAAGACCTTGTCAACAAGGAACTGCTTAAGTTCCTCTCTAAGAATTGGGCCACTATTACTCTTGTTAAGCCATCCAGTGGGAAATAGTTTTAGTTTTTAGTGGGTTTTCGTTTTTTGACTAGGGTGGGTTGTTTCAGCCTTTGATCATGTTGTGTTTTTTAAAAGACTTTGTTGTTGTGTTTAATTTCCTCTCTAACAGGTATGACCCTCGGTGGTCTATGACTTTATATGATGCTATCATGATGGACTCTGCTAGTAGCTTTAGATCGGTTATGTGTTTTTTGGGATATTTTTGATATGTTCTGGTTAGGGTGATGGTTTGGTCTTAGACCTGTTGTTAATGTATTGTTAGTGTTAATCCAATGTGAATGGCCTTGGTGGCCTTGTTTTAATGGGGGAACACCCTTGTTTTGTTGCTTTTATTATCAAAAACATAGTTAACAACTTTCATTTTTTAAAACTATTACACAGCCTTTATTCTCATTGATATGTTAGATAAAATAATAATATTTTAAAAGCTTGAAATGCAGAAGGAAAAAAATGAGAAGACAATGGAAAGGAGAAATGAAAAATGTGTACGGTCTGCAAAATACAATGAATTATGGTAAAAAAAGAAAGAGCGAACGGCGGTAAATTATGGTGAACAAAAATAGAGCATAGATAGTAAATAATTGAGGTTAAGATGGTTTCAATCACTTTTCCTGAAAATCAATCAATAACACACAAAACTTCTTAGCCAATCATATTGAGGAGAAATATTTTTTATAATTTATAAAATTAAATATTTTGTAATTTCACCTTACAAAATTGAATTTTATTTTTTTTCAAAAAAAATATTGTTATTGATTGGTTAAAAGCTAACTTATTAATAACTAATTAACTAAGAAAAACAAAATTCATTGCAATAGTATTGCCTCACGGCAAGTACTAATAATAAATGTAAGGATTAATTTTAAATAATAAAATTGTAGATAATTATTAATTTATCTATCTTATTACATAATCTATATAGGAAACATTGAGATATATCAACTTTTTCGAATCCATTTTAGCAATTTTTATTGTTGTGTGTTTGTCATAATGGATTTTTTAGTTGCATTATAATATGATATTATTGGCTTATCTTCTAGGAATGTACAACTCCACCACATGTTTGTGATATTGAATTTAACTGAGGAGAATGAATATTGTCTAAACATGAGGACATTGTATTGAATGAAAATGTATATAATTTACATTAGTTGTATTCTAAGGCTTGTAGCCTATGTTCTTCTGCTTTTCTATTTGCAATTTTATTTCCTTTCTTTAATTTTTCATATATGTCATATGTGAATGGCGAATTAATTCATAAACCACTTAAAAATTTGATGCGAAACCTTGCCACGAATGTTAATCTTGTTCTTTCTTTTGGACCAATATCAACTATTACTTTTTGAAGAGTTAGTCCTTACGATTTGTGTATTGTGAGAGCTCATGCCAATCTTAATGGTATTTGTAGCGAGTTATTCCTTTGGATTGGTGTGATTGGAACAATGGAAGGTTGTTGATCATCAAATGGAATACCTAATTAACTATCAAATTGCACCAGTACATAGGTTGGTGGTTGAGGTGGTGTTGTTCCAGGTCAATATACACTATTTTACACAAATCCCAGAGCTCCATTGGCAAGTCTTGCTTCTATCCACAAGTTGGATGTTAACGTAACTCATACATTTTTGCTTAACAATAATTCAACATCGGTTTCATCATCTATATATCCTTCAGTTGTATAGACACCTCTAATTTTCGTTGCCATGCTTCATGCAATTGTATATTTCAAGGAGTATAATTTTTTCAATTATGCATTGGTGGAAAAAAAATGAGTATTCTTGTTGAAGTCTTCATTTGTTGGTGTATCTAACCTTCCATTAGATCTTGTCATTAGTAAAGTCCAATCTACTATTGTAGGTTTGCATCTTGAATATTTGCTAGAAGTTTACAAAAAATTTGTTGTTCATTGTTTGATTCATGTTGTCTAAATATCTGATCTAAAGTAATGATAATTTTGAATTCTTCCCATTGGATTTTTGCTCATTTGTTTCTTGCATATGGTGGTTTGTCATTAACAAGAGTAATTTTTTGAGGTCTCCAACCAAGATCATTGATATTCCTATAAGTAATCGAAAAATGTTATATTTCAGTGTATACTTTATGTGTAAGGATGTCCATTAGATATCAATCAAGTTTTCTAAAATAAATCATATTTGATTATTCATATTTGAATGAGAGTCATACCTACAAAAGGTCAATTTGCATTTTGAGGGAAGACCTAACAAAGTCGAGAACCTATCAATCTTTCACCAAGAAAACTCATTTCGTCAATCAATATGTATCTGATATGGGCCAACTCTTCTTATAGACTTGTTAATCTGGTTTCTTCAAACTCCTTGAAGTCTTTGATTGGAATTTTTAATTTTGAAGTTGATGCACCTATATTGAATGTTGCAACTCTAGTTGGTGCAAGTAGAAGTAGGGGGGATCGATTAGACATTGAAGTGTTTTGAAATGCTTTTGATATGGCACCTATTACATATGAATTTCATATTCCTGTTGTTCCTTGAATTACCATGAAAAGCAGAGATTCATTTTGATTTCTTTGGTAGTGTGAAATGATCATGTTAACTATTTTTTCTTGTTTTTTGTTGAAGTTTTCATAGTTGATTGATTGTCATATACCATCTTGCATGAAAGAACCATTGTGTTTAATGGTGCTAATGAAATTGACTACATTTGTGTATTGTTCACCTTGGAAATTATTAGACCAATTTTTCTACTTGTCAAGATCTCTCCTTCTAAGCATGTCTATTTTCTGAAATTTGCATAGTTTCACCATGATGAAGGCTAGATAGAATTTCCCATTCATTTTTTGTTCTATGATCTATGTTGTTTTGTTGTTATCACTTTTAGATTCACCATTGGCTTCAATAATGTCAGTCTTTATTCTTCATTCCACATGCCATTGATTATAGTTCAAGCTTAACCAGCTCTGAATTATTATTATTCAAGTTTAACCAATTTCTCTTTGAATATCATGAAATGGTTTGTAAAGTAGCAATTTAGAGAAACAAAAATCGCACCATTTTTTTGAGTCGCGTGGAGGAATCGATTGGAATGTTGGGAATACTCTAACAATTGTTGTTGTTTCTCTTGCATTCTATTTGTTCTCTATTTTTTCATTTGGGATTATATATCCAAGATTTTTCCACATCAATTAGTGAGATAGATTCCATAGAAGGAGGCTTATTTTTGTATGCATCAATGAAAGATACTTTTTGTTCTTCATTGTTATTTTCAGCATGCATTGCAACACATTTGAAAACTTTAATTGACACATTTAGTTTGATAAACTTTCTATTGCTTTAAACCAATGGGAGTTCTAATAATATATGACTTGTTTCTTGAGCTCCAATATCTCATTCTATTAGTGTTTTTGTATGTAGTTTTCTATAAGTTTTTGCAGCTAAATCATTTGAATTTTGTATGTTAGACATTTAGCATTTTTTGGTACGTTTCAGAGATTTATTTGATTTGGCTACATACTTAGCAATATATTTAATTATAGCATGTTTTGATAGAACAAGTTTTCAATCTATAGTTGCCCTCCATAGTTGTAAAATGTATTGATTATGTGAATTGAGTCAATCATCATTTCTAGCAGGGTCAAATTTATTTTTACCAGTCTCTAGATCTTCATATATTTTAGCTCCTTGCAAATTTAATACCCATGGAGCATTGTACCCATAAGTTATATCATTACTAAAAATTTAATGTAATGGATTAGAGAAGTAGATTTGGTGAATAGTCAATTTCATCATGTCAATAAAGATGATTACCTGTAAATCATGTATCCTCTTCTTTTTCATAGACATGCACCTTATCTACATATTGTATGTCTTTGTACTATGTTTGCTATCTCATCATAGTCTTGGTCAAAAAAAAATTCTTCAAGTTCTCTTGTGTCTTTCAGACATGGATTGGTAGTACAATTTTGGTAATGCATGTAATATCAATTACAATCAATTAATTTAATATATTAGTTCAAATTCCATAAGATGGATAATTGTGGTTATGAAATGGCAAGCGTTTTTATTACCTGTCGATTTTGTTCTTGGATATCATGTCTTGGATTTCATGCATGAACAATCAAGTTGAAAGATATTTTAGTTGTTATTCATTCTTCTTCATTTGACCAATCAATACTATCCATGTTTGGTGCTCCTTTGATCCATAGAAATCCATGTGTGTGTGTTGATCTTTTGTGTTGCCACTCATATATGCACCAAGAGTCTTCAAAATTCATCCCTTTTTGGAGGATTTCTTGTATGAATTGAGAGTGTCATAAGTGCATGTATTGTGCAACTATATGAGGGTAGTCAATCACGTTTTGTTTTTTCCAAAGATGTGCTTCTCTTGGTGTTGTTAGTGATGTACCTGGCATTAGTGCATGTAAGTTTGGCCAATATAATTAAGCTACACTTAATGTAAAGAATATTGTGGGCATACCAATTTGATGCAGCATGTATGTCAATTTTGCATAACATTTTGTCTAATATGACCTTGTACCTCTTAGAGAAGTTCAGAATCACATTAATCTATTTACAAGTTGTGATTGTGGCATATTGTTAATATGTTCATGAAGCTCATTGATTGTGATAGTTATGTCGTGGAGATTTCTTTGCATAATTATAGTTGATGTTTGTGCATGTTGTCTCATTATCGTGTTCACCATATAATATCAAAATCTTGGATGTTTACCGAATCGATTCTCTTAACGGTATAGGTGTCTAACATATTTGTGTAGGTTTAATTTCCTAATGTGTGGTTCTAACTAATCACATACACCATTTGGAAATAATGTTGGGAATGTCATATCAAGCAATCATGGTGTCACATATTCATTTATTGGAGATTCACCAACTGTTGGCCAGTCGATTAATGTTATTAGATCTATGTCTGAGTTATTTATCCATGCATGGATCAGGTCCATCTCTTTTTATGAATTAGGTTGTTGAGAAACCATCACTGTCATGTGTTCAATAATATTTTCTTCATTATTCTCCTTTACTGATTTAACATGCAATATATCATTTATATCTGATTGAGATTCTATATTCATAGTCCTAAGTTGATAAAAAAAAAATTGATCATGATTTCCAATTAAAATGTCAAAGAGCATTTCCATGGATAGTGACATCTGAGTAAAATTTGTCACGGCTGATTTTGTACTTTAATGCTTTATGAACACGATCTTTGTTCACTATGAAGTGGTAAGCTATGCCACATTGATCTTTCTTTCTTAGTATAATGATTGAAAAATATACAATAGAGTGTGGCAACGTATTTGATATTTGTTCTACATGTTGTGGGAAGCTTATCACGTGTCCTCGATATTTATATTGATCACCCCTTGCATGTGTAACTTGTAAAATTGGGCTAACACATGCAATCAACATTTCCTCTACCTGTGTGAGGTTTGTTAGTTCAGTTGGTTGAGCTCCTAGATTCATATTATTTTGTGTTGAGAATCTATTTATTCCTCTCTCTTGTTTACATCTTTTGCACATAGTACCTTTTGAAGTGGTCAAAATATTGATTCAAATGTATGTTTCTTCACAAACATAACAAATTGGTGGTGATTCATAGGAGTCTAAGTGATTATGAAATACCAAATGCATTTTTTTGAAATATGTGGCAACTAATCCATTTGGATTTGTTGTGTGTATATTTTCTTCCCATTTGCTTTGTAAATATATTTTTTTGGTTCTTCTTTCTAGTCTTCAGCTTGCATATCTTTCTCTTTCTAATTCATTTATTTTTCTTCTTTTCTCTTCCCTTTGTGCATCTGTCATATGCTCCCTTTATTATTTTTGATATTCTCTTTGGTATTGTCTTTTATATTCTTTCCCTTTTTCTTTGGATTCAAACTTCCTCTTTGATCAACCCATAGCTAGAATGTCAAACAAATTTGTCAACTATCATCATTATAATGTATCATTTAATTCTACAAAATGCTATGTGAAATATATGAGAGTTGTGTGACATTTATTTATATCAACAATATTTATAAGAAAGTTAAATTGGAATATGATATGCATGTCAAGATTAACATCATATTTATATCATGTGGTCTAGAACGAAAGAGAAAAACATATTGGCTTTGGTTGGTTGGGAGAAAGTGTGTACCCCTAAAAATGTTGGAGGACCGGGGATAAGAAGAATTAAACTCTCCAACAAAGCCCTCACTACCAAGATGGGATGGAGTCTCTTGGAAGGGACTAAGGATTGGGTAAAGATCTTCCAAGCAAAATATCTTAAGAATGGAGATCCCGACTATTTCCTTACTTCCTCTTATCTACCTTATGGATCTATTTTTTGGAACCACCTTATCAAAACCAAAAGTGTGTTGAAATTGGGTGGGAGAAAGCATATTGGAAATGGGAAGGACACTGATTTCTGGAAGGACCATTGGGTTTTTGAACCCCTTCTCTCAAGATCCTTAGATGGTTTCAACGCCCTCAAACAAATTCTAACCAAAATTTGTGGAAAAGGGGTGGTTGATTACATCAATTAAGAGACTGGTGAACCAAAATGGAAGGAATTTAATAGATTGCTTAGGAGTGCCAACTTGAGAGGTCAAAGATAGCTTAATTGGGAGTAGGTGGTGCAAAGGATGCATAGCCTCATTAGGGAGGCGACTTTGTTCTCTAAAGATAGGAAAGATTAATGGTTGTGAATTAAGAACTCCTCTGGTTGCTTCTCGATCAAAAATGCTTATAAGGAACAAGAGAAACCTCTTACTGATTGCAGAGACCTTCATTGGGACAAGGTGTGGATCTAAAAAACCTTACTCCAGAAGTAAACTATTTCTAGTGGGCAGCATCACATGGCAAAATATTAACTATTGATAACCTTGTGAGGAGGGGATTTCAATTAGTTAATAGATGCATCCTATGTAAGTAGGAGGAAGAGTTTGTTATGCATTTATTCTTCCACTATCTGTACTCTAGAGAAGTGTGGTATTTTTTCCTCCGTTTGTTGCTCACAGATTGGGTGTTCCTCCTACTATGAAGTCATTTGTTGAAAGTCGGTCTAATTGTCCTTACTCCCATAAGATTATAATGGACCTCTGGAATCAAGCCCCCCATTTCACAACATGGGGAATCTAGAAGGAAATGAATAATAGGATTTTTAGGGAAGTTGGGAGAAACAACTATGAGCTATGTATGTCTATAAAGTCCCAGATACAGGAAAATGTGGAAGTAGGAGGGTACAACTACTCAAAAGTTTTCCCAACCTATAAAGAATTGAGAATCAAGCAGATATGGGGAATAAAGAAGGACCTTATCAATCTCAATTGGTCCATGCTTTGTGTTAGGAATTCAACTGTGTGGAATCCTCCTGAGAGGGAATAGATCAAATGCAACTTCGACATGTGCTCAAAAGGTAATCCTGGAATTGCCAGGGCAGGAGGTTTGCTAAGAAATCACCTTAGAGATTGCATAGTGGGATATGGGAAAAATTTGGGTACAAAGTCAAGGTAATGGCAATGTGGGGAGGAATAAAGACACTTAGAGACTTTGGTCTTAAGAAGGTCATATTGGAAGGAGACTCCAAATTAATAGTTGACATCTTGATAGGTGGTGTTGAAGTTCCTTGGGAACTAAAATACATTATAGATAATTGCAAGGTCCTAATGAAATTCTTCACTCACTACCATATTCAACATGTGTCTAGGGAAGGTAATCTCTCTGTTGACTGTGCGACCAACGAGGCACTGAAGTGTAACATGTGGACCTGATGGGAGTACAACCAGTTGCCTTCAACAATGAAAGAAAAAGTGCTCAAAGATAAATATGTTAATGTTTATAACTTATAAAGTTGGTATAATGGATCGGCATAGGGGGACTACGTGATCTCATGATAAAAAGGGATCTTATATTAATGATAGAAATATTGGTACGACAAGGAGTAAGAAGATATCCCCAAGTGAAAAATTTAATTTTTATATCATTCCCAAGAATGACATGGCTTATTTCATGTTAAGGCTTGCGTCAAATCAAAGTGTATCAACGTGCCTAATTTCAAATCCCACCTCTTCATCGAATATTAGCTTGCTATGAAAAATTTGGACTCATTTATTATTTGTAAAGGCAATAATGATTTTTCGGCTAGGGAAAATGTGTTAAAGGTCAATTCTTTAAGTAAGTTCTCAAATTTCATTTCTAATCATCAAAAACTTAGTTGTTGTGTGCTCTGCAAGATTAGTTGGGTGTCCGAGTGTCGTAGTGGTATGAGGAAAGGTTTGCAGAAGAATAACTCAAAAAGTATACAGTGTTCTAAAATGGAAGGGCCTAGAAAATGAACCAAACCTCCAAATTGCTTGGCTCTTAAGCAAAATGCTAATATTTGGAGGTTGTTCAGTAGAGCAGGAATGGTGTCATTTTTTTAGGGAATGAAAGGGTATAATGAGAGTCTCATAGAAAAATTCACTAACTCTTGGAGGAAGGGGCAAGTGGCTATTGGGGCAATGAAATTTGAGGTTACAACTCAGTTCATTGTGGAGGTGGCAAGTCTAGAGAACCAGGGAATAACTTGGTTGTTAAGAAGAGTGGAGCTAAATACCAAGTGTTCATGGAAAATTTCCTCCATGATGGCAAGAAACTCACACGGTTTCAGAATGGGTATGTGAGGCTCAAACTTCCGTCACCTTTCACTTTGGTTAGTATGTTCATCATGAGATATTTTACATTAGAGGGTAGATATATGACTATCCATGCTTATCACTTTCCTTTGCTCAACCACATTTGTCACAATGAATGCATGAACTTTCCTTTTTACCTCTGGCTGCTAGACTAGATATCCTGAATCAAAATGTAGGGGAGGATGAAGAACCCTTGGCTACTGTTAATCCCAATTCAGAGCCCAACCCTAGGCCTCTGCCCCAAATTATTACCCACAAGGTGAATCCCCTTGTTAATGTCTCTACCTCCGCTGCTAAAAGTTCCATTCCCTTGACCTTTGTGGGTAAGAAGGCTCTTGTTAAAAATTCTCTTTAGCTTGAACCGGTTAAGGCCACCTCGGAGAAGCAAAAACACTCGCCACTACTCCTTGAACCTCTAAGGGCCAAGAATCCAAAAAATGACCTAAAAAAATAAAGTGTGGTCATTATTATAAATGAAAACAAAGAGGGGAATCAAATGGATTTTTGGAGGAAGGTAAGTTGGGTCTATTTAGTGGAGGCCGAAGATTGACGTGGCTTGCAAAGGTTGCCTCTCAGGAAAAAAAGGGTAAATAGAAGGCCATTGTCCAAGACGAGGAGGATTTAGAGGTTGAAGAGTTTGAGCCACAAGTGGATGATGATAGTGAGGACATGGATTTTGAAGAGACTATGTATGATATGGGAGAGGAAGAAATGGAGGAGGAAAAATAATATAATGAGGAGAAAGAAACTAGAAGAGAAGAGAAGCACAGGTGTGATATGTTGAAAGCTACTAAAACAAAGAACAAAGCCTTTGCCACTAAATCTCTTGAGGATTCTAACACTGATTTTATTAAAAGAAAGATTACTTATATGCAGGTCCAGATGGATGATATGGAGAAAGCTATAATCACATTAATGAGGGTTACGAATGGTCTCATGTGCGGGGCCATGGTGGGTGTTGTTTCAAGTCAAACTAAGATAAGGAAAATTCTCAAGAAAATGGGGAAGAGCAAAGAAAAGAAGGACCAAGCTAAAGAAGAGGGACTTGATTGGAGGGACTTTGTCTCCCAAATTGGCGAGCACTGGGACCTAATAGCCAATTCCAAGTAATGGCATTGTTTCTCTTTGTTGTTTATGGTTGCTCTAAATTTTTTGGCTCTTTGCTTTATAATCTCATAATGCTATAATATTATATCTTTGTTATGGTTAAGATTTTGTTGGAATTTGAGTGACATTATTAATGGTTTATGTATTATTAACTGGATTAGTAGGGGTATTCTATACTTGATTAAGTTTATCGTGGTGTTGTGGTTACAATTTTGGATTATCAGCCTGCGAGCCATCTTGGTTTTTGGTTCTTGTCTGTAGTTGTTTTTTGGTGTTGTTTGGTATTGTTCTTCCCATCTTGCTCCCTTTTTTGTTGTTTTGGCTATGTAACCATGAGATCAGGGCCCTTCCCTACTTATTTAATCAAAAACATATAAGCATTAGATGACTTTTAAATATTTTTACTACATAATGGTATAACATAATGCATATATTGATATATTATTTGATGTAAAGTGAACATGATATTAGTATAGTTTTATGTATGATTTAATTATGTTTCGTATTATATATTAGTATTCGAGTACATCCTAATGAGAAATGTATAGTGGCAAAATGATCATTTCATAATTTCATTTCAAAAAGTTACATATATTGATTTGTTTTTTGAAAAAGAACTTTACATACATGTATTATGACAGTTAAAATAGTATCTACAAGTTTCTCAAAAACACTTGTCATTTTTTTACATATATGGTTTATATATCACTTTTGTATAATATATCATAAACCTACATTTTACATATCAAATCAAGCATAGCTTTGCTTTTAGATGAGTAATCAAATTTCTCAGTTCTAATGATTGTGCTCTTGATTCTTTGTTCATCATTGTAAGTCTCTTATTTCACATGAACCAAGAAGATATATTTTTGGAAAAGTATTTTTTTATTATCAATTTTGTATTTAATTCATTTGATCTTCTTCTTGATGCTTCATAATGTTGAGCTCATTTGTTGTGATTCCCATAATTCTTTCAACTACTTTCTTAAAAGAAGTCACCCAAGCTGAACCAATGTGGTATTCTAATTTGTATTAGAGTAGATATCTATAATCACAATCAAGGAAAGTAGTTTCACATCTCTCACAATGCCATTGACCATTTTCTATTAGGGAAAACTTTAGTGTGAATCTTCACCAATTGGAAAATATTAGGTATCGGCCAAGTTGAAATTGGCAAATTAATCGCACCCAACAAGGTAGCTAAATCACCCAAAATTTATGAATTATCGGTCCAATGCATATCTATTCGCCATCAATTTATTTTATGAGGCATATTTAAATAATCAATTTGCCATAACAAACTACACATTTCAAATAGACCGATTAATATTTTTGTTTGGAATCTCGGAAGCATGTAATAAATCACCTACATATTTGCCAATACTATTAAAACAACATTGTGCTTATGAGGACCCATTTTGCCAATTAAAATTTACAAATAATTGCTTGTGAAGACCCATTTTTCCAATTAAAATTTACAAATAGTTGCTCATGAGGACCTATTTCACCAATAACATTAAAAAATAATTACATTTGAGGACACATTTTGCCAATTGCCGTAACACCTCCATGCTAATCATAGGGCCATAATCGCCTTGAAAATTATAATGTATCGTTGTATAATTATGCATGATTCACCAAATTTTTAAAATACCATTTAAAAATCCCACAAAATTCACCAAATATGGACTAATATAAACAAAATCGAAATGGTCATTTATTCTTACACATTTTGCTTAGTTTTGAACTTGTGAGCTCTCGATTTAAAAGTTGGACTTGGAACCTTGAAGTTGATCGTAAGCAAGTTACAAACTTACAACATAGGTTTTCCTACATTAACGAATAGCAAGTCAGGGAAAAACTAAACTTAAAGGTGAGTGTCATTTATTCATAGTGTTATAAGATTTATTTATCTCTTTTCCATTCTTGCTTCAATCTTAAAGATGATATTGAGTAGGGAATGTGATCTATATTCTCTGTCCTTAAATAAGAAGACATTTTTTTCTAACTTTTATTCGAAATGAGAGATTAATATGTTGAGAAGCAAGGCAACAAGGGTAAGACTCCTCAGGGTGGTGAAGGGACTTGGAGGCCATCAAAACATCCAAAACATAGAGTTACCACACTGTCTTACTTTAAAATCGACAATGCTTCTAATCCATCAGATCAAGATGGAGTTACATGATCAACTCTTCCACCAAATATTAATGAAGAAGGCATTCACAATACATCACCACCACCAGAAGGTCAAGGTCAGATTGTCATTGAGTTAAATGAGTCAAATGAGGATGACAATACCATAGAAGATGTTCCAAGGGATACCTTGGTTAGCTAGAATGAGATAATTGACTTGGATGATGTTGGTAGCAAGAAAAAAAAAAGGCAAATCAAGAGTGGGGCACGAGAGGGAAATGACAAGGAATTTTCAGCTTGATTGGGTGTCAAAGTACCCATTCACTGTACTAGTGGAGAAAGCAAACAAAGATGAAATTGCAACAGAATGCATGTGTATGATTTGTAGTTGGAAATGTAAAAGAGACAAGAAGTTGTAGCTAAAGCTTGACATTATAGAAAATAACATTGGTAAAGTTTATGAAAAACAAATCATAGACGAAAAGGAACAATCAGTCGTACGATGGAAATCAAAGGAAGAATGTCTTCATGTTAAGTATGTCGCAGAATATGAAGAGCATAAGCAAAGAATGTCGAAGCTTGTTGCATGTCAAGGTATAATTGAGGCTCAATTTGGAAAATCAATGGAAGGAGCACATCTGTCAAAAACTGTTCAGATGAGTGTTGTTTTTCATATTTTGTCCAGAGGGTGTCCTATGATAGACTACCTAAAATATTTTAATGTGTTAATATTTTTTGGGTGTTCCTCACTTTCCTAGCTCACATTGGTTAGCAAACGCTAGATGGGAATGGGAAATCTATCTTGTTGCAGCGGAAAATCAATATTTAAAGGAGAAAGTAAAAGAGTCAAATTTCATTGCATTATCTTTAGATGAAGTTATTGTGATAGATAATACTTCTTGGGTTTGTATGCATTTGTATACTGTACAACAACATGTCTACCAACCTGATCTCTTGTGTTCATAAAATGAAGGACAGTCCAACATCGCAAAATCTATTGGATCTAGTCAAGAAATATTTGAATGAAATTGCAAGTATGGATGACTTGACAATTGGAAAAAAGTTGGTGTGTGTAGGAGCTGATGGAGCTACAATGATGCAAGGTCATAGGAGTGGTGTTTTAACAAAGTTACAAACTACTTGTACACAATACATGATTCGAATTCACTGCATGGCCCACATAATGAATTTAGCATTTAGAATTGTAAGAAAGTTTCCTACAGTATCAAAAGTTGAAAATCTAGTCTGCGAGCTCTACGCATACTTCTGCCGAAGTCCCAAATGTTTCACGAAATTTCAAAATTTTGCTGAGGGAATAACAATAGGAAACAAGCTTCTCAAGGATGTTGATACCAGATATATCTCCTTGCATGGACCAGTGCAACGAGTTCTTTCAGAATATCAATCCTTGATTGGAGTAATGTACGAGCATCGCAACATAGTAGACAACTCCTAACCTCTTACATAGGTTAAGCGATATAGAGACACTCTTGACTTTAGCTAGTCTTCTCCCCATGCTAGATGAAATGAAAAATCTTGTGAAGAAATCCCAAGACAAAACTATGTATATTTATGAATATGTGAAACTATGTAGACATACATGCATAGACCGCGATCATCTATATCTAGATCTAACTTCTAAAAGCCCAAAACTTTCATTTGGCAGAAAATTACTAATTTGAATAAGCTTGACAATTATTTATAGTTTAATGCAAGCAAGAACTTATGTATCTATGTACGTAGATTTGAGATACAATTTACCATTGTACAAAAGCTAGACGCTCTATCAGAGAAGTACCTATTGGAAAGCAAGATTTTAATGACATTGTTAAATCTGTTAGTGATAATTTGAAGGAAATTGCAAAATGTCTTTCCATAGAGATTTATGATAGATTCCCTTGACAAGAAATACTTGAAGCCATGGGTATTGTGTATCCTCAATTTTGGGTAAACCGAGATAGCCCAACCTATTTTCATGATAAAGTAAATATCTTGATTGAACACTTTTCAAAAAGTGTAAAATACAATGAGTAGACAATACAATGAGTAGACAATAGAAGGAATTATAAATGTAGACAAGCTTAGACAACAATGGAAGAATTTTGCAAGAAGTATGATGGTCCAGTTTGATTCCATGAGCATGGAGAAGTCCTTTGAACCGGGATCAATAACAAAGGCTTGGAAAAAATTAGGTTAGAGTGAAATATTGTGTGGTTCAATATCAGCTTATATAAAACTTGTTGATTTATGTCAAACAATGATATTCGGGTCAGTGGAGAATGAGAGAGTTTTTAGTTCATTAGCATTTTTGAAATCAAAGATAAGAAACAAACTAGACAAGAATTTGGAAAGCCTGAGGGTGAAAGGAATTGTGTATAATGTCAAAGCTTTTCCTTTTGAAAGGGCACTTAGAATCTGGAGGTCCATATGTGAAAGAAGAGGGTTGTGCAACACTGTAAACGCTAGTACTGGTGGCACTAGCAATGGGACAAATGACAGTGACACAATGAATGTTGAATTTGAGATGTAGGGTGAAGAAAATGAAGACCATACTCAAAATCAAGATGACTCTTTTACTTTATCTCAATTTGAACGCCAGTTTCATGACCCCGACTCCATTTGGGGAATGGAAGTGAATTAGCAGCTTTTAGGTTACACTTCATGAATCATTTTCCAAACTGTAGCTAATGATATTTTATATTGTATTCTATAAAATTGTGAATCATTGCAATTCATGATATTTTATTTTATATTGCACTTCATGAATCATATTCCAAACTGTAGTTGATGATATTTTATATTGTATTCCATGAAATTGTGATATTTTATATTATATTCCATGTTATTGAATTTGATATGTGATTCTACATCATTTTTAAAGAATAACACGTATCACACTACTTATAAATTCCTATTGCATTTCCATTCACACAATCTTTGATAAATAATTGAAAGGAATATTAATCCATTCCTTGAATAGAAGCTAACAATTCAACATCCATAACATAAACACATGATAACAGTATTGGAAAATGAATATAGATAATGGTGCAAATTCAAATCCATTTCTCTCCTGGTGTATTTGTTATATGAAGTATGAATAAAATGATCAAGGGTTGTTTTGTTGATCTTCATTGTGTTCCAATGATGTATGGATTTTATCTTTGTTTTAATCCATAGGGACTGGTGGAACCCTTCAAATTTTTGTGTTCCGCTGATTATTATTGCAAAACTTGGTTGTTCTATTGATTTGGAATGTGTAGTAAGGCTTAGGTTTCTAGTCATTCTCATGTTCTAGGGTTTATGTGTGTTCTAAACCCTCTCAAAAACCCCAAGTTTCTTTTCCTTTTGCCAACATTCTATTTCATAGTTGACCAAGTTTTACCCATTCCTAGTCTCTTAAGTTATATCTTATGCCTTTGCGTTTGTTTACTCACTGGCCCCTTGAGCCTAATGTTTCTGGTTGCTACCCGTAGAATCCTTATAAGTCTTGCCTTATCTTATGTGGGTCATAAAATTCTCTTAATTCTTGTTCTTTCCCTAATTCTGGGTTTTACTATTCACTCAATGCCTTTTATGTTATAAACCTAGGCAAGCAATCCCTTTTAAGTCATATTATAAATCTATGAGAATGCATCTTTTATTTATAATGTCTATGATAAATGGCATGTTAGGACTAAAAAATTAGCCTAAATTTTCCACAGAACCTCCACTTCCCTTGTCCAAATTCCTATCACCTAGCATGTCATTTTAAATCTTCATCACTCGAAATATCCCATTTATCTGCCCTATAGTCATCACCCTAAAAAATTTACATTCGTCACCCTACCCACAAATAAAAAGGTCAAATCGATGAGACTATATCATATTGGCGAAAGTCACTCTAAGGTCCCTTTGAAGGAACAACGAAGCAAGACAGTATGAACAATGTCAAAGAAATAATATCATATCGAGGGAACTTGTCTTAGTGTCCCTTTGATAGCCTGACTAAAGTTTTATCGAGGACACCTTGACACATTAGGGGGTAATGTTTCAAGGTCTCTTTGATAACCTAATACATCAACTACCAAGAAGTTTAATATTTTGATTTGTATCACTTTGGCACGACTCACACCCACGGGATAATTACACCTCAACATTCAGGAAACTCAGACATTACTCAACAATGTATCAAGGTAACAATGAAAATTTGAAGGAACAACACGTACACCCGAGAGTCAAAGAGACTTTGCGGTGTCAGGATGAGTAATTTATGCATCCCTTCGATATAGAAAGAAAGGAAAAGTTTCATCAAAGAGAAGTGTATATCGACGAGACGAGGAATTTGTCTCCTCGATAGAATGATGGAATTCATTAAAAAGGAACATAAGTTACATAACAACACCCAAGATATTCGAAAGGACTCTAGAATATCAAAGTAAGAAAATTCATGGTTCCCCAAAAAAGGGAAAAGAAATGCCAATCTGAAGAATGTCAGGGAGAGGGATCTATATCGGTGAGACCAGAACATTGGTCCCTTTAACAACCCTAAAACAAATAAGTGAATGACTAAAGTTGAGGACTCCATCAAAGGGAAGAATGTATATCGAGAGAATAAGGATGCTAGTCCCATCGATAAAACGATGACACTTACTGCCATGATGAGATAAACTTGTGAACATATCGGAGCAATAAGAGAGTATCTAAGAAGCTAATTATAGGGAAGTTTTCAAGAGGACATTATGATATCAGTATGAAGACATATAAAGTCTCTTCGAAATATTGAAAAAGAGGATGGAGTACACCATTAAAAGGAGATATTGGGGAAACAGGGAAATATTAGTGAGGTCAAAATATTGTCATCTTGATGAAGCAAAAGTTTTGACAAGATAGCGACATGGTGAAGAGATAATTTTGCGGTGGTGATAAAAGATCAATGACCTATATTTAAAAAAATTAATTACACTTTTGATGACATGAAATTGCCACTAAACGATATTAATGAACCAAAGTTGAAGACATTGAGAATCAAATTTTGAAAACACTTAGAAAGCATTAAGAGAATAGAGAGAAAAGAAACGAAGTGTAGCAGTGGACAATGAAAACATGAAAAGGAGAAGGAGCTTGTTGTCCAAGTAAGTACCCAAAGCCTAAGCTGAAAGTTTTAGTATTTGCAAACCGGTTTGATAATTGAAGCATAGAAGTAGGGTTTCTTTTTTGCAAGACATATTATGGCAAGCATGCCTGAAAACCCTAAAAAAAAAGGAAAAAATTGGAAGAAAGACATTTGAATTAGAACTTGATTGATCAATATCCTATCTCTAGATAGAGGTCCAAAAAGAATGTACAACTAAACCACCAGGCTGAGAAACTAGAGGACATAAACAAACAAGTAGGTGATATATGGACCCCAACAAGGGATACGAGTTGTTTATATACCACTATAGAAAAATGCATAGACACCAACCAATATCCAACCCATGGAGACTTAATTTAGGGAAGTTGGTGGTGCCTAATGTTTTCATCAATGTTGAATTGATCAAAGCAATTTCCAATAGATATGATCCACAAACTCACATGATTAAATTAGAGAATGGGTTTGACTTCCTCCCTATTACCAAGAACAATATATCTATGGTGTTCCAATTGGACACCAGTATGGACATGAAATTCAAGGTTAGGGACCTCCTAAATGAGTATCACAACCTAAACACTAGTTACAAAAGGTGGAGATTACCATTACACAAGCCCCACGATGAAGGTAATTGGCTCAAAGTATTTTCAAGGGAGGAAAACCCTCCATATTTAGTTAACCTATTTGAAGAGTATTTTCAATGCACATACTACTCTATTTTCCAAGTTCTTGGCCTAGACGCCCCTATATTTATGGACATAGCACCAATGGTCCTAATGAATGATGTGCAAAGTTAGGATATCAAGCCTCTTGATTATGCTAAGTATCTAGCCAATAAAATTCACAATGAGCTTGTTTCTATCAGAAATAGAAGTGGAGGTATCAGATTTATACATTATTCTTTATTCATGCATCTCATTTTATATGAAGGAAAAAGTATGAGGATGTGGGATGAGTGTCTAAGAATAAAGGACCTAAATGATGATGGAAATGTCAGGCCAATGCAGATGTGGATGACCATTTGGGATAGTAGATGTGAAAGATCACATTATTTGTATTTTGAGAAATATTTTGTGAAACCTTTATATAAGCTACTCGGTCATCCATATGACCATAGCCTATCACCGAAAGTACAGAGGTTCCTTAGGCCGAAGGATAAGGACAAGAGGGGGAAGGTCAATCACAATTGGGGTGATTGGTATGCCTACAATGATTGTACAAAAATTAGAGTATATATCTATTAGGGAGCACCATTTCTATTGCCTAGAACTTGTTCAGATAGGATTGCATATTTAGAAATCATGAGGCAACTAGCCTATTCAAATTTCATGCACCTCAAAAGCCATAACAAGCAATCACTGATGCCTGGGACATTGTGCTTTGGAGATTTTACTATGGTTTATGAGAAAGGCTATGAGTTGATTGACAAGAATTTAGAACACTACAACTTACCTAAAGGGAATGTAAGGGAGAATTTTGACCCCTAGCACTTTATAAATGATGTTAAAACAAGTAAAAAAATAAAATTGAAAGGATATCATTACACTTTTTGTGGAAGATGATTTAATAAGAAATGTTGATGAAAATTACATAGCTAGAAGGAGAAACCTGTATCATAGATTGATGTTAGCAAAAGCTTGGAATACATCTAATAATCCCTAGTATGAAGGAGCTTTTCTCGAAATTGAGGATCCTATAAAGATGTTGGATACACTAATTTCACATGAAGTAGAGTTAAGTAGGGATGTGCCTCCTTGGATGTTCAAAAAGAGAAATGAGGATATTAGGGAAATGCAAGCTGAGTATGAAACCCCACTGTGCCAACTTTCTCCTCACCCAACACCAGACATTGGTTTCTCTATTGACACATCCATTGTAGAAACAAAAGAAGTGGGAAGTGGTGATGGAGTGGAAGTGGCTAAACCTATGATTGGAGGTTATGAGCCTCCAATAGAGAAATATTGTTGTACTAGAGTCCCCAACTGAGCTCTAAGATGATGTAAGGCATAATGTTAGCCAAAAGTTTACTTTTGATGATGACTTTGTTAAAACCTCTGAGTTTCAGACCTTTGTGTAAGAGTATAAAGGTAAACTAATTAGGGAAAAGATTAAAGATTTCACTCTTGAGTAGGAAGAGGAAGCTTTGAAAGAGCTACATGATGAGATTGATAAAGAAATGGAAGTCATGAACCTAGAGAAGGGAAGACCATTGTTAGAGTAGGAAGGGATCATGTTTCTCCTTGGATGGGACATGAGCTCCACCATTGTATTTGACAGCTTCCAGAGAAGCCAAAATAAAGACTTGCAATTAAGCATAGAAGGGGTAGACAAAGTATACACTGGATTAGGTTATGATCTAGATAATGCAACTTTATTAATGTGGGCCTTGTACCCACCAAACAAAAATCCTTTAGTTATTGATGATCCTAATAAGGAATTTGGCCATCTCCTTGTACAAAGGGTTGAAGATATTAATCCTCTGGAAATAACAAATTTAAATGTTAATGTTGCTAGGTTCACTAAAGCCCAAATTGAAAAGCTGGTGAAGAATAATAAGGCATATATGATTGAGAATGAGAAACTGAGACAAGATATCACCAATTATAAAGACAAATTGCCATCTTCTTCAAGTACCTACTCTCCATGGTTAGACACTAATAATAGGGTAATAGAAGCCATGGCTGAAACTACTTATTAGAAGTGCAGAACTATGAAATTCTAGAAAAGGGGTGATAAATTAGAAGTGGAAATAAAGTCCATCAAGTTCAATATGGTCTTAGAATTGATAAATAAAAGATTTGAAAGAATGCTTGAGCAAGTAGAAGAGGTATGGACTATTCACTGTAAAACACTTACTACCTTCCAAGAGCATAAAATGTTACACCTCTGAATGGTGGAAAAGAAGGAGGAATTAACGGCCAAGGGAAATGTTGACAAGTAGGCGTTCAAGACTTATGATGAATTAATTGATATGCATGAGAAGTTTCGCATTGTGTTGACATAAGAGCTTGGTGATTTTGACCAACCCCTAGATATGGCTTTACCCAACTTCTTTGATGACGAGGGAGAACTAAAAGAATAGAGCATGTGGAAGAGTGAATTGGCTTAGCTATTATCAGTGGCTCTTGACAAAGTGAATGACAAAGAAATGGTGTTGGAAAATACACATATACAATTAGAGCAAATCTTCACTTTGAAGTTTGTTATAAAAGATATAATCACTAATGTAGATACATATGCCAAGCAAGAATATATCGAGCATCTTTCCAAAGTCAACTTGTTCATTGCTCGAGTAATATAAGGGTCAAAAGTTTCATTGAAGTCACTCAGCATTAGATACACTATCATGAAGAAAGGACCTTGAAAAAATCTTAGGTGATTATGGGTACCTTACGAAGATTAACAAATTATGGAATCACAATTGTAGTGGACTTCGTTGTTGTCTTTGTTAATTATAGTTGTTAAGGTTTTAGTTATGTTCAACAAGATGTAAATGAAAAGTCACCATTTTAGATGTAACGACCTGAAGCTTGTTGCTTCCCGTATATAAGGGAAACCAAGGCCAAGTTTTTAGAGATCATATATCATCATAATCATTAGTATCTAGTCATATTCATAGAATAGAATGCAGACAAAAGCTTCTAATATGAATTGTAATAGATTTTGAAGGAATGTAATGGAGGGAAAGCCTAGTAAGCTTTCAGCTAGTCATTGGCCAATCCTCACAATTGTTGATCATTGAATTATTGCAAATTCACAGAAAATTTTTGAGACCAAGTTTGGTTCATTAAAAATCACCAACAGGTACATTGTATGGCTTTTATATTTTGGATTGTATTTGATATTTTATATTGTATTCCTTGAAATTATGCATCAAATTGAATAAATTAACATATTATTAATAATTCCATATTTTAATCTTGTTAAATATGTACTCAGTGAATCATCACTCAAGTCGATGCTTAATAACATATTATTGTACCCCAAATTAAAAAATTTGCTACACTTAGGCATTTTGAAGAAATGGTCAAAGTCTTGTTAAAAATTGTCAAAAAGGTTGAAAAATGAATTTTGCATGTCATGCATGAGGGTCTAAAAATCAAAAATTTCAAAATCTAAGGATCTGGGTCTACTCAGAGTGACCTTGTCTACAAAACCTAGATCTTAGTTTTTTGGCCTTAATTTTAGGAAATTTTCTAAAAATAGACTTTTTTGGGTCTTTCTAGGTTTCTTCTCAAACAGATGCTGGTAAAATTTTCTAAAAATAGAAATTTTGACTCTAGGGGTTCAAACTGATTTTGACTAGCTCAAAATACTTCCTCATTAGGCTGGGCTAGTTAGAATCATCAAAAGATCAATTTATCCCTAGTGGGTCTATTCTATTTTTTTAGAATCTAAAATGGGAGCTCTAAGGTCATCAATGCAGGTTGCTCAACTGCTAGGTGTCATATTCAAAGTCTCAAACACTAGACAGACCACAAAACTGCAATAGATGATTGAGGAACGAAGAACGAAGGAGGGAAGTTGGAAAATCTTGAAAATTGCAAAATTTTGGCTAACACTAGAGAGTCCAAGTGCCCCTGCTTAGTCAAGGTGCCTAGAAACTCATGGCTTAGAATTTTTTTAGTCTCTAGCAGTCAAAACAACGGTGAGCATGAGGAACAAGGGGAAAGATGAAAATTTCAAATAAAATTCTAAGTTTGAGCAATAAAGGCCCCCCTGCTAGCCAGGGGTGCCCATCATTTTAATGCTTCAGATGATGTTATCAGGGTTTGTGCTACCAGAAAATGTTGCTTAGAATTTAGCAGGCTCCACAATGAATCCATCAACATAGTCATTAGATCAATCAATCAACTAGAATTCAAGATTGAATGGAGAAGTCTTGGCAGAGAAGCAAACTACAAATTATGAAAATCATTGAAAATATTCTTTGGGAACTTTTGGCACCATAGGTAGCTAGGGGTGCCTAGGGTTTTGAAGCCTCAAACTCAACAATTAGGGTTTTCCATATCAATCACTATCTTTAGAATCCTACAAGCTATCCAGTGGATACCCCAACCAGATCATTAGACTTGTTAGTTATCGAAAAATTCAGATAAGACAAAGGATAGAACTTGGAGGGTCAAAGTTGAGAAAATGAAAATCTTGTGAAAATGACTAAGTCTAGGAGTGATGGGGGCCCCAACTAGCCAGGGGCGCCCAAGGATTTGAGAGCCTAAAATATAAAATTAGGGTTTGCAGTCTCCAAAAATTTTTCTTGACATTCAGTTCAACTCTTCAACAGATTCAACAGTGAACTCATCAAATCTGACAAGCACCAGAAATTGCAAATTGAACGAAGGCGAAAACAAGGGAAAACTTGAGAAATTCAAAAGAAAGTTAAAAACACAGTAAAAAATATTCTAACTCTAGAGGAGTTGGGTGCCCTAGCTAGCCAGGGGCACCCAAGCTTTTGACTCCCTAAAACTGCTTTTCTAGGCTAGTCACTTCCAGAAGACCCCCCTTAGAATTAATCAAGCTCTCCAACGAATCCTGATCAGATAATCGAACCTCCTGAACAACCATAAATGATAATTCATTTGAAGAATCAAACAGTAGTGTAAAGTTGAAGAACATGAAAAAATGACTAACATTAGGAGACATGGGCACCCCAGCTAGCCAGGGGCACCTAGCATTTTGAGGGTCTAAATTAAGTTTTTAGCGTGAGTAGTCTCCAGACAATCTCTTGAAATTCAATCAGGATTCATGATGAGATCATTTTCTAGATCACAAGATTCATCGAGCTCCTAGGATCAAGGATCAAACAGAGGGAAAAATCATGCAAAAAAGTGGAAATTGTCATAAAATTGGCTGCCTGCTAAGGAAAAGCACTCCTAGCTAAGAAGGGCACCCAAGGCTCAATGCCTTAGAAGTTTTTTTAGTTTTCATCGTGCATCAGTCAAAAAGTGACCACATTTGATGAACCTTCTTAGGATTGGTTTCAAAAGTTTTAAAGCTGGATAATAAAAGAGTTTATCTTCCTCAAAACCTATTTAAGAAGGCTTTGGCATTCATTATTCACTTTTTGCAGGTTGGCATATAGAGGAAGAAAAGTATCTTTTTCTTCTCATCAAGATTTGAAGGCCAAAATGTGGTGCTTTTTCAAAGTTCTTCATATTTTCAAGATTAGGTTGCTTAGAGGCTCACTTTTTCATGCTTTATTTTTCCAAGGCATCACTTTTTAGAAGGGGGCCATCTTTTTCAAAAGTCATCCATCTGGGTCCAATTGGTTTTTGATTCTCTTCAACTTTGGAAAATTTCAAGTTTTCAAGAATCTGCTTTTTTCGTGCTTTTTTAGGAAAACCTCAGTTTCTTCGAAATCTAATCATTTGGGTCCATCCAAAACATGATTCTCTACAAAACCCAGGTCCCAGGTTTTTTCGAAGAAATCGCTTTTTCAAGGAAAATCAACATTCTATTTTCAGCAGTCTGTGCAAAAAAATTTCTGAACCTAGTCGAGTTTATAGTCAAAAATTAGGATTTTCAGCATGCAACACTCTCCACTTGAGATCAAGAAAAAATCATCTTTTTGGCGGATAGAGTTTCCCAAATATCATTGAATAAGTCACCTCTTTGGGGAAAAGATATTTTCCAAGAATACAACTCAAAAGTAGCAATTAACTTGACATTTTTTATGAGCTTTCTTTCTATTCTTATCTCATTCTTATCCATTCTTTGTGAAAGAGAAATATCGAGTTGTAATAGTTGGCACTTTCCTTGTTTTTTGATAGTTATCTTGTTTTAGTTTTAGAAATAAGATTGCATGTTGGCAGGTTTTGTTGTAAAAGCAAGGAGATTTTAGGGTTCCCTACTCCTCTGTTTGTGTATAAATAAGGGCAACCTTGCCCATTCTTCTTTAACAGTTATTGTGATAGAAAATTGTTGAGCCTATTTTTCTTGCAAGTTGTTGTTTAGTGTCAGTTCACTTTGTGTAAGAGCAAGCTTGGATGCCTAATTTAACTGCAAGTTATTGTTCAATTCATGTGTTTTGTGTCAATGTATTCTTGTTGATTGCTAAAATGTAAGCCTATTATTACTACAATCCTATTGTCCCAGAAGTGTAATCTTTGTTACTTGAAATTTGGGAAAATAAAATATTGTGCCTACTTTGCTGCTTTGATCTACTATCTCATATTTCCATTTTATGTGTTATGTATAGATAATCTCCATTTCAGCTTGCATTGAAATTATATTATATGTGCATTAGAAGAAAGTTTGTTTAAGTATCTGTGTTAAAGAATCATTCCTTGTTCATTTCTAACTCTCAATCTCTAAGTTTACTTGAGTAGTTAGAAATGTCATTAGAGTAGGATTAGTTGTAGTTGAATTTCAAAAAGAGAAAATCTTAGCTACGACGCTAGAGTTTTATAACCTTGTGCTCTTAGTTGAACAAAAATATTGGAAAATTAGTTTTAGTTTACTTTCTTTAAGCAACATCAACAAAGAGGGAGCTTCCCCTCCTAATTTGAAGAGCATTTTATCTGTGCATAGTTGTCTATTTCTAATTTGCATACCAGAGGTGTGAATTGAAATGCCAACAATTTCTTGGTGCCCACCGTGGGGCACAAGGCATAAAACTTCAAGAAAGCTTACGATTTATGACACGAGAATGACCATCTAGTATCCTATTGCTTCTATCAAGAAGAACTTATGATCTAGCCATAAGCAATGGCTGATAACAACAATAATGTTGGCAGAAATCAATGACGTCCACCCCCATTACCTTGGGGTAACAACATTGGACCTTTGGCTTTGCAAGAACATCATGAGTTATCTAAAGGGTCAAGGAAGCACTTTCCCTAGTTTCATGATGATGGAACTCAACATCTTGATGAAAATATTTTTGAATTCACAACAACTTGCACCGTCTTGCATGTGGCACATGAAGACATCACAGTGTGTCTCTTTGTGGAGACTCTTGTTGGGAATGCTATCGACTGGTTCAATCACTTGGAGTATAGCATTATTACAAGTTGGGAAACTATGAGAGAAATTCTTGATGAGATTCAAGCTTGCTGAAGATAGTCATTGGTTGTTTTCCCAAATTGCAAATTCAAAGATGGAGCACAACAAGCCCATGATGGAGTTTGTAGCAATATCTAATCATCTTGTTACAAGAATTCCTTCTACATTTTATCCATCACTAAAAATTCTAATGAGTTGCTTCATAAATGCTCTTCCATTAGAGATAGCCTTCTTCCTAAAGATGGTGAAAGAAACAAAATTGATGGAGGCACAAGAACATGCCATCAAGTTGGAGGATAATATGATCACCTCTGACAAGATGAGGAAGGATTCAATCAAACCTCTAGTTTAGAGTTTTGCAGGTCCCTAGCTACAGAAGGTAGCTAATGAGATACTTGCACTACCACCACCACAATACCAACCTCAACAATTGTATCGGCCACAGAGAAATAATTTCAATATTTACAAGCCACGGTTGCCAACACCTCCACCAAAACAAATAGTAGAAGCTACACAAAATGCAATATTTTGTTCTTTCCATGAGACTAATGCACATATTGATTCTACATGTCCTAAAAATTTAAGAATGAAAAAAATCATGGGATATGTTGATGCTACACCCATTTTTAGTTTTGTCCCTACACCAATTTCGAATGTTGTCTTACCACAAACGGACAACTTCAACGACAAATCTGTTGTGGGATACTTTGAACCCGTTATTGAAGAAAAAGAAGACCCCTGCCACTACTCTCATGCAGCAAATCATGAAAGACATTCAATGCCTGTGTTTACACATGCTCTGCACTTCAAAGTGCAAAAGGAGGAAGAAGAAAGGTGGAGAGATAAAGAACAAATTAAGGAAGCAGTTGCAACTTCTACTTCTATAAATTCACAAGAGAATAAAGTGATTGCTTAGGACCCATCTTTAGAAAATTTTGACATTGTAAACTCCATGATGAAGACCAAGGTTAAGATTTCACAGTTGAAGTATCTTTGTGATCATCCTGAGTAGTTGGAAAAAATAATACATGTAAAGAAAGAAGCTTCAATTCAACCTATATTGCTCAAGTCATCTGTTCCAGTGGAAGAAAAGCCTAAACCTTTCTATATATCTTTGTATATAGGAAGATTTAAATTAAGCAATTGTATCATTGATTCAGGAGCCTCAGACAATGTCATGCCTCTACAAGTGATGAATGCATTGGGACTTTCGTGCACTAAGACATAGGACAAGTGTTATTCACTTGAGTCCAAGTTGGTGTCGTTGGTCGAACAATTGAAGGACACTCAAGTAAGGTTGGTAGCTTGTCCAGAGAAAAAGATAATGATAAATATCCTAGTGGCTAACATTCAACTAGTTACAGGATGTTGTTGAGCTAGAGCTTCTATAGAGATCTTGGTGGTGTAATGTAGTTAGGTTGGTCATCCATGACCATTCCTATAAAGGAGGAAAAAATCAAGATAAAACCTGATCCCAAATCTTGATTCATAGTGGTGAAATCCCCAGACCCTGCAACTCAAGTTCTATATCAAGAAACGGGTCTTGGTAATTATGTGACACTGTCAGAGATAGAAACTGAAGACCAAAACATTGCTTGTCCTAAAAAGAAACTGATAGAGGATACAAGGTTATGGAAAATACAGTTTGATGAAGTAGGGGAAATAATCATCTCCCCTAAAGGACAATTGTACCCATTTGCACATTGCCTATAATTGGAATTCACTGAAGCTGAAAAAGAGGCACTTTTGTTAGGCCTCAAAAATGTTGAAGACATGGGAATCAAACTCCTATGTGTTAAAGGGGATGTAGAGCTAATTGATGAGACAATCAAAGGATATTTCTAGGTCAGAAAGGATCACCTATAAAATTATAGAAATCAAGTTTGGATCGCGATTGACTAGTTTGAAGAGTTTGACATCAGAGACATCCTGAGGATGGACGACAACAAAACCAATGATGAAGTGGTATCTGCTTCCCTCTTTGCGCCATATTCTAACTTTTGTCAGGGTACCTTTGTTTGGGCATATGAAGATATGCGAATCTTCATCCCAGAAGAATTGTCTCCTATAATACCCATGAGAAGAGAAGTAAAGCCTTTCAAGCGTAAATGACATCCTTCAGGGATTGAGTATTTTTCTTTTGTTTTTGTGATGTGTTTCCCCTTTCTATGATGTGTTTGTTATGTTGTGTTTCCCCTTTCCATGAAAGTTTTTCTGTGTTTTAGGTGATTAGTTTTCTTGTTTTAGGTGATTTTTAGGGAAGTTCCAACTTATAGGTGATTCTAGGAAGTCCCATCCTAGGTGACTTAGGGAAAATTCTTGTTCTAGGTGATTAGGAAATGTTGTTGACTCCAAAGCCCAATGGATAAGGCACTGGTCTAAGCTTAAAAGTCCAGAGATTCCTTGTACTCCTATGACTTAAGTATCCAACATGGTCCCCAAACAGAGCCAAATGTTGTACCCCAAATTAATTTTTTTGCTACACTTAGGAATTTTGAAGAAATGGTCAAAATCTTGTTAAAAACTGTAAAAAAAGGTCAAAAAAGGATTTTGCATGTCATGCATGAGGGTCAAAAACTCAAAATTTTCAAAATCTAAGGATCTAGGTCTACTTAGAGCGACCTTGGCTACAAAACCTAGATCTTAGTTTTTTGGCCCTAAATTTTAGGAAATTTTCTAAAAATATACTTTTTTGGGGTTTTTTGGGTTTCTTCTCAAATGGATGCTGGCAAAATTTTCTAAAAATAGAAAGTCTGACTCCACGGGTTCAAACTGATTTTGATTGGCTCAAAATACTTCCTCATCAGGCTAGTCTAGTCAGAATCATCAAAAGATCAATTTTTCCCTAGTGGGTCTATTCTACTTTTTTAGAAGCTAAAATGGGAGCTCTAAGGTCATCAATGGAGGTTTCTCAACTGCCAGGTGTTGGATTCAAAATCTCAAATAGTACACAAATCACGACATTGCAACACGTGATAGGGGAACAAAGAACAAAGGAGGGAAGTTGGAAAATCTTGAAAATTGCAAAATTTTGCCTAACACTAGAGAGTCTAGGCGCCCCTGCTCAGTCAAGGCACCTAGAAACTCATGCCTTAGAATTTTTTCAGTCTCTGGTAGTCAAAACAACAGTGAGCACGAGGAATGAGAGGAAAGATGAAAATTTCAAATAAAATTCTAAGTTTGAGCAATAAAGGCGCCCCTGCTAGCTAGGGGCGCCCATCATTTTAATGCCTTAGATGATGTTATCAAGGTTTGTGCTACCAGATAGTGTTGCTTAGAATTCAATAGGCTTTGTAGTGAATCCATCAAGAATCCATCAACACTGTCATTGGATTGATCAATTAGCTAGAATTCAAAATTGAATGGAGAAGTCTTGGCAGAGAAACAAACTACAAATTGTGAAAATCATTGAAAATATTCTCTTTGGGAACTTTGGGTGCCCTAAGTAGCCAAGGGTGCCTAGGGTTTTGGAGGCTCAAACTCAAAAATTAGGGTTTTCTAGATCAGTCATTGTCTTTAGAAACCTACAAGCTATCTAGTGGATACCTCGACCAGATCATTAGACTTGTCAGTTATTGACAAATTCATATTAGATAGAGGACAAAACTTGGAGGGTCAAAGTTGAGAAAATGAAAATTAGCTAGGGGCGCCCAAGGATTTGAGAGCCTAAAAGTTAAAATTAGGGTTTTTAGTCTCCAACAACTTTTCTCTAGATTCAGTCTAGCTCTTCAACAAATTTAATGGTGAACTCATCAGATTTGACAAGCACTAGAAATCACAAATTGAATGAAGGTGAAAACATGGGAAAATTTGAGAAAGTCAAAAGAAAGTTGAAAACATAGTAACAAATATTCTAACTCTGGAGGAGTTGGGTGCCCCAGCTAGCCAGGGGTGCCCAAGCTTTTGACCCCCTAAAACTACTTTTCCAAGCTAGTCACTTCCAGAAGACCCCCTCAGAATTAATCAAGCTATCCAATGAATCCATCAATCAGATCATTGAACCTCCTAAACAACTAGAAAAGATAATTCATTCAAAGAATCAAAAAGTAGTGTAAAGTTGAAGAACATGAAAAAATGGCTAACACTGGGAGACATGGGCGCCCCAACTAGCCAGGGGCGCCCAAAATTTTGAGGGTCCAAATTTAGTTTTTAGCGTGAGTAGTCTCCAAAAAATCTCTTCAAATTCAATCAGGTTTCGTGATGAGATCATCCGCCAGCTCACATGATTCACCTAGCTCCCAGGATCAAGGATCGAATGGAGGGAAAAATCAAGCAAAAAAGTGGAAATTGTTAGAAAATTGGCTGTCTAATAAGGAAAAGCACTCTTAGCTAATAAGTGTGCCCAAGGCTCAATGCCTTAGAAAAATTTTCAGTTTTCATCATTCATTAGTCAAAAAGTGACCACATTTGATGAACCTGCTCATGATTCCAGTTTCAAAAGTTTAAAAGTTGGAGAATAAAATTGTTTTTCTTCCTCAAAACCTATTTAAGAAGGCTTTGGAATTCATTATTCACTTTTTGTAGGTTGGCATCCAGAGGAAGAAAAGTATCTTTTTCTTCTCATCAAGATTTGAAGGCCAAAACATGGTGCATTTTTTGAAGTTCTTCATATTTTCGAGATTAGGTTGCTTAGAGGCTTGCTTTTTCATGCTTTATTTTTCTAGGGGATCACTTTTCAGAAGAAGGGGGTCATGTTTTTCAAAATTCATCCATCTAGTTCAAATTGGTTTTTGATTCTCTTCAACTTTGGAAAATTTCAAGTTTTCAAGAATCTGCTTTTTTCGTGCTTTTTTGAGAAAACCTCAGTTTCTTCAAAATATGATCATCTGGGTCCATCCAAAACATGATTCTCTACAAAACCTAGGTCCCAAATTTTTTTGAAGAAATTTCTTTTTCAAGGAAAATCAACACTCCATTTTTAGCAGTCTGTGCAAAAACGTTTCTGAACCTAATCGAGTTTACAGTAAAAAATTAGGTCTTTCAGCATGCAACACTCTCCACTTGAGATCAAGAACAAGTCATCTTTTTGGCAGATAGAGTTTCCCAAATATCGTTGAATAAGTCACCTCTTTGAGGTAGCGATATTTTCCAAGAATAGAACTCAAAAGCAATAGTTAACATGATGTTTTTTTTGAGCTTTCTTTCTATTCTTATCTCATTCTTATCAATTCTTTGTGAAAGAGAAATATCAAGTTGTAATAGTTGCCACTTTCCCTATTTTTTTGATATTTATCTTGTTTTAGTTTTAGAAATAAAGCTTGCATGTTGGCAAGTCTTAGTTGTAAAAGCAAGGAGATTTTAGGGTTCCCTAATCCTTTGCTTGTGTATAAATAAGGGAAGCCTTGCCCATTTTTCTTTAATGTTTATTGTGATAGCAAATCACTGAGCCTATTTTTCCTACAAGTTGTTGTTCAGTGTCAGTTCACTTTGTGAAAGAGAAAGCTTGTATACCTACTTTAGCTACAAGTTATTGTTTAGTTCATGTGTTTTGTGTCAATGTATTATGGTTGATCGCTAAACTGTAAGCCTATTATTGCTATAATCCTCATGTCCTAGAAGTGTTTTCTTTGTTACTTAAAATTTGAGAAAATAAAATCTTATGCCTACTTTGTTGCTTTAATCTACTATCTCAGATTTTCATTTTATGTGTTCGGCTTAGATAATCTTCATTTCAACTTGCATTGAAAGTACAAAATATGTGCGTTGGAAGAAAGTTTGTTTAAGTATTTATGTCAAAGAATCATTCCTTGTTCATTTCTAACTCTCAAGCTCTGAGTTTACTTGGGTAGTTAGAAACGTCATTAGAGTAGGTTTAGTCTTAGTTGAAATTCAAAAAGAGAAAATCTCAACTATCGTGCTAAAGTTTTATAACCTTGTGCTCTTATCTGAACAAAAATACTGGAAAATTAGTTTTAGTTTACTTTCTTTAAGCAACATCAACAAATAGGGAGCTTCCCCTCCTAATTCAAAGAGCAGTTTATTTGTGCATTGCTGCCCGTTTCTAATTCACATACTAGAGGTGTGATTTGAAATTCCAACACATATTAATAATAGTAGCATATACAACAATGAACATCAACAATCATTTAATGTGTATCTAGTAGTTGAAACTAGACTTTTTCTTCAAATGATAAAATAAATAATACAAATAATTGAACATCAACACATTACTAAATTTGAGTTTTTTTATTGATCTCACATGAAGGAATACATAGAGGCATTTCCAATGTAAAATCTTGCTTAAAGACAACTCTACATAGAGTTGAGTTGGAACTTGAAAACTCATATGATCAATATCAAATCACTATATCACCTTTTCTAGTAACTTCCACTATTTAGGTGGTGGAATTGTCATTTGTTCTAATTAATGTTGTTTGACTTGAAGATTTGTTAACAATTCATGATTGTAATTGGAACCTGTCTTGAATTCTTGAGTCAAAATTTTATTCAAATTTATTAGTGTTTTGATGGAATCCAAATAGTTCACCTCATCTGGGTTTTGAGGAAACTGGTCCAAATCAATATTCCTTGCACCCTCCATCTTCTTTCTGAAATCATCCTTTCCAATGAATAGCTCATTTGTGTCCAAAGCCTCTGGAAACCTAAGCTTTGTGAATTTCCTTACCTTTTCATCCATCTTATTCCTCTTGGTTGCGGCCAAATGCACAAATTCATTTGCTTCACACATTCTTAAACACTTTTGAATGATAGATGAAAACATCATTGAGGAAGCAAGCCGATTATTAATCCCTTTTGATTTCAAATCATTGTCAATGGCTTTGTAGACTGTTTGTTGAACTTGATTCACAAATTTCTCTAATGCCAACACATTTTTGTTGTCCACTAAATATTTGTTGAGCTTCTTATAATGTAGTTTGATAGCATCAATCAATTGAAACAATTCACACAAATGATCAATCCTCTGCATTATTTCATCCCATATATATTTTTTGATATGCCTCATTGTTTCTCCACAAAATGTAGTTAACTTATTTTGATAAGAGTTAATTTTATTTTTTGTTTCCATTAGCTTTACAACCAATTTGTCACTTCTTTTTCTCTCTTTCTCCAATTTTTGTTTCCAATGTTCATTTCCTTTCCCAATGCTTTGTCTTAATTTTTCTGAAGTGGATTTTGCCTCATCATATTTATTTTTTCTCTCATCTAACCTTTGCTTCAGTTCATTCACTTCTCTCTCATTTTTTTTATCCTCTTTGCTTGTTGATGTAGAAGAATATTTTTTTACTTTTTTTTCCAATTCATTACTCTTGTTATCTACTGCTTTCCTCTTTGCTTTCTCATTTGCTAGGTTTACCTGTAAATTTTCTATTTGATTTTGCAACCTTTTCTCTCTCTCTTGCTTTAGCAATGATGTGTACACCAATTCATTTTTCTTCTTTGATACATTAATTTTGTCAGTATATTTGAGTCCAGAAAAATCCAATTGTAAACTACTCACCTGAAATTCAGATCGATCCATTTGATTTATTAGTTTATTTTGAACTATGGGAACAACAATCATGTACTCAATGATTTATTTATTTGTGTCAAATGTGGGTAATACCATGGTTGTTGTAGGCTTTGAAGTTACAACAAATGCACTCTCCATTAGTTGCTTCTTTTCTTTTTTATACAATTTTGATTTCCTTTTAAACTCTTCAACGTAATCAAAACCTGGGGATGCAAAAGCAATGGATTTCTTGAATGGAAAAGGAATAGGAATACTTGAAATTTCTAATGTTGTTGTAGCCACACTAACTGTGGGATTAGGAGTGCTTAGAAATAACTCTTTTGTGGTGGAAATGGTAGTTGTTGTTGGCTTAAGACCTGTCAAAATCCTTTTCATCTTCTGTATGCCTTGATCACTTGGTGTTTGTGTGGTATCTTGTATTGTTTTCCTCTTGTGTGTAATTTGTTATTGTAGAACATGTTGACCACTTCTATTACTACTACCCATACCATCGCCACTAGTGGTAGTTGCACTAGGTTCTCCACCATGGGCATGTCTTAGTTGTGATTGTATCTGACCTTGAGGGTTAGGATTTGAAGCTCTAACAAAATGAATTATTTCAGTTGTACTTGTATGCCCTTGGTCTACTTTATTAGCTCCAAGGCCTTGCTTATCAACAAGTTTTCTATGGTAGATACATCTATTACCATGCAAATGCCTTGTCCTTGGGACCCCAAACCACCACCTTCATAACCCATTTTTTTGGCTATGGTTGCTCCTAAAGTATATGCTTCTTTTGTGGCCTCACTTAATCCAAGTTTGATATAACTTTGTTTTTCCCTATCATCATTAGATTCATCATTAGTTTCTTGATCTTCACTATCATTGGGATGCTCTATATTCCATAATTTTCTAAACTCAAGATCTTCTTCGTTATCTCCAAATTCTGCAAGAGTTCTTGGTTCACCTAACTCCTTCCTCATAAACCAAAAGGAAGTAATTTTTTATTGTGACCAAATTTTATCTGTAACTTCCTTATCTAGAGAATTTGGCATTTTTACTCTACAACAACACTTTTCTCCATTGCGATTTTGACCTCATCCCAAGAATCCTTGTTTCTCAATTTTTCAAGCAAGGGTTTACTTTGATGTTAAATTCTACTTGCAACATTCCTATTGGCCACGATCATTTATTTAATGGTGTCACATGGATCATACTGCCAATGATAGACATCATCAAATTTTTTTTTTTCAAAAGATCATGTGCCACACTAAATTCTTCTCTCTCGATTGTGAACCCTCCACATGAAAAAAGTAAAGAAGGAAATAAGGTATTATTTTGTTGACCGACAAAGTGTAGTTCATCAATACTCTACATTTTCCTTACATATTCCAATGCAAAAACCTTGTTTATTACATGTATTGGAAGTTTGTATGGCTCTACTCCCGATCCATAAAATCTTACCACAATATATTCTTCCATTAAGTACCAATCAACCAATTGTATTTCTTTTCCTAGTTGAATGCAATTCCTACATGACATAGGCAATCTAGGCATTGGAGTATTTGTAATTGCTTGATGCAATGGAGCCAAAAAGTAGTCTATAAAATGATTGTAGTTCCTTCAGGAATCATGCATCCTTATCTCAATGGTCCAATCATATACTGGAGCCATTTTCTTTTCCTCAGCATTACTATAGGGTTGAATTCGAAGTTTGTTGGTCTGAAACATTCTACTAAATTTGAATATGAAAAAATAGCACATGTAGGTTGTGAACCTAAATGTCTTGGTGGAACCTCCTTTAATCATTAAAAATTGTTTATGCATGGATTCTACAATGTGTTCAATAAATTTATATTTGACACGTGGAACACCATAATGGATATTATATACCATTTCAAAGAGGCTTGCACCCACTTCCTGATTGCTATCCAGTCTGAGGAAAAATGCTAGCATGGAAATAGTATCCTGAACCCATGGTCTAAAAATATCAAAATCATAAGGAGGCTTATGATTACCTTTCAATTTGTTTCTAACTTGTATGATATCCAAAACTTTTTTATTTATGAAAGAATTTTTCTCCCTTTCATCCACTACTTCATAATCACTAGCAAGCTTTTCTAGGTCAATGTGGACATTTCCAAATTCTTTGATTGTAAACCCTAACACTTTTCCAATTTCTTATGCATTAATGGATAACAATTCTTGTTTTCCATGTTTATCAAAAATTTCTCTTTTGTTATCATCATAATTTTGGGCACAGACCTTGATAAATTATGGGCAAGGGAAAACCTCATGTAACATCATGAGCCCTAATACAATTACCCACGGTGCACTATAACTATTAACTTGCATTTATTTGCATCCTTATTCTCAAATGAAAATCTAAAAACTAAGGTATTCCTACCACAGATTTCAAGATCATAAATATCATGGTATTCATCATTGAAACCTAGGGTTTTAAGCAATCCGACATAATATATTTTTTTATCCGATTTTGTTCTAGTGGTACTGGTGGTAGACATGCTTGATGCTTATACAATGTGAAATTGTGAATTCTCTCATATTCCTCAATTTTTTTCAATTCTTAGTTTGAAAAAAAATACTTTAAGAAACGATGAAATGTAGGTGTAGCTGTAGGAATTCTATTTTTCACTTACCCAGATTTTGATTCTTGAAAAGATTAATATTGACATATGTGGAACCCAAAATCTCCCTGGTGCACTGCAATGAGCAATCTAAAATCTCCCTGTGTGCTGACCCTCTCACTTAAAAATAAAATCACTTAGCAGTAGAAAGTTTTCTTTTTTTCTCGAACATTAAAGTGAATGAAACGTCAACGTGTTGCTTCTAGACTACACAATTAGTACATGGATGTCATGCATTGACAATAAATTCTAAACCATTGATCTTTGTAAATGTAATAGTTATAGGGTGATTTTAGAGGTTTAATTTTGTAAGCCTAGCACTCTGTGCATTTCATTCCAGAATGCAACAACAACCATCTATCAAATGCTCATCGAACGGTTGAGTAATTTATGATATAAACAATAAACATGTGTTTTAAAGTTGTTTTAAACTTTAGTGCGCTAGGATTAACATCAAGGCCAAGGGGTCAGTAACTTAATGTTACAAAGGACTTAATAAAATGAATAATGATACCGGGAACTGGGGGATAAGGTCAATGAAAAATTAGAAATCAATAACATTTCGGTAAACCTTAGCAAGAGTGACAACTTTTAGTGTTTATAATGTTTTTTGTCAATTTGATGGAAACTTTATTTTTTCATTTTTATTTCTTTATGTTTTAAATCTGCATGCAAACATTTCATAAATAGATAATACTTAATTTCTTAAAGGAAAAAAAGCTAATTTGAATAGAGTCATAGACACTAAACTTAGAAAATAATTCTTTACTATAAATGAATAACAAAGAATAACACAACCATTTGTTTTATTACAACTAAATTACAATGTTACATTATTACATATCTTTTTAAAGGTGAGTGGAACATGCAAGATTCTATTTTGTATAAATGACATGTCACTTTACATAGACACAATTGATTCCAAGCTGCTGCTCCTGAGGATTACAAATTGATTCCAAGCTTTTGTTGGTGACAACATAATACACATGTGGCTCTCAAAATAAATGCATAGGGCTTTCTTGGCCGACCATGTTGGGGAAATGGGAGATGTGAAGATACAAAATGTACTTATCCTCTTTGAGAACCAAAGTCATGCAGAAGATGAGGGGTAGTAAATCTGCTCCCATCTTTTGTACGTAGCTTCCATGCACTGGGATAGCACTTATGTCCATTAGAGCTCCTCATCCTAGTTCAAGTTTAGAATGGGTGTAATTGAAAAGAAGTTGATCTAGTTAACCTAACTTCTCAGACAGGTTTTGAAAACCCTTATGACAATTTAGAACATTGCACTCAATAGTAAAGCCTTTAACCTTCAAAGAATGATTTTAGTTGTGCTCACTATCTGTATTTATGGGCCACCAGTGCCCCTACTAGCCTGATCCCTATTTACTTGTGAGTCATGTCACGTGTGAGGGTGGGTATAATGATAATCGTGATTCATGCAAACCAAAATACCAACTTAATCGATTTGTGTAACTTAAGCCTTAAATTTACAATTAAAATGTTTAATTTGATCGACGTCTGGCTACATGCAAACTGCACTTGAAGTTGACAAGCTATCAAAATCGCCACTCAAATGATACGAAATCATTACAAATCTTGTTTCAATTGATCACTGGATTAATGACATCATCATCTACAATACGTCGTGCATTTTTCATTATCAAGCTATCCAATCAGTCACTTCAGATGTACATATGCCATTATTTTGTGGTATCACAATCACACTTTCTTCAAAAAGATTGAGAATTAAATGAAAGGTAAAGTACTTCAAGGCATTGAAAAGAGAGAATTAAATGGATTATTTTACCTTAATCATTATCAATGTCCACTAGTAAGTCACAATATATTTCGCTCACTTATGATCAAAACTATATGTTAATAATACCTTAATCATTATCAATGTCCACTAATAATTCACAATAAATTTTGCTCACTTATCATCAAAACTATATGTTGATAATTACTATTTGTTTTAAAAGCCACATTTTTATATTAAACAAAGAAAAAAGGATTTACAAGAATGGAGCCATGAAAAGTATTTTAATTTAAGTAGCTAAAGACTGAAGTACATACTATGTAGCCATCCTAGCCAAAAAGCCACTAGCCGTGACAAAAAACTAGTCACAAAATACATATTACAAGAATTGTTATGTTGTACAATAAAATATAGACACAATTCATTACTATTTTTTTTTGTAACAATAGCTGAGGCCCTCAACCAAGTGTTTGAGTAGAAGGTGAATCATATTTAATAGAGTAACAACAGAGAAGAAAAGTGAATCACCCAAAACCTTCATCCAAAACTCCAAACTCTTTAATAATTCATTTTTCATATCACACAGTAGACCACATCTCATATTAACCAAGGAAAGAGCCTACACTGTAGAAGCATGTAATTCCACTTTCCGGAAGATTCCACCAATAGGCGCTAACCCACTTTAAAAATTGTAATGCTCCAGTGCCAACTCTAATGAAAAAATAGGGTAAATGAAAGTTTGCAAATAATGTATTGCCCGCGTCTTCACCAAATCTTTATCAAGAAAAATTTCCATACAATTAGACAAGAAAGCCGAAGCTTCCTCAAAATATAGAGCACGAGGGTTGTTTTGAAGCCATTCCCTACCCACAATTATTCTTATAGCATCCTCAACCTACACACAAGGAATTGTAAAAACCATACCCAACTTTCATCTATTGTATGCATTATCGCTTCTTTTCTCCCAAAAACATTTGGGTAGCATGACACGCCATGAAGACTCCATATCACAATTAAATTGAGAATAGAGAAGAAAGAAATCAAAGCCAAATATATTATAAATGATATGAAGAACATCAAGTTGGTAAAGTATATATAGAAGTTAGAACGAAGATAATGACATCAAATACTCAACACTTAACATTTAATTCACCACTTGATGTGGCAATATTATTTTAAAAAAAATGAGTCATGGATTTAAATCATTTAAAAAATAGTAAAATGTCAACCATTTATCAACTTGCTTTCCCATCCACCACCTCATCTGATTTCCCATCCAGTCCCACTAGAAACACATATTGCACCGTTCTATCACCATAGGACATCATCAAAGAGACAACCATATATCAAAATGAGACCTTTTAGTGTCTCTTTAATGGGATGATTAGGACCCCAACATATCAAGAGGAGTAATATTAGAGTCCCCTCGATGCAGTGAAAACAAAAACCATCCCTAACCCATGTTAGGTCCCACCACACCACATGTAACCTCCTCGCTCCCCTGTCAAGCAAAGCAAAGGGCCCACCAAATCACTATGGGCTAGCAGGTTGTTTCTAGCTATCTACCATATGGCATCATACCCAACCACTAACCACTCACAATTCATCAAAGAGATAGTAACATATCAGGGGGAGATGCCTTAGAGTCCCACTGATGTAACTACATCAAAGACACTATGGGATATCAGAAGGACTGTAACACGAGTCCCACCGATGCAATGAAAACACACCCCATCGATGGAAATAATATTTGAATAGGGCCACGACCAAAAGGCAAGGAAAATATTTGTCACTTGACTTTGATACTCCATAGAACTAGTAATCGCCTAAGTCGAGGGGCCAATCACCATGATGACTCAAAAGGCTTAAGTCATAACTTAAGTGACCTTCAACTGCCAGTAGCTAGTCAACGATAAAATATTATTTTGGTTGTCATGACTTTATGTGATTTAATAAGTAATAAAATGTCAACCATTGATTTTTAGAAATCTAATGCTTCTAGTATTATTCTGGAGGTTTGAATTTACAAGTCTAGTTCTTCAAACATTTGCTTCTGGAATGCAACTACAGTCATCCATCGAAAATTCTTTGAACAGTCATGGGTTGATAGCTAGTTTCAAACATAATGAATATGTTGACACTTGTTCCCATTCTGGACACTTTATGAAGGAATTTGGATGTGTGGAAAATTTATCCCAAAATAGAACTCTGAACAATATGTAGCATTTGATATTTTTTCCACCCACACAATTTAGCTCCCTTTGATATCCCTTTGTCACTTCGATATTGCCTACTTCTTCGTCGGGTCCCACCATCCTATCAAGCATACCAATTTATTTCACCAATGAATTTTTTTATTGGTTTGAGATTATGTTTAATTCGCTAATGGTTTTTTTTTCATTTGAAAAAAGGTTTAATTCGCCAATGAAAATAATTTTTTTGGTTTGAAAATATTTTGAGTCACCAACAAAAATATTTCTTTTTTAGCACAACTTTAATTTGCCAATAGAAATATCTTGTTGGTTTGAAAACATGTTTAATTCGCCAATGGAAATATTTTATTGGTTTGAAAATAGGTTTTAATTGCCAATGAATATATTTTATTAGTTTTTAAAAAATTGCAATTCGCTAGGATTTTCCACAGACTTCCAACGATTAGAAAAGATTCACCAATGGGGATTATTATTTTTTTCCTGAAAACGAAAAAATTCACCAATAAAATTAATATTTTTATTGGGAAGTATACAAGATTTGCTAGGATTTTACACCTTCGATGAGGGGGGGGAGGTTCTTAAAGTTATCCCTATTTTATGTTTTGTTCACCCTATTCTTGTATTGCTTACTATCAATTTCCAAGGGGCAAGTTGTGTAATAGAATTTGTCTTGCTTTATGAAAGACAAGGTTGCTTTGACCAAAATACACCATCCTCTGCTAGATAAACCATCAATGTGAGTGTTAATGTCAACAACATTTCTCAATGTTGGAGCTTCTCTAACAAATGAGTAGTCCTTTTTCATAGATTGGGAAATAAGATTATTTCCTTGATCATCAAACCATGATCTCAATTGTTCAGATTATGCTATCTATGAATTTATGAGCAGTTGGGTTGTGGGAGTTGTGCCTATAGATTTCCCTCCATAATCACTAACTCATGCAACCTTTGCAACAAGTATTGGAAAAGTCCCTTCACTACATATTGCTTGAAGTTTTTGACCTTTAGTATTGCAAAAATCACCCCACATTGTCAAATCAATTATGGAAGTTGACATATCCTTAATTTGAAAAGTTCTTTTTTGCATTTGTGTGTCATTCTTTCTGAAGATTGTATTGGCTTCATTAATTGATAGTACTATACCTATGATATAAATAGTGGAATTATTTTCCAAGTCCTTAAGTTCACTGATTGTTTTGAATTTGAATTGAAGCTTGGGTATCTATGTATTCTCGTTTACACAAATTTTGACTGTGGAAGTACTATCTAAGAGAATTTACCAATTATTGTATAGATTATTGAATTTTTTATTTGTTGGTTTAAGGGTTTAATTGGAAATTAAGAATAATTTCCCAGTCTTTATATGATAGTAAAAGAGTTTTTCTATAGAATTAAAACATGTTGCTCTAATTTCATCACCATCAAAGTTAAGAAGGTCGAAACTAAAAAAAATTCCATCCCCATTTGTATTTTTGAAATGACGAAGTTCTCATTTTGTAATCACCCTAGCCTTTATTGTCCATCGTTTTTGGTAAGGATTCAATGCTCTGATAGGCAAGAGTCTTTTGGAACCTTTGTTTCTTGCAAGATTCATTTCTATTTCATAATAATGTATGGACAATAGTTGTCAAATAATCGTCATTGAGATATAATATAATTTGTAATAGTGAATGCTTTGTTTGTAATAAATGCATTAAAATATTAGAAATGACACATTTCATGGTTTTGTATTATATTAAAATAAACATAAAGATAAATTTGAACTATGGAAATTACAATTAGACATGATACACATCATTTTAGGATTTTTGTATGGTTTTATATATGGTGGAAGAAAAAATTGAGTAATTAATTTTTTAAACATGCTCAAAAAGATGAGTGGAACTCACCTCTTCGTTTCTTGATGATTTACTCGAGTTGATTCATCCACCAACTTGAGCAAGATTAGAAAAGAAATACTTTTATTCAACCTGCTAATATAATAACACAATATGGAACAAAAGAAAATAAATTTTAGTTGGTTAAATTTTTATAGCCCTAAAAAATAAGTCAATATGCATGCAATGATCCAGTAGTTTTTTTCAATTTTTATATCAAAGATCCGATATAAATTATCAATGCAGATTGTTCGTTTCATTTTTAGTTTCATAATTAGATCTTGAAGAAACACATAGAAATATTAGATGATTATTTGTGTTTGCTATTTGAATTCATAAGGAATATATGTACAAGCGTTTGCATAATTAGAAATAACTACACAATATTTCAACCAACACAAGTTCAACTCTTTACATTAAAAGTCGTCCTCTTACATAAAAGATTTGCACAATTTGTCTATTTTTTGCAATTAAAGATTAAAAATCTTTTGCAAAAAGAAAAGCTCTTATCTCTCCATTACAATAATTTTGATTTTTCTCAAAAATCATAAAAATATAACACACCATTATCTTCTCATCAAAATTCCCCATTGATTTCTCCAAAATCAACTAAAAACATAGAACCCTAAATGGATCATTAACCTTTCAATGAGAAAACAAACCCTAAGTGATAAAGCATTCACTATTCACCCTTATTATTTTCTCATAAAACAACAACCATAATCCATATTCAAGTATTCATAATCCACTAAGGAAAAGAATAAGTCTTAAAGACTTAACCTTCGACCTAACAAAAGAAATTCGGCCCCCTTTTAAATATCAACATTCAGACTTAGATTAAAATATGATGCAAAACCAAAGTCATTCAAATTTCTCCATGTGTTCTGACCGAACCTTCCAGATAATCATAAGGTCGAAATAGGGTTTCGATCAAAACGAAGTCAAACCCTAATGATCACTTCATTTCACACTCTCTAGTTTGAAAGAAAAGAGCTCTACCAGTTGACATGCCACCGCCATGATTGAGTTGAACTCGAGCTCGTGTGCCTTGAGAATCTTCACCACTCTTCAGATAATTAAATCTCTAGTGGGTAAGCTTTGTTTTGCAGTATCATAGCTTTTTTCACTTCATTCTGGAATATCAAAAGACCCTGAGGCCGCAACCTGTCATGCTTCTTTTTGACCTCTCTTTGCACTTCCTGTGACTTCGGCCTGCTTGGTCATTCTCCTGCGAGCTCGGGTTCCATTTGAAGCTCCATGAGAATTCATGGGCTATGCTTTTGTTTCTACCATCAAGGTAAACTTCCTGTCATAGGTTCATGGCTCCTCATTCTTGTTCATTATGGCCTTATGGCCGCGACTTACACAACTTCTGATGTCTCTACTTACATTTTCTTTGTATTGTGTTTACATCTATTATTTATGTGCTCCATTCCCACTATGAGAGCTCGACTGTCATCCAAAAGCTCGAACTCCTGTTATCATGAAAGCATTTGTGGAGGTCTTGGCCACGGCTTGAGCACTCTCCCACGAACATGTATTGGTAAGCCACCACTTAGCTAGATACTTCATTCTTCAGTGACTAAAAGAACTTCTCCTTACCTATGAGTTTCTGGCCATGTTCAGGCCGCATCAGATGTGATTCATAGAAAGCTTTGCTTTATAGATTTTGGTATCGACCTAGAACAAAAAATTCATCTTTATGTCTTTCTGAGGATAAATCCGCTTGTGGGTATCATGGGAATTTGAACAAAACTGTATTTTCTTCCTTTTGATGCTCGACCCACCTCAGGAAACTTGCATTTATGTATTCTCTTGCTGTCTTATGCAAAATATTCACATGGGTTGTCATGATTATTGCATTTTATGTACTTTAAATGTAACCCTAAAAATGGGTATTTGAGATTCAAAACTGCAAATCTATTTGTATGATTCTGTTCATATGGGCTCGACCCAAAACAACCAATGGCTTATTTTGGATTCCTGAAACAAAAGAAAGAATTGGATGTTTGGATATTCATTTTTATCTCCTTGGCATTCTGCACTTCATGAAAAGAATGCATCTCCATTGCATCACTGCTAAAACCATCACATGGCCACGACTGTACAAAATTTGAATAAAACTGACCAAACACCTAGCTGGAAACAAGGAAAAATGACGTTCATTTGAGACCCCAACGTGGGTATTTGCTGTTTGTTTTTTAACTACCTCAAAAATGAAAACTCATGGTGAAAATAACAAAAATTTGTGTGTTTATCTGCACTTAGTTTATTGACCCATATTAATCGGTGCTCCATTTTGACATTTTTGTAGCTCACCTTGGTAGCTGTATAAAATCTGAGCTTGATTTATGATTGTTTCCTTTTGAAAAAATCATCTGATTGAAATTGTAGACTACTTATTTAATGCATCAACTGCTCATTTTGAAAATGTCCTCTAGGTATTAAAAATCTTGTCAAAACTGTGCAATACCTGTAACTTTGCGGATGTATTAGAATAATTCCCACCATGTAAACTTGCACCATGAGGCATTAAAAACTATAGAAACCTTGAACATGCTTCTGTGTTTGTCCATTGTGAAGAGAAGGACCTCTTAATGTATATTGTACCCATGCATGCTCTCCATACGCACAACAGTGTCTTTTTTATTTTCCTCAACCTTAACACAACAACCTTTGCCTTCTGCTTCGTATAGATTTAGATTGAAACATTGCAACACTGTACACATCTAATTTTAAAGGATTTCTCTTGTGACTTTTTATACTTTAGGCATCATTGGCATGCCATGTTTGAACTCTCATGCTTTCATAACCTTGCTTATTCTGGAAATGAAACCTACATACCTGATTTTGACAACTCTATTCATGTGTACTTTGCTTGACACTTGTAACTCACTGAAGACAATTTGAATGCACATCATACTTGATTGTTGTCTCCCACTAAACACTGATACATGATCCTGTTTGAAGCACCATCCCAACCAAAGTGAACTAGCTTTCCTTGTTGTAGCTTTTCATTAACTAGTATTCCGTATTCAGATACTATATCATTGATGTTTGCCATTCAAATATAAACTGAAACCTCTGCCATATGTCTCTTTATGAAGAAAAGAACCATAAGTTCATGAATGTTGGAATTATATACGATATTTGTATTGTTTAATATTGACTTCATGCCGCTTTCCTTTGCACTCAGAACTGTTCTCCTTTTGAATTCTTTGATCTTACCATACAACAACATTTGCCTTTTGTTCCTAGACTTTATGTAGAGATTCCAAAGCGAAACATAGTAATGTTATTGTGAACTACACTTTACCTGACCTCTTCCATGCATGATTAACACCTTCGATACACCTTACTATGCTTGCTCTTTCCTCATTATTCTAGAATGACCACTTCTGATTACATCCCCTAATGTTGTATTTGTCTTTACCAGTCAACTGGAACTGATGAACTCATTTAATACTTGAGTGCCCTGTCTGTCTTTTGTCCTCTTGAGCAACATGGAACTCTTCATGCATTTTTATGTTCCACTTATCAAAGTGTTCTTTAAATCTGCTCTCTTTCACGATGAAAATCAAAACAAAACTCTTGATTAAGGCATAATGTATGCCTGTTCACTATCCTTGAATGTGAAAAGAATGAATTGATGAACTGGAACTTGCATGACATATATGATACTTGATCAACAAGATAACACAGAACTTGAACTATGCAGTAATATCTGATGCAAATGTACTCAGTTGAATTGATTGAGTGAACTAAACTCACTGTTCACCTGAAGCCTTTAGAAAAATAAACCTAATCATTATGAATGCATAGTTGGTTTAGTAGCTCGATAGATAAATCTATTTTACTCCTTCTGTTGTATTTCATTTCATTTGATGAATACAATCTATAAATTAGCCCATTTAATGAATAGGGCAGCATGCCGAGCTCTACCCTTGTGGGAGCCTGTTTTCTCCACATGCTTGGTCTTCGAATAATGTTCAGCTTCATGACTTAACCTATACCTGCACAAAGAAACCAACAATGTTAGCATAAAAAATAGAACATGATGTCGTTATTTCTCCTTCAGCTCATTTCTTCTTCACTGATTGATTGTTTCAATGCATGATTAATAGTAGGTTGTACTATTGTGGGTGCCTCATATAGGTTACTTCATAATTGGAGCCGTTGAAATCCCCTTTTTCCTCTTACAGGTCGATGGAGCTCGAGAAGACAAAGGTGCACCGTTCAACATCAAACGTTGATAATCAGGCAATGATGATTATGTCGTCACTTATATGATTTCTTTTCCGCATCTTTAATAATATAGTGTGCTATTAGTTACGCACTGTGACAATTACATCCACAACTTGTGTGGATATTTGATTTCCATTCTTTCTTTTCATTTGAAAAGAAAATGCATTTAAATGCAATGTTGTAATATTTGATTCTTGAAATCAAATGAAGCCTTGTAAAATATGAGTTTTTCATGAAATAAAAGAAAGCATCTGAAATGCTATTTTGCTCATTTGCTCAATTTTGTTTTTCTGTCATTTCTGGAACATCTAAATGACATTCTGAAAACTCTATTTCTTCTTTAAAATGTATAATTGTTACTCAATGAATAATGATAATAATGCGAAACAAAATTTGAACTTAAACTACAATTCCACCTAATGATAAATAACATTCAGCCAGCCCTACCAATTGAGCTGAGGCAAAAAATTGGTAACACAACTATTGATAAGTTCTGAGCCCAAAGAGAGTAGAAGCAAACAAGACCCAAGAGGGAAAAGGGAACAACCCATACAAGAAGGAAACTGAGAGAAGGTAAAACCATAAAGCACCCAAGCAACCCCAACATGCCGGTCAGAGCCAAACATAGGCCAAAACTCCATAGAACCAACCAATGGAAAGCACCACTAGACCACAAGAGGGCAACTAGCAGCAACCATGAAATACCTAGGCAAGAGCTGCTAAAAAGGCACCACCAAATAGACAATAGAGAGGGGCTAAGGGAAGCCAAGAAGAAACCAAAAAGAGAATAGGCTAGCAATAAAATCACCCAAGCCATCCCATTATGCCCAATAGGACCAAAAATAAGCCCATCCTCCAACCAAACCTCCTCAGAAAACCCAAAGCACACATTCACCAGCTGCAAGGAAAAACAAGCGCTCCCCATAAAGGCCACAACCAGAACCCTCAAGAAGAAATGCAAAGGGAAAGCCGAAAAGTAGAAAAAAACTAGAGGAATAACAACATCCTCCACCCCATCCTTACGAAGAAGAAAATCTATCGCCTCCCGACTAGACGACAACAACTTGCTCTACACCACCTCCACCTAACTGGAAGAAGTTAACAAACAACATGACATCGCCGCAACCCAACAAGGAAATAGCAACAACCAATCCAGCTATATGATGTCATCGCCTCGCAACAGTGATCCATCGACATCCTCTGCATCCTCTCCTTCTTTGTCTACATCATCTCCAAAATTCAAATTTCCCCTCCTCCCCTCTTCCCGCTCCTCTCCATTCCTAATAGGCAGTGTTCCATCATCCAAGAGAGTATACAATCTTGGTATCTTGTCTAGAGCAAAACTTTCAAATTTGACAAGTGAATGAGAAATAAATATATAGGACATATCACTTATAGCTTATAATCTTCCTTGCGACTTCCAATGTCAAGATTTAAAATATTTGAAAGAGCCTCTAATATGATAGAAAAGTAGGGAAGTTAAACTTAGTTGTGGTTCAGATATAATTCGATATATTATAGGGAACTGAATTTAGACATTAATCTAGAAGTGGCTAAAAATTGTAAATAAAATAAAGAAAAATTATATGTTTGACATCATCAACTACTATGATGCAAAACTTGAAAAATGAGAATAAGCACATGAACCTTAATATTACCCCCAATCTTTAAAACACATATATCCTCATTTGTATGTTCATACTTCAGAGTAAAAAATCACCAATACAAGTGCAAATATATCATAAACCTGCCTATACTCCTTAAAGGCTCCAATATATCTAAAAACAATGATTCCCTTTAAATAGTTTACAATAGATAGTAAGTGTTGATGTGGTAGAGTTGTCTCTCCCGTACGCGAACCCCAACCAACCAAGCATGTGCAAATATTATTCAAAAATGATAATGTTGTGATTTGATATATTGAGACACCTACAACATCATCTATAGTTTGTGATATGCCTTAATAAATTGTTGTGAACAGATTGGAATATTATATGCAATAAATAAATATATTTTTACCTAAGAAGTAAATCTAATCCAATTAATTTCTACAATTTAAATTGTCTCATAATAATTTAAATATTTTCTTGACTATAGTTTATATTAGTGGTTTTACCTAAAAGTTATAAATATCAAAGATTGTAAAGATCAATAATGTACATAAGATCAAGAAAAAACTATAGAGGAGCAAGAAGAAGAGCACAAAATAAGAAAAGAGGATCATACGAATAGTAGTGAAGAAAACTTAAAAAACTTTGCATAGTCAAGAACCAAATGAATATTTAGAAGATAAAGAAGATGTTTCTCCAAACACTGCAACATATTGACATACTCATCACTGTAAATGTAAACCCAAAGGTTGCACTTGAGGAATTGTAGGAGTGGATCTAAGCATAATAGAACACAAGATGAAAATTCATATGTAAATTGAATTTGAAATGCAAAACTAACTACTTCAAAACATAAATGGGAGATTTGGAATGAAGTAAAAACATTCATCAAAGCATAAAGGAGAGAATAATTTTTTGAAGCATGCATAAGGCATACGGAAGAAATACATGCAAAACATGGTAGGAAGCGCATTAGTAGTCATGCATGCAAAACATGGTAGGAAGCGCATTCTAGTCATGCATGTAAAATATGGAAGCATAGACAAGGCATGATGCAATTTTATTTAAATCGATAACTAGAAACAACAGTAAATTTCACATTACATTTTCTCTTCAACAGCTAACATTCTCACAAATCAGATGGTTTTCAGAGCTCATTACATAGATATTCTTATGCTCGGTTAAATGAATAAAATGTTACATACAAAATATACAATGAATTAAATAGTTTTGCATGATATGCACCATCTCGATATTCCTGTTTGTTGGAAATAAGTGTTATCATTGATGCCAACTCAAAATATGTTGTCATTAATGCCAAATGTGAATGTTGAAGGTTGTACATACTTCAAAGATAGGGCAAGTGCAGTAATATAGTCAGTAGTGCAATATGTAGTTTAAATGGTATCAGTTTGATGTCCAAGCATGTTGTAGAAGAAGGTACACTAGTTCTATCATGTGTGCAATTTTTCTACATTAGCATAGTTCATGTTTGGTGAAACACACATTGAGATAAGTTGCAAAAGATTGGCTAAGGCATTTATAGTGCATACCTTAATAGAGTCATGATAATTTGGTTTGCATCCATCTACTGTGCAAAGCTTTGTACTGTGGTTCAAAATTTAAGATGTTCGAGATGTGAAGGCATTATATCTAAGATTTAAATTGATCACACCTTCCACAGTCAAAGTTACAAGTAACGGTGTTCCAGTTTGTGCTTTGGCACTATAAAATGTTGATGAAGGACTATTTAGATGCTTTTCATTCCTATGGTGAGACAAATGTGTCTTTGAAGACTTGGGGATATGTTAAAAAAGGTATATTAATTCTTCCTTGCAAGTATCAGGTGTTTTGTTGGTCCTCAAGATCAATTTTCAAATAATAGTTTGCTATAATTTGTCTGAAATGCTTTGTTCTTGTATATTTAGTGGGTTTCTCCTCTTGTGCTAGGATATGATGATTAGTTTCTAGATGAGAAGGTTGAGGAGATATTATGTATGGACTACAATACTTTCATCTTGATTTGCATGATGGCTTTGATCTCTCCCAGGCGGTGTAAAGTTGTACAAATGACAGTTTTGGTGGTGTTGTCAGTATTTGGGCCGACAAACTTGTTTACTCCATCAGTGGTTGATCCTAATTAAATAATTTAGTTTTGGAGGATGTGTTATGATGTGTTTTGGTCCTTTAATGTTGTGTGTTAATTTGTAATTATTTTCTTGCAATATTATATTTGGAGTCGACCAGTGTGATACCATGTGTTGAAGTGAACAACCAAGATATTCAATTTGCAACACCAAATAACTTCCACATTGATGTAAATCAAGGGAGGTATTCAATCCAAACAACACAATCTCAAACAAAAAAACACAACTCTCAAGTCTCAAATCTTCAAATTTGTCTTAACACACCAAGCCTTCAATATTCCTTGTAGTATTTCCTCCCTAATGAATTAGGTATATCTTTTAGAGAAGGTCCTCTCAACTTAGGAACAACACCTTTTTAGAGACCCATTAGGGCACACAAAAACATATCACAAAACCTCAACAAGTTACTTTGGAGCAACTTCATCAAATCAGGCCACCTACGCTGACCTAGACCTCAAATTAGGTCTCATTTACAAAGAAACTTGTCTCAAAAATTATTACCAACCTAAAAAATCAAGGGGGAAGCAACAACCAGTCCACAAAACCACCAATTTCACAAATTTTTTACAAAGATCCACTTTCCAAGGTACCTAAACAAGAAACCCTCCTTTTTGGCCATTTACATAGGGGTTTATTGGAAATCTGACTTCCAAGCTTTCTCTAGCCCTACAACCACTTCAAACACCCTTGAATACCCCTACAAATACTAAAAAAATCAACAAATAATGTTGCACCAACCAATTTCATGCATTTCCATACTTTAACCTCTTAATTTCACAAGGAAAACATAAATTTTCTCTTTCAGGGCATCATGCCCAACTCTTCTTTTGACCTCCCCTGCACTCACAAACCCTCATAGCATCTATAACTACTTGATACTATCCATTCCACCAAGGTAAATTGTTTACAGAAGGTGGGATGGGTCCATTTTCAAATATAAAACAACAAAACCCTACAAATAGAGTACTCTCAGGCAGTTACAAAAAAAATGTCTTTAACTTTCACCAAATTCAATATTAAATCCTCAAACCAAAATCAATTTGAATTTAACTCATGCCTTGAATAGTTCCACAAGATTTTAGGACAAAATGCTACTATATGGGACCATATAGAGTTTGCAAATAGTAAATTACCAAAAATTCTGAAGGAAAAATAGAGATTTCTTTATTTGTTTCACCTCAAATCTCCAAAATCAACCTTACATCAATGTATTCCATCCTATATATGCTTTTCCCTCCAAACAAAACTACTAAAACTGACTCAAATGACCTAGGTGACTGTTGGACTTCAAATTCTACCTTTTGCAACTTTTTGCAAGTTTACATTTTTTTCACAAAATGACAACTTTTGCATTATTTAGCAATATTTGTAACTTATACCTTGTAAAACCCTAACAAGACTCTTTACACCATAAAATGGTCTAAATGACCTTATTTAATGAAAAAATGAATCAAAACCCTAGCGCCTACTTATCAACAACTTTGTATGACAAGATTTTCCCAAAGGTGCCCCTGCACCACACATGCAATAGAGAGAAGAAAGAATGAAAGATGTTATTCCACCAAACAAGAATTACAATATGATACGATGATCAAGGTAAAAAATATGCAAGAGATGCCTTGCTTATAAAGGTAAGGAGAGAGATAGGATTAGACAAGATCTTGACAAGTGTCTTAATCCTATCACATGAGACAACTAACTCATAACTACCTAGGATAATGTAAAATCTAGACAACACAACTAAGAATTCTAGAAGAAAGCTTATATCCTAAGTAAACTTAACATGTGAATAAGTCCCCTAAGTCCCTAGTAAACAATTAATTAGGTACAATATTTTAACCACACAAACATCCCCGCTTAAGTGAAACTTAGGGAGGAAAAAAACTAATGCAAGATGCAAAATATGGGTCCCGACAACAAAGCTTGATGGGGTACCCATGTACAAAAGAAACTCTCATAAGCAGAGAAAAGGACAAAAACCCTGTGGGAGAAAACTCCTCTCCAAAAGAGATAAAAATCACTGAGAAAACAAAAGAAGGAAAGAGGACTCATCAAGACCCCCCAAGGACAACTTCCTTCACCCCAAGCATTAATCACAACTGAAGATAATGAGGTGATGCCAAAGGTTTAGTGAAGATGTTGACAACTTGTTGCTTCGTAGGTAAATACTCCAAGATGAGAACAACATCTTGGATGAGTTGCCTGATGAAGTGCATGTGGATCTCAATATGCTTAGTACGTTGATGCTCCACTGAGTTGTGAGAGATATGGATGGAACTTTGGTTATCACACCAAAGAGTAGTGGGCTCAGTGGAAGGAAATCCAAACTCAATCATCAACTGATGAAGCCACAAAACCTCTTGACTAGCAAGAGTTGCACCTTGATATTCAACCTTTGTCGATGATATGCAATAATAGTTTACTTCTTGCATGAACATGCAATCAAACCAGAACCAAGGAAAAAGACAAAGCCAAAAGTAGACTTTTGATCATTGACATCATAGCCCAATCTAAGTCAATGAAGTCCCACAATCTGAGAAGCTCTTGATGTGTAATGAATACCAAAATTTCTAGTGCCCTGAATGTATCACAAGATACGTTTGGTGGCTTTCCAATGACTCTCATGAGGCTCCTAAGAGCAACGAGAGACAAGGCCAACCACAAAGTAAATATCAGGACAAGTATGTGTCAAGTACAAAATACTGCCAACTAACTGTTGATACAAGGTAGGATCAATTGGAGGAGTTGTGCAATTGGTAGATAGTACAACACCTAACTAAAAAGGAGTGGGGGTAGGATTGCAATTATCCACATCAAATCTCTGAAGCAAATCAAGAGCATAGTCCTACTAGAAAATAAAGATCCCCTCGGAAGATTGATTAACCTAAAGACCAAGGAATAATTGCAAAAGGCCAAGTTTGATCATATCATATCGCTCCATCAATGCTCATGTTGGATGTTGTAGTTGTGTGGCTGATATGTGGTTATCATTGATGTCAAAACTATTAGCATTTGATGTATTGAAGGCTGTATATGTCAAGGATATTGAGAAAATTGTTAAAAGAAGTGTTCCAAGTTCCTAGTGGAACTGTGAAGGTCATGAAGGTGTCTTGTTATGTACATTGGAGATCAATTGTTGTGGACTAAAGGGTTTATTGTTGAGTGTATCTAGTCCATTCTCTAGAAGCTTTAGAGGTCCACGTGAAGATTTTTTCAAATTATGAAGATTTGTTGTCTGACAATGTTTTTGTGGTCTTTGTCAATGTTCTTGATTAAAGTTGGTATAATTCTAGAAATTCTAGTTGCTACATATGTTTCTTTGTTGTTTCTTAGTGTTCTTGGATGTTTCTAGATCATGCTCTATCTTTGTGGTATGTCGACATTGATTGGTGTGCTCATGGTCGAAGATTTTTCTCTATTTGTTTGGTTTTTCATGTTCTTGGCCGACATGATGGGTGTAACGTGGTAAATCTTCAAGGTGAAATTAATTGAAGTCTTTTTGGGTTGGAGTTGTTAATTTGGGTCTCCACTATGCTATGGCCAACCTTGGTGGATTCACATTGAAAATTTATTTGTAAATTTGGGCTGACATTGAAAACATGTTTTATATTTATGGCTGACTAAGTTGATGTAATCTCATGTTGTGGATATATAAGAGTGATTGTTTCATCGATGTAAAGTGTGCTCGGTGTGCTCCCATGTTTATATATGTGAATATAATTTGATTGTAGAGTAGAGTGTGAAGAAGACTAAGTGAAGTGTGAAGAAGTTTGAGCGAAAAGTGAAGAAGGTTTTTCTGTGCTTAACTAGAACTGTAATTAGGCTTGTGTAGAAGCTATTTTCTCAGTTCACAATTTGGATGGTTTTAATCCAAACTTTTCTTTGGACAGTGAGTCCTCTTTTGTATTTTAGCAGTGAGTTGTAGGAAGTGTGCCTGAATGCATGTGCATTCCCATTATTTCTCATTATACTTTTAACAGGGTATAATATTGTGGACTAACCTCCACCATGGTTTTTCCCCTAACAAGGTTTCCACGTAAAAAATATTGGTGTTCTCTGTGTTTCTGATGTGTTGAATATTTATGGTTTATTGTTTATTCATCAAATCTAAGATTGAGTTAAATAAAGATTGAAAAGATTTAATTATTTTGTGACAACTGATTCACCCCCCCTCTCAGTTGTCTGTCCTTGTTTTTCCAACAGCTCATTGAGTACTCTGAATCATGGAAGTGGAACTCCCTGTGAGAATTAAATCATCCACATAGAGCACAAGAATGAGAAAATCCTCTTCGTGTCTTTGAGTATAAACTATAGTATTGAAATGGCAGTAAGTGTACTCAAAAGCAAGCAAGAAACTATCCATCTTTTAATACTAAGCTCGAGGGGCCTGTTTGAGACGATACAATGAACTTCAAAGCTTGCAAATAAGTGAAGAGTCTTGCACAATCTTGGTGTCTACTCCATATATATCTCCTCATGAATATCGCCATACAAGAAATAAATCTTCTCATCCATATGATACACTAACCATCCCTAAGATGTAGCTATAGAAAGGACAAGACGAATAGAATCCATCTTGGAAACAGGAGCAAAGGTCTCAAAATAGTCAACTCCCTCAACCTATGAAAACCCATTTGCAACACGACAAACCTTGTACTTATCAATGGAACCATCAATTGTATATTTGGTAGGATACAACCACTTGCACCAAACCAACTTTGTCCCCTTAGGAAGAGGTAAAATATCCCAAATATGATTCTTCATCAAAGAAGAATAATCCTCAACCATAACACTATCCCACTCAGGAATACCTAAAGCATCTGAAAACTTCTAAGGATCATCTGAAATGGCATGACTCAAAGACTGATACCTAAAGTCTAAGAATGAGTGTGGTGAGTGTTTTTGGGATCACCAACAAGAGGACCAACCTCCTCAAGTGTAGGATGATCCCATTATGGCCTAGTAGGAAGATTAGGAGGAGGTGGATCAGACCATCATCAAAATCTTCCTCAAGAAGCAAGACATCCTTAATTGAAGAAGATTGTGTAGGTTGTGATGAAGAATAATTTGAAGGAGGATCCATCTATGTGAAATACTTAGTAAACTAAACATCACAATGAAAATGAACCTCTTGTGTGTTAGGATCAAACAATCTGTATGTCTTCACATCCTCACAATAGCCAACAAAAATGAACTGTTGAATCTTCTTCTCCATTGGATTACATCGACCATCTGGAATGAATGCACAAGCCTCACTATCGAATACTCTGAAGAAGGATACATTAGGCTTGTGATGGGACCAAACCTCCTAAGGAGTCATATTTTGCACTACCTTGTGAGGCATACACTTCTAAATATAATTGGCATAATTGATAGCTTTAGCCCAAATGTTGGAGCCATGGACTGAGAATGAATCATGCAATTGGCCATCTCCCACAAAGTCTTGTTCTTCCTCTCTTCCAGACCATTATTTTGAGGAGCGTAAGAAACTGTGTGTTGATGAAGAATACCATTCTCATTGAAAATCATAAAATCCTTGATTGACATACTCCCCCCCATTATTTGTGTGTATCCATCGAAGAGAAAAACAGGAATACTTCTCCACAAATGATTTGAAGTTCTTGAAGATGGTGAAAACTTCACTCTCGAGCTTAAAAAATTAGACCCATGTGTGTCGAGAAAAATCATCAATAAAAGTGAGCACATACTTAGCCCTTGAAAAATGAGTTGGGAATGACATGAGATCACTATGGACCAACTCAAGGGGTGTGGTTGCACGTGTAGCTTGACCCTTAGAAAAAGGATCTTGATGTTGTTTACCAAGAACACAACCTAGAAAAACACCATCTGTGCAAGAGATATTAGGAAGACCAACCACTAAGTTATGCGAGTACATTTTCTGAAGATATCTATAGTTCAAATTCCCAAATATTTCATGCCAAAGTTTGCTCTTTGAATCAACATGAGCAATAAAACATGAACCCAGTGAAGATTCAAAGGAATCAAACTAATACAAATGGTTCTCATGATCAACTATCCCTGTAGCAACAACCTTCTCAATATCTTTCAACTGTCTAATAGTCACATTTTGTGGAGTAAACTCAACTAACTTTCCATCTCTAGAATGACAAATCTAATATATAGAAAGTAGATTCACTAAAATATCAAGAACAAGAAAAAAATCCTCAATATACCCATCTAGCATATAAATTGAGCCTATCCCCAAAACTAGAATCTATGAAGAGTTCCCAGTTGCAATCTGAGAAGTAGAAGTATGAACAATGGAGTCAAGAAGATCACGTGAATTGGTCATGTGATGTGAAGCACCTGAATCAAGAATCCAACTATCAGTAGATGTATGTAAAGTGCGTGCCAAAAGAGCTTGCCCTTTTCCCATGGAAGAAGACTTAGGAACTAAAATATTATGTTTCCTTATAGCTTCCTCCAAGGCCTCTAGTCTCTTAAAACAATGAGACTCATCATGCCCAATTTTTCTACAAAATTAACAAGATTCTCCTTTCTTTTTCTTAGAATTGGAAGAAGAATTTATAGAGGTAGAAGAAGGAGGTGGAGTGGACTTCTGATTATTCTTCTGCTTTGGTTTGGAGGAAGACTCACTACCCTTGGAAGATTGAGCCATTAGAGCTTGGTTCTTAGAACTAGGAAGTGCATCCAACTAAATCAACTTGGCATGCTCCATAGGAAGACTCTCACAAAATAACTTGGGGTTTCTTCTTATTATTTCCTTTACCCTTGGAAGATGGATCCATTAGATCTTGGTTCTTAAAACTAGGAAGTGCATCCAACCGAATCAACTTGGCCTGCTCCCTAGTAAGACGCACACAAAACAACTTGAAAGAAGGAATTTTATAATCTTTCACCATGACATCCATAGTAGAATAGAAATTAGAAGAGAACACTTGATAAGGGCCTCTTAACTTAGAAAAAATCAAGAAGATACATTCATCATCAAATTTATCATGCCCACATCCTTCTAATTTTGACAAAATCAATTTGAACTATGCAAGAAAATATTGAATAGAAGGAAATGCATTTGGAGAGAGTGATTGTAGATCTGCTTGAAGCTGTAAGATTTTGAACTGATTGAATTGACCATACAATTCTTCAAGTTTGTCCCAAAAATTCTTAGGTGTTTTACACTCCGCAATATGAAAGAACAAGTTATTAGATAGATGTAATCCAATGAACCCTTTTACTTCATCCATTTTACATATATGGGTAAATTTTTCATATTCCCTTGTAAATTCAAGTTGTTGTGCTTCTAACATTTTCCATAGACCCTTAGATTGTAACAATTGAGTCATTTTTAGCTTCCATTAATGATAATCATGTGGAGTGAGTGGTTCAATTTGCCTTAGATCTGCCATCTTGGACAAAAGAATACCAAGAGAAAGAAGATAATGTGGCACTTAAATTGTGCCTTTCAACTGCCTAGAATGTATTAAAACTCAATTTGCAACCTCCCCAATAAATTACAATGAAGAAATTTTGCAATTTGTACAAGTGACAAGCTTAAATCAATCGTTTATAACACGTGGTGATATTTACAATTTTCAAAATAATGGATTGTTAAAATTGAAAATAGAGGTTACAAATAGATTGCTTGTGATTTTCTGAGCAATTTTAAAAAAAGTTTGCCAAGTTTTGACTTCGTATGCAAAAGTTATGTTAGTTACAAGTAAAAAATATAAGTGCACCTTTGAACTAAAAAATTGGCAAAAAATGGAAAAATCAACAAAAATCACTTGCACCATTACGGAGTTCGTTGAACCACCTTTTCAATGATATTTTGTTTGCAAAATTTTGATACCTTAGTGCAAAGTTACGACAAGTTGAAAATAGGCCTATTTTAGGCACCTTGAAGGATAAATAGGGGCAAAAAACTAGCACCTTTGGTTTGGCTCTTGGTCACCCATGTGACCACAGGTGGCTAAGTAGCAAAAAAAGGGGCCCACCACTATGCAAGTGGTGGGGCGACTAGACGTTGGTGGTGCCGCTTGTAGAAGTGGGCGGTGGGAGGTTGGCTTAAGCCCCTATTGTAGGGTAATAAGATCACAGGAAAGGATTAGTTGGAATTGGGGTTTTCAGGCGACAAAGGCCCCAAAAAACTTGCGAAAAACCATTGGACCGTCGAATAAATACAGGTAGATAGACTTTGAATGACTGAGGAAAAGAGTACAATTGATTTTAATTTCTGACAAAGTCTGCAAAAAGGGGCATACCAAAACTTGCACAATGGGGTTGACAAGAAAAGTATATGTACTGTAAACAATTAATTAAGCCCCAAATATTTATAAAAATATTTGCCTAAAAATAGAATAATGTGAAGAAATATATATATATATATATTGTTGATGGATTAAATTGGGCAATTGTGGGGTGGTTGTATGGCTACCCTACAATTTTTTTTTTCCCCAAAAACAACTTTTTCTAAATATAGGAAAATTATATATCAAAATTCATGGAATCGACCTCCTGGATGCAATGACAGGGTTATTTTTTGCCAAAAATTCTCCTATAAAAAATTGTTTCCCAGATCTAAGCTTCAAACCCTTGTTTTCCAAAGTTGCAAATGGTGACCAAATTGAGTGAAGCAAAAACCAAATCTTATTTTATCAAGCCTCTTGGATGTAATGGGATAGCCAAAAATACTACCACTATAGTCAAAGTGCTGCAATCACCATATCTCACCAAAAAGCATACATGCAATATTAAATTAACAGATCTTTGCAAATCCTTTCTGATTCTCAAGATCGTATTGAAACACAAGAGGAGAGCATACAAGAATTTACAAGATCATTAAAGAAACTCAAATCACAATAGAAATATTGATGGTAGAAATTCTATAAGAAAAAAGAAGGGGCTTGCTAGATTCAAAGCTCTAATACCATGTTGAAGTGAACAACCAAGATCTTCAATTTGCAACACCAAATAACCTTTACATGCAATAAAGATAAGTAACAATGAAAGATGATATTCCACCAAAGAAGAATTAAAATATGATACAAGATGATCAAGATACAAAATATGCAAGAGATGCCTTGCTTATAAAGGCAAGAAGAGAGATAGGATTAGATAAGATCTTGATAGGTGCCTTAATCCTATCACATGAGACAACTTACTCATAACTACTTAGGATAATGTAAAATATAGATAAGACAACTAATACTTCTAGAAGAAAGCTTATATCCTAAGTAAACTTAACATGTGAATACATCCCCTAAGTCCTTAGTAAAGAATTAACTAGGTACAAGACTTTAATCACACTAACACCATGTCTTTCCTCTAAAAGGTTATATTGGACCTAATTGATGTTTTGTGTTGTAGAGGATATATATATATATATATATATATATATATATATATATATATATATATATATATATATATATATATATATATATAAGAAGATAAAATTAATTTGTGAATGTGTTGTTGTCTAGAGAGGTGTGACAGAGCAATATGTTGAAAATGAAGTGTGTGAAGTCTGTAATTGTGTGAAAAAGGGACTGCAACATCAACATAAGTTGGATGCTTCTTCATAACAGTTCATATTTATATTTCTCATTATAATCTTCATGTATCCTACTCTAAGATAGTGAGTCCATTAGGTCCTTTGTATCTTGCCCTAAGGTTGTACACCTTAGTCTGCAAGTTCATAGGCAATGAGCCTTAAACAACATTGTAATTCTTGTTAGCAATGAGCTACATATATTGTGAGTTAATCCTCACAGTGGTTTTTCCCTCATTGGGTTTTCTGCATAAAATATTGGTGTCTTTGTGTGCTCCATGATTTCTTTTATGCTCTTCTTTTAGTTTATGATGAGATGTTTAATCTGTAGATGGGAATGATTAAATTTAATATATGTTGATTCATCCCACCCCTTAGCATTGCATTGTGTTCAAAAATTGGTATCAGAGCGAAGTACCTTTGAGAAGCTTATCAGCTAAGGTAGATCTTTCACTTGAACACATGGGGTCAACAATAAAGATCAACAATACACTCATTCTAGAGCCATATCTAGAAGCAATAGAACCCAAAGGATAGGACATCAATCCAAATGATTTTGAAGGAGAAATTTGGTATGTTCTTGAAGATTTGGATGAAGCAAGATTGCAAAATATCAAATATGAGTGTATAATTCTAGAAAAATCAAAAAAGAAAATTGACAAATTGAAGGCAAAAGCTAAAGAATCAAAAGAAGAGATTGGCAAACTAAAAGCTCAAATAGCAGGAAATGGATTTGAGACTAAAATCAAAGAAGTTGAAGTTGTGATCTCTGATTTGAGAGTTAAGGTTGAAGAAGGCAAGAGGATTGAATATTGTTTGAATACCAAGCTAAATGATAAAAATGATGATGTTCAAAGTTAGAGGAAGAGATTGTATCTCTGAGAAAAGAACTTGAAAAAGAAAAAGAAAAAATTGATAAGGGTCTAAAACTAAAAGGAGGATATGAAATGCTTAATGGATTGATTAACTCTCAAAAACCATAAAAAGAGAAATCCGGTCTTGGTTTTGAAAAGGGGAAAAGTCCTATATCTAGTGCCTCTGCAAATATGTATGATAACTTCAAAGTAGAAGGGAAGTCTAAAACAAGGGACGAGAAAGCTTACACTAAAAATTCTAAGGAGACATCACCCAGAGATGCAAAGATAAATCATGACAATAAGAAAGAAAATGGATTCATTCCTATCTAGAATAAGAAGAAGAACTTCAAGGTGTCTGATCCTAAACAAAATGCTCCTACCAGGTTCAATCGTAACTGTTATGCTTGTAACACGTTTAGTCATAAGCTAGTTGAATGTAGAAGCAATACAAGTCAGAACATTTTCAAGCCTTCAAAGTACAATTCTATGAACACTCAATCATTTCATGGTCATTGCTATGCTTACAACAAATTTGGTCACAAGGCTAATGAATGCAAAAGTAAAATGATAAGGAGTAGAAATGCTATGACCTCTCAATCCTTCTATGGTTACTACTACACATGCAAAAATTTTGATCATAGGGTTGTTGATTGTAGATATAATATGAGAAGAAGCAATACTGCTCCTCAAGCTATTATCATCTACTACAATTGCAATAAACCATGACACATTGCAAAAAATTTCAAAGGAAAAAGTGTAAGATCTTATGCTCCTTAAAAGAAGCCTATCATTAGTCAATAAAGGATGGAGATGAAAAAATTTTGGCAGAAGAAGGAAGAAAGTGAAGTGAAGAATGAATCTATACCTTAGCATGGTGTAGATGCATTCTCCGGTAACTAAAGAGAAAGTATTGACTCAGGGGGAGTTGCAATTGTAGATCTTGTCAAACCCCTAAAATGCATGAGATGTTGAAGTCTTCAACTATAATGGTGAATGGTGATATGAGTTTGGTTGGTCATGATTCTAGAGTAAATACACCTTCTATGGAAGGGTCCAGAAAGATTATGGATCTCTGTGATATCATAGATTTTAAAAGTTGTTAAGTGTCAAGAACAAATTAATGCATTTATTACAAATAAATTAGCGTTGGTGTGAGGCATATTTAGTTCCTTTTTGGATCAAATTGATTTCATTCAAACTATTTCAAGTGAGAACAAGAGCTAAGGAAGTGAAGAAATTTTTCAACAAGTCGCATGCAAGCACTAACAACACTATTTATAGGTATTTCTTTGGTTTTATTTGTAAAAACCTAGTATCAAAAAGTGTGATCATGGCTACACCAATTTTCATTGATGTTGTTGAGAGGCCAAGACCCAATTACAAGAAGTTTCCATTCAAAGAAATGGAGGTAGACAAATATGACACATTTCTAGTGGGCATCATGTATTGCTAGGATATAAGGTTTTACATTCATGCCCAATTAAAGGAGATCAATCACACATCTTCCTTTGAAATTTTCTGACTTGTGCTACTTAACGAAAATGGGGTATACAAGTCAGAGTATGTGAACATTATTGCAAAAGGGTTAGACATCTAGAAATATTTTCTAAACTTCTATGAAAACAGGGAATATGAGAGAATCATCTTGAGCCACATTCATGGAGATTTGATTTGTCTAGATAAACCCTACATGATCACAAAGGATGCAATTAGGGAATTTACTGGTTTTTGTGCCTCTGGACCAATCCCGATGCTTAAATCTATAAAGAAGGAAATAGTCATGAAGCTTTCTGGTGCTAAATTTGACAAGAGAACCCTAACAATCAAGGATATCATTGATCCTAATGTTTGCTATGCATCAATGGGGATTGTATAAAAGATTTACTTTACAAACAAAGAAGGGTTTTCCACCATGACTACAATTCATATCACACTTCAAATGGTGAAAGAAGGCATCAAATTTGATCTCTGTGAGTTGTTAAGAGAGCAACTAATGAAGAACTTGAGAAGAACAAGAGATACCAATTATAATTTCAGGTTTGGTTCCATGATTATATACCTTACTTTCTTCTTTTTGAATGAGCTACCTAATTTTAAGGGTAAGATGTGGGACAAATTCACTTCGGTAGCAACACAAATTAAACAACACATGAATAGCTTTCACAATGAGCAAGATTTCACTTATTGGGGATTTCTTAAGAATTTGTAAAAATAAAATGTAAGGAAGATATAGGATACTTTCTAGTTTGGTTCAAAAGTATGAAAAGTAAATAAATTTCATGGTAAAAAAGGATAATTGTTTTATAGAAGCTATGGAGCCTAGAACTTCATGGATTTCTAAGCTACCTTATGAGGTTGAGGATGAATTTGTATAGGGTTATATTGATATTTTGTTGTCAAAACCTAAGGATCCCAAAGTAAAAAGATTTGGCACATACAAAGAAATTATGGATGATATTTACTAGAAGGAGAGAGAGGAAGCCATTGAAAACAAGGTCGAATAGGTGCTTAAAGAGATAGGTGCTCTATGGTACTCTAAAATAAAAAGATAAAGAACATCTTCATAAGATTTTGGGCACATATTCAAAGACTATATCAGATAGCCCTATGGAGTTTTCCACTACTAAATCTTCTCTTCCAAAATCTAGTCAAGGTCTAAGGAGATCCAAAAAATCCTCTCCTGCTGTTGTCTTTGCTCTACAACCCTCTGAGTCTACACAAATATCTGGCAATAAAAGGAAAGCAATATTTGTAATCTCTTTGGTGAAAAAGGCCAACAAAGTCTGACATGCTAGGCCTAAACAAAAGGAAAAAAGAGAGAAGGTAAATGAGGAAGTGCCAGATGATGTTGAAGATATTGAAGAAGATATTCCTTTGCAAAAGAAGAAAGGGAAGGGAATTGCTGAAGAGAATACTAAGAAGGCTCCTCTGGTCACACATGACCCTCTAGATTTTGGTGCAATTCTCAATAGAATTGTTGAGTATGATTTATTGAATGATACAATGTTGTTGCATCTGGATGTTCCTCCAGAAGATAGATAGAAAGAAAATTGAAAAGGTTGTCATTGAGTATATACTAATGCAAAAAATTCCATTCAATGAAATTATTAATAAAGCTCTGGATAGCCTTGCTAAATCTTTGAGACAAAGGAGAGAAGATGTTATTAAAGTTGATGAAGATTTGAAACTACAAGCAATCGACAAAATTGGGATCCTTGTTTCTCGGGAAGAAAAGGAAATGATTGTTTGGAGACAAGCTAAATAGCTCCATAGGGTGATCCCACAATAATGGGTTACACTTTTTGGCCAAACTTGACATTGAAATCAACATTTTTCACCAAATCTTCATTTTCTCACACCTATTGCAGCTAAATCATTAAGAATTTGAAGATGAAGTAAACTAGTGATTTGTGAGATTTTGTGTGTAGATTCTAATTATATTTTAAAAAATAAATTGTGAATCCTTTTATGTAATTTTTAATAACTTTTTTTTCTACTAAACAACATTTTTAAAAAGTGATGTTTACTATGTATCACATAACTTTTTTTATAGAAAGGATACAATTCTAATTTTCAAAATACAGATTTGTCACACAAATATCTAGGGCATGGATATTTTTTCATAATTTTTTTTGCATATTTTTTTTAATTAATTTTCCAAGTCAAAGTAATTATAATTTGGATAGAGGTGTACTGTGTACCACATAAAACTTTTTGTATGCATTTGAATTAACGTATTATTTTTGTGTTGGAATAAGGACATCAATACCTAGAGGACATGTATTTTTTAGATTTTTTTCTCTATTTTCCTATTTTTTCGTATGTGTGAAACAAAGACCTTGATGTTCATTGAAAAACCTACATTCACAAGAAATTAAAAATGAATATAATAATAAAATTAAATATATTTAAAATTATACTTTTTGGGAAGCTTATAATAAGGGCTACATACTTACAAAACATAAATTTTAAATGAATTCATTTGATCCCCCAAAAGGTAAATCAAAAGTGGTTTTTTATCAACATTTTGATAGGTGTAGAGGATACTCCATTATAGGTATGGTTTAAAACTAGCGAGGTTCTATCTAAGGGGCTTTGATCAAACCCTCTTTAATTATAATCCTTTAAATTGAACCTTTCTAGGCTTAGATCATTACATTTTCTTAAAATATGTGATTTTAGGTAAAAATTAGGATGTTCCGAAAAATGTAACCCATTATTGTGGCAGCATCCCACACCAAGAGAAGAATAGATCTTCTAATGAGCTTGGATGAATATGTACAAATGAAGATTCATAGTGAAATGGAATTCACTACAAAGAAAATCATTGATGAAATACAAAGTAATGTTGATAATGATTCACAAGAGTCTTCAAAAATACATGACACTAATGCTGAAGTAAATGCACAAGAACCTCTATATAATACAAATATAAAAGTGTATACACTTACACTTTCACATTATGTTTTTGGCCCCCTAATTTATTGGACTTAATTAAGCTTCAAATTTTCCAAATTATGTATTCCAAAGTCTAATTTTTACCATTATCTAAAAGTGAACCAATATTAAACAAATGCATTCAATCATTAAAACACCTTGGATCAAGTGCATCCTAGAAGTTTGGGCCAGGACCCCTTCACTCAAGGGTGAATGAGTCCCCCTCCTTAGCCAAGACCCAAACTCAATATGTTATTAGCAATATTTTAATGTCCAAAATTCAAATATGAAGTGCCAGCTTTTGGAATCTAATTTTTGGGAAATTGGATAAACACCTATAAATACCTAGTTATTTTACTATTTGAAATCTAAGGAACATGATCTAGCAATTCAAGAGAAAATATTATTGTCAAGAGCATTCAAGAGGATCATATCAAAGCATTATTACAACAATTCAAGATCCAACATCATGTCAAAGTTTATGTGTGTTCATGTTATGTGTAGGCTAACATTGTTGTAGGCCTTTAGCCATTCAAGCATTCAAATCAAGCAAGAAAGATCCAAGATTGTTGAAGGAAGCCATTGAAGGGTGGTGAGTTGCAACTTTGTGTTTATTCATCATTTCCTTCCTTTCCATTCAAGGTATCATTGAAATTACCATTGTGGAAGTGGAAACACTAACATGGGGTTTGACTGAGGCAAGCCCATTTATGACACAACATTTTCCCTCTTTGTGAATGTGCAAGTTGCAAGTTTGAAGTAGATTGATAAGAGATTGAAGATCCATTTTGCATTATTGTATTTATTGTCACCATTCTTGTCAAGACATGAAAACTCATCTACAAGATTTATTTAAAATATTTTGATTGTGGAATAGGCATAAAATAGAAGCTTAGATATGACATTAGAGGAACCCAAAATTTGAGCAAGACACCCCTACAAGGAGTCAATGGTCATATGGTGACCCTATCCTTATAGGCCTAACAAAACTATTTTTTTTGGGCAGGTACATAATAATCTACACCTTCCAAATCTATTGAAACTTGTTTGTTTCTATTTATCAATTGTTAGATAATTATATTTATTGCATTAGGTCATATAGTTTAATTAGCACAATCAATCACAATTATTTCTAATTTATTCCCGTCCCCTTGAAGGATGCAGATCAAGGTCTGATTGGCTCACTAGTGAGGTTGATAGCTAACCACTTCACCTTGTTTATTTTCATCCTAATGAAACATATAAATACCCCTACCTTTTGATGCATTCAATTTAGGGTGCATCAAATTTTTTATGTTTCAAGAAGATATATTTTGTAGAAAGAAATGCAAGGACCCTCCAAACAACAAGGAGGAGGTATCTTAGGTGTGCATGAGGTGCAAACATTCTCTAGTATGGAGATAGAAAAAGAAGAAGAGAAGGAGTTAGATGTAAAGGTAGCCAAGATTCCTGAAGAAATAGAGATGGTTGAGATGACCTCTAAGGATCATGTTCCTCCAAATGACATTATCCTATAGGATATTCTTGATGTGTCTTCTCAGGACATACATATTTTTTTTTTGAAGGAAATGATACTAATGGTGATGAAAATCAAAATGAGGAGACTGCTCCTTTGGTGAATACTAGTGCACAAGGCACATGAAGTCAAAGTGAAGTTGGTGTTCCTCCTTTGGAATATAATGTTGCTCCTTCAGAGAATGCAGGAAGTAATGTGCAGATAAGAGAAGATAATATTGAGATTGCCCAAGATACAAAAGAGAAGGTTGCTAAGAAGTAAGATGCCTTTGTGAATATTCGTCAAGGCTCTTCATTGTTGGATTCTTTCAAGGACTTACTAGGAATGCAAATGCAGTTTCAACAGGTAGTGACTCCACAACTCGTGCACATTCCTACTCATGAAGGACTAATAGAACTATCTAGTATTTCTCCCCTCCATAAGCTACAACTTGGTGATGTCCCACATGCCTCTATAGGGAAGGAAATTTTATAAGAACATGTGAAGAAAAGTGAATTAATTGATGAAGTTATGAAGATTATCTAGGAAGGATTACTTGAGGTAAACATTGATGCTTCCCTACTTGTGGAACAAAAATTTAAAACTATTAGTGGACTCCTTTAAGGATCATTCTTCATACATTGGGAAAAAAGTAGAACAAGAAGCCTTAAGGAAGATAGTTGATAAGATAATGGTTGAAGCCTCCAATAGGTGTGCTAGTGTACATAATAAATTGAAAGAGAATTTAAAATGATTAAAGAGTGTATAGATGAAGTAATTACTTTGTACCAGTTTTGCTTGAAGTGGCCAAGCTCTACCAAGAATATAAAAGATCAGATTGATTCCATTGAGTCACAAGTTACTAAATTGGATGAGGTATGTGATCTATCAAAGGATATGAATGGATCAATAAGATCTCAAACAAAAAATATTCACTTGCAGTTGACACTACTTCAGGATCAGAGAGAGTAGTTAAAGAAACAATTTGGTTAGTTGAGGGGTGCAGTCAACCTGAGACTTGCTTCACTATCTAGATTACTTGTGAATGAAAAAAAGTTGATAAGAAAATGAAGGCTCCACATAATTTGGCAGAGGCTGAGGATTTATACATGTAGTATGAATGCCAAAATAACATTCTCTCTTCAACAAAAACAGATTGGGTTGCATATGTGGCACAACTTAAAGAAATTCACAAGAACATTCTACCCTCTAAGGAAGCTGTGAAGGTATAGATAAGAAAACCATTTCTATAAGTTTTACAGAGAATTGTAGTATCATTTTTTTGAAAACATTATGTTAATAGCATCAGTTTTGAGGAATGTCCATATTAGGGGGAGTATATATAGTTAGGGGGATCTCATACAATTTTTTTTGAGATATTGTAAATAGAAGTTATAATTCCCTTTTCCCTTGATGTCAAAAGGGGAGAGATGCATATGCGTGTTTCCATCAATGATAAAGGGGGAGATTGTTGGAAATAAGTGTTATCATTGATTTCAACTCAAGATGTGTTGTTATTGATGCCAAATATGAATATTGAAGGTTGTACATACTCCAGAGATAGGGCAAGTGTAGTAATATAGTAAAAAATGTAGTATGTGGTTGAAAGTGTATTATTCTAATGTCCAAGCATGTTGTGGAAGAAGGTACACTAGTTCTATCATGTGTGCAATTTTTCTACATTGACATAGTTCTTGTTTGGTGTACCACACATTGAGATAAGTTACAAAATATTGGCTAAGGTATTTACAGTGCATACCTTACGACAGAGTCATGATAGTTTGGTCTACATCCCTCCACTGTGCAAGCATTTTTATTACGGTTTATAAGTTAAGATGGTTGAGATGTGAAGGTGTTATGTCCAATATTTCAAGTCATCACACCTTTTATAGGGAAAGTTACAATTAATAGTGTTCCAATTTGTGCTCTAGCAGAATAAATTTTTGATGAAGGACTATTGGGATGCTTTGCATTCCTTCAGTGAGATAGATGTGTCTGTGTGGACTTGGGGATATGTTCACAAAGGTATATGAATTCTTCCTTGCAATTCTTAGGTGTTTTGGTGGTCTGCACGATCAATTTTCAAATAACAACTTGCTACAATTTGTTCAGAATGCTTTTTTCTTGTATATTCAATGGGTTTCTCCTCTTGTACCAGCATATGATGATCAATTTATTCATGAGAAGGTTGAGGAGATATTTTGCATGGACTACAATGCTTACATCTTGATTTGCATGATGGTTTTGATCTCTCCCTAGTGATGTAAAGTTGAATCTAGATGGAAGTATTGGTGGTGTCGTTAGTATTTGGGTTGAAAAACTTGTTTCCTCCATCAATAGTTGATCTTGATTAAATAATTTTATTTTGGAGGATGTGTTTTAGTCTTGTATTGCCATGTGTTAATTTGCAATCACTTTCTTGCAATATTATATATGTTTGGAGCTGACCAATGTGATACCATGTGTTTCCTCTAAAATGTTATATTGGAGCCAACCTAATAGAGGTTTTGTGTTGTTGCAAAGTATATATATAGAAGATCAAATTTATTTGTGAAGGTGTTGTTGTTTAGAGAGGCGTGATAGAGTAGTATGTTGAAAATGAAGTGTGCAAATTATGTGTGAAGGGTTAATTGTATGAAAAGGGACTGCAACATCAACATAAGTTGGATGCTTCTCCATAACAATTTATATTTGTATTTCTCATTATAATCTTCATGTATCTTGCTCTGAGATAGTGAGTCTCATTAGGTCTTGTGTATCTTTCCCTAAGGTTTTACACCTTAGTCTGCAAGTCCATAGGTAGTGAACCTTAAACAACATTATAATTCTTGTTAGTAGTGAGCTACATATATTGTGAGTTAATCCTCACCGTGGTTTTTCCCTCATTGGATTTTCCACATAAAAATCTTGGTGTCTTTGTGTGTTGCATGATTTCTTTTCTGCTCTTCTTTCATTTTATGATGAGATGTTTAATATGAAAATGGGAATGATTAATTTTAATATATGTTGATTAACACCCCCTCTCAACACTACATTGTGTTCAATGTTGTTCAGTAAAAACAAGCATGGAAACTAAAATAAATTAATATGCAATACCCTATCCAAGTTAAATGATCGAAATTCACTATTTTCCCAAGCTTTAATGTCTTATTTTTATGTACACGGAATGGAAAGGAATCAATTTTTATTGTAAACACCTACTAGTGTAAATATTAAATTATTGAAATAGTAATATTAAACTAGGAAAGTAAATGTGATGGATAGAGCATGTAGCATTAGTTATGATAGTGATGCACGAATATGTTGTAGATGTTGAAATCTTTATGTTTCTAATATGGGAAGGTATGATTTTTGTCATAAAAGGTCTTTGATTATATGTAAGATTTGTGCTTCTACTTAGATTGAGAGCATGCACTTCAAGTCATCTTTATGCTTAAAATTATTTCTCATGTCATGTGGATATAATCTAGTGCAATTGATGCTTCAGTCCTTAGATTAACCTAATTCACCTTTGTATACTCTATTACCTAGAATAGTATTAACTAGAATACCTTAAAGAGCTTTCAAATCACTAAGGGACAAGTTCTCCTTGGTCAACCCTTATAAAAGATTAATATTGTGGTCGTAATAATGATCAAAAATAACAATTCACAATTATGAAAATGCTTCTAGGATGAAGGTGAAAATTTAGGTTTGTTTTAGTGCTCTTGTGTAAATATTATTTTCATTGAACCTCAAGGAAATATAATTTTTATTTAACAAGTACATTTAAATATAAAGATAGTAATAAATTGCATAAAAGTGTGTTTAGTCAACTTAGAGAAAGAAAATAATGGGTATCACAACAAAATTTTAAATTTTAAAACCTTAGGGGTTATATTCATCGCCACAAGATTGATCTCATTCTCATGAAAATTAATTGAATCATAGAAATGATAAAATCAAGGTAGATAATAAAAGTGGGGTGGGTGAAATAATAGGCATACTAAATGAGGCATGTATAGGAATATACATAGATGTAGATATGATGGGGTTAGATATGTAGGAATGTGTATAAATAGATAAATAACAACATGCATAATTAATGTAACTTCACACAAGATCATGTCATCGTTAATATGTATATATATTAAGTCATTCTCTTAAAATAGACACAAAACTAAATGAGAAATAACATAGTTATACAAATTTTTCATTATATTTTTCCCTCACATTGACATGTCTGTGAATTCTCAAATTATCATGTATCTAAAAGTATGTGGCACTCAAAAAAACATGCATGTAATGTAAAGATTCAAAAATAAAAAGATCTCTCGAGTACATAAAAATTAATGGACCCCAAAGAATGTCATCTTGTAGGTTCATTTTTCAATATGCATGCTCCATAGCAACCCACAAAATAGATGAAAAATATTTCATAAATAATTTCTCTCATACAAACAAAAATAAAAATAATTACAATATAAATATTACTATTAACAATCATGTGTTGGTGTAGGTTTTTATTTTCCTAGTGGGTTAATTTATTTTCCCTTAGTTCCTAGGTTTTTCCTACACATTTATAAAGCTTGCTTAGGATAATAAAGTGAGTTTATTATTATGATATAAGTTATGTGGTGTCCCCTTCTTTAAAGGGTGGAACACTTTCCACTTATGGTGGCATCATCCACTTTTGGTGGTCCATATCCACTTTTTGTGGTTGATTCCTATTGGTTGGATTTGCTACCTACATCCTCTCCTTAGTTCTATATAAACTGACTACCTAGCTGACTACCTAGTTTGTATTTGCAATCTTTGTATTAATTGATTCAACTTGGAAGGTCTTAATGCAATTTTGTTATATCAACATCGCATAGTCTCTTAGAGTCCTCGTTTGCATTATTATGTTTTTTCATTTTATGTAACTTTGATATTCTCTTAAAAAGTTCCCTGGGTTATTTAGTCTATTTCAGATTTCTAACAATAAGTAGCAAAAGAGAGAGAGGAGAGTGTAAAAGAAACTTTTCCTATATGAAAATTACTAATACTCCACCTCACTTGATAATCATTAGATGACAAGGTGTATAGAACATTGAAATATTATGTGACAATGATCTATTTGATCATTGTGTCTTTGTATATATAATTGTAATTGTCTACAAACTCAACATGAAAATTAATGGCAATAGAAATACCCCTACAATTGCTTGCATCCATAGGATACAAGGAACTAGGGAAGAGGAAGAAATAGTACATGAAATGTAAATGTATGCTAAGCATGTAAACATATAGATTGTGTAAAGTATTAAATATAAATAAAGGAATTATGCATCAAATAGATGTAGTATGTCAAATAATAATCATGCGAAGAAAATAGACTTGAGAAAATATCGTGGAACACTCAATGGAGAAATGGTGATGTCACCCTTGATGACCAACCATATTTATGTTAGCATATAGGGCAATAGGAAAGGTATGCATCAGATAGGTATGTGGAAATGGAGGGCACAAAGAGGGTCAAAATTGGCCACTTCTTCTTGAAATTATAAAATATTGAACTTCAATGAATAATTTGACATGTCTATGCTAAAAAATTGACAATGTGATAAGAACAAGAATCCTAATGTTTGAAATCTAGTCTCTAAACTATTTTTTTTAAAATGGTGGAGATTAAGAGGGTCAAATTTTGAGAGCACATAAAGCGGTATTGTTTTTAACCCAAAAATATAACATAGTGTCAAGTGTGCTCCCCCATTTTCTAAGCTCCACTAATTGTTTTGAAAACCTATTTGGTAGAAAATTAGCTAAAATCATCTATTAGTATGGGTATTTTTTCATAATTTTAAAAGTGGATACATCTTGAAAAAATAAAAATTGAGTACTCTCCCCTTGAATTTGAGAAAAATAATTAAAAAAATAATGTGTGTAGAATGAAATTTAGAATGTGGAATGTATTTTTTAAAAAATTGGATGAAACAATAAAAAATTACATAAAAATACATTTATTTTTGGCTACAAAAATGAAGACGCTACTAAAATTAAGCAGAGACCAAGAACTCAATATATTCAAATTAAAAAACTACATGACCTTAGAAAGCTAACATGTGTTAGGAGTTAATGTTAGTTTTCACATGGATTGTAGTAATAATGTGTTAAGTTAGAGTGAATAAGATGAAGTGAGTTGTAGTAACAACTCATGTAGTTATTCTAGGTGTTAGAAGAATTAGTTGGGATTGTATTTAAAAAAAATAATATTATACTATAGTTAGTGGGAATAATAATATAAGTGAGTTGTTAAGAAAATCATGTAGAGACTTAGGAGTGAAAATAGGAAGGAGAGAATTAAGGTGGTTGAACAACCCTCCTAGATTTAGTGTGAGAGTTTGGTGAAGTTGTTATAGAAGTCAGACAACTCTTCATATATATATATGTCATTCATATTTTTTAATGAAAGTAGAGAATAAAAGCCTATTATTTTGTGTAAAATTCCTCTTATTCTTGTTAAGATGGAGCTTGATGTTATAGTGGCGTTATTCATAATAATTTCTTAAAATGTACAAATTTAATGGAGAGATCACTCAAGATTTGTATATTTTTTGTCTTACAAAACACGAATTTTAGTAGGCAATAAGAAAACCAAACCCTTAGGATTGGATGTCCAAGCCAAATCTAATTCTAAGGGAACTAGTAACTCCCAAGAAAAAGAAAACTAAACGTGTATATGTTATAATGCAAGCAATGCAAGCATGTTATATAAAAAGGCACAAAAATTGGTGCTAAAAGAGATATGCTCACAAGTTTGATCTCACAAACTATCTTATTCATCCTTTTAGAACCTTTGAATGATTAGTTTTAATATTTTAAAAATTATATATGATTTTTGGCAATTGAGCACCTTTTTACATTTCTAGCATTCATATGACATTGGAAGAATTTTATATTTGTGTTTTTTCTTATATTAATATAGTGAATCATTATTTTTTTGATATGTAAGTAGTTTTTATATTAATTTCAAAAAAGATTATGTATCTTAGCTAAAAGGCCATTTTTGCATACCACCACCTTTCACTGTAACCCATAAGATGCTATCCCCAACCACATCCCAACCAACATTAATACAGTTTACCAAATTGGACATAAAATGGCCATACAGGGCCGAGACCCAAACCCTAAACATCATGTTGTAATTTGGTAGAAAGAGACCAAACCAGTCCCAAACCCTATATATGCATTTGACATGTTAACATATAGGAATTTAACAGAAGGGAGACAAAACCATACCCACACCCTCCACATTCTATTGACATATTAACATAGATACTTCACTGACTAGAAGTTTAGATGAAGCCATGTTCTTTGATGTAGCTATTAAAATTTGAAACCCACTAGAAATCATGAAGTGAGACCAAATGAAGGGCTCTCTTTAGATAATTTGCACCAATATCGACACACTCTTGGTGAACAAACAAGTCCATGCCACTCAAAGTTAACACGAAAGGATAGTATTTGACAACCTCCCTAGGCATATCTAGAAGCTCCAAGTCCCAAGGTCGAGGCACGCCCATCCCCACGGTAGCTATAGCCAACATCTCTTACAGACCACCCAAAATATCATCTTTGAACATCTTGCTGGTGATAGTGTTCACTTTCGTTTTAGGGCACCCTAAATCTAGTAATGATGCCATAAACCAAGAGGAGATATCATTATCTACATAATATCTCTCACCATTCTCCAGGAAATTCTAACCTAAAATCAAATTTGTGGATCCAATTGCCATGAAGCCATCCTCTAAAAGAATACACTTCAACCTCTATTTCGTTACAGCCCTAGGAAGGCCGTTTGGTGAACACTGCTCACTAGCTACACCAGAGTATCCATCCATCCACAAGTGATGGTTTTCGTAGATATATACACCATGAATTTAGAGCTCTCCACCATTACAATGTTTCTCCACAATGCCAATGTTTGGAGCTTGGACGAAATAAACCCATGCACATTAATGATTCCCGTAGAAAGTCGTAGCCTACGCATGTGAAATAATCTTAGAAAATTTTCTCTTAGAGCCACCTTACCTTTGAATAACTCCCCCACTATAAGTGACCTAATAGCTTGTTTACACATTAATGATAACTTGCATCCCATCAAAAGTCTTGTAACCACCACATGTATGCCTGTAGTGTCCCATCTTACTTGTCAAATCGTTTAATGCCACTTCCAATATGATGATGCCCCTTTCAATTTCAAATGTGGCATCGATGTGGAAAGTCACGCCGCCTACCTCAGTTCCACCATGACTGTAAACCCCCCATCCAATTGTGCTATTTGCGTGGCATGATGCCATTCAATGTGGAGGCCATGGTGGTGCTCACATTTGATTCCCACCAAACTTACTCTCCAATTTGCAAATAAGTTGCCCAGTCGGCTATCATTCAAACACAGACTTGAAGAGACCACCTCCATGTTGAGCCGACTAAAATGACTACCAAAATTTCAAGTTCTGGCTTTCCACTTTGTATATTTTTTACAATTGAGTGTTTATTTCTCTTATATTTATAAAATTCATAGAATATTCCTATTATATCAATTATTTTATAAATTGATGTAGACTTGAGAACTATGGGACAAAAACCATTAAAAGACAAGCACTTAGGGAGCTTGAGACTAAAAGAGAAAACAATAAAATAGATGAGATAACTTATTTAAATTCAAGTTGGTTAATTTTTTATTTATTGCACCTTATATTAACTTTATTTAGGTAATTAACATTATTTACTTGATTAAATTAGGAAATAAGAGCACATGTCATTTCCTTGATTGATGGGAGCATATGCCACCTCTACCTCATTCAAATCCTTGTTGATGGTAGTTAGATGCAACATCTCACTCATCAAGATGAGTTCAACACCTCTAATCCTATGGTTGATTCAATCCTTTAATTAGCTACTCTCCTTTGGACACTTGTCACCTTTACTAGAGCATCCTAGAGCCTATATAGTGTAGTCTATTCTTGTGTGTTGAATACCTTGAATATAAATATTGGAGTGCTGTTATTCTTATTTTATTTGCATTAGATTTATTGTCATTGTATTGTTTATTATTGGTTAGATTCTTTTTTTATGTAAAATCCTAATATGGTATTAGAATATGATAACTTAGGTGTAAAATAATTCATCTAAAATATTGTCTTAGTTTTCTTCTCACTTAGGTTTATAATCTCACAACTGAATGTTTTTCAAATCACTCATTATAGGAGGTCTTTGGAGAAGAAATGAACTAGTTAATTACAGTTCAAAGGATCAAATTAGCTATGTTAGGCTTCTATTTCATCCAAATTAGACACCATGAAGTCAATGTAATACAAATTCCCTTACAAGTTATTTTTTACAAATAGTATGCATTTTGTTAGTGTAAATAGGTATTTTACCTAACTAGTTAATTAGTGAGTCCTATTTACATGTTAAGCCCACTTTGGTCCTAGGCATATTTATAGTAGTCTTAATCTTATAGATAAGATCTTATCCTAGATCTTATCTTTTTAACTTTTATTTAATTCTAGTGTCTTAGGTCAATTAATAATGACATAAGTCATTTAATGTTTTGTATTAGGTATTTCATCACACCTTGTCTATATAAACAAGGTCCTTATACACTTTTGTAACATACCTCATCATCATATTTGGTAGATCCTAATATCAAGCAAGCTCATTTATTGCATACTCTCTTGTGGAAGGTTTTCATTATTTTTACAAGTGGTCTTAGGTATTAAGCTAATCTTCAACTCCTACATGGTATTAAAGCCATGGTCATCCAAATTCATTCTCATATTTGAGGGTAGAGATATTTCCACTAAGAGATCTTGGTGGGTTTTATCAAGGTTGAGTATGCTCTTCTCTTGCACCATATGGTGATTTGGAGAATAAAAAAAAATTGAAAAAAAACACCAAATTTAAGGGTTTCCTTTTTGTGGGTTTTTATTGTAGGTTAATTTTGGCATGTGTTGGAGGTAATCTAAGCTTTCCATTAAGTTTGAGGTGTTAGATAAAGTCAATATTAGCTTTCATTTCCTCAAAACTTGATATTTTTTGTCAAATCTACAAGGGTTTGAAGTTGAGAGGTGGTTACCAGATCTAGAAGGTAGCTAATTTTTTGGAGCACTTTATGATAGGTTGTCATTAGGTCTTATCTCTTTAGTTGAAAAATGCATCAAATGTATTGACTGAGTAGTGTTTCAAAGGCTATATGCAATAGGAAACATCTTGAATATCTCTCTCATATTTTCTAAGTGTTTGGGAAAGTTGGAAAACATAACTTAAACTAAAGAGGCCACTAAACTAGAAAGCATAAAGTTGTCTAATCTAGAAAGTAGGAAATTATTCATCTAGAAAGCATAGAATGACTAAACTAGAAAGCATGGAATGTTTAAACTAGAAAGCATAAATGATTTAGCTAGAAATCATGTAAATTACTTGAAAAGAAGTACTTGAAATAAAACTGTAAGTTGAAATGAAAACAACCCTTAACTAACATCTAGCTGTTAACAGAAAATGAACTTAACAACCAACAACTATCAACAAGAGTAGATGCTTTGAAACTTCAGATAAACAAAACTAAAGATTACAAACTAGAACTAGAACTTGCAAGACTAACTTAACAGAGCTTGACACATACAAATCAAATTCATTCACATCTTTCATTTACAAAAATTTAAAAAAAAAACAGAATTGAAAATGTAATACTTATCTATCTATTCTACAATCCCTTGAGTGGCCACCTCTTAGGTGCTACTATGCTTAACTCATATCACATAAACTCTACATCTTCAAAATTAATCCATTTAAGATAACTCCATTGCACAATACTAATAACTCAGAATAAGATGGGAAAACTTATTTTATTCATATCAAAAGTATAACTCAGAGAAATAGCTTAACACATTATGACAACATAACGATATCTCGTATCACTATTTCTGGTGGTTACATATTTATACAAAAAATTGCTAACAAAATCTTATAATTAAGATGGTGAAGATTACCACTAAAAAAATTCTTCAACAAAATTCAACTAACTAATGGACTTAGGTCCATAACATAAAGCATTAAAAAGGTTCGGAGTGACCCATAAAGTCTTTGAATAGAAAATAGCAGAAAGCATTAAAAAGATTCGATCCACCATGCACTTCGTAAAATTCTGGTGCCTAGACTTTTGGCGCTTGTCTTCAATTGTATTGGAGTCCACTTTAAATCCACTTGGTTGAGCATAATGACTAACCGTGCATAATATCTTGTACAATACTAAAAACTATACCATTATGTTAGCACTGGTCAGCTTATTTCAATCAATTTTAGGAAATAAAGATTATACATTTTTTTCACAAAAAGCAAGCAATTACTAGGTGAAAGTTACTTGGGAGAAATAAGGAAGGGTATTTGGCTTAGTATATTTATGAGGTTATTTTTACCTCATCATTTTGGGCCAAAGCAAACCCTTCCATTGCGTCCAGAAGATCAAAAAACCCTAATATCACCTATCAAATCACCAAGATAAGAGATTTTTGCCTCGATCCTTTAGGGGTCTTTTTGTTGTATCATCATCATTTTCATTTATATAGTTGTACAAAATCCATATAATATGGCACTAGTAGGTCATGTGTAGGTGTCAATATTCATCGACATGTCACAAGGAATATTATGTGAATCAACATATAATTTGTGTAATTTTGGCATCAACTTCAACATCATCTCTTGTACTCTATCTGCAAACTTTGATGTATTGTCGCATTGTACTTGGTTAGTATGAAGTTGTGGCTTATTTATTAATTTTTTTTTCAAAAATTGTGATTTAAAAATTGTTTATTGGTTGCATATTTAAGTGGTGTTACAGTCTTGGTCCCATGGGGCTTAACACCTAGTGGCACACAGAGCCGCCACCAACGCCCATCGCTAGAGAGTCACCCTACCACTGCTTGACAGTGACACTTTTATTTTTGCACTAGCGAGACCTATTGTCTTATTGACAATCGACTGGTAGCCCCTAGGGGCTAATTTTTTGCCCTAGTGCCCAAATTAGACCTTTTTTCCTTTGAGCATAACTTTTCACCAAGATATCCAAATTTTACATACGAGATATCAATGAAAAGCTAGTTCTGAGCACGTCGTAGTGGTGCATGCATTTTTTTTCCAAATTCTATTGTTAGTAAATTTTATTATAGACTAAAGTGATTGTTTCCCTTTTGGACCTTTGAGCTCATGAATTTTCACCGGATTATATGATTTTCATGATTTTAGTGACAATTGAAAAGTATTCAAGAGCTCTATCATTCAGTCCATGCACTTTTTCTAGATTCACCCCTGGGTATTATTTATTTATTTTTTCATATTTTGTATCTTCCTTGATTACTTGGACATATGGTCTTTTGGAGAATTTATGTTTGTGGGGGGATTCATTTTTAGTTGTGCTTAAAATTTGGGAGGTATCACATCAGTTTGTTTTAGATATTTATCTATTTTCTCTCTTAGTACTTGTTGACCTAATGGTTAAACCAGGGTTTGAGATTTTAACTCCTCATAATTATCACACATGGAAGGTGAGAATGAAAATATTACTTTATGTATACACTCAAATTTGGCCTGGAGGAAATTAATTAAATACAAGTTATTTAATTAATGATCTTTAATTCGTCTACTTATAAATAAATTGCAAAATTTATTTATATAGTTCATTTTCTCTAATTCTTCCTATCTTAAATCATTTTCTTCATGTCTTAATTAAATGAACAAATTCAATTAGTTTGTTTTATTTAATTAACCACCTCTCTAATTAAATTTGAATTCTAAATTTGAATTTAAGCATATTTCTACTAACTTCTCATCTTCCACCTCATCATGTGTCTCATGAAATTAAATATTTCTAATGTTTAATTGGCATTTATCCTCAACAAATTCTAACAAATTTGAGACACTTGGCCTTCATCTTCATTTGATTCTTCTTCACACTTGGAAATTTGTTTTTCTAAAGGGAACACACTCCTTGATTCTCTCTAACCTCTTCACCTTCAACCGTCCATTCTCCAGATTGAATCTAGACCGTTGGTTCTTGCCACCTAAGCTTATGCCTTGGAAAATCTATAAGTAGACCCTCATTTACAACAAAAGTATATAGAGAGTTGAGCATAATTACACTTTACAGAATTTTAGAGAGCATTATCATCTTAGCATTAGAATTTTAGTGTTTTCATTTTAGAATCAAGTAGATTAATCATGGCATTACCATTAGTAGCATCTTAATTGCGGTAGTTTCTTTATATCATTTTCATTATCAATATCATAGCAACATAATTAATCATTGCACAATCATTTACAACAAATTTAGCAATCATGTAGTGTAGGAGATATCTCTTGCATTTCCAGCATCTCATTCTTCAGGTTGTCATTTGGAAAGTCATGTGCACAAACAATCTGAGAGCAAAAATGACTTAAAGAATCCTTGGAGATAGAAGACAATGAGATGCCATTGGGGAGTTTGTTATTTTGATTTTCTTGTCATTTGAATTCTCTAATATAATGTTTCATTGGTGTGTTTTATTATTTGCTTATGCACTCACATTATTCATACACACATAAATTGGTGCCCACCATGAGGCCTAGCCCTATTTTTTAATATTTTCTGGCAAGTTTTCATGAACAGGTTTGATCTTGAATCTCAATGTAGCAAGCCTGAAACATCTTTCAGTGCATAGGTGGAGACTTTTGGTGCATCCAAGCTCTGTTCTAGTGCATATACCTGTTCTTTTTGTACATCCAAGCTCTGTTCTAGTGCATATACAGGATTTTGGCTTCCCCTTTTCTACTTTCTAGAATAGCACATAGAGTGTGTTTAATGGCGCATATATTGAATCTTTTTGGTGCATTTGCTCTATGTTTTAGCACATAGACCTTTACTTGCTAAAATTTGAAATTCTGGGAACTGATTAATATCTTTATGTTTTGCAGGTGATTTATATGTTGTTAAAGACATTATCTGAGACTACTAACGGTGTTTTGCAGGGGTTGGAGTTATTTTCCTTTTGATTAAATTAGGCATCTAGTTTAATTACGAGGTTAATGAACACCATGTATGTTGTGTTTGTAAAGTGATAGGCCTATGCTCTCCCCTTTACTGGGTGACCAGAATGCCAAACTCACTTTTTCATTTTATTGGAATAGCACCTTTAGAAGGCCTGCCATAGTGGGAAAAAGTACGCACCCTACGGGAATGACCTAAGTGGGAACGACTAAAGCCAAGTATTCCAACCCACTATAATCAAATGTGATTGTGATGAAAGTCACATTCAATAGTAGTGTGCATTGATAACCATCCCCAAAGCCTTTGTTCTAAAGGTTGGGAGGTCTCCTGAGGGAGTTTATCATTTTCCACACCAAATGGAAACCCTTACTAAGAACTTTAAGTGTAGTGGCTAGCTAAGTTAGTTCCCGAACATTATAATATTCACAGTGCAAGGGGAGGGAAGAATCTACCCCCAAGATACTCACCATATAACTACTAGGAATTACTTGCCAAAAGTGGAGGATTCGACTTTGGTTAAGACCCAGAAAAGGAAAAAACATGAGCACCCTCTAGGGGGTGATAGGGTTGTGTGAGCTGATGTAATTCTAAGATGTGGGTTGTGATGTTATTAATGACCCTTGACATTAGAAGAGTGACTTATCTGTTTGCTATTGTTTAATACCAATGGAAATCAAAAGGGATCAGACTAGATCCTTGAACATACACTCAATATTTAGATCATAGGGTGAAACAACTGTTTTACTACTTGTGTTTGAAATCATTTTTCAAGAGATCATCCATTAAAAACACTTAATTCACATGATTCAAAAATAAGAAAACCAAGAAAAATTATTGTTCAAAAGATCACCCATTAAAAACACCCAATTCACTGAGTTGAAAACAAGAAAATCAAACTTTTGGGTATGTGCAGGATCATGGTGGGCCAAAAAGTGGCAATTAGGAAAAAAACACGTCTTTCATTGACCCAAAAAAGCAAAAATACCTTGTTGAATTTTTTTAGGCTCGGGTGTCAGTACACACCACCAAAGCAAACACCAATCCTAGTTTTCCATATTGGATATCCGATTTGTAAAAAGCATATGTATACAAAATTTGTCGCTGTTTTAAAGTCATTTGACAGTCAACAACCTGTGGGTGCACGTGAGGAGGTTCTTCACATAACGGATATCCGATTTCGCCAATATCCGATTTGAAAAGGTAAGAATTTTGATTTTGATTTGCTTTGATTCAATTTTGAATTAGATTTGGATAATTTCAAATAGTTTTTTGTGGATTTTTTTTTAAAATAGGGTTTTTGATTGAATTTTTATGAAAAAATTAAGTTTAGAATGGATTTTGATAAAAAATGAATGTTTTTGTGGATTTTTTCAAATAGGGGTTTTGATTGAATTTTTATGAAAAAATTGAATTTAGAATGGATTTTGATAAAAAAATGAATGTTTTTTGTGGATTTTTTTTCAAAATAGGGTTTTTGATTGAATTTTTATGAAACAATTGAGTTTAGAATGGATTTTGATTAAAAAAATGAATGTTTTTTATGGATTTTTTTAAAAAACTAGGGCATTTTAATAATATTTTTATTTATATTGTCTAATTTTAATTAGATTAATTATTTTTTATCTTTAATCAGGCATTATGGCTGCTGAGAATTAGAATGCACAAATTCCACTAGTTGAGAATGAAAATCCACCAGCTGAGAATCAAAATGCAGAAATGCCAAATGCTCCACCACCTCCCTAGCCATCAATTGAAGACTTAATTCATGAAAAATTGGAGCAATGGAGGGGCATTTGTGATGTTTATAAGAAAATCCCTTGATTATCCCATATGTCAACCACATTGACAAGAATAATTACAAATGTAGAAACCCTCTCCACCCAACATAATGCCTTCCATTCATGGCGAGAAACCATGAGGGAATATTATGCATGTGGATTGTCTTATGATGATGTGAAAAATCTCCAAATAACAAAAGCCCAAATAGCCTCTTTATTTATTAACCCCAACACTAGTTTGCCAGTTAATGTTAACAAACCAAAACTTTCTATAAAATGGTGCACACATAGGGGCATAGTAGAATTTTGGGATCGTTTGTGTATGGTTTTTGATAAACCACCCAACAATAATCTTGATGTACCTTTTTACTTTATTAAAAAATTATATGCTGAGTTTTTGTTAGGACATCATGTCAATTGCTTTGACATTAAACCCTTCCAGGGTGTTGGTGGAGGTATGCCCCAGGATAGGCCAGAGGCAGCTAGAGTAGTTAGGGGCCTACATGTTCCCCATCCTCCCTTCCTCTGCCACCTCCAGTACAACATCCAGATATTACGGAGGATGAAACCACACAAACTATCTAGGCCATTCACTCTTTGAGTGGTCTTTTGGTTTCCCATGCTTCTTCAGTAGCTCAGCCACATTCTGGTGATCTTGGCGATGGATCCAGTGCTACTGCATCATCCTCCTCAGGTCCACATATTTGCAATACGTGCCAATAGATATTCTTGGGTCCTATTGTACAACCCCCTGAGCATCCATTAGACACTTCTGATTATGACATCCAGGATGTGGAGATTATAGCAGATCACATGCAGGGGAGTGGAGCACACCCTATAGAGTCCTCTCCTGCTAGAGAGGTGGACATTGGAATAGTTACACAAACACAGGTAACATTTAAGGTGTAAATTCATAACTTGCATTTTTTTAAAAATGAATATTAATAAGAGATAGTATCAAGTACTAATATTTATTTACATAGTCTATTTAGCAGTTAATGTCTGAGGAGCTCACACGGGTGACTGATAGCACCCTTAGGGCCATTTCATTTGGCCTCGAGACACACACAGTATAAATTTTTGCACTCACTCATTTACATTTTTTTACTGTATACTTGCTTGTCATTTGAATTGTCATTAATGAAATTATATATTAACTTATATGTTTATCTTATTCTCTGCTTGTAGGAAACACCTAGTGCGATCGAGGTGCGACACTCTCTAGACTATGGAGGCACAATGTTAGATAAGGGAAAGGTAATTGAACTCAAATTTGATTGAATTAAGATTTATAAGATCTTTTATTGATTATGTATACATTGACATAGATTCGTAGTTTCATATGTACTTGTCATTTTTATGTATAGGCGGTTGTGAGCTATACATCGTTGTTGATAAGTGCCATAACACCTGAAGGAGTAGGTATTCGAACACCTAAAGGAGGAGGTGTTGAAAAACCTCAAGGAGGAGGTGTCGAAACACCTAAAGGAGATACAAAAAAAGATTAGCCTAAAGAGGTATGTGTTTATTTTATTTTGTGCTTGGTAAATATGTTCTTATTACCAACAATTCTATGCTAACTTGGATCAATTTCATGTTTTTGTTCACATATATAGATTGACATTACAAAAGTTGGTTTGGTTAATTCTTTGAGAGGGGTATATTCTAGGACTCCCAACCCTTCGAAGAGACGTATATTTCAGGTAATCAAGATTTCAATTTTAGAGTTCAATTATAATTCAATGTGTATTGATTTTTATGTTAATTATTCGATTTTAAATTATATAGTATAACTAATCTCAATTGTGGTTTGAATTTTTCTTGTGCAGCTACCTTTAGAGCCGATGAGTGCTTCAAAGAGGCTCCATTTTGATGATCCACTAGTAGTTTAGGATGAGATAAACATTTTGGCATATAAATTTTGAATAGATACCAAGATGGCATATGCCACATATTGTAAAACTTTGTTTGAGTTGGTGTTGATGCCATTTTTGTATATGGACATACACTTGATTATTGGATAATTTGTTATATAGAAGTTGACAATCGAAATTTAATTTCCTCCTCATGTGCATGATTAAACTCTTTGAAAATTAAATCAAGTGAGCAATGGTTAAATATCAATGTACAATACCATAAAAAGAATGGTTAAATATTATGTAGTTTATATTCATATTGCTGATTACATTGCATTGCACATCTTTCAAACTCAAAGCATTACTTCACATTGCATAAGTAACAACTAGATGCTGATAGATGAAAAAATTTCAATAACAATATAGTTTTTACAAAGTCAACCTAAGCAGTTATGCAATTACTTCACATTACATAACTAATAACTACGAGTAGCTATCAATTGAGTTAGCTTGTCATGGAATTCTATGAGACCATATTTCTTTGAGGAAACTTGGCACAAAACTACAAAAAATGAATAGCTACGAGTAGCTATCAATTGAGTTTTGCTCCTTTTGTTAGCTCTATAGTATGTTGGATGATTTTGGGATCATTTCCCTTGAGGTCATCATATGAATAGGCCACTAATCCTTTATATTTTTCACAAAAATGAATGATCCTTTCTTTATTATGCTATGGGACATCTTTTCTGACCTTGAGCCTCCTTCTGTCAATGACCTAAAGGTCCACATAGTCACTTTTGTCTGCTACAAACTTCCTTTTTTCATTCCTTGCATCATCACAATTGAATAGGTTTTCAAGAGTGATCAGTCCTTTTGGAAGCTTGTTGGTCCTCAATTGAATAATTTTTCCTTCATGGGTCTCGATAATTTTGGGTTGGAGTTGCTCTGCTAACTCTCCTAACTACTGGATGAATGAGGCAATATATTTGATTCAAACACTTGCCAACTCTGATCATTATCTGGGATTTCCGGTCAGACAATCAGTTGTATAGAGTGTATGTTATGAATTAGGTCAGGAACAGGGTCAAATTGAGATCCAATTGCTACCATGTGATCTGCATCTGTATTTTTCTCTCTAGGCATTGTCTAGATATTGAAGGCTTCAAAGCTTTCAATCAGGTCCCAGACTCTATGTCTATAGGATCTCATGCAAACATTCTTGGTTGTAGAAAGTCCCTAGACTTGATTGACCACTAGCTTGGAGTCTCCGAACACCATTAATTTCTTAACGCCCATCTGTTCCACAAGACTTAGACCTTGCACCAGGGCTTCATATTCAACTTCGTTATTGGAATAGGTGAACTGAAAGCGAAAAGACATGAGCGTCTTTTCATTGGATGGGGACGTCAAACATATCCCAACTCCTACACCAACTTTACTTCTCACTCCATCAAAATGCATCATCCATAGCTTTGAGGCTTGACCATGCTCGGGTTCCTTCATGACCTCCGAAATCACTTGATCTTCATCATAGATGACATAGGTTCCCAATCTGGTGGCATGATATCTTCCAAAAGGATTAGTGTTTATATATTCACTCAAGAGAACCTCTTCTAAATTATCCTGGTCTTCAGTCACCTTCTCATCCTCTAGTAGCTTGGTACAATACATTTTCTCTTTGGTGAAAGAGGTATGAGCGGCCTCAAAGTTGATCATGGCTTCATTGGCCACATGTTATGGATGTAGAGGTTCAGACACTATCTTCATTTTAGCTCCATGTTTGGTCATGAGGATCAAGTGTGACCAATCCAAAGAAAGATATCTACCTATCTTGGAAGTGAATTCCCAGGATAAGCAAAGACCGAACATGGGGGGAACGTCTATGATCACAATATCTTGTGGAACTGTGATACTAGGGCAGGAGAATAGAGTCAAGGGGAGGTCCTTAATGACACCTATGGTTTCAACCTTGTTCCCATCAAGCTGCATAACCCCTCTTTTTAAAGGTTCATAGCTAAGCCCTAAGGCTTCAGCTATCTGCTTGGGCATGACTGTGGTACTAGCACTAGAGTCAATCATAGAATTGTGTAACAATTTCTTACCCACAATAGGAGTAAGGAAAAAGGGTTTCAGTTTCGGCTTACCTTTGACTTCAGTAGAGGCTTCCTTTGCACTGTTTGTGAGGACTTTGGCCGGAGGTGATGCATCAATGACCTTTCCCTTAAGTGATTTCTCTATTGGCTATGTGCTTGCATCTTTGAGTAGGGCCTTTTGCAACAATGAATTCTGTTGTAGAATAATTAAGATATCCCAAAGAGACACATTAGTAGAGTATTTCTTCAATTTTTCCACCACATTGAATAGCGGAAGATTCAAGAGCTTCTATTCCTTAGCCCTTGTTATAAAAATTTCCCTTTGCGGTTGTAATTGTTGTGCAATTGTGGAGGTACTAGGAGTTTGGTTGGGGACACTTTTGGGATGCAGGACGACCGATTCACCCATGAATCTCCTCTTAGAGTGAGTTTTGCAATCGGATTACACTTGTGGGGCCTTGGATGTGGATGCATCATTTGCAAACACCACCTCTTCTTTTTTCATCCATGAGAAGAGCGCGTGATTTGGAGCTATATCTGTCTCTTGCTCTAGGGACATTCCTTACATTTGAGTGGTGAGTACAACATTTTATATTTGTGGAGAGGCATATGCATAACCTCCTGAATCTGACACCATGCCTTGACTGCGTTGTTCCACCACTCTTTGTTGTAGATTGTCGCGCAGATAATTTTGAGGCATATGTGCTTCGTTGTAGGGGAAGCACCAGGGATTGATGTCATCAACGAGATTATTTTTCAGCATTGTCAGCTCTCTGCTCGAGCTTGGGTGAGCGTTCTGCAGTGGAGTAGGCACCGACACCGTCTAATTACTTGTTTGGGTTTGCAGATTTGTGCGCGAGCCTCCTTGGAACTGATTTTACTATTAGGAATTTTTTTTTCCTTGATAATTTTGATAAGTTGGCTTTGGAGGCATGGACTGGTTTCACTTGATGGTAGTTATTTCATTTGAGATGCTCTACAATAACTCTTTAACATTGCTCATCTCATCTTTTGATGAATTAGACGTAGAAGCAACACTCTACGGTGCACTTAGATATGCATACATAGATTGGGGAGGAGCGGACACACTGGTAGATGCTATCTCCTAGGCGAGAATAGACAACTTTGGAAATATAGGCATAGCAGGCCGAGGTGGTAACTTTCTGGCATCAATCAAATTATTTTTTTCCTGAACAATAATGCTATATGCACTTGGCAAGGTGTTCCCACCAAGAGATTGGATCATTACTAAAATGTCGACATTGAGGGACTTCAGATAGAACATGAATGCCAAATCTGCAGGTGAGTGGATTGTAGGTCGAATCCTTTGCCAAGTCATGTGAAAATAGGCATTAAAGTTAGTCATGACCTCCTGAGGGGCTCGCTTTATGGTTGCCAGCTGATGATATAGCGAAGACCGATCTCCATTATTTGAAAATCTCTTGTAGAAAGGATCTCCGAGTTGATCCTAGGTATCAATAATATTGGCTCCCAAAGTGTAGTACCAATCTAGTGCTTTGCCTTTGAAAGAGGCTACAAGCAACCTTAGTGTGACATTCTGGTCGGTAACACCATACACCAAACACACGTTTGCCACATCTTGCAAGTGTTCGGATGGTGTTTTCGAGCCTCCCCTGGTGAATTTTGATGCAACTTTTAAAGTAGAGGTTTGGATAGGGGCCCAAATGGAGGGTGCCACTGGTGTTATAAGAGGGCTTCTAACATCCCATGCCACATAATTTTTGTTAGCAATTGACAACATGGTTGGTGGAGGGATTGGAATGTTCACTGGATGGGTTCTTGTTCTTATTGTTACTAGTGTTGGCACTAGCAGGGCAAGGTTATTTGTTGTTTGGGATCTAGTAATAGGCTAATGGCTCATACACCCACTTTAGATTTATATACATTTAAAAAAGTCCCACTGGGCGTGCCAAAAAAAAGAAATTGTTGATGCCTAAAAATGTCAAGCAATAACCTTATGGGAAACTCAGTTGATGGGGGGACCAATTGCGCTAAACTGAGTGACCTCTGGGTTTTTAAAGAAGTTGACTTCTTCTGTATTTGAGGGTTTGGAATGGGAAAAGGAAGCAGATATATAAAATAAAAATCTAACTAGGGCAATATTCCAAGATGTAGGTGTGGGCATAGTAAATCTACCTTTCAAATGGGATTTAAGGGCCCGTTCAACAATCAACATGTTTGGAAATAATAGAGAGCACATATGAAAAGCCTAAGAAGTTCATTAAATAACACAAAATAACCTCCATACACATTTATTGAAAAGAAGAGTTCTAAACATGATCTGAATCAGTAAACTTATATTGAAATTATAGACGTTCTGCAAATAAACTACTTAGTACAATAACAACACAGCATAATGTTTTGTCAATTAGCTAAGAAATAGAAAGGCCAAACAACAATGGCACAGTCTGTGAATCTCAAAATAATAATCTAAAAAACAATACAAAGGCCTGGTGTCTTTTCCAAATTTCTGTGTATTCTTTGAATTTTGGAACTAGAACCATTTTCAGAGGGGTGAAGCAGTTTATATAGAGAAGCATCCCACCACCTAAGAGTCAGTAACATAAAAGATTCCCCATAGGCGCAAGGATGTCCAATATGATGATTTCCCATGGCCATTGCAATAGAAAATATTTTGAAGCATGTCACTTCAAACCAAATGCACCCCTTGCGAATGATGAATGTGGTCCCAGTGTGGAAGCAGCAAAATCCCCGTGAAAACATGTGTTGCTCACCCACATAGTTGGTTAGGAAACGTGGTGACAAGGTGGGGCTCATTGTTCATTCCTCCCTTCCATGGGATGAAACTCCCCGCAGAGAAGACATGTGGAGAAGTCTTCATCCCAAGCGTTGATTGTGGGGTCTGTAAAAAGGTGCTCACAGAATGATGCTACATGGCACGTGGGCAAAGCTCGATAGAGAAGCAAAGTGGAGCGAGATCTCAAAGGTCCGCGCTGCTGACACGTAGAGACATGGCGGGGCATGATAGAGAAACAAGGGGGGAAACCCTTACAAGGAGCGTATGACGAACACGTGGAAGCAACGAGCATGAATCTTCAAAAAGGGGTCAGAGATGTATAAGCATATGAGGCATGTGCCAAGGCTAAGCAAAACAATGTTATCAACTCGAAGGGAGCTCAAAGAATTTTCAATCCACAAAAATCATTTCATTAAATCTTTCTAAAATAAATAAATGTTACTTATTTTGATATATTTTTTTAAGAATGATTTTTTTATGTATGTAATTGTCAATTAGCTATTTTATAGAGATTTGGGTTCATACTATTAAAATTAAAAAAGAATGTATTATTTTTTCCATTAGACTATTATCTTTGTTATCTATGTTTTTAATATTTTATGGTATAACTTGAATATTATATATTTTCCTTGTTTTCATCAATAAATTTTTTTCATGATGTATATTTTTTATATTAATTTATATATATAGGTTCTCAAAAAAATTTATAAATGTATATTATTTTAGGTCTTTATTATATATATATAATTTCTATTTATATCTTATATTATTGCAGTAATATTTTGTAGATAAATAAGTTAACCTATATTGTGTAGGTAATATATTAATTTATCTTAATTTATACTATATATGTATATTAATATATATTATAAGTCATTTATTTTTTTAGGTGCATTAATTTATACTATATATATATTATCTATTTATATTAATATATATTATAGGTTATATATATTATAATCTTTTGTATTTTAATCATATATATTTTTATTTTAATTGAATCATTTATTTATTTTTCCAATTTATATTTTATATACAATATCATCCTTTTTCTTTTTTCTTTGGTTAAATTATTATTGTTTTAAGTTGTAGTATATCTTCATTCTTTGGTTAAATTATTATTGTTTTAAGTTGTAGTATATTTTCATTCTTTTTAATAATTTTGGTTTTTTTGTTTTCAATCATTTTGTTATATAATTCATCTTTATAATTCTCTTAGAGTTATTTATTCATTGTTTGAAACACTTAACCTTTAACCTTTTTTATCCATTTATTTGTGTTATATCATACTACTATATTATTCATTCTTTTGTTATGTTTACATCTTTTTTTTTTGCCTATTTTCACTTTTACTTCGTTTTCCATCTCCTCCCTCCCTGCCCTCTCCCACTACTTAACTCTTCTTAAGGCCATTTCTAAAATCATTAAGTGTGGTTCGAAACATCGATTCAAAATAGCATACACAATTTAATTCAAAAGTGTTTACTCTATGATTCATGGACTTTGGAAAAATCATACCATCTATAATCATTGGTTCATTAATATTTAACAATTATTGATTTGAATGAAGAGATTTAGTTGCACTTGTATCTACTATGAATCAAACATAATAATTTAATATAATATATTTTATTTTAAAATATTAAATTTAAAATAAACAACTTGTAATAAATAATCATTTTAATATATAATAATTTTCTATTAATAATAAGAGAAGAAACATTACAGCATGTTTTTGATTAATTAAGTAGGGTTAGGGCTCTGATCCCTTACAAAAAAATAACAAAATTTTCCAAGAGTAAACAACAACCAAACGAAATCAGTAGAGAATAGAGGAGATAGCAAAAGGAAATAACACAATGTCTCCTCACCCCAAACCAAAAAGAACAAATATCAACCAAGCATATAGACCAATACAGTATTTTCAAAACCATAATATCATTAACCTAGAGACTATTAAAAGGAAGGAAAGACTAGTCATGAGTTCTTTTTTTGCTTGGGGTAAGGAGACGTTGAGTTGTTGCCTGCAGCTGGGGATGTAACTTTGTTGCACCTATTCAGACATAAGGCCACTATTTCGCCAATTTGTAGAATCTATTTGATGAAAATCCCTTTTAATCTATTCGAGCAGAGAAATTCCAAACAAAAGCAACGAGGTAACAACAATGAGGATTATGTGCAGAACTACACAACAAATTAAGCAACACCTTAGTGAGCACAAAAGGTTAGAGTTTGCGAGCCCATTACGACTTCCAACTCAAATAGGGTTTCCACGCCAATAGGCTTTCTTCACTCGATAGGGTTGCTAACCCATCATTGCAGTTTGTTGTAGAGCACACAAACGTACAAGAAACAAACACAATAAGGCAAATAAAGGTTTAGAGTAGATTACTACCGCTTACAAAGAGCTTTTTAGTGATAGTCTCATTTGATGTGGTACACATTGAAGAAGATGTAATCGCTACAAAGGGCTCCCTAGCGGGCAGAAGGTGACCACTTATAGTTCCTCCTAGCAGACACCTAACACCAGAAAGTAGGGCCATTTACTCTAAATTTTACCTTGTTTAATTCAAATGAGGATTTGCACACATAAAAATGCAGTATGAATCAATGCACATATCACTTAGTCCAAACACGAAACAACGATTTTGTGGTTGGATTGAACTTGCTGAACTTTAGAGTAATACCTATTTGCAGAAAATATTTTGTTGAACCCTAAACCCTTGAGATCAATAAAATGCTCTAGAACTAGATTTGACAGCGCAATAAAAGGAGCCCAAAGAGGAATGTTAAAAGTGGACACGGCTAAAGTGTAGACACAACACACCTATGTACATACAAAAACACATAAAAACATGTATAACAACATACATGGAAACATACATAACATGGTGAGACAACGTAGTTTGGGGCTTGTTAGATGGATGATAAGAGTGATGGAACCAGTAGACGGAAGGAAACATCACGACAAAGAAAGCGAGGAGGTGTCCCATAATTGAATAATGTTGACATTTTTCGCCTTGTGCGTGAAGCTATCCCATTCACCACAGGCGGGAAGGGCATTGATGTGATTAATACACGCGTTTTAAATTGTAACAAGTATTGTTCTTGAAAAATACTTTGTATTATGGGTTTTCTCATTTTGTAGGTTGAAAGTGAAACATTAGAGACCAAGGGGGCATTGTAGGTGGGGGTGATGACCAACTGAGTTGAGGTGTGGGGTTTGTAACCGACTGTATGCAAATAGGTGTGGTTTTGTATGTTTTTATGTATGATTTCATGTGTTTTTGTATTTACATAGGTGCGTTGTTATTGTGGGTTGCAGGTTTCTTAGTGTTTTGCAACTTGGAATCTTAGAAAATAGTATGAATGTCTTCAAAAGATTTTGTTATTAAGACCATAGGAATGTAATGAAATGCAAACTATTTTATAAACACCCATTGTTTATGATATTGCTATCAGGATTCAACCGTGTAGTTTTAGAGTCAAACTCATTGACCCATGTTTCATGAGTAGTGGTTCACAAGAACCCATCTCTCATGATAGTGAATGGTCCACTTAGCACTCATTGCATCTAGGTGATGCTCATAGAGGTGAAGCACTGGGCCTCCCCAGGAGGTCACCCATCCCAGTATTATTCCAACTCAAGTGCGGTTAACCACTGAGTTTCCCCCAAGGTTAAGCCCACTTAGCTTGCAACCCCATTTGCAAAACCTTCAGCAAGTGTTGTGCCTTATGAACCATTCAATAGAGAGCCCCTTTAGCTCATCAATTTATAAGTAGGAGGTATTTTCCACAGCGTGTCAAATTATGATATTGCTATCAGGATTCAACCTTGTAGTTTTAGAGTCAAACTCAAACTACACGGTTGAATCCTAATAGCAATATCATAATTTGGCATGTTGTGGTTCACAAGAACCCATCTCTCATGATAGCGAATGGTCCACTTAGCATTCATTGCATCTAGGTGATGCTCACAGAGGTGAAGCACTGGGCCTTCCCGGGAGGTCACCCATCCCAGTATTGCTCCAGCTCAAGCGCGCTTAACCACAGAGTTTCCACCAAGGTTAATCCCACTTAGCTTGCAACCCCATTTGCAAAACCTTCAGCAAGTGTTGTTCCTTATGAACCATTCAATATAGAGACCCTTTAGCTCATCAATTAATAAGTAGGAGGTATTTTCCACAGCGTGTCAAATTATGATATTGTTATTAGGATTCAACTGTGTAGTTCCTGATAGCAATATCATAATTTGACACGTTGTGGAAAATACCTCCTACTTATCAATTGATGAGCTAAAGGGGGCTCTATATTGAATGGTTCATAAGGCACAACACTTGCTGAAGGTTTTGCAAATGGGGTTGCAAGCTAAGTTGGCTTAACCTTGGGGGAAACTCTGTGGTTAAGCGTGCTTGAGCTGGAGCAATACTGGGATGGGTGACCTCTCAGGAAGGCCCAGTGCTTCACCTCTGTGAGTATCACCTAGATGCAATGAGTGCTAAGTGTACCATTCACTATCATGAGAGATGGGTTCTTGTGAACCACTACTCATGAAACATGGGTCAATGAGTTTGACTCTAAAACTACACGGTTGAATCCTGATAGAAATATCATAATTTGACACGCTATGGAAAATACACATTGTTTTCCAACAACCTTTAACACTTTATGTTGTCAAATATTTCATTCTACAAGTTGAAAGTGAAAGGTTGGAGAGTGGAGTTGCAGGTGGGGAGAGGAAAAACTAACAAAAGTGAGGTGAGGTGTTTGTAACTGATTAGGTTGTTACTTCTAAAAGGTTTTAGAACAATATGTCGGTTGTTTTTTTATAAAAGGTTTTGAAATGTTAAGTGGGTTTAGGGTTTTAGAAAACCTAGTGTTTTGCAACCTGGAATTTTACAAAATAGTATGAATTTCTTGAAAATATTTTGTTATTTAGACTGTAGGAATGTAATGATAGGCATCATTTTGTAAACACCCATTGTTTTCCCACAACCATTAACGTTGTGTGTTGTCGGCTTGTTGATTTTGCAGGTTGAAAGTGAAAGATTGGAGAGCAGGGGGGAGATCAAAAAAACATTTGAAGTGAGTTGAGGGGTTTCTAATAATTTTGGTTGTTATTTGTAAAAGTTTTTAAAACATTATGAGGGTTTTTGTTTGTAAAATTTTTTCAAACTTTAAGTGTTTTGTAAAACCCAGTGTTTTGCATCTTAGAATTTTACAAAAGAGTATGAATGTCTTGAAAATATTTTTTTATTTAGACCTTGGAAATGTAATGAAATGCACCATTTTATAAACACCCATTATTTTCCAAGAACCATTAACACTCTATGTTTCACCACTTTCAACAAGTTTATTCATTATTGGCGGTAATGGAAAGAAATTGGTGTTCTTGCTATTTGTAATGCACATGTACATATACAAGCTTAAAAAACACGAGTTTGGGTATGTTGTGATGCAGGTTGTAGTTTTATAAACACTCAGTGTTTTCTATTTCATTGCATTGCACATCTTTCAAACTGAAAGCATTACTTCACATTGCATAACCAATAAGTAGATGTTGATAGATAGATGACAAAATTTAAATTACAATATAGTTTTTTTACAAAATCAACTTAAAAGTAGTTATGTAGTTAAGTATTCACATTGCATAGTTAATAACTATACCCCACAACTATAGGGATCTCCACATGTGCAACCCAGTACTATTCTTAAATATAGTAATTCCTTCATTCTAGAGTGATAATTGTAGTTGTCAATTGAATTTGTTTGTCATGGCATTCCATGAGAGGTCACATTTGTTTGAGGTATTTTTTCAAATAGTTCATTGCCTTGTTTATGAAAGCATAATAGTAAGCAAAAACATAGACAAGGTAGTGAACTGTTTGAAAAAATGGCTCAAAGAAATGTGGTCTCATGGTCAATGGAATGCCATGCCAAGCCATAGACAATGAAATGAACTGTTTCTGTGTATGATTGCTTATCTATTGCTTGCCACTATGTTTTGGCAAACATATACTCATCTCTCACTATTTTTTCAAAATAATAGCAAATAATTAGAGTGATAATTGTAGATATATGATGATAATTAGAGTGATATTTGAAGATGGAGACCCCCTAACCAATTTTTTTTAGAAAATGGGAAACACCTTATTTAACAAGCAATGTAGTTTGGCTCACAAATATATATTGTCATCTTTAGTAGATGTATCAACAATATATTATGAAACTATACCCACAACTATAGGGAACTCCACCTATGCAACCAAATACTATTCTCAAAGATATTAATTCATTCATACTAGATTGATAATTACAGCTGCTAATTGCCTTTGTTTGTCATGGCATTCCAAGAGACCACATTTGTTTGAGGAATTTTTTCAAATAGTTCACTACCTTGTCTATGAAAGCATATTAGTAAGCATAATAGTAAGCAACAACATAGACAAGGCAGTGAATAGTTTGAAAAATGCCTCAAATAAATGTGGTCTCATGGTGATTGGAATGCCATGACAAGCCATAGACAAGGAAATGAACTATTTGTATGTATGATTGCTTATCTATGGCTTGCCATTGTGTTTTGATAGATATCTACTTACCTCACACTGTGTTTTCTAAATTGCAATCATACAATGCATGTATATGGTTGCTGGAAAATATTGTGTGTTTACTATCAAAGCATAATAGTAAATCTGGATTGTCATGGCATTCCAACACCATGGTGATTGGAATGATATGGCAAGCCATGTACAAGGAAATGAACTGTTTCTATGTATGATTGCTTATCTATGGCATGCCACTCTATTTTGGAAGACATATACTCACCTCACACTATGTTTTCCAACTTGCAATCATAATATGCATGTATATGGTTTTTGGAAAACATTATGTGTTTGCTATCAAAGCATAATAGTAAATATGGATTGTCATGGCATTCCAACACCATGGTGATTGGAATGCCATGACAATCCATAGACAAGGAAATGAAATGTTTCTATGTATGATTGCTTATCTATGGGTTGCCATTGTGTTTTGGCAGACATATACTCACCTCACACTATGTTTTCCAACTTGCAATCATACTATGCATGTATATGCTTGTTGAAAAACAATGGGTGTTTACTATCAAAGCATAATAGTAAATATGGATTGTCATGGCATTGCAACACCATGGTGATTGGAATGCTATGACAAGCCATAGACAAGGAAATGAACTGTTTCTACGTATGATTGCTTATCTATGGGTTGCCACTATGTTTTCCAACTTGCAATCGTATTGTCCATGCATATGCTTGTTGGAAAACATTGGGTGTTTACTATCAAAGCATAATAGTAAATATGGATTGCCATGGCAAGCCATAAAATAGGCAATGAACTATTTCTATGTAACTGTTTCTATTGCTTGTCTATGGCTTGTCATGGCATTCCAAGACCATGGTGTTGGAATGCCATGACATTCCATATTTAATATTATGCTTTGATAGATTTTTTCAATAATCCATATTTACTATTATGCTTTGAAATACTTTTTGCAAGCATGTGTAGCTTTTTCAAAAGAACTTGTTTTAGGCTTTTAGCCATAGTAGGGAGGTAGTGAACTATTTGATAAAATGCCTCAAAGAAATGTGGTCTTGTGGTGATGGAATGCCATGACAATCCATATTGTAATGGAATGCCATGACAATCCATATTGTAACTTGCTGCTATATGGATTGTCATGGCATTCCATCACCACGAGACCACATTTCTTGCATCGAGTTCAGCTTGGGCCAAGGTGGAGCAAAGTGATGCGTTTGCCAGGACGGAGAACATAGTAATTCAGTTTGTTCATGGAAGGAACAACTCAGCAGAAAAGTCGAGTCTGTTGGAGGGCTCGCCGCGTTGAAGTCTGGGACTCGCAGCGTGAGTTGCTTCTGAGTATGGAGGATTCAGAAAGGTTGCAGCGGAAGTCAAGAGTTGGACTCTTGCAGTGATTCGAACTCCTCAGGCATTTATGGATGCCTTGCGCCTTAATGGTCCGGCGTCGAGGGCGTCGCCATGCGTTCCTCTTAGGGGTTGCTGGGACTCCTTGGGGTGAGCTGGGTATCGACCTCAAAAGTATGCATGCGATTCCGGTGTTGGATCCGAGTTGCCGCTTGAACTCGTCGCGCAATGGGCGAGCTCAAGTGCTATGATTCCAGAGTAGGCGAACTGGGAAACCAGTGAGCTGAGTTCAATGGGGTACCTGAGTGCCTTGCTCAGAGTACAGGGTGTAGGATTTGGTCCGAGACCGATCCGAGGCGAAATCGAAAGGGTTAGGCGTTGAGTGCTGGCCATGGGTGGAGCACGGCGATGCGTCGAATCCCTGGGTAGGCTTCACAGAGGTGAGCTCTACTCGAGTGATTGGGTTTCACTCAAAGGTAGGTTGTATCCGGGATGCAGCTGAGTAAGTGAGGGTATGTTGTCGGCTGGCGATGGCATATGGTGTGGAGTGGTCGTTGGGATCACGCACCTGGAATCTGAGTTGAAGGCGACTTGGTGCGCAATGGCCAAGTGATCTCGTCGCGCAATGGGCGAGCTACTCAGATGTCTTCCTTGCGAGGGGTGAAGGAGATGTAACCCCGACACCAGGCTCATGGGGCGAGCTGGTGTTCTTCATGGTTTTTAGGGGCAGTGAAGTGCTGCCTCGACATGTAGAGTGGTTCATTGGTGAGCTCGGAGCTCTGCCACCTGGTGAAGTGCAGGTAGCCAGGTCTAGCATCCAAGGCATCTTGCTGAGGGAGCTGAGTGTTAGACAATGGGCGAGACAAGTGCAGAGTTAGTCCCAACCCAGTGAAGCTAGCTGGGGACTCAGCATGGGTCGATTCTTGGCGCCGAGGGAGTCGGATGCTGGACTCATCGCAGCATTTCTCTTGTCGCCCATCAAATAGGTAGCATAGACAAGGAAGTGAATTGTTTGATAAAATGCCTCAAAGAAATGTGGTCTCGTGGTGATGGAATGCCATGACAATCCATCACCATGAGACCACATTTCTTTGAGGCATTTTATCAAACATGTCACTGCTTCATAAAATGCTTTGGTAGATATGTATGAAAAATATGGTAGCATAGACTATGCTACCACATTTTTCATACATGTCTACCAAAGCAATTTATCAAGCAGTGAACAGTTTGATAAAATACCTCGAAGAAATGTGGCCTTGTGGTAATGGAATGCCATGACAATCCATATTGCAACTTGCTGCTATATGGATTATCATAGCATTCCATCACCACGAGACCACATTTCTTTGAGGCATTTTATCAAACAATTCATTGCTTGATAAAATGCTTTGGTAGACATGTTTGAAAAATGTGGTAGCATAGACAAGCTACAATATGGATTGCCATGGCATTCCATCACCACGAGACCACATTTCTTTGAGGCATTTTATCAAACAGTTCACTTCCTTGTCTATGCTACCACATTTTTCATACATGTCTACCAAAGCATTTTATCAAATAGTTCACTGCCTTGTTGCTATGGCTAAAAGCCTAAAATAGGTTCTTTTGAACAAGCTACACATGCTTGCAAAAAATCTATCAAAGCATAATAGTAAGCAACAACATAGAAAAGGTAGTGAACTATTTGATAAAATTCTTGAAAGAAGTGTGGTCACATGGTGATGGAATGCCATGACAATCCATATTGTTGCCTTGCTGCTATATGGATTGTCATGGCATTCCATCACCATGAGACCACATTTCTTTGAGGCATTTTATGAAACAGTTCACTTCCTTGTCTATGGTACCACATTTTTCATACATATCTACCAAAGCATTTTATCAAATAATTTAGTGCCTTGATGCTATGGCTAAAAGCCTAAAACAAGTGATTTTGAACAAGCTACACATGCTTGCAAAAAATCTATCAAAGCATAATAGTAAAATATTGAACATAGTAAACCTATAAATGACAGTCCAAAAATACGATCACATGAACTCAATCAAGTAACCCTTAAAAGGCAGTTTAATGACACTTAAGCATAGAGTAGTCATCATGATAATGGGCAGCTATCAAAGCTTTAAAGGTTAAAAGTGAAGGAGAAGCCTATATTACTAAGATTGAGACTATTGGATAAGCATATGAAGATACACAAACTGAAAAACAAGTGATTGCTTCAATAGGTTACAGAGAGATAGTTATAACAACAATCTAGTATATGAGAAGGGGCATGAATCAATCATGGATAGTGATAAATTCATGAAGCAGCCAAGACCTGTGGTGAAGTAGAAGGTAGAGCAGGCCTATGATAGTGGTATGTAGTGAATAGTCATCATAAGGACAAAAAGGAGAAAAGTTATTAAAGGAAACCTTTGACAATCTATGATAGTCCCTTATGATGACAACCATGAAAAGAGGGTCCATGCCTGCTTCCTAGGGTAGTCCTATCAATGAAATTCATTATGGCAGTCAAAAGCACAAAAGTTTATTAGACAATAAAGTTAAGGACAATATTATCCTGAAGGTGAACATAACGAAAAAAAATGCTTGATGGAGTAACAACCTTAAGGACAATCATGAGAAGCACTCTTCATCATCAAAGGTGTATGGTCAATAAGATGAAAAGAGTAAATGAATATGCAATATCAAATTATGAAAATGGAAAGTCAGACCTAAGATAGTGGTGTCATATGACTGTTGAAAAGGTAGTTTTTTATAATAATAGTAGTAGCAGTCAAATAATGATGTTGGAAGTCCCTAAAAAGGAACCTAGGGTATAGTTTGAGAAGGCCTTAGGTGAGGTTTTCAAAGAACAGTTAAGAGACAACAAAATCATAATGGTTGGCCCTCAAAATCAACATGACATTCACCATTCTCAAGGAGAAAAAGGAGAAAATTAAATGTAACCATGGGACAATCATTCCAAAAGGATTACCACCATGATCAAGGATAATCATTCAACTATCAAAGATAACATGTCATGGGTAGTGTTGAAAGCCAAATAGGAAGCAATGAAAATGCTTGATATGATACAATGGTATGAATGAATAGGTAATGCCAATGTTCAAGAGTGAAATGATAGAGTATAAAGAAGGAAGGAGATAGAGGAATACTATAACACAAAGATAAAACAATGGTTTTGATAAGGACAGTGTCATGAAGCATATAAAGAGATTTGTTATATGATAGAAAAACTTAGGGAAAATGAAATGGGGATGAGTAGTCATAAGATAGAGACATATGATAGTAAAAGGGGCATGAACATCCATCAAAGCATTATATAAAGTCAAATTTTATCAAAGGTTGCATTTACAAGTTCCCTGGTAGACTATTGGAGTACAAGACCACTGAGAGGGGGGATGAATCAGTGGTCTAACATAAGTAGTAGGGCTAGTATAACATAATTTATTGACTTGATAATCCAGTTAAGACAAGGAGCAGGGGCGGTTGCTGATGAGTTTAAAACCCTCAAGACACAACTAAAGTGCTTTTCCACCGGTTATAGTAAGTCACCAACCAAATATAACAAAAAGTAAACCTATTATAAACTTTGCATAATAAACCTCATTTAGGGTTTTAGAACAAACTTGTAAACAATGAAAGAACCCAAAACAACTTCAAACAAATTCAATGAGATTGCGAACATGTAATTGATCTGTAACCTTTGATTCTGACCATATACCTTTGATGCAGAATATTATACTTTTGACATTGGTTTAGATCCTTATAGAAGCATGAAGATCTCATCAACAAACACCAATCATGTTTTTATGCCAAAAACCTATCCATTGAATACCTTTGAGTCGTCACAACATCAAAATGTATTAGCCATCAACAATAAAATGTGAATGATGAATGAGCAATGAGTACTTGTTCAATACCTCTGAATTTGTCATGAAACAACTCTGCCAAACTTTTGCAACAACTATCAATACCTTTTGCACCAACACCATGTGAACAAGTAATGAATGAACAACAAGGACTTTGACATGAATATCAACAACCACTTTGGTTGTAGATCACCAAATGAATGAATAACCTCTTTGAAATCAATCCATGACAACACAATGAAGCAACTCACTTTGCATGTAGTTGGCATCAAACACCTTTTGCATTACCAACTCCATTTACCTTTGACATCAATGACAAATAACATCAACATAAACATGTATGAAAAATGTTGAAGTATAAATAAGGAATGTGGTCTATTTGATGGAATTCCACCAAGGGTTGTAGTCATGCCTCAGATTTGAAGATAGTTCAAGGAAATACCCAAATATGGTAGAATCTAAAAGTTAATGACCAATAAGTTGTGAAGGTGTTAATCATTTCAAGAATACAATTTATAACCTTTTAATAGAAAAAGGTAGATAGTCACCACTGGTGGAAATTCAGGTGTCTTGACAGTAAAAAGAGATGACTTATATGTCAGCCCTAAGACCTTGAATGAGGGATGAGAATTTTTAAAAGTCTTCTATATACCTAATCATAGTCAACAGATTTGCTATGAAGGTTAGGGTAACAACCTATAGCTAACAAATGAAGAATGATCATAAATATAAGGATTTATCTATGCCATACATAAGAGAAAGATAGGAAACATGCTCCATTATCATGTGCCAACAGTTTGAAAAAATAATGATTAGTTAAGAGCATCTGGAAAGCATGTAGGAGTGGATTATGGAATAGTCAAGGGAGTTTGGTAGTAGCAGGGACATCAATGAGAAATTTGAGCTTTCTAAGGGAAATGTAGAAGAATATAGGGGCAATTCAACTTCTTCCACAAATCTAGAATCCCCATCACCAACTAGAGCACATTTCAAGGAACCGAAAAGGCTAAGTCAAAAAAGGAAGCTTCTTTAGCATGTGAAGGAGGTTGGTCTAATTTTCAGCCTTCTAACTTAGTAAAAAATACTTTGTATATGCTCTCCTATGGTTGGGATTAGATATAGGATCCACAAGCTAGAATTTTATTTAGCTCTTTCATATTTTTTAGTAGCTACAAGTAGAAAACAACATTGTAACTCATACTTTTGTCAGTCACAACAACTGAGAACACTTTTGTAATACTTTTCAAGCAAGAAGAGACATATTTCAGACTTATGTATGAACATGTTAATACTTGAGATATGTAAACACCAATTGTAAACCTCAATTGTGTCTAATAGCTAGAAGATAATGCATGCATGAAATGAAACAAACTCACCTTGAACATGGACTCTTGATATGGTTGTTTCCCTCAGGCTTTGATTGCACAACCTTGAAATTGCCTTGATCTTGATATGGTATGGTGCCAATATTGATATGATATATGAAGGTATGTTTGAGTTGTATATAGATAATGATATGCAAGTTTTATAAATATGAATGACCTAGGTGGATATAAAGAAGAAAGGATTGTGAGACATTGATTAGATGCAAGAAAAGAATATAAATGGTTTATAAAATGTATTTGATATGGGAGGAAAGGATATGAAAGACTATATATGGAAATGAATGGGATGCAAAGGCTATGAAGTGATCATTTTTAAGTTGTAGATAGAAAATGATATGTAAGATTTAGAAATATGAATGACCTAGGTGGATGAAAAGAAGAAAGGAATGCAATGCATTGATTTGATGCAAGTAAAGCATATAAATGGCTTATGGAATGTGTTCGATATGGGAGGAACAGGTATGAAAGGTTGGATATGGAAATGAATGGAATGGAAAGGATATTAAGTGATAATTTGTTTCATCATAGAGTGGAATGAATCCCTCTTTGTTATTGGTTATGCTTTTTGTAATTATCATCAGATGGAATGACTTGATACACACACAAAATAAAGACTCATGTGCCATTCCTCACTCTCCTTCGTACACAAGGTGTAGAGATCCAAAAGCTTCCTCGAAATGTGACAAGAAAATAAAAGATATAAAAAGATAATGATATTTATGAAGATGAGAGACAAGACTTAAGATAAAGCACAAGTTGTCATGCATTCAATATGATAATGATAAATATGCAAGATCATGATAATGAGAAATGTAAATGCTAATGCATATGATAAGGACCGGTGCATAAAATAGTTGCATGATGGAAAACATAGTGGGTTGTGACTCACTAAAGCCCAATGTTTTAGAATTTTAAAGAGTTTATGGTTTGTTTAAATGTGTTTCTCATAGCAATGATAACACAATAATAAATAACAATTTAAATGATAATGATAAACAAGATCTTATTCCTTAGTCAAGCTGAAAACCAAAGGAGATATGGATGGATATGGATCGATGATATGGCTTAATGATAAGACATGTAAGGATACACCCTATATGGAAGATGAAGATAGATGGATCAAGATATGGAATTCTATGGGTGGAGGGAACCAATGACAAGGGAACCCAAAATGTTTGGTCTTATACAAAGGATAAATAGAGGATCTATGGAGGACTCCAAAGATGGCATGTCAAAATAATAACATGCCCCCATGCTAAGAGGTATGACAAGTTATAACGTCATGAAATGGATAAGGAAGATAAATGGATATGAAAATAAACATGAGATGGATGACAAGTGATATGGAGGATAAAAGACACACATGGTATAAATCATGCATTAGATACATGTTCTTGATATTTTTCTCCAATACTTTATGCAAGATCAAAGGAAGATGGATGGATAAAGTGGATATCATGGAATATAAATGAAGGAATATGATGGTTAAGTAAAAATAGGATAATCAATAATGTATCATACAAATGGAAAAGTCTTTCCCCCAAGTGTACAAGGGTACATGGATGGATGTGAAAGCTAGTGGATATGAATGGCCATGGAAATGGAAGATGATGAAGGTGTATGGATATGAATGGAGGACTCAAGTGTCTCTTTGTAGAGGATAGTACCCCATTGACTAAATGTTTCTTATAGACCATGGATAACATGTTCCCACTTAAAGACGTTGGTAGGAAAATTGGTAAAGATAATGGAATGGATAGGGGTAGGCAGAAGGGGGTTACAAATTCATGCAAAGGATTGGATTAAAGGTATGGAATGAGGGATGATAGTTGGATGGAAGTATGGAATGGAGACATTATGAGGGAACGTGGGCAATAACAACATTGGCACACAATTTGAAGGGTGGTGACAGTTGAAGGATTGAGAGTGGGTTGGGATAATAAACTTGGGCATATAAGGACCCAAAATGAGTTTGGAGGATGAGGAAAGACTTTTGATTGGCTTATGAGATGAAATATACTTAGATGGAGGAATGGATGATGGTGGAATAATGGAGTCTTTTGGATTAGCAAGTTGGGATACCAATTTGGATTTTTTATTTGAGTACATGGATTCTTTTTCTTTCTTTGGAACCCACATTGTTTTCACTTTTGATTTTTCTTTATAGCTTTTTTTATTTTTTCTTAATGGGAACCTTTCATTTTGGAAATGTTTTGCTTTTGATTTTGGAGCATATTTTTCTTTATTTTGGCATGTATTTTTAGCGAGACATGATGATATTTAGGTTTTTGTGGATTCTTCAATTTATATACTTGTTTGGTATCTCGATTGCTTGGATAGGCCATAAAGGGATTATATGAAAAAGAGGATTTTGAAGTGGAATGTGTTGGAAGGTATTCAAGGGTATGCATTAGGAACTTATGGGCACAAGATGGATGGAAGGGTTGATGGATAGGGTCCAGGAATATATGGTAAAGATGATGGAGGAGGTGGACGTATTGATCTAAAGGGAGGCCTTTTTTGTTTGAAAGAGCTACCAATGTCTTGAGAAGGAGGTATGTAGCCAAGGCCATAAGAATTTAGATGTGTTTTAATATGAGGGTGTTCAAGTAAATGGAACTCATGAAGGTGTGTGGTATTGTAGGAGAAAACCATCTTTTATAAAGGTGGATGAACCAAGCTTATAAGTTTATGGTTCATGAATGGGATCTTGTGAAAGATTAGGATTATCATGTGATGTGAGGAAAATGTTTATACCTTGGGGGTCTTGAATTTATTGAATGGATGGAAAGCTTTATTGAATGAATTTATGGACTAGGATTATGGTATGGAGTTGAGAGACTTGGATCATGAGATGGTATGGCATCATGACATGGAATGAAATGATGAGATGAATTGGATCATGAGAGGGAGTACTTTGATCTTCACATAAAGGGGGATTTATGATGTCATGCTATGGATCAATGAGGTCAAGTGAGTGACATGGTTTAATTTATATAGGTGCTATGAAGGTGGAAAACATGAAATGGATGAGGTGGATAAACATGGGATGGATGAGGTGAAAGTGGGTGGAACTAGAAGACTAGGACTAACATTTTATGAAATAGGATTTTGCATTGGGTATTGTATTCCTTTGAGGGTGATTTTTGGTGTTCCTTTGGTGAAATAGGATGGATGGGTGTTGGTTGAACATGGAAGACATTTTGGTTTCCCTTGTCAATGAAGGAAAGGATGACATGGAGCGTGACGTGAGTTGGGTATAATTTTCAATGGTGCCTTGGATGGTGTTTATGATCTTTGGGAATCCACTTACAAGACACATGATCATGGATTTTACGTGATTGTTAAAGTAGTTGGTAAGGAGAAATTCAAAAATATGTTGAGGTATGAGATGGGAGATGGAGGATATGTTAGGCTCATATTGATCCATGGTTTTAGGTAGGTTTATGGTTTTTCTGCTTGATTAAGATTTAGATCTTGAATACCCCATCCCACTACGAAAGATCATACACACCTCCAAGCATATATACATTCTAATCAAGTATGGTCTTCAATCATATCTTTGGATGTTTGATAAATGCACAAAAAAAAAAATCTGTATGAAAATGAAATTACTTGCTGCAATGAGCACTTTATGTTCTTCACACTATAACAATGTATTGAAGTTCACCTTCATATTGCAGGTTGGAAAACACAATAGGTTGTGACTCACTTCTTGATTCCTATTCTATAGAATGTAATAAAACAATGTATTGAAGTTCATCTTCATATTTTATAACAACCCTTGGTTTGAGTAAACATTGCATTTGAAAATCTCCATACATTTGGAACAAAAAATGCACATAATAGTTGTGGATTGGAAAACACACTGGGCTGTGACTCACTTTTCAATTCTTGTCGAATTCTCAAGGGTGTAGAGTTTGGGGTGGATTTGTAGTGTGGGGGATACATAAAAGTAACCAAACAGAGGTGAGGGATGACTAACTAATTGGTTTGTTGCATGTAGAGGGTTATGCAAGAGTATTTGGGTTGTAGGTTGTATAGCACATAGTGTTTTCCAACATGACATTATATGTAGATAGTATGGTTGTAATGAAACTTGTGTCTTTTAGACATTAAGAATTTAATAAAATTCACCTAAAAAATTTATAACTCTTGGATGGACTAAATTTTGGGTTTCAATTTTGTCATATGATTGTAAAAGAAAATGCATTGAATAATTGTAGGTAGGAAAAAATGGTGTGGGATGTTAGTAGATTCTTTTATGAATCCTACACATATTCCAAACATATTCTCATTTTTTCAATACGATGGAAGTTGAGAGACTTCTCCCTTCTCCTAGTACAAGGGCCATGGTAGAAAATCCCAGCTACCACTCTCTTATTCTTATGTAAAGAATTACCTTTCATATGTTAATTCCAACATTTTGTAAATATTAATATTTAAAATGAAATTGTAATCTTGCATTGCCTTTTGATGGGCAACAAGTTCAGGAACACATGTATTGTGATGTTCATCTTTTGTTAATGCTTTAAGCTTGCACATTTGTAGCTTTTTTTCCACTATAGCAAACAATTCATTCAATGTATGGTGGTCATTTTTGTGATGTCCATTTTAAAAAAGAGAAAGATCATAGTACTTTAGGTGTAGGTGAGATTTCAAATGTGAAAGCCTCTTTTCCAATGGAAACCATGTTGCAATTTCTACTTCAATTCTCGCTAGCATGTTTCGACGAATAACACGCTGAGATTCTACTTGAGAAAATGCATGAATGTGCCTTAAAAATTCACATCCTTTCCTGTGACTTCCACCACTAAGAAGACCACTTGGATGAAAAATTTCCCCTTTGCAACATATGAATTTTGTAATTCGTTATTTCTAGATTTTGATTGTGTTTGAGTTTTTTCATCAACATTTCAGATCACACACAGTGATCCATCATCAGGATGATAGAGATCATAAGGAGAAGAATAATGATGGAGAAGGATTATTCTTCTCCTTATTCTCTCTATCATCTTGATGATGGATCATTGTGTGTGATTCGAAACGTTGATGAAAAAACTCAAACACAATTAAAATCTAGAAATAATGAATTACAAGCATTATGGACTGTGGAAATCTCATATATTTAAGCATATGAATTGCTACAAACTCATGCAATACGATATAAATTGCATAGCTAGTTAAATTTCACCTTCATATGCAACAATAGATAGTGGTAGCCTTGTGTTTCCATTGCTCACCAATTTGGCTAGTGATTGTTGAGTTGTTGATGAAATGGTATGGGCTTGGATTTTGTTTAAAGGGATAATCATTACTCCTGTATGTAGATGTCCTATTTGAAGTGGGAGCTTTCTTGTCTGTTCTATATCCACTATTGCATTACACAAATTACCTCCTCCACCAACCTCCAATACAACTATTATTGTGGCATCTTAAACTTTTATAAGTTGTGCAACAACACCTTTGACTTTTGACCTATCAAAATGCTTTGTAGGACCATTATAGGTAAATTGAACATTTCCTAATCGAGCCTCAAGGAGCCTAATATCATCCTTCAACTTGGGAATTGTGTCAGATTCTTGGAAACACTCATTTTCTAATGTCTCCATGCACCCTTCTTCATGGGAAACACCTTCCATTGCTTTCTTTGTTTAATCAAATTCCTATCTTTTAGATGGTATCTCTCTCCGAACAAAATTAAGATCCTCTTTTTTTGACCATGAAAAATTCTTCTTGTGTTTTAATTATTTTTCTAATTGGTTAATTTTAGTCTTTGGTTGTTTTGCTCCACTTTGAGCACTTCCAACTATTGATTTTCCATCTACAAATTGATAATTGGTATGTTTTTCCTCCTCACCACTCCTCTTACCTCTTAACACCCCCCGCTATTCCTTTTCATGATCTTCTAACTTATTTTTCATATCTTTTTCTTCAAGCTTTGGATAAGTTGCTCCCTCATCAACCCTTAGGACAATAGCATCCCCTTCTTGGATATAGTTTAGAATTTTGTTAATACTTTAATGTGCCTTTACAACTTCTTATATGTGAGTTTTTGTAGTGTCTTTATCATTAGAGTACATGTAGATGTTTCTTTTGGCAAGCTCATTACAAAACTTGTCTACCTTTTTAGATAAGACTTTCATGCCTCCACCCAACTGATTCTCTTTTTTTGCACTTAGATCTAGTTTTTCCTTTTCCTTATCATCCATTTCCAATTGTATTTATTCCATGAAATTGCTAACTTCAAGAATGCTTGGCTTTATTTGTTCAACTCCACTTATAGCATCATCTCTCTCTTTATTTGCTTGCACAAATTCATATGCAATACAAAACCTTTCAAGTTAATCCACTTTTGCATTGTCATTTTCCCCTTGCACATATTGCACATGCTCCTTCCTCCACTTCTCATGAGCAAGAACAACCTCTTCAGTCAATACATTATCTATGTCATTCACTTTGGTTTGCTTCTTCCCAAGTGTTTTTAGATCAGATTCCTTTTCATTACATACTTTCTAGTATGTCCTTTAATTTTTTTATTACTAGCATGTCATATAATTCTCATAACAAATATTTTTGAGATTTTGTTAGATTTGTTGCAAGAAAAGGGATAGAGTTTTGAATTTATTGAATACTTTTATGTACCTTCACAACTAATTTTTTCCTAACTTTGAGAGTGTATTTATGATTACATAATCCATATATTTCTTTTAACAAGTTATTTGCAACAAGTGTATTTATGATTACATAATTCATATGTTTCTTTTAATAAGTTATTTTCAACAAGTGTATTTATGATTACATAATTCATATGTTTCTTTTAATAAGTTATTTGCAACAAGTGTATTTATGATTACATAATTCATATGTTTCAAATAATACTTTCATGTCTCCACCCAACTAATTCTCTTTTTTTTTTCACTTAGATTTGGTTTTACAACAATGGGTGGGTTACAATTTCTATAACACCCAGTGTTTTCCAATTTGTAGTTTTAGAAAAAAATATTCATGTAACTAAGGCCTTTTGTTTTCATAAATGTACTGCGATATTTATTTATTTTCTCAAGTAGTGGATGAAGCAGTAGTTGCAAGTAAATTTTGTTTTTTTCTACATTCCCACAACGCTATCTATTATTGATGTTTTTTTTTCCTTTTTTTGATAGTACAACTAAAAATATTGAATTCAAGGATTCACATTCGCCAGCTTCCCAATGACTCTCAGGAAAACAGTGGCAGTCCGTTCGCTACAGAGAGGCTGCATTCTACTTTTAAATTCAATTGTGAGACTGTGGAGAATGCGATTCATAAGATGGATGGACTTATAGAGCCCATGGAACTTGCACTCCCCTATTTTGAGGTTGACATAGCATATGGGTTCCTCTCAAACTCCTTGGACCTGCTCACAAGTTGAACTATGCTCCACATTTTGTGTGTGAAGTATGTATGGAATTTAGTGGTAAATAAAACATAGCTTGATGAAGCATTGGGAAGATATGATGTTGATGAGGGTGTATACCCCATCAGTGGAATATTTTCACGTTCCTTGCTTCAATCATCCTCAGATATGAGGTGTGTAAAAGCAACTTTTAGCAGTAGCCTACAACATGATGGTCCTAGTTTTTTTGACCAAGCAATGCAATTTCACGGTCATGTAATGGAGCCACACATTGAAGAATATATACAAGAGATGTTTCATGCCCACCACACACTAATAGACCACCCTGTGCCAATGCTGATAAAAGATCAAAACGCTATTCAAAATCTTGGCTTAGGATGCCCTTACTATTTAGATCAAGGGACAAATGAAAATACTAAATTTGATTAGGACCCACAAATACTAATGTTAACTGAAAGATGAAAGCTTCAAATTTTATTTTGTATTACTGTTTTGAAACACTACTGTTCAATGAAAGATATTTTGTATTACTCTTTATTGCTGTTTATTATTGTATTTTGTATTACTCTTATTTGGTTACAACTACTGCTTCATATCCACTACTTGAGAAAATAAATAAATATTGCAATGTATTTATGAAAACAAAAGGTCTTAGTTACATGAATACTATTTTCTAAAACTACAGATTGGAAAACACCAGGTGTTATAAAAATTGCAACCCACTCATTGTTCTAAAACTAGATCTAAGTGTAGAAAAAGTGAATCAGTTGGGTGGAGACATGAAAGTATTATGTAAAACATATGAATTATGTAATCATAAATACACTTGTTAAAAGAAACATATGAATTATGTAATCATAAATACATTTGTTGAAAATAACTTGTTAAAAGAAACATATGGATTATGTAATCATAAATACACTCTCAAAGTTAGGCAAAAAGTAGTTGCAAAGGTACATAAAAGTATTCAATAAATTCAAAACTCTATCCCTTTTCATGCAACAAATCTGAAAAAAATCCCAAAAATATTTGTTATGAGAATTATATGACATGCTAGTAATAAAAAAATAAGAGGACATACTAGAAAGTATGTAATGAAAAAGGAATCTACTCTAAAAACACTTGGGAAGAAGCAGGCCAAAGTGAATGAGATAGATAATGTATTGACTAAAGAGATTGTTCTTGCTCATGAGAAGTTGAGGAAGGAGCATGTGCAATGTGTGGAAGGGAAAATGACAATGCAGAAGTGGATTAACTTGAAAGGTTTGTATTGCATTTGAATTTGTGCAAAAAAATAAAGAGAGATATGATGATATAAGTGGAGTTGAACAAATGAATCCAAGCATTCTTGAAGTTATCAATTCCATGGAACAAATACAATTGGAAATAGATGATAAGGAAAAGGAAAAAGTAGATCTAAGTGCAAAAAAAGAGAATCAATTTGGGTGGAGGCATGAAAGTCTTATCTGAAAAGGAAAACAAGTTTCATAACGAGCTTTCCAAAAGAAACATCTACATACTCTAATGATAAAGACATTGCGAAAACTCACCTATAAGAAGCTGGAAGGGAACATTAAAATATTAACAAAATTCCAAACTCTATCCAAGAAAGAGATGTTGTTGTCCTAAGGGTTGATGAGGGAGCAACTTATCTAAAGCTTGAATCAAAAGATATGAAAAAGAAGTTAGAAAATCATGAAAAGGAATATCAGGGGGTGTTAAGAGGTAAGAGGAGTGATGAGGAGGAAAAACATACCGATGATAAATTTTTAGATGGAAAAGCAATAGTTGGAAGTGCTCAAAGTGGAGCAAAACAACTGAAGACTAAAATTAACCAATTAGAAAAGGAATTAAAACACAGACGAAGTTGTCATGGTCAAAAGAAGAGAAGCTTAATGCTATTCAGAGAGAGCTGCATCTAAAAGACAAGAACTTGATAAAACAAAGACAACAATGGAAGGTATTTCCCACGAAGAAGGGAACATGGAGACATTATAAAATGAGTGTTTCCAAGAATTTGACGTGGTTCCCAAGTTGAAGGATGATATTAGAATCCTCGAGGCTCAATTGGGAAATGTTCAATTTACCTATAATGGTCTTGCAGAGCATTTTGATAGGTCAAAAGTCAAAGGTGTTGTTGCATAACTTATAAAAGTTTAAGATGCCAAACCAATAGTTGCATTGGAGGTTGGTGGAGGAGGGGATTTGTGTAATGCGATAGTGGATACAAAACAGACATGAAAGCTCCCACTTCAAATAGGACATCTACATACAGGAGTAATGATTATCCCTTTAAACAAAATCCAAGCCCATACCATTTCCTCAACAACTCAACAATCACTAGCCAAATTGGTGAGCAATGGAAATGCAAGGCTGCCACTATCTCTTGTTGCATATGAAGATGAAATTGAACCAGTTATGCAATTTCTATATCGTAGTGCATGAGTTTGCAACAATTCATATGCTGCAAAGGGGGCATTTTTTAGTCAAGTGGTCTTCTTAGTGGTGGAAGTCATAGGAGAGGAGGTGAATTGTTAAGGTGCACTCATGCATTGTCTCAGGTAGAGTCTCAGCGTGTTATTTGTCAAAACATGCTAGCAAGAATTGAAGTAGAAATTGTAACATGGTTGCCATTGGAAAAGAGGCTTTCACATTTGAAATCTTGCCTACACCCAAATTCCTATGATCTTTCTCTTTTTGAAAATAAACATCACAAAAATGACCACCATACATTGACTGAATTGGTTGCTAGAGTGGAAAAAAGGCTACAAATGTGCAAGATCGAAGTGTTAATAAAAGATGAACATCACAATACATGTGTTCCTCAACTTGCTGCCCATCAAAAGGAAATGCAAGATTATAGTTTCATTTTAAATATTAATATTTGTAAAATGTTGGAATTAACATATGAAAGGTAATGCTTTCCATAAGAATAAGAGAGCGGTAGCTGGGATTTTCTACATGGCCCTTGTACCAGGAGAAGGGAGAAGTTTGTCAATGTCCATTGTATTGAATAAATGAGGAGATGTTTGGAAGCTATGCAGGTTTCATAAAAGCATCTACTAACATCCTACACTGTGTTTTCCAACTTGCAATTATTCAGTTCATATTTTCTTACCTTCATATGTTTGCAACTCCACCCTGAACTCTACACCCTTGAGCATTCAACAAGAATGGAGAAGTAAGTCACAACCCAGTGTGTTTTCCAAACATCAACTATGATGTGCATTTTCTGTTCCAAACGTATGGAGATATTCAAATGGAACGTTTTCTAAAAGTAAGGATTGTTAGACAATATGAAGGTGAACTTCAATACATTGTTTTGTTACAGTCTACATAATAGAAAGTGCTCACTGAACAAGAATTGAGAAGTGATTCACAACCCAATGTGTTTTCCATCCTACAACTATATTGTGCGTTTTTTGTTCCAAACGTATGACGATATTGAAATAAAATGTTTTTTGAAAATAAAGGTTGTTATAAAATGTGAAGGTGAACTTCAATACATTGTTTTGTTACAGTTTGCATAATAGAAAGTGCTCATTGAACAAGAATTGAGAAGTGAGTCACAACCCTATGTGTTTTCCATCCTGCAACTATAATGTCTATTTTCTGTTCCAAATGCATGATGATATTGAAATGGAATATTTGTTGAAAGTAAGGGTTGTTATAAAATATGAAGTTGAATTTCAATACATTGTTTTGTTACAATCTGCATAACAGAAAGTGCTCATTGAATAAGAATTGAGAAGTGAGTCACAACCCTATGTGTTTTCCATCCTACAACTATTTTGTGCATTTTCTATTCCAAATGTATGATGATATTGAAATGGAATGTTTGCTAAAACTAAGGATTGTTATAAAATATGAAAATAAAAAATTTCAATCCTTAATCCATACTTAGTCCTATATTTATGGCATGTACATCATTCAAACATGATTTCTCTCAAGTAATCTTTTATACATCATGGCACATGTTTTTATCACCCTTTATCTTTTCAAGATACCTATTGGGTTCCATTTCACCTAAAAACTCTCTTAAGGGGGCATCACTTCCACCATCATAGCTAAGAAATTGGGGTTACTTGCCACTAAAGCTTCCTTCCATCTCATCCTACTTTTTATTCTTCTTTGACACAACACTACTTTCACGATATTGTATCAAAGAGGGGAAAATATAGACACATAAAATATTCCCTAAACCTACTCCCTATCACCTAATCCTACTCTACCAATATCATCACCTAGTCTAGTCCCCTTCACCTTAGGCCTTACACAACTAATTAAATAATCATAATATTAATTAATCATCATTTTCATCCCATCTCATAAATAAATAAATAATTACGATCTTCTACCTACTATCCATCTCACACATGGCTAAAATAATTAAATGATATTATTATTTAATTAATTCCTATATTACTCAACACATTCCAAAAATAAAGGGAACCTAAGAACACTTGTCCTTATGGTCCCATTATTCTCAACACATTCAAATAATCTAGCCCCACTAGATACACATGTCCCTTATTTCCCTCATGCTCACAACCACTTACTAAACTTAGTAAGTTCATCTTAGTCATTCACAATATAACAATCTCCATCTCCACACTCCAATTCTCTCCTTGATCCTAGGGAAATCCTCTCAACAATCCTCCACCATTGATATCATAATTAGATCTTAACAATCCATCCCCCCTTCCAAAAATCTATAAATTCAAGCACTCTTTCCTTCTTTATAATCAATCATCACTTGTGGTAAGTAGGGGAGAGGGGCCCATAATGGAGCACCCTAATTTCACGTTTCTCAAAATCCTATGTAGAAATTTCAAATCACTCCCAATTTTTTACAATAGTTTATTTGACAACTCACATGCTTCTATATTTCGTTTTAGGGCCACATTAGCATGCTTTTCGCTGAGGTATCCAAAAAGGCCCAAAAAAAAAGTGAGACTGATAGTGGTGCACTAAGTCATGTTTTATTGGTGTGCTAATGTGGCATCACATAATTTGTCAGTTTATGCACTTTATGGATAAAAAGTGTTTTGCAATTGGATATTAAGGTGCTCCACTATGGGGCCCACTAAGGACTACTTCTATCCCCACTATTGGACATCGCTCCACTATGGGCCCCTCTCCCCTAGATGTTGTCAAAACAATTATCTTCAATAAAAGGAGCATCCATATTCCAAATAATCAAGGATCAAATCTGTTCACAGTAGAGGCTTTGGTAACATTTGAATTTGGTATTTGATGTTATTTCTTTGTTTGTACTCTCTTTTCAACTCTATCTAGAGGTTTTGGTTTGTTTGAATAGGAAGTTTTACACTCTAGTTTGATTTCATTTGTATTTCAAATATTTAGCATTACAAATTGAAATACATTAAGGTTTCTATTTTTAATTAGTTTTTCTAGTGTCTTTATTTTTCTAGAAACCCCATGTGTGGCTTTTTCAATGTCAGTTTTTATCTACTCACAAAAATTTCAAACATATTACATTTTTTTATATTCTAGACTTCATTCTATACACAATCAAAATAATTTATTTTTATTTCTCAAAATTAAGGGGTGGGGGGGAGGGAGACTCATTTTTTCAAGATGTTTCCACTTTGAAAATTAGTAAAAAATATTATATTCATTAAAAATAGAAAAAAATTGACATAAAATACGTGATGTTAACTAACTTTCCACTAAATAGATTTATGTATACTTTTAAAAATTAAAAAAAATTAAGGGGAGCACACTTGAGCTATGTTATATTTTTTAACAAAAATAGGACCACTTTGTGTGCTCCTCTTTTTTTACTATCTTGATCTCCAGTAGTTTTTACATAAATTAATAGTTTAAAAATTCGATTTCAAGTACTACTAATCATGTTCTTAACACATCTTAAAATTTTGAGTGTGAGTATCTTGAATTAGTCATCAAAAATCATTTTTTGTTAATTTTAGGAAAAGTGTGGTCACTTTTGACCTTTTGACCTCTAGCTCACTACAAACTTGATATCTACAATTATAAATTTGATCTTTTCACATGTATTTGACCATGTGACCTTTAGACGTCGAATACTTGCAAGTAGTTACTCACTTATACTTGAGACTTCAATTTAAAATTTAAGTAGTGTTGGTCACCATTTAGAGCTTTCTATGCAAAGATATCTTCCATTGATAAGCCTCTATGATTGATTTAATGATTTTGAGACAATGTAAGCAACAAATGAAAATGAAAATATTGTAGTTGTGATGACACTAAGTGAGTGAAACTTTAAAATTAATGAAATTGAATGCAATATAATGGATGTCAAAGTGACTTATTGCATGAAATAGTGTTTAACCATATGTTGATGTAAGAGCTAATGTTGAAAGTTGAATAATTACTAAGTAAAGATTGTGGGCTGATTCCTTGTGATAGGTAGATGTGTTAAGGTTTTCCTAATGATAGGCCTATTAAGGATTTATTAATGATTGATCAATCCTTCAAAGGACCTAAGGTTGTAATTTTATTCTTGTCCCAGACATACAACTTGAAAGATTCAACATAGGAATAATATAATAAACAATTGAAGCTAAGTTGGCTTGGGCCCCAAGTGAAAATTGAATTTTGACAATATAGTTCAAATCTATATTTTGAAATAGACCTAGGTTAGGTCTATGTTTCAAAAACAACCTAGTCAATACACACTCAAAAATTTGAATGTGTCAAAGAAGCTAACAATTTAAGATCTAGGAATTAAGGATAAATTTAAGAAACCCCCTAAAAATGATACAAAATCCTAGAGAATCTTTTATTTTTTGGGAAAAAATATTAATCTTTATTGGTGAATCTTTCTTTTTTATTGAAAAAAATTAATTTTATTGGTGATTTTTACATCAATAAAATTTTATAAAAAATATTGGCGAAGCTTGGTAAATACTAGGGTCATCCCACAATAATGGGTCCTAAACTTGGGACATCTTGATTTTTTCCCAAAATCACATATTTCTTAGAAAAATTAATGATTTAAGCCTTGAGGGGTTCTATCTAAAGGGTTTTAATTAAAGAGGTTTAGATAAGACTCTCTTAGTTCAAAACCCCCTGGATAGAACCCCTCTAGTCTTAAATCATACCCACAATGGAGTCTCCTTTGCACCTATCAAAATGCTAACAAAAAACCACTTTTATTTACCTTTCTAGGGATCAAATAAAGTCATTTAGAAATTATGTTTTGTAAGTATGTAGCTATTATTATAATCTTTCCAAAAAGTATAATTTTGAATGTTTTTAATTCTACTATTATATTTATATTTTATTTCTTGTGAATGTAGTTTTTCACCAAACATCAAGGAATTTGTTTCACACATGTGGAAAACTAAAAATAGAGAAAAAAATTCTAAAAAATATGTGCACTAGGTATTGATGTTCTTGTTTTAACGAAAAAAATAAATAATAATTTCAATACATACAAAACAAGTTATGTGTGATGACATACACCTACGTCCATCTTATAATTACTCCAAATTCAAAAATCATTTTTTTTTAAATATGTAACAAAAAATTATGAAAAAGTATCCACGCACTAGATATTGATGTTACACATCTAAATTTTAAAAATTATAATTTTATCCTTCCAATAAAAAAATTGTGTGATAACATAAATGTCAGTATTTTAAAATGTTGTTTACTGTAAAAACAAGTTATTAAAAGTTACGTAAAAATCATAATTTTTTTCTAATTTAAAAAAAAAAAAAATTTAGAATCTACACACAAATCCTCACAAATAACTAGTTTACACCATATCCAAATTTTTAATGCTTTAGTTGCTATAGGTTTCATAAAGTGAAGATTTGGTGAAAAATGTTGATTTCAATGTCCTACTTTGGCCAAAAAGTTGGACACTGTATTGTGGGTTGACCCACTAGGAAAATTTATTAATTACCATGGCGAATCCTTGCAATTTAATAAAATATAATTCTTATAAAAAAGTAGGGACCTGAGGTTGGAAATCATTGGTGGATTTAAGGGGTAGAATCTATAATATTTAGTTGTTACCATTGATTTAAAATATAATCTAATGGCTTTAGTTGTATTTTGTGAGGTAAAATGTACCCATAACTTGTAATGCATATGGGGCCTGAAATTTCTTTTAAATAGTTGTTCTCCATTGAGATCAACAATCCAAAAGCAATTTTGGGCATCATGAGCATTACAAATCATGATACATTTTACCTCATGAAATACAATGAGGGCTCTATTAGATTATATTTTAAATCAATGGTGGCAACTAAAGATTGGTAATATGACTTAGCGTGACTAATAATTATGATATTATTAGTGAATTGATTTATATTTTTACTATAACTTATAAAATTTAGATGAATATAATCTAATCATGTATTAAATATTGTGGCAAATGTTTGAGTTAAAAAGTTCTAAATAATAAACACTCTAACAATTTAAATAAGAAAAATAAAATTTTGTAAAAATGTGGCAATTCAGATCACCTTACAACTTGAACTATTAGTCAAATTTTGATTCCCAAATTTCAACTATTAGTCAATTGGCGAATATTAGCCACTAAAAAAATTATTGCTAGGAATTATCTTAAAAAGTGTTAAGTTTTTTTTCTAAGAATCAATTAGAAATTAGGGTGATTTGGAGTGCCAAATAAAATTTAAAATTGTGTGTTAAGGTAGTGTATTTATAACAACCATGTGAAATGGTGTAAAACAAAGGGTAAAAGTGCAAGATTTGTGCCTTTCACCCTTACATTTTCCCCCCAATTTAGTGTGCATATAAAACTACATAAGAGATCATACCAATACACAAAGGAAACAACATAATCAAAAGAAAAATATTTAAACTCATGATCAAAATCAACTTCTGTAATGTACATAAACTTGAAAGTGATTAGTAATAATGCCCCTATTTATTTTTTGTGTTCCACAAAGGAGTGCACACAAGAGTGTGTGTGTGTGTGTGTGTGTGAGAGAGAGAGAGAGAGAGAGAGAGAGATTGGATCAAAATAAGAATGGAAATATGATGATGAAAGTAAGCACAAGCATGATAAATTGAGCATGAATTTAATCAAGATAAAGTAAGAAAACTAAGAGATGTGTATGCATAGGATGCCTACCTTTGTGTGACCATAATACATGTGTGAGATGGAAGATAAAATATGCCCCTAATTTTTGTGGCCCCAAATATGAACAATCATACATATATTTATCTCAAAAAAATAAACACTCTTGCCCCCCAAGATCATGTGAAAAACATGGAGATAGATATAGTAGAAAAGCACAATCTATGAAATGTAGTAAGAGATAGAGGTCAAGATATATAACCCATAAATTCCTCACTAGCAAGTGGGTCTATCACTATTATTTGAAGATGTATCATTTTAATCAGAACCCCCATAGGACTATCCATGCCATTATGAAGTTTGTCTCTATTAACAAAAATGTGATGTAGAGATTCTATATTACGTATTTTCTTGTTCCCTTGTGTTCATATTATTTGATAACCTCAAGTGAGACCTTGACATATTTTTACTATGATCATCAAACCTAATTTATTCATTATCACTAATATTAGAAGAATAATTATCATTCAATTCCATATAATTAGACATAGAATGTGAATGAAATGATCATGAATATACTCAACTTGTATCATCTCTATCTTTAAGATATTTGAATTTTATATTTGAGTATAATATATCTATATATGTAGAATGTGCATGCATGCTCATTGAAGCAAGATCCTTGGATGTAGCATAATACGTTAGGGTTGAAGTATCATCATCATTAGTCTCACAAGGTATGCAATCAAGATAAGTCATGAAAATAGATGAGGTGAAATCCTATAACATCTAGATGAGATGACATGCACGAGGTCCATAAAGGATGAAAGATTAGACAAACAATCAATAATTTATGCATGGAATGTGTAGGATCATCAATATGGTAAAAGGAGACAATGCCATCAAGAAAAAAAGGTAAGGATCAATAAAGCATGAAAATAACTCATGATCCATTATGTATGCATGAAGGGAATCCCAATAAAAGGTGTTATAAGAATCCATAATGAAAGATAATAATGATGATTAACCAAGAAATGGTTAGGCAAGAAGAGGGAGGAAGAAGGGCATATATTGATGAAGTAGTAAACAATAAAATCTCAAAAACTAATAATATCTAAAAATGAAAAGCAAGCAATTAGAAATATCAATTCTAAAATCAAAGACAAAGGACAAAAATCTAGGGAAAAACCTTCAAGAGATTGGATCATTGGATTCACCAAAATGTAATAAAATAAAACATACCAACATAAATATCTAGCATAAATAAATGTAAATAAGAAATAATAACAGATAACTCTATGTCAATAAGGTCTTTGAATTTTATATTTTTTTGTAATGCATTTATACATAAATTTCTATGTATGCTCATTGAGGAAAGATATTTAGATAGTTCTTGGGGGGGGGTCAAGGTTGAAGTATCATCATCATTAGTCTCATTAGGTGTGTAATCATGATGAGTCATAGGGGAAAATTAAGGAAAATCCTCTAAGATAAATTGAATGGCATGCATAAACTCCATAAAGGATGAAATATAAGACAATCAATTAACAATCTTATGCATGGAACATGTAGGATGATCAGTGTGGTAAAGGAGGCAATATCATCATGAATAAAAGGATAAGAATCAATAAAGTGTGTAAGTAGCCCATAATCCATGATGTAGGCATGAAAGGAATCCCAATAAAAAGGATTCATAAGAATCCATAGTGAAAGATATGTTAATGAGGCTTAACCAAGAAAGAGTTTGAGAGGGTGAGGAGGAAGGGTAATGATTGATGAGGTATGAAATACCAAAACCTAATAGTATCTAAAAGATAAATGCAATCAATTAGAAATCACTTTTGAAAATTAGAGATAAAGACAAATTTCTAGGGTAAAACCGTAGAGGGATCAAACATTAAGTTTTCCAAAATGTAAGAAAATAAAATATCCCTACAAAAATATTTTGGCTAAATAAATATAACTAAGCAATAATAATTAGGTTGTTGTAAATAATAGAGTTGGGATGTGTGAACACATAACTAATCAAATCTAAAATAGGAAAACAATAATAATAATAAATGTGTACCTCAATGTTGGAGAAGACAAGATAAATTCGGCAATGACATGATTGTTACCTAATTTCTTAAAATAAATCTAAGATAAGAAAATTTATGTAACTATGCTCTATGAGACCTAATATTGTGCATGAACCTTGGTCAACTTCAAATTATAGAATTGATCTCCATACTTATAAATTTGATATTTGATTCATATATTTGAACCTTTTATGTGGATTTAGTCTTGTGACATTCAAACTTGCAATACATAGTTGCAAATAGGTACTCCCTTTTACCTACACTTGTGATTTGAAAACCTAATGGTGTTGATGAACACCTTTTGGAGCTCACTATACAAATATCTTTGACTTATATCAGCCACATTGATCAATTTAATGATTTTAATAGAGTTTCAAGAGACAAAAAAGAACGAATATATATGACAATGATGCAATTATGATAAGACTAAGTGAGTGAGACTTAATACTTAATGCAATAGAATGAAATGCAATGGATTTTGAAGTGACCTAGTACAAACATTTAGGTCCACCATATATTGAAGCAAGAGTTGATGTGGAAAGCTAAATAGTGACTAAGTAATTACTATGGGTTGATCACTTGGGACATATATATGTGCTAGGGCTGTCCTAATAAGGGGAGGTTAACATATTGATTGATCCATCAAATAAACTAGGGGTTTTTTCATTATATACTTGTCCTAGGATCACTAAAAGTTGGTTGGATTGGGCTCAAAATGAAATTTAGATTTTGGAAATCTAGATCAATTTTGTTGTAGAATTGACCTAGATTATGTCAAAACTTGTGGACTTGAACCTATTAGAGAAGCTAATAATTTTGGATCTAATACTTGTCTTAGCATAGGTTAAGTTTTTTTTGTGAGATATAATTAGCAGTGGGAATCCTAAATTAGTCAAGATCATGTTTTAGGATATTGTTTTTAGAACACCCACACAAAGTGGTACAAAATAAATAGTAAAAGTGTGGGATATGCACTTTTCATTCTTACACCTATACAAGGATGTTCCTAAGGAGATCTTCAAATATTTTTGGAAATATTAGAGCCAATTCACTTTATCATAAATACCATAAACATCCTTTTGTTATGCAATGAGATTCTGGACCAAAATTTTCTTTTATAAATTTTATTTGTTTTAATATGTTGATTAAAATAACCAATATATTGACTAAAGTCCAAGGGGTTGAGCTTAATTGGTTAAAGCATTGAGTTCTCATTGTAGAGATCCAAGTTCAAATCCCAAAGGGACATCTAATATGAAATTCTAGGTTGTGACTATTGGTCTTTGATTGGATTGAACTGTGGTTGATATTATGGGAAAAATTATCCTTGCAATTCTATCTTGGTTTAGATTTGGATCAATCTTTGGAATTTCCTCAATTTACTCCTCAATGCCAATTAAGGGGCGTAAGCTTGAGAATGGTGTTGCGAAAATATACCTAAGGGATGAAACTAATGAACTAACGGGGGATGGATGCATTTAAGAATTGGATCAAAACACACCTTTTAATCTAATATTCAAATTAAAGCACACTTTACAAATGAATAAAATCCTATCTTTAATCCAACACACACTTTTTAAATTCTCATTTAATACTATTAAAGTTGGTATCCTAGAATTGCACGATAAACCTTTAATTTTGAATTAAGTTTAATTTTGTTCTTACTTCCTGGCAAAAACTGAGATAGGAAGACTGCTAGAAACTGCGATAGGAATTACAATAACATGAATTGTAATAGAAAGTGTGATAACAAAATAATGAAGTGTACTATCGAAATGATATGCTACCAAAGATGAATTCCAATCTGCACGAACCAAACCTTTAATTCTAAAATTACTAACAAATACATGAATGAATAAAGAAACCAATCATAATTTTGAATAATCAAATATGTATACAGAAAACTGAATTCCACGAGATTGTAGATAATTAACTTATATTCATGAAGGAAATAAACTTGAAATTGAATCATAGATTAAATTACCACACTAGAAACTGCAAACAGATCATCAATTGATGCGAGGAGTGGGCCCTGCCTCCTTGGCCAATTTATGATAGAAGTACTAACGTGCTCTTCTAATTCAGCTCAACCATACACGCATACAATAGATTTTGAATGATTTTTGAAAAGAAAGGCAATATTATATTAACAACTATATATGAAGTCTTAGGCTAATACATATTTATACTAGAGAAAAAACTGATAAGTTCACATGGTTTGTTTATGGACTACGTCCAACAAACCATTAAGTTTGATAAAAAACAAAACATACGAGTCTAATAAAAACTACATTTGGCTGCTAGCCAAAAATATAAAACAATTTTTAACAAGAGTTATCCTCAAAACAAGTATAGACAAAAACAACTTGATTACTCCTTGTCCACGTCCTCAACCATCTCTATCATTTTCCAATTACTTCCTACCAATTCATCCATAAGTTAGTTAGCGTTTCACCCAACATTTGCACTTTCTTAATCATTTTATTTTTCTATTACATTCATCAAATACCTATACTTCCTGTGACAAATAATGACATGATGGTAGGAAATATGAAGGAAAAAGGAAAACAAAGGGTAAAATTATTGGAACACTTTGACCCCCATCATTTCCCCCCTAGCTTAAGATCTTGCATGTCCCAATGCAAGGAGAGAAAAATTATAGACCAAGTTAACTTGGTTAGTATCTGAATGGTACTAGTAATCTCACAGGACTACTGTTGTCATAGCTCTTCCATCTGTACCTTATGATCACTAACAAGCATATACTCATCCCTGGAGGTTGTTACCTGTTCCAATTCCATTTTTAACTTTTGAATCTCAGTTTCTTGGAGTTGAGAATTGGCACTGGCTTGGTGAACTTGATCCTGCAACTGATTTTTTTTTTTTGTAATTGCTCAAATGAATTTTATAGCTCTTTGATTTGTTTGAGGAGAATTTCATTCTCCTCAAACTCCTCTTCAACTTCAACCTTTGTCTCAACCCCTATTTCTATCTTAGTGTCATCCCTTTTTTCTTCTTGGTCAAGGAATTTTTCTTCACTGCCCTGTTCCACACACTCTACTATCATTAGATTTTCTGCACCAAAATTTTCAACAAGGGAAAGGGGACTTTCAATCCTGCCTTGTTTATCTACATCAATAACAATAGGGCTTGTGGATATTCTTTTTTCTTTCTTATTATCCAATTGTATTTCCTCTGGGAAACTTGATTGCTTAGACCCTATTTGTACTGTGGATGCACTAATTCTTGTTCCCTCAACAACTTCATTAAACTACTCCTCATTAGACTGATGCAATGGGGAGAGAGAGTCTACATGCCTATTTTTCTCTCTTGTATCTAGTTCCCTTGACTCCACATTAATTCTGACAAACTGCTCTTTGCCAATCTGATTCAAAATTTCATCAATTTCCTTATTAATTTCTTTGTTTTGATGCAATGACTCCCTTTCAATGATGTCTTTTATTTCTACATTGGTTTCATCATTACAATGCAGTGGGGACGGACTTCGTGAGGAAGATGGAATATGGTCCTGATCACCTAAGGGTTCTTTTGCAAGGGACTCACTATCAAAATCTTGAGAGTTGTGAGGAGGAGACCTAATTTCTTTTTGCTTCTTTTCCTTTCTCTTTCTTCTTGGTGCAGAGGCAGTTTTTCTTTTTTCCCTCCTATGCTTCCTAATTTCCTTTCCTTTTTTCTTCAAAACTTCAGATAAAATATCAACATCCAATTCTAGGTCAACATTATTAGTACTACCCATATGACTGACCACATTAGCCACGTCTTCTAGTCAACTGACAGGATGAGTGGTAGCCTTTTTACTTTTCTTATCACATGGAGACTTAAGACCAATTTTTTTTTTAAATCCCTCAGACACAATTTTTTCCTCCTAGTGGTTTTAGAGATGAACCTAAGGCTTTAGAAGACCTACCACTGGAAGTGCCAATTTCTTCAATGTTCAAGGGTTTCCTAGGTGACTTCTTGGTGGTTCATTTCTTCGAAGGATTTCTACTAGGTTCATGACTTTCTTCAGGAGAGGCATCAGAACTAGTACCATCATTTAGGTTAATAAATGTGTCCCAGTCACCTGGGGGAGAAATATTTTTGAGAGCATCAATAACTAACAACCAAATCAGACCATGATGAGCTAGTGAATCCATTTTTCCTTTTTAAACAACTTCACTCATTCTATGTAGGGAGAAATGCAAGAAATAAGGTACAATTATAGGTTGATTCCACCTTAAATGGGTTAACAATCTAAAATGTTGAGTGTATACGTTAACATACCTTCCTTCATAGGTGACATTCTGAATCCCAAACTTGGAAACCTCATTCCAAATGTCTAGTAATGAACCCAATTTAGTTCCTTGTCCCTTCACAATTTACATGGACACGCCCCTCTTTAGAAATTTTGTGTGTAGAGGTTTTAAGTTTGTTACTTTATTTGGTCCATTGGGGAAACAATTCTCTCCTGTTGAGGGAAAGCCTATGACATTAGACATGATTGCAATAGTAATAGGAAATTCCAGTCTTCGCAAAAAAACCTTTTTCCCATCAAAACTTAAAAGAAAATTCCTAACCAACCCTTTTATCGAAACCCCTTAACTTCTTGAAATACACATCCCACTTGGCCTCCTTGAATACCGCATAAAATTCCTTGTTTCCATGAGCCCATAGCTCCTCCATTGAGGTAGGTTCATAACAAGGCCTCCTATCCTTCACCATGGGAAATCCTTGCCATGAAGTGCGACAGTAGCTTAACAAGTTTCAACAATGGATGGTTGTAACAGTAACAACAAAAACAAGCTTTCCCAAAAAGAAAACAAGAGTGATTTTATCAAATCAAGAGAAAAAAGCATTTCAAATTTAGTAATCATGATAGACAAGGTTGGATTTATGGCAAAAGACGTGGGCAAGTACGATGAATCCAAGCAAAATTAAGTTGTTATTATGAAGGAGGGTGGCAAATTTTGAGGAAGTGACAAATGAGATCAGATAGAAATAAGATAATATAATAAGAAAAGTGTACCCCCTAGCTTAATGATGGACCGGCCATGGGGCATATCATTATTCGTCACAAGAAATAAGAGCATTTAAAAAATATAAAGAAAAATAATTTTTTTTAAAAAGTACCACTACTAATGCGAAGCACCGGTCATGTCATTCCATAAAGAGCTGAGGTTGCAATCACAAACCGCCATAAGAAATATGTGTCATCATGAAAATCCAAGCAATGAATTGGACACGTAAGAAATGATGCTCGATCATCAATAGTGAAAAATACTGATGGGACGAAAGTGTCATACTGTTGACGGGGTAGAAAGGGTAGTGAAGCACTGAAGTGACAACACAACTGGAAACAATGAGAAATGTAAAGGACTCTAATCCAAAACAAAATGCAAGTTCCTACTTGAAGGATTCTACTAACCGGAACTAGTGCCAATCACAGAGGTGTTGATAAGAATTAGATGGTCCTACCTTTAAAAAGGACATGAACCAATGTCAACCAAACTAGAGTAGGAAATGATCAAGAAGGAAGGCCGAAAGGATAATGGGGTAAGAATAATACCATTCTTGTCACACCATAGAATAGGTAGCGACAGGAATATCGACCTCCTCTCAGATTTCAAGCATAAAAGTGATAGGAACTTGTGTTTCTCTTATTTTTTCATTTTCATTTTCTCTTTCTTTTTCTTTTTTTTCTTTTTTTTATTCTCTCAATGATAGATCGCCAATGACCTGGTTTGCACCCTATCATCACCTAGAGGCACCGAAAAATTGGTTTTTTCCCCTAAGATTATCGAACAGTTAACACTTGCTAGAAACCAATTTTCAAACGTTAACTGGCCAACACCTAAAGGATTTCTCTGTTGGATCTTTTATCGCTTTTTTTTTAATTTTTGATATCATTATTCATAATAATTGAGAGGAATAGGAGTTATTTCCTCCATCATAGTACAAGAAATTTTTTCCTTTGAAAGGGGTCATTTATAGAGCTTCAAATGATGCCCATTAACAAGAAGAGTCGTGTGGTTAGAATCCACAATACAAAGTCGAACAACACTATTATCATATACAATTTGAATTTCATAGGGACCGAGCCAGTGAGTGTGGAACTTCTCTTTAAAATCCTAGAATTAGGATTCATAGAGTAATGCCCAATCCCCAGGTTGGAATTTCTATGACCGACTGAAATGGTCATGCCACTGCACTCTTTTCTTTTTCACCACTTCTACATGAAAAAGGGCCTCCTGATGCATTTCATTGAGAGAATGGAGTTGAGAAAGTCTCTCTTTCTATGCTTCAATGAGACTCATCCCAAGCTAAAGGACAGTGAAGAGAGTCTTCACTTTGAATTCAATTGGAAAGACAACCTTCTTGCCATAGATGAGCTCATACGGTGTTAATCCTGTAGTTGTCTTCCAAGTTGTACGATAGGCCCAAACTGCTTCAAGAATCCTTTATCCTCAGTATTTCTTATGCAATGCAACTATCTTTGTGAGAGTATTCTCCAACTCTTGGTTGGTCACTTCCACTTTCCCATTGGCCTACGAATGATATGGAGAAGACTTATGATGCTTAATTTCATATTCTCACACCAATGCGACAATCAAGTTGGACGTGAATTGTGCTCCTTGGTCTGTGACAATTTTGTGAGGCACACCGTACCTAGTAAAAATATTTGAATACAAGAAGTTAGCAACCTTAGTATCCCTAGCATGCTTTAAGGCCACTACCTCTACCCATTTAGTGACATAATATGTACAAGCCAAATATATTCTTTATCTAAGAAGGAAGATTAATGGGCCCTACAAAGTCTAACCCTCGCTTTTCAAATGGTTCTATGGATAACTGAGGGTGTAAAGGAATTTCATCAGAGCAGGTAGGTCAACCCATATGTTGACATTTATCACAATGTTAAACATAATGCTTACTGTTCTTATGGAGTGTGGTCCAATAATAGTCGGCGATTAAGATCTTCTAGGTAGTCCTATGAGTACCAAAATATCCTCCGCAAGGTTATGTGTGGCATGCATGTAGAATTTCAAAGACATCTTCTTCAGGAACACACCAACACATGATATTATCAAGGCATCATCGGAAGAGAATTCCATTAATCCACGTGTAATCACCATAGAGTCCAACCAACTTTTGGCATTCCCTTGGAGAGAAATTAGGTGGGAACCTACAAGTAACCAAATAGTTTTCCATGTCATCGTATGATAGAATTTTTGTTGATACAGAAAAAATATGCTCATCTGGAAAGGTATCATCAATTGGAATTGGTTCATCTTCATGTTGTAGCCCGGAGAGAAAATTGGCCACTACATTCTCTCTCCCTAGTTTGTCAAGGATGGTAATATCGAACACTTACAAAAGAACCAACCACTGAATCACTCGTCCTATAACAATAGGTTTGTTCATCAAAAATATAATGGCAGAATGATTTGTATGTACAAAAATTTTGTATCCAGTGATATAGTGGAAAAATTTATTTATTACATAAACTACAACCAAGAATTATTTTTCAGTGACAATATAGTTTACCTCAACACTAGTAAAATGTTGATTATCAAGGTGAAGAAAGCTTACAATATGAACTTAAATAGGTGAATGCAAATCTGAAATATGTAGATTAACCTTTAGCCTTAGTGTGAAGAAAGAATGAGAGAGAGAGATAGAAGAATCATAACACATGCAACGACAAATTTACGTGGAGAAACCCCAAAGGGAAAAACTCCACCACCGAAAGAGAGGCAAGTATATTACTAATATTATGAAATATTACATGCAGCAATAGACTTCTCTTATCATCCCTGTAAAATCTTGTAGCACCCTATTACCTTGCAACCTACAAAACTGAATTGAATAACTCTAGCTCAAGGCCCCTATTTAAAGAGATTTGTGAGGATGAAAACCACCATGGTTTCACCAAACAATAGGATCCAATACCTCCTCACAAAACTCATGCCTCCCTTCATGAAATGATCATTCCACCCTAATAATATCCTCTTACAGATGCTCTTACAACTGTCATAAGGCATAACTTCTGCATGAGCACCTAGGGTCAAAGATATCATATTCTGTCATAGGAATCTGTCATACTTGTCATAGGAATCTGTCATACTGTCATAGCATCTTATGACAACTACCATACATGTCATAGATGCTCTTACAACATCCTAACAACCTCATTCTAGAAGATTCCAAGTGGGACGCCTAGCTATTTTTTCCTTTTCCTAAAAGACAAACAGTAACGGTAACACTACATTTACATTGTCTCTTTCACCACTGTTGGTTAAACGGTTTCACCTCTTCTGGGTAAATGTTGAAAACACTTTAGGAGAATAATTAATTAAAGGATTTACAAGGTTGATGGCACCTAAATCCTAACATTCTCCCACTTGACATCATACATTTTAAATTACACCCATAGAGATACAATTACATAGAATTAAGTACAATGATCAAGGCCCATGGCCTTTCTGCACCAAGAGAACTTTTCTGTGGTGACTGGCTTTGTAAGAGAATCTGCAACATTATCCAAAGTGTCAACTTTTTCAAACAAGACCTATCCATTCTAAACCATTTCTCTCACAAAGTGATACTAAACATCAACATGCTTAGTACAAGCATTATACATAGGATTTTTAGCCAAACATATGGCACTCTGACTATCACATCCAATCCTCACTATCCTGCAATCAAAACCAATACCATTACCAAGTCTTTGTAACCAAACCGCCTCCTTAGAGGCATGTGTAGCAGCCATATACTCTGCTTCAGTTGTGGACAAAGCAACTGTAGGTTGTCTTTTACTCATCCAACTTATTGTACCTCTAAAAAAAGTAAACACATAGCCACTAGTGGACCTTCGACTATCCAAGTCACTTGCCCAATCTGAATCAACAAAACCTTGTATGTCCAATGACTTATCAACATTGTCAGTACCATGATAAACCAAACAGTAATCAAAAGTGCCTCGCAAATATCTAAATACCTTTTAACAAAATTCCAATGTTCTTTACCAGGGTTAGACATAAACCTGCTTAGAACTCCCAATGCTTGGGCTATATCTGGTCTAGTACAAACCATTGCATACATTAAACTACTGACAGCACTAGAATAAGGAACTTTAGACATTTCATCAATATCATCATCCAATTCAGGACACATGTCTAAATTTAACTTAGTACCAATAGGAAATGGAATATTTACTGGTTTACAGTCCTGCATATTAAACCTCTGCAAAATAGTGTTAACCTACTTACTCTGACTTAACCAAAGCTTTCTGTGAACTCAATCCCTAATGATTTCCATCCCAAGAATATATTTAACAGCCCCTAAATCTTTCATATCAAATGTGCCAGAAAGCTGAGTTTTAAGTTCCCTAATCATTGCCTTATTGTTACCAATGAACAACATATCATCCACATATAAGACAATAATCAGTATCTGATCATCAATAACTTTAAAATAAACACAGTGATCCTCTTCACTTCTAACAAAACCCATCTTTAATGCAAAAGCATCAAACTTCTGGTACCACATCCTAGGTGACTATTTCAAACCATATAGAGATCGTTTTAACCTGCAAACCAAGTGTTCTTTTCCTTTCACAACAAAACCGTCAGGCTGTTGCATATAAATTTCTTCCTTGAGATCCCCATGCAAGAAAGCAGTTTTGACATCTATTTGTTCTATTTCTAAATCATAAGCAGTAGCAATGGATAAAAGGAATCTAATAGAAGTTAACTTAGCAACAGGAGAGAATATTTCACCAAAATCAACTCCCTCTCTCTGGGAGTAGCCCTTGGCCACTAATCTGGCCTTGTACCATTCCAACTTACCATTTGTACCAAACTTGTTTTTATATACCCACTTACAACCAATGGACTTTCTTCCTTTGGGAAAACTAAAAAGATCCCAGGTGTCACAGTTTTTCAAAGACATCATCTCATCCTACATGGCCTGCATCCAAGACCCACATTCTTCTGAAGAGAGAGCCTCCCTGAAAGATCTAGGTTCATCATCAGTACATATCAAAGAAAATTTACAATGAAAATCAGGTGGGCTATACCTGTCAACTAGATTCCGTTGTCTTGTGGACCTTCTCAAAGGTGGAGTAAGAGATTCCTCCTCATGTTCATCCTCATTGTTTTCAACTTCTTCTGTTACAATAGATTCTTCAAAACTCTCTTCTTCTTCTCCATCTTCTTGTCCATCTCTCTGTTCTTCCACATGTGCATCTTCTTGCTTAGTTTCAAAATGCATTCTTTTTGACTTTTCCTTTGGTTGCTCATCTTCAGAGTTAGCTCTAAATTCCCTAAAAATAACATCTCTAGAAAATATCATCTTTCGTGTTAGTGGATTCCAAAGTTTATAACCTTTAATATTTTCACCATAACCTACAAAGATGCATTTTTGAGATTTGGGATCGAATTTAGACCACTTCTCTTTAGGCACATGAACAAAATCCTCACAACTAAAGACCCTTAAATGTGAAACTAAAGGCTTTTTACCCAACCACATTTCATAAGGTGTTTTATCAACAAGAGCTTTACAAGGAGATCTGTTAATTAAATAACAAGCAGTACCAACAACTTCTGCCCAAAAACATTTATCTAGCTTAGCACTACTTAACATGCTCCTAGCTCTTTCCATTAATGTATGGTTCATTCTTTTTGCTACCCCATTTTATTGGGGTGTGTAAGGTGTAGTCTTTTACCTAACAATTCCTGCATGTTTGCAAAACTCATCAAATTCCTTAGAACAATATTCACCCCCATTGTCAGATCTCAATACTTTTATCTTATAATCTGTTTGCTTTTCAACCAATGCCTTAAATTCCTTAAATTTGGTGAAAAATTCATATTTTGTATGAATAAAATAAATCCAAGTATATCTTGAGTAATCATCAATGAAGGAAACATAATAACGTGATCTACTCAAAGAATCTGTATCCACTGGACCACATACATCTGAATGAATTAGTTCTAACAATCTATTAGCTTTATTAGTTCCTTTAGGAAATGATGACCTGTTTTGTTTACCAAACACACAATCCTCATAGAAATCATTTTCACCAATAGAATAATCAGAAATACTGTCTACTAGTTTCTTATCAAGTATGGTCCTAAGACCTTTTTCACCAATGTGACCCAATCTATGGTGCCACAAAATACATGCATTTTTAGTGCTAGTTACAAAAGAGGAGTTACAAAAAGTAGAGGTATGTAACGTAAACAGATTCCATGTCCGAGATCCTTTAGCAACCACCAAACTTCCCCTTACCATCTTGCAACCAGACTTGTCAAATGTCACATTCATTCTAGAATCATTCAACTTGGAAACCAAAATTAAACTTTTTGTAAGTCCTGGAATATGTAAAACATCATCAAGGATTTTAACCCTCCCATCACTGAAACACAACTTTACCTTTCCTTTACTGAAAATCTTTTGTGAGTTGTTGTCACCCATGAAGACCTCTCCTCCATCATATTCTTTGTATGTAGAAAACCACTCCTTGTGAGGAGTCATGTGGAAGGAAGCATCTGAATCAATAAGCCAAGCATCATTGAAAATTGTGTTAGCTGAAATAATCAAAGCATCAGAATCACTGTTATCAGAGAATTTTTCCGTGAAGGAACCTGGATTCATTTTCTTATTTCTACATTCCTTCTTCACATGTCCCCGTTTACCACAGTTCCAACACTTCACTCTGCTCTTTCCAGGGGTCTTAGATCGTCCTTTAGACTTATCCTTCTTCTTATCCCCTTTAGGCCCTTTCTCCTTGGGCCTACCTCGCACATGCAAGGCATCTTGGGAGCCACTATGCATGGTCTTCCTCCTCATCTCCTCTAAAAGAAGTATGAGAATAAAATTATCCATCTTAGGTTCTGCACCACCACTTGTTATAACCATAATTAAATTTTCACAAGATTATGGAAAAGAGCAAATCAATAGAATACATTTATCCTCATCTTCTATTTTAACATCAATAGATGCAAGCTGACTTATAATTAAATTAAAAGAATTCAAATGTTCAGCAATAGAATCACCATTCTTCATCTGTAATGAATATAAACATCTTTTGAGATACAACTTGTTAGACAAACTCTTAGTTTGATAGATTTCACCTATCTTCCTCCAAATCTTGTATGTCGTGTCTTCTAAAGAGATATTCAGGAGGATAGAATCAGTGAGACACAACCGAATGGTTCCTCGAGCCTTCTTGTCTAACTTCTTGCAATCTTCATCCGACAAGGTTGAAGTAGATGGCTTCTTATCAACTTAAACTGGTAACCACTGATCTCTCTCCTCAAGGAGATCCTCCACTTTCAAATTCCACATCTCGTAACCAGTGCCATTGAACTTCTCAATATCTTGACGAGAGGTGGAGGCCATGGTATACAATCTATCACAAATCTGCAAAACTCACAACACAAAAGCTCCCACTGCAGCAAAAGCCTTCAACTCTTTAAAAGGAAAGCATCCCTTCCTTAACAAAACCGTTAGCTCTGATACCAAATGTTGATTATCAAGGTGAAGAAAGCTTACAATATGAACTTAAATAGGTGAATGCAAATCTGAAATATGTAGATTAACCTTTAGCCTTATTGTGAAGAAAGAATGAGAGAGAGAGATAGAAGAATCATAACACATGCAACAACAGATTTACGTGGAGAAACCCCGAAGGGAAAAAACTCCACCACCGAAAGAGAGGCAAGTATATTACTAATATTATGAAATATTACATGTAGCAATAGACTTCTCTTATCATCCCTGTAAAATACTGCAGCACCCTGTTACCTTACAACCTGCAAAACTGAATTGAATAACTCTAGCTCAAGGCCCCTATTTAAAGAGATTTGTGAGGATGAAAACCACCATGGTTTCACCAAACAATAGGCTCCAATACCTCCTCATAAAACTCATGCCACCCTAAGAATATCCTCTTACAGATGCTCTTACAACTGTCATAAGGCATAACTTATGCATGAGCACCTAGGGTCAAAGATAACATATTTTGTCTTAGGAATCTGTCATGCTTGTCATAGGAATCTGTCATACTGTCATAGCATCTTATGAAAACTGTCATACATGTCATAGATGCTCTTACAACATCCTAACAACCTCATTCTAGAAGATTCCAAGTGGGACGCCTAGCTATTTTGTCCTTTTCCTAAAAGACAAACGGTAACGGTAACACTACATTTACATTGTCTCTTTCACCACCATTGGTTAAACAGTTTCACCTCTTATGGGTAAATGTTGAAAACACTTTAGGAGAATAATTAATTAAAGGATTTACAAGGTTGATGGCACCTAAATCCTAACATAAAATTCTTACTAATATAGTGAATAGAGTAAAAGAGAGTGTCTTCCTTTTGTCCAAGGACGACTCCCATAGATGTGTCTAATGCATTGGTGTGTATATGGAATGGAATTCCCCAATTGGCTCCTCACAGCACAAGTGTAGTTATCAGCGTACTTTTAATTTCTTCAAAGGCTTGTTGGAACTTGGGTGTCCATGAGAAATCTGCATCTTTCCCTAGCAAGGTGAGGCAATCTTGCTGAAATTTTGAATAAACCTTCTATAATAACCAACATGTCCTAGGAAACTATGCACATCCTTTGGACAAGTAGGTACAGGTAAGTCTTGGATAATTTGTATCTTTTTCGGATCCACCTCAGTTCCTTTTTGAGAAATATAGTGACCCAAAACAATTCCTTCAATCATTAAGATATGACATTTTTCATGGCTTAAAGAAAGATTAGTATCAATACATTGTTTATGCACTTTTTCAAGATTTTCCTTAGCTTCATCATATGTGTTACCATAAACAGTAAATTCATCCATATACACTTCTACACAGTCATGAATTAAATCAGCAAAAATACTTAGAACAACTCATTAGAAAGTAGTAGGTGTGTTACACAATCCAAAGGGTAAGACATTGTAGGAAAATGTTCCCCATGGGTAGGTAAAATTAGTTTTGTCTTGGTCTTCTGGGGCAATATGGATTTGGTTATACCAACTGAATCCATTGAGAAAGGAAAAGAACTTTCTCCCTGCTAAGGTGTTTAGGACTTGGTCAATGAAAGGAAGTGGGAAATAGTCTTTCTTAGTGGCCTTGTTAAGGGACCTATAGTTGACACATATTCACCATTTTCCATTCTTTTTAGATACTACCACAAGTGGGGACACCCATTGGCTATCTAATATATGGTAGATAAATCCTACATTAAACAACTCCTGAAGTTCTTCCTTGACTATTTCTCGTAGGGATGGGTTTAACCTTCTCTGAGGTTGTCACACAAGTCTACTCCCTTATTCTATATAGATATGGTGTGTACAGGTAGCAAGATGAATACCTCTCATTTCTTGATAATCCCAAGAAAAATCCTCTATGTGTGCACACAACATCTCAATCAGTTCTTTTAATTGGGAGGCACTCAAACCGAGATTGATGTTAAGTGTTTTACCAGGAGAATTTTTAGTAACTTGGGACTGTATAGGGGTATCTACAACAAGTAGTTGTGAATTAGACAAGGATGGGTCAGAGTTTCCAACTATAAAAAATGGACTGTATATACAAATATGTGGCAATAATTGATGCAAAGTAATAAAATGTTGAACAGACTGTGAACTACCAACTAACGAAAAATTTCCAAACGACCAATCATCACTTATGCTCGTTGGAAAAATCATTGTCTCAAGAACATTATCAACTACATAATGATTTTGTAATAAATGATTAATAATAGTGTCTTCTAAAATATCTTCTAATTCCCTACTTTGATCTATTTCCAAAATAGGTAAAGACTCCTCTAAGTTTCTATCAATCCATAAAGGATCCTTTGTCTCCAATAATGGTTGCACTAGAGGGTACAGTGTTAACTGCTTCATTTGCTCCTCATTCAAAACCACCATGTTTCCAAAACTGCAATTAATGAAGGAATTCGTAGTAGCTAACCAAGGTCTACCTAAAATTAAGGGGTATCCCCCAGCTTAATCTTTGGCTATAGAATCATGAAATCTATTGGATACTCCCAAGACTCAATAGAAATAATAATATCTTTTATCATACCTTCTAGATTTACAAGGGAGCAATCGACCATTTGCAAGACTGTTGGAGTAGGTCTAAGTCTTTGAAGGGCCAACCTCTCCTTGGTCTCATTAGTCATTACATTTATAGTTGCTCCTAGATCCATAAGTGCATTTGGAATGGTTGTCTCTAATACATACCTTAATCATCAAACTTCCTGGATCTGCATATTTAGGAACAAAGATTCTCCCGAGCATAAAGTCTGTGAGTTTTCCATTGAATTGGACTCTCTTGGGTTCTTGCTTCTTTTGTTGTTTCCTCCCACATAGTTCCTCGACTGCTTTAGTGTACACTAGAACATCTCAAATAGCCTACAATAAAGGAATTTTAATGTTAACATTTTCATAATTCATTCATAAAATCAAAATTAGGTTGAGATGTTTCCTGCTGTTTTGGTTTCTCTTGCAACCTATCTCGAAATGGAGGCTTTGGTTGCTCTTCCTATGGCTCAGCTGGATGGTATTCAATTTATGTGATGCTTGGCCCTTGAAGGTTCTTCCCTGACCTTAGGTGTAACTCGTCAATTTATAATGGATTGACAAGATAAGTTGGGAACCCTATCACTCCATTATTATAGACTAGTTGAGCCACCTTATTGTTTAGATTGTTTGTTGGTTATGCAGGCATGGGTGTTGCTTTTGGTGGTTGGGTTGAACTAGAGGGTTGATTGGATGATGGGAGAGGTGGCAAGAGTTGTTGGGATTGTTGATATGGGTTTATTGTTGGAAGTGGTGGATACAAAGGGAATGACAAATATTGTGGGTAAGGTGGTGGTTGTGCTCACCATGCTTTCCATGATTTTGGAGAAGGCGGATATTGTTGTGTCCACTGGGGTTAGTATGGAGGTTGTTGTTGTAGACACGTAAAATGTACCAAATTGATCCTATATGCTTGATCCTGACTTACTAACACCATTACGTCTTGAATCATCTCCTTTGCTAGTCATTTAATCGAATAATCTATATTTGATTAAATTCATCACTCTTCATCTCTTAATTAAATAAATTAATTTTATCTAATTAAGTCATCGTCTCTCTTTTAATTAAATAATTCATTTTATTTAATCTCTAAAGTCATCTCATTTAAATTAAATAAATTTATTTTTATTTGATTTAAAGCTAACATCGTCCACTTTTAATTAAATAAATTAAAATCTTTATTTAATTAAGTCTAAATCATATTCCTCTCATTTTGATTTAAATCAATCCTAAAATCTAAGTCAAAATGGTCAAATTAGCTAATCTCCTTTAAATTAGTCAAATCTTGATTAATGCTAATCTTAATCCATCAAATCCTCTAGCTTTTTCCACTTGATCATGAAAACCAATTTATCAATTTATTAAATCATATATTTTCTTTCAAAAAGGCATCAATGGTTGGAATATTCCCCAAATTTGAAAAATCCCTCCAAAAGGGTTTGTACATCCAACAAAGCATTTAAAATCTCTTACATGTCCTTTTCTTGAGCCATGTGGCATTAACTTCACCTTTCACCTCATCCTTCAAGCCATCTTTTGAATTTGAATATCCCCCCTCTTTGCACATTCTCTAAAATGTGTTCAACCTTTGTCCATTAGCATGATGACAAGTGGTGCTTTATCATTGACTTACGTTTTGTCCCACATCCTCCATATCTTTCAAATCCTCCATCCTTATTTCTATAAATAGAGGCCTTCTCCATTTGTTGAGGAAGCTACAATCAATGTAAAATCATTATGCTCATTTAGAGAGGAGGATATTGAGGAAAAGTTATCATTTTATGAAAAGTTCATCCAAGCTATCATAGCTTTTCATCCAAATCTCCATTTTCATAGCTAGGTTATGTAGGAATTTCATCAAGGAATCAACCAATCTTCATCAAATCTTCATCAAGCTTGCATAGGAGTTGGGAAAGGACAAATTTCCACATCAAATTGGCACCAATTCCCCCATGGGATTGAGAGTTTGCATATTTAAATAGGATTTCAATTACTTTCTTTGCTTTGTTCTTAAATTTCTTTCCTATTTGAGCATTGTAGATGAATTTCATGGGGAATCTTGGTTCTTACTTACATTTGATCTAATATTGTGTTTGTTTGCTATGTTTGTGCAAGTCTAGGATTGGGGTTCTATAGTTTCCAACCTCCATACCATCCAGGTTGGGTCAAGAAGGAATTATGTTGAAAATGATTTTGGGGTGTGGCTTGGTAATTGGTTGGGGGCATTGCTCATGGTTGCCAAGGTCTTCTTTGGGCCATGAAATAGATGGGTTCATCGGTATATTCTACCTTGGTCATCCCTAGAGGAAGAGGTTTTAAAGTAGTGTCCCTACTTGCTTCCTCTAAAGAAGATATCTTTGTTCGATTATATGGACACTCTTCACCGCTATGCTTCTTTCAACAAACAAGACAAAAGAAAACTAAGGCTTTCTTAGCCTTCTCTTGTTTCCTTCATGTGTATAAAGTGTCTATTTGTTTATCCATATGACTTAACAAATTAGTCTTAAGGTCTTCAAGTAGATTATCTATCTCACACTTTGTGATACTTGTTGAGTTTTGCGTAGGATACAATTTACTTGGATAGTTTCTTCTAGAGCATTGAGATATTGAATAATTCTTGCAAATATCACAAATATCATCAAATTCCATTTTAAAGATGTCCCCTTTACCTATTAAATTTAATGCTTCCATAGTATCATCTCTTATTCCTCTAAGAAACAACATTTTAACAACATCAGGAGTTAGCCCCTATTGTCATGATCATTGAAAATTGAACATGAAGCATTCGAGGTAGTCCTCCACGGTGTCATCCTCTTTCTATATCATTTGGAAGATTTTGTCCCAAACCTCCTTTTTTTACAATACTCTTGGTACAAGGTTAAAAATAATTCCTTCATGACTTCCCATGTTCTAATATTCCTAAGGTTCATGAACCAACACAGGGCTACATCTTTCAATGTGGTTGGGAACAATTTGAGCTTTTGCGCGTCACTCTAATAATCATAGCTATGGCACAACACATCAAACTCAAACAAGAACATGTCAGAATCCTCAATAGAAAGACCATGAAAAATAGGTAAAGTAGAATGAGGAATGTTCTTCATAGGGGCATCTTGTTTGGGATGTGCGATTGGAAACTCAAAGGTAACCAGATTATTGTTAGAAAATTCCCTATTATTATTGTTTTTGTTGTTAATGTTGTTGTTGTTGTTGCTGGGATCAACCATGATGTCTAATGCCTAAGGAGTAAAGTAAGTTGTAAATGGTTTTTGGGTTTTTGAGAATGGACTAGCTTCAGACCCATAAGATTCTTGAAATAATTTTCTACCTTTCCCCTCAATATTTTGGAAGACTCTGGACAGGTACCTGCAGGTGTCTCAACAATGGTAGACTCAATAACACACTTCTTGATATCGGGTTTGGGTAACTCTAATGGTTGCAATTTAGCTTTCAATTTTTCTTATTGTGAGTTGCCTCCCTTAATTAATGAATTTGATTTGTTTTCTAATTTTTCTAGTAGTGTATTACTCCCCTTATCCTTCTTAACAAATCTCCCTCTATTATCCCTACTATGATTCATGCACCTATATGACTTACAAAAAAGCAAACTAAGGGTAGTTATCCAAACAAGGTCGACTGTTGCATAGACTTTATCCTTAGTGCAATGCTCCTAACTTAGTTCACCAGGATAATAGACCTTTAACACCATTCCCCCGCAACGGTGCCAAAATGATTGGATTAAACTATGGTTGATATTATGGGTAAAATTATCCTTGTAATTCTATCTTAGTTTGGATTTGGATCAATCTTTGGAATTTCCTCATTTTACTCCTCAATGTCAATCTGGGGGTGTAAGCTTGTGAGCAGTGTTGCAGAAATCTACCTAAGGGCTGAAACTAATGAACTAAGGGGGGTGGATACATCTAAGAATTGAATCAAAACACACCTTTTAATCTAAGATTCAAATTAAAGCACACATTGCAAATGAATAAAATCCTATCTTTAATCCAACACACACTTTTTAAATTCTCATTTAATACTATTAAAATCAATATCCTAGAATTGAATGATAAACCTTTAATTATGAATTAAGTTTGATTCTATTGTTCTTGCTTCCTAGAAGAAACAGAGATAGGAAGACTGCTAGAAATTGCGACAAGAATTACAGTAACATGAATTGTAACAAAAAGTGTGATAGTGAAATAATGAAGTCTACTATCGAAATATGATATGCTACCAAGGATGAATTCCAATCTACACGAAACAAATCTTTAATTCTAGAATGACTAACAAATACATGAATGAGTAAAGAAACCAATCACAATTCTAAATAATCAAATCTGCATACAAAAAACCAAATTCCACAAGATTGTAAATAATTAACTTATATTCAGAAAGGAAATAATTTTGAAATCGAATCACACATTAAATTACCACACTAGAAACTACAAATAGATCATCAATTGGCATGAGTGGGCCCTACCTCCTTGGTTGATTGATGATAGAAGTACTAACATGCTCTTCTAATTTAGCTCAACCATACATGCATACAATAGATTTCAAATGATTTTTGAATAGCAAGACAATATTATATTAAAAACTATATATGAAGTCTTTAGGCTAATACATATTTATACTAGAGAAAACACTGATAAGTTCACATGGTTTGTTTATGGCCTACAACCAACAAACCATTAAGTTTAATAAACAAAAAAACATATGAGTCTGATAAAAACTACATTTGGCTATTGGCCAAAAATATAAAATAGTTTTTAACAAGCATTCTCCTAAAACAAGTATAAACAAAAATATCTTGATCATTCCTCGTCTGCATCCTCAACCATCTCTGTCATTTTCCAATTACTTCCTACCAAGTGAGCCATAAATTAGTTAGCATTTCACCCGATATTGGAACTTTCTTAATCATTTTATTATTCTATTACATTCATTAAATACCTATACTTCCTATGACAAATAATGACATGATGGAAGTAAATATGAAGGAAAAAGGAAAACAAAGGGTAAAATTATTGGAACACTTTGACCCCTTCAGCCTTCCATAGTTGGCTTCTAGTATTGAGGTGGTTTCTAAATAAGTGGATTTTTAAGTTCCGACCTTGGTCTTCCATAGGTGGTTTCTAATGTGGTTACACAAAAGAAGTTGATATTAGTCTCATTGTTGTGCTCACAAGAGCTTGTATTGGTCTCATGTTGATGTCGTATGAGTATAATATTTGTAAACAATTAGCAATATAAAATATATATGTTGATTAAAATATTGATTAAATTTCCCTTATATGTATTTTATTTGTTTTAGTATATTGATTGAAATAACCAATATATATTATCATTTTAAGATAAGAAAATTTAATATTCACAAAATTCACATCTTTGATGCTTGATAGATGAAGATCTTTTAATTTTGATATGAAGAATGATAAGATTGACATATATAACAATGACAATATGATAATGTAGAAGAGAGATTACGCACAACATGAGATATTTGTAAACTAGGATGTCTTAATACCCAATATATTTAGTAATAAAATAAAACCTTAAAGTAGGGAAACATTAGACAATACTCAAAGAAGAAATCATTCTACGCTTATATCTTCAAGAAATCCCAAGCACAATACCATACTCTTCACATATCCTTACAATGATAATTATCTCCTTTATATAGACCTCCTAACAACACAATGAAGGGATAAACAACCAAACCCAATGTAGGCCTAATCTTTACCTAATAATTAATCAAAATTTATCACATGACCTAATATACCTAACTTAAAGAATGTGCACCAAATGTCAATGTCCCAACTGCTTAAATGCATTATAATATCATATTCCTAGGCACATAACATGTCATACCTACTTGACATGCTTTGTCCTCAAAATGTGAGAGGAAGCCAAATAGTAAGAACACTACAAGTTATCACAAAATACGATGACATTCCCTTTCATCCAGCCACATATAGGCATTCTTTGCAATGGTTTTAACTCGATGGTATATGGTTTTCATACTTAATCTTCAAAATTAACTAGGGTAATTTGATTCCATTATTTGTCATAATAAGTCATTTTACCCCTAAATAGAAATAACTTCTATGATACCACAAATTGTTTTAGTTGATCCTTTGATTCCATGTAGATCCATAGTGATTGGTCTATTGGTTCCATATAGTACCATGCCTCCTAATGTAGTCAAATTTGAGTCTTATTAGACTATCAAAGTTCACAACCAACTCCAATTTAAGTTGACAATTTTTTTTGTCAATTAACATCCAATTAAATAAATCACAAAATTATTCCCAATTTTTCAAAATATTCCAAGAATGCAATTGAATTTGCGCTCAAACTTCAATAACACCAAAATTTGATTGCAACCTCAATTTTTATTCAATTCTCAATTTACTTACAATAAGTGTTATACAATCTACAAGTAACAATTTATTTTTGCAATTTCCTTGACTCTATTATATTTCATTCTACATACATTTATCTCCTCCTATATGTTGCAACCTCTTATATTTCTCTTCTTTTCCTATGTCACGCCTTTTTCTTCTCAAACTGCTTCACATTTTTCTTTATTTCAATTTAATTGGAAACTCCCTCTTCCTGGTGTGATCCATCTACTTCCTCTGTGTATTTTTTTCTAGCTATCTATAGTTTCAAAGTTTAATTGGTTGCTTGGTTTCTTCTCCTAAGCAGCCTCTTATATTTCTCTCCATACCATGCCCCCATCCTCTGTAAGTGTCCAATATCAACCACCTCCAAAAAAAAATTGTAAAACACCAAAACTAACTCTCTTCTTTGGTCTAATCTCCTTTAGCTTCATGTCACACCCAAATCCATTCATCTCCCCACCAAGAAAAAAATAAATTACAAAATAAATGGGAAATCATTAAAAATATTATTTTGAATATAATGTGTTGGAAAAATAAAACAAAATAAATGAATTGCAATTTTATTAAATAATTAAAATATTATTTTGAATTGCAATGTGTTGGCAAGGAATTGCAATCAATTTATAAATGAATAGAAGGAGAATTAAAATTTAATTCCTTAACTTTTTCCTGCTTCTAGTTTTCTACAGACAAAATTGCACCAACACCAAAAATAAAATAAATGACCAAATTGAAACAATTTTTTTTTTGGTGATGAAGATTGTTCTACACTTGGGATGCTCCTACATCAGACACACTAAGAAAAATTTTGTGAGCTTGGGTTGACAAAATGGAGTTGAGTAGTAGGACTGCTCTCCCAAGATGTGAACAACTTGCAACATACTCCAATCTTGAGATAGGTACCCTACAAACTTTCTTCCTTCTTCTCTTCCAACACTTGGACGGAACATGTGTCATATTCCTCCACCAAATTTTCTCTTCATTTTCATATCCTTGTGCGAAATTTCTTCCACCATGAGTTAACTTATCTCACCAATTATACCTTCCTCACTCCTCTTGTGGGATTCAACCCACCATGAACTGTCCACCTCCACCAAATTCCATTTTCATCCTCTTCCTTTGTGGGAATTAACCCACCATAATCCGTCCTCCACCAAAAACATTCATCCTCTTCAATCTCTCTTCTTTCCATACCAACATAATGGATTTTTCTAGGTTGCACCTCAACCCACAACATCCCCATACTTTCTACTTACTCAAACTCAAATAAATGCAATCAACATGTTCTTCACAATTACAAAAATCAAACTTTACACCACTATTGCAACTCATTTGACTTCTTCAAGGAATATAATTTGACCTTGCTTCTCAACACTTGTTGTAAATCTTGTTTTGTTCTCCTTTTGCATGCCTTCAACAAGACATGTCTCAACTAAAACTCCTCTCTTCCTTTTCCTTATCCTCTTGCACAAGGACTTCTTCAATGTCATAGACTTGACATCCTATTGCAATTTCTTTGTTTCCTGGAAACAAAACATATAAAAGGGGATATAAAAATTATGAGCCTCCAAAGACTCTTCACCATCACCATATTCTCTTGGTGCAAAAAAATGCTTCTTCTCCATCAACTTTTCATTTTCAGCTATCAACAATTCATTGATTATTCTCATTTCTTCTTTCAACAATGTGACATCCTTGTCTTCACCAATCTACTCATTGAATTTAGCACTCTTGAAGTCCATAACCTTATTTTCTTCATTTTCTCTATTATTTTCTTCTTCATTTACATCTTTAGGGGCTACTCTCACATCTTTCTTCTTCCTTCTTGGGCTGCAACACTCTTTTCCTCTTCTCTTCTTTCGATGTCCTCTTTCAAGAGAATATTCTTCTTCTCACTTCTCTTTTCCAATCTCCTCTCATATTCTTCAATATTCCTTTATAATACATCTAATCTTCCTTGAATATTTTGAATCTTTTTCAATTCTTCATGGAGATTTCTATTTCCTTCTTCTTCCCAATATTATTCCCAAAACAAAATTCTCATGGGTCTCCTCATGACCCATCTCATCCTCTCTTTTGAATGCATGTCACTCACTACTAAAATCTATAACTTTTGCAGCCTACACACACACAATTTATAGATTCAACACTCTCTACAATTACATGTACTCCTTACAAAAAAATTCACACTCACCCTATCCTCTACCTAGCTGAGATTTTAGAAGATGCCCCTCTCAAGAATTTCTCTATCTACTCTCCCTTAGTGGATGAAGTTCATGCACCTTATACCCAGCTTTATCTCCATTTGAGGACAACCAACACACTTCACTTCTTTGTAGTTGCAAAAATCACAACAATTTCCTCTCCACTCTTCTCACAACAAGCTACGTGCTTGATACTAATTAATGCAGTTGAATTTGAGAGTCTTATTAGACCATCAAAGTTCGCAACCAACTCCAATTTTTGTTGATTTTTTTTTTTCAATTAAATCCCAATTAAACAAACTACAAAATTATTCTCAAATTGTCAAAATATTCCAGGAAAGAAAATGAATTTATACTTAAACTTAAATAACACCAAAATTTGATTGCGACCTCAGTTTTTATTCAATTCTCAATTTATAGGCAATAAATGTTATACAATTTGCAAGTAACAGTTTTTTTTTACAATTTCCTTCACTACTTGTTATATTTCATTTTACATACATTTATCTCCTTCTTCTATATGTTGCAACCTCTTAGATTTCTCTTCTTTTCCTATGCCACACCTTTTCTTTCTCAAATTGCTACACATTTTTCTTTATTTCATTTTAACTGGAAACTCCCTCTTCTTGGCGTAATCCATCTAATTCTTTGTATTTTTTTATGGTTGTCTACATTTTCAAAGTTTAATTGGTTTCTTGGTATCTTCTCCTGCACGGCCTCTTATCTTTCTCTCATTACCATCCCCCTATATGTTGAGAATTGTGACTCAAATTTATTGGCTTGATCAACTTCCTGGAGCAGTTGTGTTTTCCTCCTTCATCAGTCTGAGTTAAGTCACTGGTTTTAAATTTTATCTAACTGATGTCGTAGGGTTTTGAAGTTTTGTAACCTCCCGACTTAGTGACTATGAAGGGAAAGGCTACTTCCTTTATTGTTGGCTTGTCGTAGGTTTTGGGAACTTCGTAACCTCTGACATGAGGTTTGGAAGTTCGGGTTTTGAGTGACAGAGCGATCCTTTTGTTAGCATGTCGCAGGTTTCAGGAACTTCATAAACTCCATCAAGAGGTTTAGAAGTTTGAGTTTTGGGCTACAGGGCAATCCCTTTATCGGTGAGTCGCAAGTTCTAGGAACTTCATAACTTTCATCAAGAGGTTTTGAAGTTCGGTTCTCCAGTGATTGTGCGACTTGGATGCCGATGGATATGGGGACCACTTGGGACTTGATAAGGTTAGTGGATCATGATGAAGGCCGATAGGTGGCGATGACGTGGAGGAGAGATGGTATCTGGGCCCATGTGCTCGGTGAGATGGTAATGAATGTCTCTTTGACTGGGGGATTAACCCTAAGTTCGACGGTGGAGATTTGTTTGACTACTTATCCGACGACCAGGATTGGATGTTGGATGATGATGTGTGGCTCAAGGTGAAACCCTAAGGGGTGCAACAGTTCAAGATTCAAAGTGATAGAGAATGTGAGAATCTCTTGTCTCATGTGTCTCTCTAGAATCTCTCACAAAGTGGAGGTTGACCAGGGGGCAAGCCGAGTTGTAGGCTGAGAGGCTGGATGTAGTGAAGGCTAAGAGATGATTCTCTCATAGAAGAGCATGGAAAAGACAATGAGAGGTGGAAATGATGTGCAACAAGCCGAAAGGCTGGGTGCTGGCCGAGGTTACTAGGTGGAGGTCGAGAGGCTATGTGGAGGCCAAGAGGATGCATGTAGGTCAAGTGGCTGGGCATCAAACATGTCTTGGTGTTGGGCGCTAAACAAGCAAAGAGTTCCAATTAGGTGTTGGATGCAGGCTAAGAGGCTAGATGTAGATATAGAGGCTGCGAGGTTGGGCACAGACAGATCGAGGTTATCAGGTGGTCGAGCATAGAGAGGTTGAGATGTTGAATGCAGGTCGAGAGGCCGTGATGCTAGGAGTGGACTAGACCGAGAACCTAGGTGCATTTTGTGAGGCTAGATGTAGGCTGTGAGGCTGGATGCAAGCTGAGAGGCTGGATGCAAGATGAGGTGTAGTTGAACTGGCCGTAAGGCTAGGAAGCTGAGTGAGAGGAAGGAAATCCCGATGCTGAGAGATGAATCTCACAGAAGGTGAATTCTGAGCGACTATGCAACAAAGAGGTTGAGAGGTCGGTGGTCGAGTTGTGTGGCTATGTAGCCAAAAGAGGTGTCTCTCACTAAGAGAGGTGGTCGTGAGGGGTTATGTTGCCAGATTTTCTCCAGAATGGAACAAGATGTAAACTCTATAAAGGTTGTGAGCCTGATATTGTATTGTAAATTTTTTGTTGCTGAATAATACAATGGCGATTTGAGCTTTTAAAGTGTGGGGTTTTTTTACCTGAAAGTGTTTTCCCCATGTATATCTATGTGTTCATGTATTTTGTTTCATCTTTCATGGTTGTTGGTTCTGTGTGATTGAATTTTTTAATGATGTTGTTGAAACTGATTTGCATGAGTTTCTCTCTAAGGGTTAATGTGGGAAATGAATTATGTATGTTTCTGCTTTATGGCATGGTTGACATGTATATCTTTTTCCCAACACGTGGCATCAGAGTTGTGTGACAACAGGAAGAGTGGATTCTAGGACTCCCTGATACCAACAAGTGGTATCAAAGCTTTCTTCTAGGATGTGTTTCTTCCTAGTGTGTTGCTAGTTCTGGGTATTCCTTCTGTGAAGATTTCTTAGGCTGCCAGGCTTGAGGAAATATGGAGGAACTGGCTGATGTTTTGATCCTTTGATGAGTGGAATTTTTTTCTTTTTTGCTTAAGTTTTTGAGACAACGCGCAACATGGAAGATGGTGAAGATGGAGAGACTTGAGTTGGTCATATTGAAATGATGTGACCTGAAGCTCATGAGTTGGCAGTAGTATAACCCTGATGCATGGGGTGGAATATTTTTTCTTATGACTGTGTTGCAAAAAATCTTTCATATTGGGTGTCTACGTGAGAGGCTCCCTAATGGTATGGAGATGCTTGGGTTGTTGTTCAGTCATGGAGTAATGTGCTTATGCTCGGTGGCTTGTCCTAGTATTAGAAGGCACAGTTTTTTTGGTACCTCGATTGCATGAAGGCTATGGAGTTGGTCATTGGATGATCTGGAAGCTTTTGTAATAGCCTATCTCTCAAATGCATGTGCATGTTGGTGGTTTTGGAGTTGGATTGAAATGGGCCTAGAGTTCCTAAATTTTTGTTTGTACTTGCATGGCTTTGTGGTTTTGCAGGTTTTACACGATCGAATAAAACTTGTGGTTATGTGGAGTTATGGTTAAGCTATTTTCTAAACCTTGGCTTCTAGGATGTGACTAGATGAGATAGTTGCAGTTTGACATGGTTTGAGGAGGTGTGATGTATTCTCTGCATGAGAGTGTTAGTACATTATTTTTTTTCACTCAGCATTCTTGTGGTGGTGCTTGTGGGTTCCTTGACTATGGTGCTCGAGTTGTGGACGTGATTGGTGAATCAGATTTGTGCTTGATCTGGTGTTTGAGTCATGTTGTCTACATTGTTGTTCTCTTTGAGATCTCTGTTTTTGTCATTTCTAGTGTGATGATGGGTTTTCATGTTTTTTTTAATGGATCTACGGGTTGTGCAATGTTGTGGGTTGTCTTTACCTACATGTTTTCTGTGAGACAACTCGAAAGTGTACTGTCTATATCCACGAGGTTGATTCATTGTTGGTGCAAACTTGTTAGCTGGCCTTGTCTATGGTCACTTGTGCATTGGTGTAGCTACTTTGAGATGAGACAATGTATGGTTTGAGTACCTAAATAGTCAGCCATGGGGACCTATAGCATATGTATCATGATGTCATGGATAGCTTGGATACACTGCCTTGTGTAAGCTTTTGACAATGATGGTTGTGTTTGCTTGGTTTTGGAGATCTTGGTGCTGCTTCGCATTGTTGTCAAATGGACATGTTGTTGTTGTGGACCTGGAGGATCTTTAGTTTAGTAGGTGTTTGGTCATGATTCTTGGAGAGCTCAATGTCACGGTTTAGTGGGAGCTTTAGCAATGACTATGAATGGTCTTCTTTAGTGTTGCAGATGTTACTAGGAGGGACTCTTCCAACCTGTTGCTGCAAAAGGGTTCTTTCACATTTACATGGACACTATTTGAAGATGTGTAACATCTTGGAGCCATGGAGGACTCTTGTGATTCTTTGGTTGAGGTGTTGGCGGTGCTTGACAAGTGATGTTGGTTTAGAGTTTGTTTTGTTTCATGTCATGGTATACTCTTGATTGCACATTATAGTTTTGGCATGATGCATTGCTCTTGAGACCATATTATGTTCACTTGGAGCATGGGATATACTAAGGGGGATGTGTAGATCATGATGTCATGATAAGTTCCTAGTTCAGATGATTGGAGCTTTGACAATGGTTTGGTGATTCTTATTTTCTAGAGGATGGCTTCACGATTATGTTCGTGTTGAGGGATTTGAAGTTGACATTGTGTTTCTTTTTTATAGCTCGTGAGAATAGTGGAGTGGTGGTAGTGTTGGTGCCCTTTTCTGTCTGTAGGATTTGATGCTTGTGTTCTTAAGATTGGTGCATATACGCCTTGGCTCGTTCCTTTTCTTGTGGTGGATGGATGGAACTTTTTCCTAAGTTGGTGGACATCTTGGATGTCATTACAGGTGTCTTGGTTGGAACACGAAAGCATTGTTTAAGATTCTTTTTTTTTCTTTGGAAGGAGCCAATAAGTTCTTCGTAAAGTGGGAGAATGTTGAGAATTGTGACTCAAATTTACTGGCTTGATTGACTTCTTGGAGCAGTTGTGTTTTCCTCCTTCACCGGCTTGAGTTAAGTTGTCCATTTTCAAGTTTATCTAATTAATGTCGCAGGGTTTTGAAGTTTTGTAACCTCCCAACTTAGTGACTATGAAGGGAAAGGCTACTTTATTGTTGACTCGTCATGGGTTTCGGGAACTTTGTAACCTCCGACATGAGGTTTGGAAGTTTTGGTTTTGAGCGATGAAGCGATCCTTTTATCAGTGTGTCATGATTTTTGGGAACTTCGTAACCTCCGTCAAGATGTTTGGAAGTTTGAGTTTTGGCCGATAGGGAAATCCCTTTATTAGTGAGTCATGAGTTCTGGGAACTTCATAACTTCCATCAAGAGGTTTTGAAGTTCGGTTCTCCAACAATTGTGTGACTTGGATGCCGATGGATGTGGGGATCACTTGGGACCCAATAAGGTTGGTGGATCATGATGAAGGCCGACATGTGGTGATGACATGGAGGGCAGATGGTACGTGGGTCCATGTGCTCAGTGAGATGGTAATGAATGTCTCTTCGATTGGGGGGTTAACCTTAAGTTTGAAAGTGGAGATTTGTTTGACTACTTATTTGACAACTAGGATTGGATGTTGGATGATGGCGTGTGGCTCAAGGTGAAAACCTAAGGGGTACAACAGTTGAAGAGTCGAAACAATAGAGAATGTGAAAATCTTTCATCTCTCGTGTGTCTCTCTAGAATCTCTCACAGAGCAGAGGTCGACTAGGGGGTAAGTCGAGCTGCAAGGTGAGAGGCTGGATGTGGTGAAGGCTAAGAGATGATTCTCTCAAAGTATAGAGTGGCGGCGACAATGAGTAGCGGCAATGATGTGTGGTAGGCCAAAAGGTTGGGTGTTGGTCAAGGTTACCAGGCAAAGGTCAAGAGGCTGCATGGAGGCAAAGAGGATGTGTGAAGGTTGAGAGGCTACGTGGAGGTTGAGTGGCTGGGCACCAAACATGTCATGGTGTTGGGTGTCGAACAAGTCAAGGGGGCCAAGGTGCTAGATGGAGGCCAAGAGGCCAGATGCAGACAGAGAGGTTGTGAGGTTGGGCACAGAAAAACCAAGGTTACCAGGTGGTCGGGTGAAAAGAGATTGAGATGTTGAATGCAGACTGAGAGGCTGAATGCAAGCAGAGAGGCCGTGATGTTGGGCGTGGACTAGCCAAGAACCTGGGTGTATGCCATGAGGCTGGGTGCAGGTCGTGAGGCCAGATGCAAGTAGAGAGGTTGGATGTAGGCCTAGGTGTAGTCAAACTAGCTGCGAGGCTGGGGAGCTGAGTGTGAGGAAGGAGATCTCAATGCTAAGAGATGGATCTCATAGAAGGTGAAGGCCAAGCGACTGTGTGACAAAGAGACCGATAGGACAGTGGTTGAGTCATGTGGCTATGTAGTCGAAAGAGGTGTCTCTCGCTGAGAGAGGTGGTCACGAGGGGTTATGCTACCATATTTCCTCTAGAATGGAACAAGATGTAAACTCTATAAAGGCCATGAGCCTAATATTGTATTGTAACTATTTTATTGCTGAATAATAAAATGGCGATCTGGGCTTTTAGAGTGTGGGTTTTTTTTACCCGAAAGGGTTTTCCCCACATATATTTGTGTGTTCATGTCTTCTATTTCATCTTTCATGGTTGTTTGTTTTGTGTGATTGAATTTGTTAAAGGTGTTGTTGAAACTGATTTTCATGAGTTTCTCTCTAAGGGTCAATGTGGGAAATGAACTGTACCCGTTTCTACTTTATGGCATGGTTGACACATTTGTCTTTTTCCCAACACTATCCTCCTCTAAGTGGCCATCATCAACCACCTCCAAAAAGAAAATCTGCAATACACCAAAACTACCTCTCTTCTTTGGTCTAATCATCTTTAGCTTCATGTCACACCCAAATCCATTCATCTCCCCAACAAGAAAATAATAAATAGTAAAATAAATGAGGAATGATTAAAATGTTGTTTTGAAATTATTATTCATCTTCATTTTCAACACCAACTTGTTGGGGAAATTAAAGAAAATAAATAAATTTTAATTTAATTCAATTCCTTCCTCCTTTGTTTGGCAAGGAATTGCAATCAATTTATAAATGAATAGGAGAATTAAAATTCAATTTCTTCACTTTTGCATGTTTTTGGTTGCCTATGGAAAAAATTGCACCAACACCAAAAATAAAATAAATGACCAAATTGAAACAAAAAAATAGTTTTTTGGGTGATGAGAATTGCTCTACCCTTGGGATGCTCCTTCATCACCTCCATGATGGTTACCTCCATTATTTGTGTCTCACAATGATGTATATGTCTATATTACACCATTTTCTATCTCTAGAATCCTCGCCATTTTTTTCATTTTTTTGTTAGCTCATGAAGGGTAAGAGTATTTTCCTCTTTTTTGTTTACATCTTGCTTGTTGTACCCAACCAAATTTTTAGCTTCATTAAGGCATTTTTCTTAAAATGGTCTAAACCTTGTAAAATTGTCGTTAAAAGTCAGTTTTTGGGCAAGTCAAGCATGGGCTTTTAGTCAATTTGTTGTCTAGAAGATACTAGTAAAATTTGAAAATTTTGAAAATTAGGGTTTTTTGGGCCCCATTTTTAGGTCAAAACCCTAAAAATTGGATCTTGTCAGAATTGACTGAAAATTCTTTTTATTAGCTTATCTCACTTCACGATCATAGTGGTGAAGTCAGAATCAACAAAAAGTCAGTTTAAGTCTAGTGGGTTGTTTTCACTTTTCATGAGAAAAGTTAAGACCTCTGAGGTCGTCAATGGCAGATGGCCATATATCAGGTGTCGAAATATAAACTTAAAATGATCTAATGAAGATTCTATGGCAAGATATGTTCATAATTTTGCTTCGTCACGTAGGAGATTCTTGTCAAGGTGAAAATCATCAACTTTGAAAATAAAAGAGCCCTTGGAGGCTAGGGGTGCCCTAGATTTTAGAGGTCTAGATTACCTATTTGAGATTTGTCACTTCCAAGAATACTTCTCCAAAATACTATTAGCTTCATGGCGAGCCTACCAACCAGTCCAGAAGATCTGTATAGCACCTAAAACTGGAGATTGAATGAGGAACGAGGGAGATGAAATCAGTGAGATTTCGACTAACACTGGAGCAGAAAAGTGCCCCTAGTGGCCAGGGGTGCCCAAATTTTTGAGGTACCTGATGAAACTTCTTGATAAAATAATACCTAGGATGTTTATCTTAGACTTGATCAGGCTTTGCAAAAAATCTATCAGTGAGTTAATCTATGTTGCTGAACTACCAAAATTAGGAGTCAAACATAAGGTTTTATCATGGTCAAAAATGTCAGTGCAGAGCAAAAGCACCCTTGGAGGCCAGGGGTGCCCAACGTTTTGGACCCTCAAATGCAGTTGTTTGGGCTAGCTCAAATGCTCATCTTGTATGTGATGCTTCCAGCTTTCCATTACATATCTCAGTTGGGTCAAAAGACTTGTTAGTAGCCTGCAGCTAGAGATTGAATGGATTATCAACCAGTTTGAAAAATGGTCAAGTCTAGGAGAAAAAGTACCCCTGGCCTCCAAGGGAACCCAAGTTTTTCACCTACCAAATGATGTTTTTAGGAAAAGTGTTCTCCAAGAGATCATGTCCAAAATTGAACCAGCTCCGCAATGAGCCTATCAACCAGCTTTGAAGTTTTTCCAAGTGCAGAAGAACACCAGATGAAGTGAGGTCAAAATCAAGTTCAAAATGATGAAAATGCATGAAAATTGATTAAGTCTAGACCAGAAAAGTGCCCGTGGAGGCCGAGGGCACCCAAAATTTTGAGGCCTCAAAAGCTATAATTAGGGTTTGCAACCTTAAGGAGATCCTTCTTAGTTTTGATCCTACTCTTCAATGAAATTGTCAGCCAGTCTATTGGAGAGTTAGCACCCAAGTCAAATTTTGAATTTTTAACTAAAGTGAGCTAGCCACCCCATAATGAAGAAGATTGTGAACTCAACTTAAAATAATATTAAATCTCCAGTTTAAATTCTAAGTCGACTTCAACATGACATTTTTTTTTACTTTCATGTGGCAAATAACTGAAGTGCATGCTAGGTGGCGCTCATTTTAGGACTTATTTTTCATTCAGTTAACTAAATGGAGGTCTAATAAGATTATTGTGTCCTAATTTAGGGATTTGCATGCAAAATTGATGCCTTCATGAATTTTATTTATTAAGGAATTTGGGCATCCATTCTTCTCATCATAGGTGAAATCAAACACATATTTTCTCATGCAAGTAAAATCTTAAGGCGCTACAAGTGACATTTTTTAGTGTTCTTCACAGTGCCAAGTCTAGATTGTTCGGAGGAATTATTTTCTAGACTTCATCATTCAAGTGCATGCATTCCAAACTTCATCAGATCTCATTGAAGGCATAGGCATCATTTTTCAGAGGTAGAATATAACTTCTATTTTCTATCTCTAAAATTCTTATATCCTTTCCTTATGTTTTCACTCACATGTCAAAGTAAACATCTTTTTCATAATCTGGTCATCTAGGTTCACTTAATTCAACATTAGTAGCAAAACCCATGTTTCTAAATTTTTTCGAGAAAATTTCCCCACTACTTCTCATTTTGAAGTACTATTCTTTTCTCTAAAGATTTTTTTGTATTCGGGTCAAAAAATTATTTTTTCCAAAAATGAAGGGGTATGTGTAGGATCATCATGGAAAAAATAGGCCCTTGAGTGGCAAAAAAATCAGACAAATCAGAGTTAGGCAACTTGACATAAAAATTTGAATAAGTTAGCTATATTATTTCAAAAATATGTAAGAATAGAATTTGTAGCAAATTGAATGTTGTTTCTAAACTACTAGGCTTATTTAACAAAAAAAAAAATCTATTTGGTGAAAATTTGAAATTTCAATGCAGTAGTACTTAAATTTCAGTGAAAAAAATAAGTAGGTGTCTATCTGACCACCCTAACCACAATAAAATTATAATATTTTAGATATAAGTAGAGGACTCATGTCCCGATGTGATGCATATTTTTTTCTAATTTTTTTCCAAGTAAATAATTAATTATGAATTTTTTATTACAACTTTTAAAAAATAAAAAAACTCGTATGTCTAACCACCTTAAGTTGGTCAAAACTTCATGAAATTCATTTCTTTTTTTTTAATCCTATAGTATGCAAAACATAGAATGTGACACATGTTTCGGATTCCAAAAATGTGATACCGTTTGAAAGCTATAGATTTTTTTCAATCAGCCTATCAATCAAGACTTTAGTTGTAATTCAAATAGAAAAGAAATAATAATTATTTATTATATTCAAAGTAAAGCATAATTTATATCGGTGGAAAGTTGAGAATCTTCTTTAAAAACCCTTTTTGTTTCATCAATTTTGGGTAAAAAAAAGTCGTCAGCCACATACCCTACAAAAACCCATCATATTGCCACTTTTTGGCTCATCATGATCCTGCACATACCCGAAGAATTTGGGTCTGTTCAACTCATTGGCACCTACAAAACCCATGTGCCAGTTTTTCTCAGGAAAAATTACACCTAGAGCCCCTACAACCCCTGCAGTTCTGTTCCAAAAAATCTTTGCATGCCTTAGTAAAACTCATTTTTTCGAGTTTCTAACAATCTAGGTTGGCTTAGAATTTCATTCTCTACAAAAATCACATTTCAAAAAAAATCTTAAAAATTTCCGCTCAACTAGCTATTTTCAACCTTGCCAAGAGCCATTTTTAGCCTTTTCTAAAGTTCGCCCAAACATATCTGACTTTATAGTCAAAAGTATAGAATTTCAAAATGCAGTTCAACCCAATAGAATACAAGACCAAATCGATCTTAGTTGATTAATTTTTTAAAACATTTGATACTGACTTGGGTCACATTTATCCAATGATCAAATTGAGCACGTTGGAAGGCATTGAAAACATGATAGTCAAGAATCTTGATCGCTTGGGATTGCTTGCAGCAACATCTATTCCTATCACGGTATTTGATCTTGAGTTTTTCATTGCATGCATTAAGCATTACAACTCATCTACAAGACAAATTCAATGAGCCGATGGGAGAGTCATTTGCAGTCTCAAGCCAAGGGATATTGAGAAGTGCTTTTCCATTCCACCCCATTCAAATAATTTTTTCATAGTCATGGAGGAATGTGACAAGATATGGCAGGGAGAAAAGGAAAGATCTCAAAGAAAGGTTGCTCGAAGGTGGCTAACATAATAGAAAACCAACTTGCCAAAGAAGATTGGGCGTGGAGAGTTCAAGGACGAGATTGCTATCCTGATTACTTTGCTCAACCAGATTACATGTCAAGAGGAAGCTCATGTTTTCTGACCATGGCTATTCTATGTCATTTCTCATATTATCAACAATAAGGAACACTTTGACTGGGCTATGTTGATCAATGTGGTTCTTCACCAACAAATCATAGAATTCCTTAAAATCCACGAGTTTCACATGGTTTCTTATCTTGTCTACTTAATTGCATTTCAAGGAAATTATAGAACTTTGAAGACCAATGGAACCCTTGGCATTCAACATGTTCACAAATACTTCCCACAATTTGAGTTATCAAAGGTTGAACAAGATTTCAAACAGGTGAAGGATCACTTCTTGATGAAGACAATCAGAGACCTTGATAATGAGATGCACATCATAATTTTGGTCTAGGAAAAATCAGCAATGGAGAGTTGGGTAGATTGGTTCATCTAGTTTCCCACTTTCACCTATATTTGAGTGTATGGTTACATCAAAGATCCTATGATGCTACCTAGATAATCATCAGACAAGGTCTTTTTCATGGAATTCTTGAAACAGGTTCATGATGTTCATACCTTTCTATGCAATCAACACAAGCAAGCATTCACCTTTCCTTTTGGATTGGGTGTATACAAATGTAGGAAAAATGTCAATTGCAAGTTTATGAGCGATGACTTGTCAAAACTCCATCTCAATTATCTCAGCAACAAGTATTCCTACTATCCTTTGGGTCATTATGCAGCTCGATTGGAGCGAAGTCATTCACAAAGGATGACACTTGACGACTTTTGGGTCAACTACGAAGATGAATTTGAAGTACGTAGACGTCACTATTGTAGACTTACTCTTCCTCAGCTTGATAATTTCCTATCATAAGACATTGAAGGTTTGTCAGATGATGATGGAGAAGTGTTGCTTAACACATTCGTCAAGGATCAAATTGCTCATCAACCACTTCGACAACCAAATTTGTATTCCAGAGAGAGTACTTTAGTGGAGGACCTATCAAGAGGAGCTATCAAGACTAGCATGTATTTCTTAGACAACAAGAGGAGGTGGAAGGTAGTTCCAGTTGTGGAACTACCAGTGGTGTTTTCTTCATTACCTTCTACATCAAGGTCGATATCCAAAGTTAAGGTTATCATGAAACCTCCCGAAGGTTTCAAGGTTAGTGGAAAGATGAAAGGAAGTAGCACAAGTCAACAAAAGCAAATCGAGAAGGCACCAAAAGTTCCAGTGGAGCCAGTGGTGCAAGCTGAAGCTAGGTCTTCATCTCTTGGTTCACCATTTTCTCATTAGTCACCTCCCATTCATATTGATATTGACTCATAGATAGAATCGTCGGTTCGTGAAACTTCAGTACCAGTTAATCCACCAAAGGTCAACACAACTGCAACGGTTTCACCTAGAGAAGTTAACATTGATCACTCATGTTGGCTTGAGAAGAATTTGGGAAGAAGAAGGTGAAAGCCTTCCTATTAGCTTGATCTATTTGAGTTTGGCAGTCCTTATCAAGATAATTCAAACAAGAAGATCAAGAAGTAGGTGCACATAGAAAAGACTCTTGAAGCAGAGATCGTTGTTGAATTTGCTACACCGCCGGAGGGCAAGAGTCTATATGAAGTTGAAGTTGGTGATTTCACCTTCGTCAAAGCTAATCTTGGTAGGAGCACTAGGCACATGGACATGAGCCTCTTTAAGGTTACTGCAAGTAATCTTGAAGAGCGAGTAATGAAGGACTGAGAAGAAAAGGCAACCCTCAAGGCTGAGAATAAGTAGCCGCGAAAGTACATCTTAGATCTTCTTCATGGAACCTTAAGCAAGGAGGCCACTCTTCCACAGCTTTGAGAGACACCTACAGATCAATAGAAGTTGGATTGGTTAGTCAATCATGGGAAGCTCTTGGAGAATTGGATCGAGGATTTCATTATTGAAGGCAGATATCTTCTCACAGAATTGTATCAATTGAGGTATGATGCTCATAATCTTTGTTAGGGAATACAGTGGCTTAAGTTGACTATGGAAAAATTCAAACCAAAGGATTTCATTCTCATTTCTTAGTTGGTAGTTGCATATGATGTTGTTGTAGTAGATGAAGATAAAAGAAAGCTTTTTGCTTGGAGAGAAAAACACATCTTCAAAGTGGAAGCGTATGAAAGAATCTCTACAAAGTTGGTTGCTATCAAAGAAGATGTTACTGGTGCACTCAAACTCGTAAGCGGATTCGTCACTCAGATCCCGTTCCATTATCTTCGTGAAGATGGTACCTACACTAATCTCAAGGTTGTGCAAACTAAGTTCCAAAATTTGGTTCACGACGGTCTTGATGGTGATCATGTGGTGTCCAAGTTGAATCACTTCTCGGTGATGTCAATGAGCTTCGACAAGTTAGCTAAAGAATTCAAAGAGTTCCAAAGAATGATCAAGGATGGAGAGAAGGAGTTGAGTAGGTATTCTATCATGTTGAATAGCAACAAAGTGCTAGAAGATGAGACATTTAATGAATTCTTATAGGATATGATGGCGGATGATGACCTGGAGTAGAAAGATAGATGGATCCCATAGTATTCTTGAGGATAGAGTCACATAGAGTCACAAGCAACAATCAACTCAACATCATTCTTGAGTTCTGATTGCTGATTTCATGCATGTTTATCTCATCTTCAGGGATATCTTTTGGAGGAGTTCGGACTTTCAGTTAGGATCCAGTTAACTGATGTTAGTTATCATTTTATTCTCATTTCAATAAGGACTTGCATGTTGCAATGTCCATTTAGTCTAGTTTAGAATCAGTTAACTGATGTTGTTTTTCCACTTAACTGTTAGGTTGCATACAGTTAGACTTAGAGAATAAACTCTTGCATGCTTGCAAGACTAATTGTAAACTCAAGGAGATTTCAAGGTTCCCTACTCCTTTGAAGCCTATAAATAAGAGCACCCTTTCTCATTTGTTTTTAAATTTTTTTGTGATAATAAATTGTTCAGCCACCTTGTCGTGCAATTGTTATTTTGTATTTGTTCACTTTGTCAATATAAAGTTGGTTGATCATTCATTTTTGTGATAGGTCAATCATACAATTTGTTTTCTTGGGTTTATTTGTTTCTAATAAGCTCGTTTCATATCTACACCTCGGATAGGAGTCCCTCCTCGGGAGTTTAGAAATAAAGTTTATCATTTGATGTTGTTATTAATAATATTTCCTTCATATCTACTCCTCAGATAGGAGTCCCTCAAGAATTTAGAAATAGAGATTGACATTTAAGTGTTGTTTCCAATAATCTACTTTCAACCTACACCTCGAATAGGTGTCCCGCCTTGTTGGAAATCCTGAGAACTAGCTTTCCATTTGATGTTGTTTCCAATAACCTTCATTTCAGCCTACACCTCAGATAGGTGTCCCGCCTCCTTCGGAATCCTAACTTAAAGTTTATCGTATACCAATTCCCTGCTCCTAATTCATCTTGGTCTATTTATCTATAGGAAATAGGATAGTTTTAGCATTAGCCTAGTTGTAGTTAAGATCTACAAAACTTGAGAAAAACCTTAGTTGTAATGTGTTGGTTTTCTTAACCTTGTGCCTCTTCTAGCTGAGTCAAAAAGATAAGATTTAGAATATTTTACTTTTTCACACATATTAGAAAAGAGGGAGCTCCCCCTCCTAATTTTAAGAACGTTTAATAATGTGCATAGCTTTTTGTTTCCAATACACACTCTAGAGTTGCAAATTGTAATTCCAATAGTTTTTTAGCACCCACCATGGGGTACGAGGCATGAAAACTTCAAGAAAAGCTTAAAGCTTTTATGTCATGGGAATGACCATTTGGCATCCTACTGCTCCAGTTCAACAACCAGAAACCACTTCATCCATCATACAACTGAACTTTGGATTGATTCAAGCAAATCAATCAAATATCATCAATAGCCTACGAAGTTTTATCTTTGACAATCACACATCATATACTCAATGGAGGAACATAGCTACTACTCTAGACAAAGAAGAAGAAAGGGTGGATCTTACAGCTAGTAGACTAGTTTTTCCACCTCCCATGTGGGAATAGTTCATCCTAACCTATCAAGTGTACACGAGAAGGAGAAATAATCCTCTCTTTCAAGAAGAGCCAATCTTTCAAGAGGTTTGTGATCATTTCCAAGAAGAATTTGAAGAAGAATCTCCAGTCCCAATTGAAGCAATGGATGACAACAACAACAACAATCAAAATAACAACAATGCAAGGAATGTAAGACATTCAACCCCATTATGTTGGGGTGAAAAGACCATACCATTACCCTTGCAAGGACACCATGAGCTACCCAAAGGATCACAAAATTATTTCTCAAGGTCTCACAACGATGGGGCTCGACACCCTGATGAACACATCTCAACATTCGCAACAACCTATTATGTTTTGCATGTATCACACAAAGACATCACCGTTTGTCTCTTTGCTGAGACTCTTGAGAATAACACTACAGATTGGTTAAATCATATTGAACCAGGCATTATTACAAGCTGGGAAGTCATGAGCGAAAGATTCTTGGTGAGATTCAAGCCCACCAAGGATAGTCATCAATTATTTGCACAACTCTCAAAGTCGAAGATGGAGGCACATGAATCAATGAGCGAGTTCGTACCAAGGTTTAACTACCTTGTCACATGTCTCTCCCATGCACTTAATCCATTTGATGAGATTTTAATGAGCAGTTTCATCAACACACTCCCGTCAGAGATAGCATTCTTCTTGAAGACAGACCATGAAGTAGATTTGCAACTTGCACAAGAAGGAGCTATCAATCTTGAAGAAAACATGATCACCACGGGAAAGATGAAGAACGACACAATCAAACCACTTATTCAAGCATCTACTAATCCACTGCTACAAAAGGTAGCCAATGAGGTGACTATCCTCAAAAGATAGTCACCTGCACAAGGGAAGCAAGCACTGCCTACACCACCACCATATCAATTGTTAGGGTTAGAAGGTAGATATCTAACAATTAAATGAATATTTGATCAATAAAATAGAGGAATAAAACACACACAGAAAAATTAACACAGAGAATTTAACATGGTTCATCCAATCTAGGCTACATCCACAAAACTATAGCCATCCAATGATTTTATTATCCAGTGTAAAAGCTTATTACAATCTTGTGAATAATCTCCTTTTCATCACACTATAACTCCCATTCCAACCCCTTATAACAAGCTTATAAGCTTCTAGATTAGGGTTCTACAAAGGTTTTTTTTACCTTTTTTCAATGATCTTTCCTTTTTCAGTGACGGCGCAAAAAAGTAGGAGAAAAAATTTTTCTCGAAGGCTGCCACCCCCAAACTCCTACCCAGCCCTGGACCCCGATAAGGATACATGAATATTGTATAGTATAACATGATCAGTCACCACCTACTAACAATCTCCCACTTGGAGATTGATCCTGGATGACACCGCTACACCTATAGCTCCCACTGGAAATAAGCACGTTGGACCCTACTGCTCTGTTATACTTGAATTCAACCTTGAAGGCCAACTGAAGCTGAAGAGGAGCTCAAATTCTTCCTTGTCATCATCTTCATAAACATATCTACTGGATTGGCATCTATATGTATCTTTAACAGCTTCACCTGCCCATCCTCCAACACTGACCAAATGAAATGATATCTCAACTATATGTGTTTGGTTTTAGAGTGCAAGGCAGAATTCTTTGCAAGATGTATAACACTTTGGTTGTCTACAAATAAGTAATTTTTAGCTTGTTGCTTTCCCAACTCTTCCATGAAAATTTGCAGCAACATACTCTGCCTCTGTGGTGGATAAAGTGACCACCTTTTGCAATTGAGAAGTCTAACTCATTGCTGTCCCACCAACTGTAAATACATAACTTGTGGTACTCTGCTTGGTATCAATATCCCCTACCAAATCTAAGTCAACATAGCCTTTTAAATCAATATTAGAGCCCCCAAAATATAAACATTTATTGTATGTACCTCTCAAATACCTGAGAATCCATTTTACTGCATTCCAATGCTCAACACCGAGATTACTCATATACCTTCTAACAACTCCTACAACATGTGCAATATCTGGTCGTCTGCATACCATGGTATACATTAAACTACCTATAGCTGAAGCATATGGTACCTTCAACATTTTTTCTTCCTCCTCTTGTGTCTTTGGACACATATCCTTAGTCAATTTATCATGATTGGGAAAAGGTGTGCTAAAAGCTTTTGCATTCTCCATATGAAATCTCTTCAACACCTTTTCAACATAATGAACTTGAGATAAAAATAATTTTCTATTTTTCCCATCTCAAGGATTTGCTTTGCTGCCCCCAAATACTTCATAGCAAATGAATTTGCTAACTATTGTTTTAACTCCTTTATGTGATTTAGGTTAGACCTCGCAACAAGCATATCATCAACATATAAACATAAAATAATGTAGCTATCATCATCTAACCTCTTAAACTAAACACAATGGTCTGAATTATATCGGTTGTAGCCTTGCTCAGCCATAAAACTATCAAATTTGATATACCATTGCTGAGGTGCTTGCTTCAATCCATATAATTTTTTCTTCAATCTACACACAAGTTTCTCCTTACCTTTGACCTCAAAACCTTGTGGTTGTTCCATATATATTTCCTCTTCCAAATCACCATGGAGAAAGGTTGTTTTAACATCTAGTTGTTCCAAATGCAAATCTTCAGTAGCCACAATACTTAAAACAATGCGTATAGAAGTCATTTTAACAACCAGAGAAAAAATATCATCAAAATCAATACCCTTTTTCTATGCAAATCCTTTATCGTTGAAGATCGTCTAACATGCACAGGAGTTTGTGGTATTTGTTGTTTTTGTTGTTGCAAAGCATGAGGAACCACTAGAACATCATTTTTTGGAGTATCATCCAACACTGCATAATCATTTTCTTTCTTCTCATGTTGCTGCAACAGATCTTTGTACAACACTTTCTCATTGAATATCACATCCCTGCTTCTCACAATTTTCTAATTTTCAAAATCCCAAAGCCTATAACCAAATTCATTAATGCCATATCCAACAAATATACATTTCTTTGATTTTGCATCAAGCTTGGCTCTATTTTTAGAATCTACATGTGCAAATGCTTCGTAACCGAAGGTCTTGAGAAAAGAATAACTCACCTTCTTACCTGTCCATGCTTCCTCTAGAATACCACAACCAAAAGGATTAGAGGGACCTTTATTAATTAAATAAACAACAGTGTTTACAACCTCTACCCACATATTTAAAGGCATCCCACATGCAATCTCATAGTTTGTGCACGCTCCATTATTGTTCTATTCATGTGCTCAACCACTCCATTTTCCTATGGAGTCTTTAGAACCATTTTCTGCCTACAAATACCATTAGAGGAACAATAATCTTCAAACTTTTTGCTTCAATACTCACCGCCATTATTAGATCTAAGACATTTTAACTTTTTACCCATCCCATTCTCAACCAAGCTTCTCCATTTTTTTAAAGTTCCAAATACATCAGATTTTTTCCTAAGGAAATAAATCCATTCCTTCCTTGTTGCATCATCAATGAATGTAACATAATACTAAGAGCCACCAAGAGAAGATACTTGAGCTGGTCCCCATACATCCATATGCACAAGCTCCAATTTCTCATCTTTCTTTTCCTTCCCATCCTTGAGAAAACTCTCTTTTTTTTTCCATACACACAACTTTCACATAAATCCATATTAACACATTTTAGACTTGGTAAAACATTCTTTAAATGAAGTAATTTCATACCTTTTGCACTCATATACCCAAGTCTATTATTCCACAATGTTGATTCAGAATCCACAACAACTGTTTGATTTTCTTCTTGCTAAACTGCAGCAACTGTTCTTGAACATTGATTTTTATCTACAATAGCTAAAGTAGAAGGAACAACATGACCTGCACAAAGATATAAGGTTCCTACTTTCACACCTTTTTCTACCACTAAGAAACCTTTTGTAACCTTCCAATTGTTATCACTAAATATAACAATACAACCTTCATCATCTAGTTGCCTTGCTGAAATTAAATTTTTGCTTAACTTTGGAACATGCCTTACGTCATGTAGTATCCATTGATTTCCATTCTACAAATTAATCTTGATTCTTCCCTTTCCAACAATCTGACAGGGTTCGCTATCTCCCAAATAAATGAGCCCAAAATCCCCTTGGACATAATCAAGAAAATAAATTCTATGGGGAAAAGCATGAAATGAAGCCCCTGAATCTAACGCCCAAGAATCATCACCATTATCAAGGGAAAGAATCAAGCATCCTCATCAAATTTATTACTTACCATATTTTCCTCTTTATTGTAACCAGAAACAGAATTGCTAACAACCATTACCAAGTTATTCCAGCTTTCAGGCAAAGAGCATAGAATCAAAAGATCCCTAATTTCTTCATCAAAGTTTACATTTACAGAAGTTAATTGACTGGTAACCATATTAAACTCATTTAAATGATCAACAACTAACCCACCTTCTGCTATTTTGATATTAAATAAACGCTTCATAAGAAATACCTTATTCAATGTGGAAGACTTTTCATATAACTTCGCCAGGGTTTGCATCGACTCTTGAATTGTCTTTGTTGTTGTAATATTGAACTCCATCGATTGTGTCGGGCATAAACAAATACTACCAAGCTCCTTTCTGTCCAAAATATCCCAGTCCTCATCAGACATTGCTGAGGGTTTCTTAGTTTTCCCTTCCAATTTCTACCATAAATCCTTCTGATAGAGGTAGTCCTCCATTTGCATCTTCCATAACTGATAGTTCTACCCATTGAACTTCTCAACCTTCAACTTACCCTCGTCCGTCATTGCTCCCACTCAACTGTGAGACTCCTACTCACCCGTGAGACCTTCCTGTAGAGGATAACTGAAAACAACCCGCTTTGATACCACTTATTAGGGTTAGAAGGTAGATATCTAACAATTAAATGCAGATTTGATCAATAAAATAGAGGAATAAAACACACACATAAAAATTAACATAGAGAATTTAACGTGGTTCACCCAATCTGGGTTACATCTACAAAACCACAGCCATCTAATGATTTTATTATCCAGTGTAAAAAATTATTACAATCTTGCGAATAATCGCCTTTTCATCACACTATAACTCCCATCCCAACCCCTTATAACAAGCTTAGAAGCTTCCAAATTAGGGTTCTACAAAGTCGGTTTCTTTTCCATTTTTCGATTATTTTTCCTTTTTCAATGATGACACAAAAAAGTAGGAGAAAAAAATTTCTTAGGGGATGCCACCCCCAAACCCCCACCCAAGGCCTAGCTCAGCCCCGAACCCTAGCAAGGATACATGAAGAGTGTACAACATAGCATGATTAATCGCTACATACCAACATCAACCTCAGTAGCCATACCAATTAAAGAGGAATAACTTCTATCCTTTCAACAACTACAACCCAAGGTTTCCACCAGCGCAACCAAGACAACTTGTTGATACTGAGAAGTCTATAGCCTATTCCTCTTTCCAGGACACTAATGCACACATCGGATCCACATGTCTGAAAAATCAAAGGATGAATTAGATCATGGGATTTTTTGATGCTACTCCAAGTACAAGTTTCATGCCTTCACCAAATGCAAATGTTGCCTCACCATAGATGTCAACTTTGATGGTGATTCCACAATGGGATACTTCGACAAGAAACCTATTAATGAAGAAGAAGAAGAAGAATATCATTAAATCACAAGAACATATCAATGCATGTGTTCACACATGCACAACACTTCAAAGCACATAAGAAAGAAGAGGAAAATTGAAAAACAAATGAAAAGGGAAAATAAGTTCCTTCCACTTCCAATCCCAAGTCTTCACAAGAGAACACCATGTTGGTTTCTCAAGATTTGTCTTCCACGAACTTTGACATTGTGTCTTCACAAGAGAACACCACGTTGATTGCTCAAGATTTGTCTTTCGTGAACTTTGGCATTGTGCCTTCCATGATGAAGATAAAGGTACAAATTTCAGAATTGGAGTATCTTTAGGATCATCCAAAGTAGTTGGAGTGGATCCTCAAGGTTGTAAAGAAGAAGACTAAAATCCATCCTACATTGCTTGAGTCGTTCATGCCAGCAGAAGACAAATCAAAACCATTCTATATATCTTTGTATATAGGAGGTTTTAAACTTAGCAATTGTATCATAGATAGCAGAGATTTTGACAACATCAAGCCCTTGCAGATCATGAACACATTGGGACTCTTGTGCACCAAAACTCATGACAACTGTTACTTGAGTCAAATTCGATGTCATTGTTTAGCCAACTAAAAGATGCACAAATAAGGCTAGCATCTTGTCCTGAAAAGAAGATTATGATGACTATCTTGGTAGCTGACATTCCAACCAGCTACGGTATGTTACTTAGTAGAAGCTTATGTAAAGATATCAGAGGGAAAATTCAGTTGGATTGGTTGTTAGCGATAATCCTATTGAAGAAAGGTAGTTTCAAGTTGAAACTTGAGGCAAAATCAATATTTATGGTGGTAAAGTCCCAGGACCCCTAAGCACAAGTGTTATATCAAGACACGGGTCTGGGCACATATGCTATGATGTCAGAAGTAATTGAAGACAATCAGAAATTTGTACTTTCCATAAACATATCATATGAAGAATAAAAAATGTGGACGATGCAGTTTAATGGTAGTTGCTCAACATCAGGTTCCAAAGCAAGAGTTGTCATCACTTCTCTTGAGGTTCATCTATACACTTTTGCATACTGGTTACAATTTGAATGTACCAACAACATAGTTGAATACTAAGCACTTTTATTAGGTCTCAAAAATGCAAAGGATATGGGGATCAGGTTACTTAGAGTCGAAGGAGACGTGGTGTTGATCGTCAAGTAGATCAAAGATCAATTCCAAATCAGAAATAATCGCCTTTGATCCTACAGATAGAGGGTGTAGAATGCCATTGATTGGTTTGATACATTCAACATCAAATACATTCCACGTACAAACAATAGCAAAGACGATTCCCTCATAGTATCAACCACTCTATTCATGCCACATTCTAACTTTCATCAAAATTCTTTTGCTATTGATTTGATTTACAGGCTAGTTGTTCCAAATAATTCCAACAACTAGTAGGTCTTTGACAATGACAATGACATTAAAAAATTTCTCATCATGGGAGATAACTACAAAGAGTTGTCCTTTGAAGGAAGTTCTGCTCCTTTTAAAGAATCACTCATAGAAGACTTTGAAGCTACAGATTTTGGGATCATTCAATTGAGAGGAAATAAAATTCCCAAGGGTCTGGTTTCTTTAGAGAATATTTTTGATAGGCATGATAGATACATCCAAGATCAAAAGAGTTCAAGTGTTAATACTTCTGCTGAGCATTATCAAGTGAACATTGGCACTGAAGGCGAGCCTCGGTATGTTAGTTTGGGAAAGTGTTGTACTCTAGAAGAAAGCGAGAGGTTCATCACCCTTTTCAAAAAATACAACGATGTATTCACCTGGTCTTATGAAGACTTGAAGGTCTTCACACTTGTTGAAGTGTCTCATACAATTCCTCTAAAATTTGATGTTAATCCTTTTAGGAAAAGGTAAAGACATTATAATCTATGGATCCAAGACACTATCTACACAGAGATTCAAAAAATGGTGGACTCAATTTTTTTTTTTCCAATTCATCACTCTACCTGGTTGTCTAACATAGTTCCTGTGCGTAGAAAGAATGGTGAAATCAAAATTTGTGTGGATTTTAGGAATTTGAACCAATCGTCCTTGAAGGAAAATTACCCTTTACCAATCATGGAGCATACTTTGCATATGCTCACCAGTTTGGAAATGCTATCACTTCTTGGTGGATTTTTCGAATACAATCATATTACAGTGGTAGAGGAGGATCAAATCAAGATAGCTTTTACCACCCCATGCGAAACATTTTCTTATGAGAGGATGCCTTTCGGCCTCATCAACGCAGGTGCAACTTTTCAAAGAGCCATGGATTTGGCTTTTGGGGTTCTTAAGAATAAAATCATAGTCATCTATCTTGATGACCTTATTGTTTTTTCATATAAACAGGAAGATCACATTTCACATCTCATGAAAGTGTTTGAAAGATGCAGGTACCATAAGATCTCATTGAATCCTAAGTCTATCTTTGCGGTGATGGAGGGAAAGCTACTTGACCATATCATTTCCAAAGAGGGGACTAGGATTGACCCAAATCGAGTAGATTCAATTAAAAACTTGTCTTTTCCATCAAATAAAATGCAAGTTCATTCCTTTTCAATAAAGTCAACTTTATCAGGAGGTTTGTACCAGATTTCTTAGAGCTAACGAAGGAGATTTCAGCTATGATGAAAAAGACATCCACTTTCATATGGACAGAAGAAGGCAAGCAAGCCTCTACCAAGATCAAAGAAGCTATTGCTAATGCACCAGTGTTGGTCCATCCTGAATTTGTGAAGGATTTCAACCTTTATTGTTATGTGTTGGAACACACAATGTTTGCTATATGGACTTAGAAGCTCAGTGAAGAAGGAGAATCTCCAATCGCTTTCATGAGCAACAATTTTAAGGATAGTGAATCATGTTATTCTCAAATTGAGAAGAATGCATATGTTGTCGTCAGAGCTATTAAAATATTTAGATTTTATATCTTGAATTCTCACACAACGATGTTTGTCACTGATCCAACAGTAAAAAGTGTGCCAACTCAACAGGAGATGGGCATGAAAAGAGGAAACTGGATTGCTAAAGTTCAAGAATATGATCTAGAGATCAAGTCGACCAAGCTCGTTCAAGGGCAAGGTCTTTGTCAGTATTAGGAAAAAGATGGAGATCAAAAGTACCAAAGCAATGGTGGAATTGAACCTGAACATGAAATTGAAGAGGACCTTCCCTTGGTCCTACTAGTTGATTCTAGAGAGGAATGGTACACAACTCTATGGTACTATTCAACTTATGGAGAATGTCCACGTCACATGGAAAAATAGCAAAAAAGAGCCTTGAAGTTGAAAGCACAAAATTTTGTGCTTATCAATAATTTTTTGTACAAGTGTGGTCTTGATGAAACTTTCCTATTATGCGTCAATAGAGACCAACAACAAAGATTATTGGAAACATTTCATAGTCAAGCGTGCGGTGCTCACTTCTCATCAAGAGTCACTGCATTCAAGATCCTACAAGAACAATTCTATTGGAAAAATATGTTTCGCAATGCATATGAATGGGTGTATAGGTGTTAGATGTGTCAACAATTTGTTGGAAAAGTCAAATTGGCATCCCTTCCACTCAGGCCAGTGATTATCGATGCTCCATTTCAACAATGGGGTATGGATTTTGTAGGTCCTATCAACCCACATTCCAGTAAGGGGCATGTCTATGTCCTTACAACAAAAAATTATTTTACAAAATGGGTTGAGGCAATTCTTACCAAGCGAGCCACATCAGAAGTTATTTGTGACTTTTTGAAAGAAAACATCATTTCATGCTTTGAGGTGCCTCATAAAATTGTGACTGATAATGCTACTTGTTTATCATCAGAGGAACTACTGGATTTTTGTTTTGATCACGACATCACATTATCATACGCATCAAATTATTACCCTCGAGGTAATGGAAAAGCCAAGAATTTAAACAAGAACATAGTCACAATTGTGTGAAAGTTGGTTGACTCAAATCAACAAGCTTGGCACAAAAAGTTATATGATGGTCTTTGGGCTAATAGAATCACTCCCAAAAGAGCAATTGGAACCTCACCTTTTACTCTTTTGTATGGTACAAAAGTAGTGCTACCCATCACATTGGAGTTGTTTGCTTTACAGTTGGCATCTATAGTGGAAGATGAAGAATATAAAGATCCAATTGAGAAGAGGATTTTGTACCTAATGAAGCTAGAGGAGGAAAGGGTGGAGGTCGTCGACAAAATCACTCAGCATCAACAGCGAGTGTAGAATATTTTTGATAAGAAGGATCGTCAGAGAGACTTCAAGATTGGAGATCAAGTCCTATTGTGGGACAAAAGAAAAGAACCTAAAGGAATGCATGGAAAAATCGATTCTTTGTGGTTAGGGTCCTTTTAGATCCATGAGTCCACAGGAGAGAATACTTATATTCTCTCTCATTCAGACAGAAGGCTCCTCCCGTTGCCATACAACATGCAATATCTCAAACACTTCATCCCTTTGGGGGAGGAGTGAATTTTTATTTATGCTTTTTTGTTATGTCGTAATGTGTTTCCCCATTCTATGAAGTTTTGTCATGTTTTAAGTGATTTTAGGTAGTCTTGTTTTAGGTGATTTTTAGGAAAGTTTTTAACTTCCTAGGTTATTAGGGAAAGTATTAACTATGTTTCCCAATTGATAAGTCATTGGTCTACAAAAACTCAAACAATCTCGGTTCTCTTATGTCGTAAGTATTTGACATGGTCACCAGATGCAGCCTAATGTTGTACCCAACCAAATTTTTGCTTCATTAAGGTATTTTGTTTAAAATGGTCTAAACCTTGTAAAATTGTCATTAAAAGTCAGTTTTTGGGCAAGTCAAGTATGGGCTTTTAGTCAATTTGATGTCTGGAAGATAATAGTAAAATTTTAAAAATTAGGGTTTCTAGGCCCCTATTTTTAGGTCAAAACCCTAAAAATTGGTTCTTATCAAAATTGAATGAAAATTATTATGATTGGCTTATTTCACTTCATGATCATAGTGTGAAGATGAAATCAAGAAAAAGTTAGTTAAAGTTTGGTGGGCTATTTTCACGTTTTCATGAGAAAAGCTAGGACCTTTGAGGTCGTCAATGGCAAATGGCTAGATATCAAGTGTTGAAATCTAAGATTAAAACACTTCAGTGAAAATTCTATGGCAAGATTGTTCAAAATGTTGCTTCATCACGAAGGGGATTTTCGTCGAGGTGAAAATCATCAAAAAATTTCTAACTCTAGAAATCAAAGAGCCCCTAGAGGCCAAGGGTGCCCTAGATTTCAGAGGTCTAGATTACATGTTCGATATTTTTCACTTCCAAGAAGACTTCTCCAAAATACTATCAGCTTTGCAACGAACCTACCAGCCAATTCAAAAGATCTATCTAGCACCTGAAACTAGAGATTGAACGAGGAACAAGGGAGATGAAATTAGTGAAATTTTGACTAGCACTGGAGCAGAAAACCGCCCCTAGTGGCCATGGGTGCCCAAATTTTTGAGGTACTAGATGAAACTTTCTGATCAAATGATACCCAAGATGTTTGTCTCAGACTTGATCAGGCTTCACAACAAATTTTCCAGCAGGTTAATTTGAGTTGTTGAACTGTCGAAATTAGGAGTCAAACATAAGGTTTTATCATGGTCAAAAATGTTAGTGCAAAGAAAAAGTGCCCCTGGAGGCCAGGGGCACCCAACGTTTTGGACCCTCAAATGCAGTTGTTTGGGTTAGCTCAAATGCTCATCCTATCTATGATACTTCCAAATTTTTACTACATGTCTCAATTGGGTCAAAATACTTGTCAGTAGACTGCAACTAGAGATTGAATGGATTATCAGCTAGTTTGAAAAATGGTTAAGTCTAGGAGAAAAAGTGCCCCTGGAGGCCAAGAGCGCCCAAGTATTTCACTTTCCAAATGATGGTTTTAGGAAAAGTGTTCTCCAAGAGATCATGTTCAGAATTGAGCCAGCTCTATAGTGAGCCTCTGAGCCAACTCTAAATTTTTTCCAAGTGCTAGAAAACACAAGGTGAAATGAATTCAAAATCAAGTTCAAAATGATGAAAATGTATGAAAATTGACCGTCTGGACCAGAAAAGCACCCCTGTAGGCTAGGGGCGCCCAGAATTTTGAGGCCTTAGAAGTTAGAATTAGGGTTTGCAACCCCAAGTTGCTCCTTCTTAGTTTTGATCCTGCTCTTCAATGAAACTGTTAGCCAATCTACTAAATACATCAGTCAATCAGAATTAGTGATCAAACATAGGCTTTGGTCACGTTTGCAAATTAAAATTTTGAAAAAGTTTCTAAGTCCAGAGGTTGGCGCCCAAGTCAAACTTTGACTTTTGAACTAAAGTGAGTTGGTTGCCCTATAATGAAGGAGATTACGAACTCAACTTAAAATAATATTAAATCTCCAGTTTAACTTCTGAGTCAACTTCAACATGACTTGATTTTTACTTTCATGTGGCAAATAACTGAAGTGCATGTTGGGTGGCACCCATTTTTGGGCTTATTTTTTATTCAGTTAACTAAATGGAGGTCCAATAAGATTATTGCATCCTAATTTAGGGATTTGCATGCAAAATTGACGCCTTCATAAATTTTATTTATTAAGGCATTTGGGCGTCCATTATTCTCATCATAGGTGAAAGCAAACACATATTTTATCATGCAAGTAAGATTTGAAGGCGCTAGAGGTGACATTTTTTCAGTGTTCTTCACAGTGCCAGGTCCAGATTGTTCAAAGGAATTATTTTCCAAACTTCATCGTTCGAGTGCATGCATTCTAGACTTCATCAAAATCTCATTCAAGGAATAAGCATCATTTTTAGAGGTAGAATATAACATCTATTTTCTATCTCAAAAATTCTTCTATCCTTGTCTTAGGCTTTCTCTCACATGTCAAAATAAATGACATTTTTTTCATAATCTGGTCATCTGGGTTCACTTATTTCAGCGTCAACAACAAAACCCATGTTACATAATTTTTCGAGAAAATTTCCCTGCTACTTCTCATTTTGAAGTACTATGATTTTTTCGAAGATTCTTTTGCATGCGGGAAAAAAGACTCAATTTTTCCAAGAATGAAGAATCTGAGTCTATTCAACTCATCGGCGCCTACAAAACCCATGTGCCAGTTTCTCTCAGGAAAAATTGCCCCCAGTGCCCCTACAACTCTTCCAGTTCTATTCCAAGAACTCTTTAAATGCCTTAGTAAAACTCATTTTTTTGAGTTTCTAGCAATCTGGGTTGGCTTAGAGTGTCATTCACTACAAAACCCATGTTTCATAAAATTTCCTAAACATTTCCCCTCAACTGGCTATTTTTAGCCTCACTAGGAGACATTTTTAGCATTTTTTGAAGTTTTCCTAAATATATCCAACTTTACAATCAAAAGTATAGATTTTCAAAGTGTAGTTCAACCCAATAGAATACAAGACCAAATCGGTCTTAGTTCATGACCTTTTGAAAACCTCTAATACTAACTTGGGTCACGTTTATCCAATGATCAAATTGAGCACATTGGAAGGCATTGACAACATGACAGTCAAGAATCTTGATCATTCAGGATTGCTTGCAGCAACACCTATTCCTATCACATTATTTGATCTTGAGTTCGTCATTGCATGCATTAAGCATTATAATTCATCTACAAGACAAATTCAATCAACCGATGGGAGAGTCATTTAGAGTCTCAAGCTGAGGGATATTGAGAAGTGCTTTGCCATTCCACCCCATTTAGATAAATTTGTCATAGTCATGGAAGAATGCATCAAGATATGGCAGGGAGACAAGGAAAGATCTCAAAGAAAGGTTGCTCAAAGGCGGCTAAAAGAACAAAAAACCAACTTGCCAAAGAAGATTGGGCATGGAGAGTTCAAGGACGAGATTATTATTCTGATTACTTTGCTAACCTAGATTACAGGTCAAGAGGAAGGACATGTTTTTCAACCATGGATGTTCTATGTCATTTCCCAAATTATCAACAACAATGAACACTTTTACTGGGCTATGTTGATCAGTTAGGTTCTTCACAAACAAATCACATGATTCCTTAAAATCCACGAGTTTCACATGGTTTCTTATCTTGTCTACTTAATTGTATTTCAAGGCAATTTTAGAACTTTGAAGACCAATGGAACCCTTTGAGTTCAACATGTTCACGAATACTTCCCACAATTGGATTGTCGAAGGCTAAATAGGTGAATGATCACTTCTTGATGAAGACAATTAGAGACCTTGATAATGAGATGCACATTAGAATTTCAACCGCGGAAAAATTAGCAATGGAGAGTTGGGGAGATTGGTTCATCCAATTTCCCACTTTCACCAATATTCAAGTGTATGGTTACACCAGAGAGCCTATGATGCTACCTAGATATCCATCAGACAAGGTCTTGTTCATGGAATTCTTGAGACAGGTTCACGATGTTCATACCTTTATTCGCAATTGGCACAAGCAAGTGTTCACCTTTCCTTTTGGATTGGGTGTATACAAATGTAGGACATCTACCAATTGCAAGTTGATGAGCAATGAGTTGTCAAAACTCCATCTCAAGTATCTCAGCGAGAAGCATTCCTATGATCCGTTGGGTCATTATGCAGCTTGGTTGGAGCGAAGTCATTCACACAAGACAACACTTGAGGACTTTTGGGTCAACTGCAAAGATGAATTTGAAGTACGTAGACGTCACTATTGTAGACTTACTCTTCTTCAGCTTGCTGATTTCCTATCAAAAGACTTTGAAGGTTTGTCAGATGATGACAGAGAGGTGTTGCTTAGCACATTCGTCAAGGATCAAGTTGCTTGCCAGCAACTTCGACAACCGGATTGGTACACCAAATAGAGTACTTCAATGGAGGACCTGTTGAGAGGAGTTATCAAGACACACATGTATTTCTTGGACAACAAGAGTAGGTGGAAGGTAGTTCTAGTTGCAAAGCCGCCAATGGTGTTTTCTTCACTACCTTCTACATCAAGGTCGAGATCCAGAGTTAAGGTTATCATGAAAACTCTTGAAGGTGTTAGGGTTAGTGGAAAGATGAAAGGAAGGATCATAAGTCAGTGAAAGAAAATTGAGAAGGTGTTGGAAGTTCCAGTAGAGCCAGTGGTGTAAGTTGAAGTCAGGTCTTCATCTCCTAGTTCTCCATTTTCTCCTCAGTCACCTCCCATTCAGATTGATATTGACTCAGAGATAGAATTGTTGGTTCATGAAACTTCAGTACTAGTTAATCCACCAGAGGTCAACACAGTTGCAACAATTCCACCCAGAGAACTTAACATTGATCACTCGTGTAGGCTTGAGAAGACTTTGGGAAGAAGGCGAAAGCCTTCCTATTAGCTTGATCTTAATGAGTTTTGCAGTCCCTATCAAGATAGGTCAAACAAGAAGATCAATAAGTAGTTGCACATAGAAAAGACTCCTGAAGCAGAGATCATTAATGAAGTTGCTACACCACCGAAGGGCAAGAGTCTAGATGAAGTTGAAGTTGATGATTTCACTTTTGTCAAAGCTAATCTTGGAAGGATCACTTGACACGTGGACGTGAGCCTCTTTAAGGTGACTGCAAGTAATCTTGAAGAGCGAGTGATGAAGGATGGAGAAGACAAGGCAACCCTCAAGGTTGAGAATAAGTAGTTGCGGTAATGCATCTTAGATCTTCTTCATGGAACCTTAAGCAAGGAAGCCACTCTTCCACAACTTTGAGAGATACCTACAAATCAACAAAAGTTGGGTCAATTAGTCAATCATGGGAAGCTCTTGGAGAATTAGATCAAGGATTTCATTATTACAGGCATATACCTTCTCACAAAATTGTATCAATTGAGGTACAATGCTTATGATCTTCGTTAGGGAATCCAACGACTTGAGTTGACTATGGCAGAGGGAAAATCGAAGGATTTGATTCTCATTTCTCAGTTGGTAGTTGCATAAGACGTCGTTGTAGTAGATGAAGATAAAAGAAAGCTTTTCACTTGGAGAGAACACCACCTCTTCAATGTGGAAATGTATGAAAGAATCTCTACAAAGTTGGCTGCAATCAAAGAAGATGTTGTTGGTGCACTCAAACACATAAGCGAATTCATCACTCATATCCCATGCCATTATCTTTGTGAAGATGGTACCTACACTGATCTTGAGGTTGTGCAAACTGAGATCCAGAATTTGGTTCATGGTTGTCTTGATGGTGATCCTATGGTGTCCAAGTTGAATCACTTCTCGGTTATGTCAACGAGCTTCAACAAGTTAGCTAAAGAAGTCAAAGACTGCTAGAGAATGATCAAGGATGGAGAGGAGTTGAGCAAGAAGTCTGTCATGTTGGATAGCATCAAAGTGCCAGAAGATGAGACAGTTATTGAATTCTTGGAGGAGATGATGGCACATGATGACCTGGAATAGACAAACAGATGGATCCCACAGTTATTCCTAAGGATAGAGTCACAAGCAGCAATCAACCCAACATCATTCTTGAGTTCGGATTGTTGATTTCATGCATGTTTATCTCATCTTTAGGGATGTCTTTTGGAGGAGGTCGGACTTTTAGTTAGGATCCAATTAACTAATATTAGTTATTAGTTGACTCTCATTTCAATAAGGACTTGCATGTTGCAACATCCATTTAGTCTAGTTTAGAATCAGTTAACTGATGTTTTTCTAGTTAAATGTTAGGTTGCATACAGTTAGACTTAGAGAATAAACTCTTGCATGCTTATAAGACTGATTGTAAACTCAAGGAGATTTTAGGGTTCCCTACTCCTTTGAGGTCTATAAATAAGAGCACTATTGCTCATTTGTATTTAGCTTTTGTTGTGATAATAAATTGTTGAGCCACCTTGCCATTCAATATTGTCATTTTGTATTTGTTCGCTTTGTTAATATAAAGTTGGTTGATTGTTAATTTGTGTGATAGGTCCTTCATACAATTTATTGTCCTGGGTTTATTTGTTTCTAATAAGCTTGTTTCATATCTACACCTCAAATAGGAGTCCCTCGGGAATTTAGAATTAAAGTTTATTGTTCAATGTTATTATTAATATTCTTTCTTTCATATCTACACCTCGAATAGGAGCCCCTACTCCTTGGGAATTTAGAAATAGAGATTGTCGTTTAAGTGTTGTTTCCAGTAATCTGCTTTCAACCTACACCTCAGATAGGTGTCCCTCCTCTTTGGAAATCTTGAGAACTAGCTTGTCATTTGATGTTGTTTCCAATAACCTTCATTTCAACCTACACCTCAGATAGGTGTTTCGCCTCCTTATGAATCCTGACTTAAAGTTTATCGTATACCAATTCCCTACTCCTAATTCCTCTTGCTTTGTTTATCTAGAGGAAATAGGATAGTTTTAACATAAGCCTAGTTGTAGTTAAGATCTGCACAACCAGAGAAAAACCTTAGCTACAATGTATTGGTTTTCTTAACCTTGTGCCTTTTCCAGCTGAGTCAAAAAAATAGGATTTAGAATATTTTACTTTTTCACGCATATTAGCAAAAGAGGAAGCTCCCCCTCCGAATTTGAAGAGCAATTCATATGGTGCATAGTTGTTTGTTGCCAATATGTACTCCAGAGGTGCAAATTGTAATGCCAACATTGCTCTTATTTCTTGTTATTTGATTCTATAGTGCATTTTTAATAGATTCATGAACTTTCAGTACCTTGACTTTTCTTTAGTTTTCCATTATGTGTAAATCTTGCAATGTAGTTTCTCTTTGTATACAAAAGTTTCATGAACTTCTACACGTTAATGTTTATTAACCCTAAAATTATAACCAAGAATATCCAAATCATCCATATCCAAAGCATAAAATTTGAATATAAAATATATTTATCCATAGAGAGCTTCATATCTTCAAAAATTTGAGTATCCTTACCATCTATTTGACAATCCTTGATTTTATTTTCTTGTACATGTAGTTTGGTTGGTTCCATGCCAATTAAATTAACCTACTACTAGGGTTTATAGAAACAAGAATATGTTTTGAATACATTCATGAAATTAGAAGATTAAATCTTCCTTCCTTGAAGGTAAAATATGGGCAATTTTATGCATCTCCTATTATTTCTTTGGGTGCCCATCTATCTAAAAAGGTTGTTACAATTCATCCAAAGAAGAAATGTGATTAAGTAATGGCACATACCATTGGTTAACTTTACCTTTCAAGAGTACAAAAAAAAACATTTTCCATATTATATTTTTACCATAAACTCTTTTATATTGGCATCACCATTCTAATAGATCTCCACATGCATCAAAATTAAAACCTCATTGAAACTAGGCTTTTAAGAAAAAAATAAAAAATCTTTCAATTGACTTTTTCTACCACATCATTGACCTAACTTTGATTGAATTATTTTGCAATGTTGTCACTTGTAGATCTAAAAATGCAAATAATAGACCTATTGAATTTTGACAAGCTTTCCAAAAATGTAAACAAATAAAAAAGGCCTTAAATTATGGCTTGTAGAATAAATTTATTAAACACCGCAAACCTTCAATAACTCATTGTTAATGATAAAAGATTGAAATTTGGATTGTAGCTTTTGTTTATGATCCTTCAACGCAAATAAGAAGTTTGCAAAAAAAAAATCACTATTGTTTTAAGGCAAAGGCAAATCTTCAAAAAATAGGTTTTTCACCTCTACCCAAATCCGAGTTATGATGTCACTTGATAAAATCCACATATAATAATGGTAGCAAAATTACATGGAAGAAATATCACACACCAAAATAAATATTTGTAGACCAAGATGCCTTGATATTCAATACATGCAAAATATAATAAACCCTTAACACAAAGCAACACCATATAATACTCCTTATGGAAGAAGCCACTCCAAACAAATCTCCAATAAATTCCAAACTCAATACCATACTCTTCACATCTCCTTACAATGATAATCACCTCCTTTATATATACTTAATAGCATAAAGGAGTAAACCATTAAACATAATGTAAACCTACTCATTATCTAATATAATTGATGTCACAAACTATCCACATGACCCAATATAACTAATTTAAGGGACGTGCCACATGTAAGCATCTTCATACACCTAAATATATTATAATATCATATCCCTAGGTTCATCACAAAGAATGAATTCATAATACAAAATGAGCCTTTGAGCCATGGAGACTAAAGATGAAGGAACTCCTTGAATATTGTTTTTGTGATTTGTTGAATAGGATCATTATGTCACAACTACATTTACAATACTTTGTAACCTTTTTCAAGCCAATGGAATGTGTGTTGAAATGTAGTTTTGATTCTTCCATGTCCATTTTTTGTAACAAAATCCTTGCCTTGCAAAAATATCAATATGTATCTACCATATTATCTTATGGGATTTTCAATTTTGATGCTTGAAATGTTTTTCATTTCCAATTATCCACCTAAGTAGGAACATCCCAAAATCATAGTTTTTATGAATTATTGAAATATATAATGTTTTAAAAAAAAAAAAAAAAATTTCATGGAAATGAAAATTAAATTATTGCTTTTACTAGTGTAATAGATTTAGTATGCTTTTACAGATAATTCTGTCAATATTTGTTATATAAAAACATACTAAATCATTTACATAAACTTTGAAAACATCATAACTACTAAAATAAAATTGACAAAAAATTATCAATAAAAATTAATTTCAAATATATAATGATAACACAATTCCTAATAATTAAATTCCTTCTCTTAAAATGATTTGAGATGGCTAGTTTCTTAGGATAACCCAAGGAACTCCACATTTCAATGTTTTGCAAGAAAAATGCCAAAACCATAATCATCTCAAAGAACCGCACAAACAATGATCAAAGAATAGCAAGGTGAATCTACAAGATTGTGCAAATATCCACTTAGTATTGCATTTGCTATGCTCTTTTAAATACCAAGCATCCTTATGGGTCATAGTCAATCTAACCCTTATATTTTCATTAACCTTTCTATCTTTTAGTATGCTTTACAAAAGTTAAGTTTTGTTATGCTTACTTGATAGGCCCTTCGTTTAAGCAAATTATAGCAACAAGACATCAATAGAACTATTCAATGTGGATGATATTAAACAAGGAATAAAGAACTTAGCAAGTGGTAAAGCACATGACATAGATGGGCTATAGGCTGAATTTTTAAAATGGGGGATTGAAACTCTTGCTCCTCACATAAAAAGAATTTTCAATAATGTCAATCAGGAAGGTTTTCCTATGGAGTGGACCACCAGTGTGGTCATCCCCTTATTTAAAAGTGGTGATATCAATAACCCATCTAACTACCACACAATTATGGTCAATCTTATCTTTGGCAAGCTCTTTGGGAGCATGATTGAACGCAGGATCAACAACTAGGCTGAAAATAAGGGCAAAAAGGCAAAAGGGCAGGCAAGCTTTAGGTACAGGCACTCTACCATTGATCACTGCATCACCCTTAAACACTTGATTGAGAAAATTTGGGACACACAAGGTGAGGAAGCTTATTGTTGTTTTATAGACTTTAAAAAATCTTTTGACACGGTGCCTAGGGACAAATTATGGAATAGGATGGAAGAATTAGGCATTCCAAATGTGTATAGAGCAACTGTTCACAGGTTGTATGAGAAGGTTAGTGCTAAAATCAGAACAAGTGAAGGTATGTCAGAATGTTTTGGCAGTGACATTGGTGTTAAGCAGGGATGCCCTTTATCTCCCACACTTTTTGGGCTATACATTGATAAGTTGGAAGCTTGGTTAAGCAAGGCAGATGGGGATGGTATTAATTTGGCAAGTTACATAGTGAAATTACTTCTATATGTTGACGATCTTATTTTAATTTCAAAAACAGCTCATGGGTTAGGATAACATTTGAAAGCTCTAGAACAATTTTGTCAGAAAGTTGGAATGCAAGTGAACACCTCCAAGACCAAAATCATGATTTTCTCATTGAATAGAAAAGATAAACAACATACCTTTCTTTCTTTTTGAAGGCAACCTGCTTGGTATAGTGAAAAAATACAAATATCTTGGGATTGACTTTCACTACGAGCTCAGTTGGGAGGCTTGCAGAACGAAAAGGACAATATGCAACAGTTATTTGAGGATAAGATCAACCAGACAGCCAGCCTTCTAGTCAAAATTAATAGCAAGAGATCTGACTTGGAAAAGAGCATGAAGACGAATTAAGTTGTTTGTCTTGGTTCCATAGACTGTTTAGTCTCATGGACATCATTAAAATCTTTCATTTCATTTCATTTCAGACCTTACTGGATGTAAAAATATTTAAATTTTTAATTGGTGATTTCACGTGACATTTCTGGTTACAAACCCGGAACACAAACCCAAAGTTGATATATAGTTCTTACCACATTCTTTTCATTTTAGTAGCTTCACTTATGTTTGCTAAATTTTGACCATGATCAAATGAACCGTCAAATACAAGCATTCTCATGCTCAAATCAACTACATGGATGCATTTTACAAATATATTAATAATGAGGGATATTATATTTTCCTACAGACATGGACTTTGCACAACAATATCTAAGATTTATCAAAGATGCTACAAGAAAACCTTTTATTAATGAAATGTTCAATGAGTATGAACTTGAGGAATCCAGGAAAGCGTTGTAAATCATGCTAATGATGAATGCATCACATGATAAACAAAAAAAGAAGCCATGCACGTAGATCACATTACATTTTACAAGTTTCTCAGGCCAATCTATAAATAAGAAGCAAATTGTACAGAACACTATTTGGAGTAATTTTTTTATACTTTTTTGTTGACCAGTTGAAAAGGGATTATAAGTGTTTTCAATACTATCATTTCAAACTTCATAATTTTCCCAAGTAATCTTTAATATCCAATTATTTAAATATTGAAATGTTTTGTCAAAGAAGGATCATGATACTATTTATCTGAGTTGAGATTGATACTATGATCTAACAAATATGGTTAGCAAAACCTGTACCCCTCAGTTCTAATGCAGACATGAATATGGCAAATACAGCATTACTTTCACCCATATGAGAAACAAAAACAAATCAATTTAAGCTAGATCCTTTCCATAATATACATCTCAAAAGCATCCCAACAAACTTGCAGACAAATAAAATCAAAACTAATGCTTGAATGAAACTATTTTATTTTGAACATTCTTTACACGAATTAAAATAATGTTCTCAGCTTAGTATGTCCGATACATCCGATGCCAACCTTGACAACAGCGCAAAACAAAAAAAATGAAGTTAATGTACTGCCAAAGTCTGTTTTCAATGTATCTGTCTGTCTGTATAAATCCTTACACCAAAAAATAAGTTAGACAAGCTTCAAGAAAATTCCTTTGGATGGAAGCAAGTACTGTTTCAACTTATCAATTTTTTTTCCTTTTTTGTTTAGTTGCTTGTTCCCAGATGTACCCACAGAAGCTTCTCTTTTCTTGTTCATTCCTTGTGATGAGGTGTAAATACCATCTGAAATTCAGATTAATTTTGATACTTCATACCTCATGGGCATTAGCTATCAGTCTTCAATCTTTTTGCACGGACCTGTCGAAACCACTCAAGGCACTCTTCTCTTGTACCAGATAGATTAGCTAGTTGCCACTTACGTATTCGTTCTTTCTGGTAAATGATAATCACCTATGCATTAGGAGCTTGCAGTAATGGAATCTGTAACAATTCTTCAAGTAACTTAAAAAGCAAAATTACTAGCGTCTGCTTCAAACGACATTGAATTACTTACCCATTCCTTCACCTCTTGTCCCCCTTTTTTCAATCCTAACTCATGAATAATCTCATCTCCATCAAGCAAATGTTTCGTTTCCCATACATTTTCTAGCCCTGGTAATTAGACCACAATGACAATGCCAATTCAGAGAAACAATACAGATTTGAGATCGTTTACTCTAATTTGAAGTAAATTCAACAACTAAAGCTATTGGATACAAATTGAAGAATACACTTAAATCTGATATACTTGTGATTGTGATTTTATTAACAATCTTCAATAAATGTTCTCTTAGTTCTTATTAGACAATTGTATGAGGCAGAACATTAAAACCTATACTTCCATTCTTGTTCTCTTAATGAATCAACTCATTAAAAACTACAAAAGACACTGAATCCCTTCCCTGTAGAAGAGAAATAAAAGCTTTGAATTAAAAAAATGCTATAATTTGTGCAATACTAACTAGAATTATCATCCTCGTAAGATTCTTGAATTGAAAGAGATGGAATTTAGAAACATGCGCCATTATCTATAATTAAATCCACACAGGCATAAAAGAGAAAAATGAAAACAAAGATGTATGGTAATGATTTAAAGTTAGATATGAAGAGTTAAGAGTATAGCACATGATGATGCCAATTTTTCTGTTGGGGAAGAGAGATTTCTCAAGCTAGAAGATGTTGCAAGCATTTGCCTGTCTATGGGGAAGCTAGAAAGGATTATGGTGGCATTCGTAGAAATGCAGAGATGTTCCTTGAGGATTCCAAAGTGCAGAAGCAGCTGATTTCTCATGAGAAAGTGCAGTCCCATGGTGAGTAAAGCCTTCCAACAACGCTTTTCAAAGCTGAGGCAAAGATAGAAATTCATCTTATAAAAAAGAGGTACATGCAAAGAAGCTTGACCATTGGTTCGCACAACATGAAGTATATTTCAGTATGCATCATATTAGTGAGATAAGCAAACCATACACTTCTTGGTTTGAAAGCTAATCTAATTCTCTAGCTTTAAAAAATTAGCATCTATTTGTTCTTGGGATGAAAAATCAAGAAGCAATTTTATCCCCTATGTTACAAAGAAGAGAGGTATACAGAGTGGCAATACTAAAGGCAAAAACAAGGACCGTATGCAAGAGCACACTAGCTTAATGAAATTTGGTCTATGATGGCTACCATATTGCTTCCAAAGCCTACATGAGGCATATTCTTGTGTTGATTATATTGAAATAAACAAGGAAAAGACTCCATCCCCTTCTTCAATGACACAAGGACAGCAAGTTGACTCAAAGGCCGAAGGTAAAGGCAAAGGGGAATATAAGCTCGCTGCTTTTACTTCTACCAAATTGAATAAACATTGTGGTACTGGTGTACAAGGTCATACAAACGAGACATGTTGGAAGTTGCAACCAAAATTGCATCCATGTAAGAATGCAAAATAGAACAAGCAAAATAAGGTAAAGACTTCTTTTGAAGGTCAAGAAGTGGATTGTAGTTTCAGGGTGGACAAAACTTGTTTGCACCTCCCTTTTAAAAAATGGCTAGCTTAAAAGCAACAAGGACTGATAAAGATGAGCACACTTCGCTTTTTCACATTAAATTCAATTTAAGAAATAAAGGAAATGCTCATTCACATGCAAATTTGATTTAAAAGAAGTTGGTAGAGAAAATTGATTGGAAACATATCAGTGCCCCAGACCATATGATTGGGTTGGGTCAAACATGGAGTGGAATTGTCTTTCACCAAACAATGCAAGCTAAAATTTAGTGTTAATCAGCAAAATACCTTCATCAGCAATTCTTATAAAAGGAAATCAAAGATCTCCTTGGTAAGTGCACAAAAGGGAAAACATTTGATTAATGCTGATGGAAAATTTTCTACACTTCTTTCGAGAGTCAAGTGTTGAATGTGAAAGTTTTCGTTGTCCACCTACTAATTAAAATCAGAAACAAACAGAATTTAAGGATTGTGGCATTGGTTTCAAGGAATATGGTAGGTTGATCCGAAGAGAAAAAGTGCCTCATCTAATATTGCATATAAGAGACAAGGTGGTGTATTTCTACTCATCCAATATGTTCCTAGCTTTTGTGAGACCAAAATCCCTCTATAGGAAGATGTGATCTAAAATCAGATGAGTTAAACTAGTAAAATCAACTTAGTCATTTATTGTTCTCATGAAGTTTTTCCTTGTAATTCACTCTTAGTGACTTGTTTTAGAAAGGAACATGACTACTTAGAGTTGCTGAGGCAGAATGTTAAGCATAAACCAAGCATTTGTGTAGTGTCTTGGAATAGGGTTTCTTGCAATATGAATATAAAATAATGAAATCTCTTCAACTTATGATTCCACGAATTAAAACAAATAATTAACCAACAAACAGATGGAAGGTAAACTGAAAACTTATAAAATAAATACCCAAAATACAAAACAAGGCTAATGAAGATGAGTGAATGGTATAGAAACTTCAATACCGGTCCCAGATCTTTATAAATTGTAAATGTTGCACTCGATTGTAGGTCTGTTTAGTAACCTGGCATGGCATGGAACCTTACTGAAACTTCATACCAATATCAAGATTGAATACCAAACTCCTTTGCAATTACTAAAATGAACCGAACTGGAAATGATAAATGCATGGACAATAGCAATTCAACCCCCAAATGATTGTTGGATATCTAAATTAGCAGATTATACTTACTAAATCTGCTCATTGACAAAGAAGAAATGATTATATTGCACCCAGAACATCTGTAGCAGCATCATTCACTAAATAAACTCATTTGTGAATCATCCACAAGTGAAACAGCAATAACCAATGCTTCATGCAGACTTGTTCAATGTAAACAGCGGGCTATTTTCTAGGTATGGTGCCCCTCAACATGGACTGTGTTTCATGGCAACTAGTATCAACAACAATCCCCACTAAATAATGAACAGAAGACCTTTAAAATATGTCACAACAGTAATATTAACTGTACAACAGCAAAAAGGTGCAGCAGTTTATATAACTCTGGTCTTCGTAGTGTTCATATCACCCAGCAGCTGGCATTACATCATATGGTAGCTTCAGAATTTATGAATAATGTCTTCTAAAGGCTGCAGCAGATTCGGATTTCACACAGCCCTTCTATGACATACAACAGACCCTACACTTTGCTGCACTTCATCCTCCATAGATTACTACATTCTAAAACTTGGTGCAAGAAGTTATGGTAGGGTTCAGGTACAAATTCATTAGTTCTAGTTGACTGGTCCTGCAAAACTCAACAAATACTTCTTGCTGCCCAGCAGCAATTTCACATTATCAATAATGAAATCTTCACTCAAAGACTGGAAATTGCGATCCGCAATAAATATTCTGAAACTAGAATAAACTCATAGATGGAAATATTGAAAGTGTGCTAAAAACCCTATACCAAAATGCCTGATACAGCAATGAATCTTTCACAGCCAAAAGAATATCGAAACCCTTCACAAAATGTAAAACTCTACCAAACTGGAAAATAAAGACAAGCCACTGAAATATTCAATCAGCTGTGGACTTCATGTAGCCCGGTACGGATTACTGTAGAATGGTACTGTAGCATTGTGCAGATTACTGTAGCAAACTTCACAATCTAAAAATTCTTCAATAATATTCATAAAATTGGAACTCCAAACATTCAACTCAACAATGAACCCTGAATGGAATCACTCCAATGACTCAAAGGGTTTTCGTCCTTCAATCCGTGCTAGAAATCCAAGAGGATTTTCATCCTCCAATTTCAATACCAAGAGGGCTTTTGTCTATCCAAAAGATGAACACCAAGTCCTCGATCTACAAGAAAAGGGGTTTTTTTTGGCAACAAACAATGGATTTCTTTCCCCAAGCCCAACTCCTTTTATAACTTTTGGAGGGAAAATATTTTAATTTATTTTCTTTTTCTCCTATTTTCCCACTCAAACCCTAAAAACAAAAATGTCCTTTTTACATAAACACTTTTGGATCCCAGTTCTAGTGACACCTTTGAAACAACTTAAGTCCTCTGGTTAAAATCACTTTATAAAATCACCTTGAGGGACTTTTAATCTAATAATAAAATATAAGTTGCCTTTTAATAATAATAAAGTTATTTTTCGAGCAACTTAAATTAAATTATTAAATTGTTCCTTAAGCTCAAAAAGGGGGCATGACAATTGGTGATGGATTTAACCCCAATCAAAGGGGTCCAAAGGGTTCAACCCCAATTGAAATCCTCTTGTGTAGAGACAATCACCAATGATTGGTTTGGCTGTAACCGAACACATCCCAAATAGGACAAAAATATAGAACCTATAGGATTTTGTGATTCTGAAATGTTTCAAATTCTTTGGTTTCAGATACAGAAGATCTTTGTGATCCCCAACATTACTTTGCTACTCTTGTTTATTATATATCTCCAAGAGAGGTCATTGTAAAATATTGAATGATCTTCCCTAATATTTTTGAAGGAAATCGATTGAGTTGAGCTATGGTTGTTCTATCCTGAGTCTTAGAGGAATGATAGTGCGCTTAGGCAAGTGCGAGAGCAAATGTAGGGCATGTGTGGTGTTTGGACATTAGTGGTTGGACAATTGTAGCAGCAGCTCATGAGGCAATGGGCTCTAGAGATCTCACTCTCCTAAAGATTTCCCCATTTTGGGTTTCTCCAAGTCATATGTTGTTTTCTTCATTCGCATGTGTGTTTTATGCATTCTACTTATTGATATATGCCTCCTTTCATTGTTAATTGCACTTATCAACACTAAACTTCATACACATAGACTAGAAAAACTTATCAATCAATGGACATTGACGTTGAATAGGATTTGTTTTGGTAAATTATGTAGTAGACTATCCACACTAATTATGATTGGGTCTCAATAGGTACACAAACAACCAATATAAACAATAAATGTAAGTGTACAATGAAAGTTAAGGTACAGACCCATGTGCTTATAAGCAACAACTATCAAACCCTAATAACCCTAACATGAGTTTGCCACCCTTATAGTAGGTTGGCCTTATATCAACAAGGATCTCAAGGATACAATAAGATGATTTCTCATTAGGTTCCAAAGCAAGTTAGTATCTCATGGACCCCGATAAGTTTGTTTAACTCTGTAAATGTTATCAAATCTTATCAAAGTTGGATCCTAAAAGACCTATGGAAATTCTAAGTCTGAAATTCTGTGTAAGAATTCTAAGTCAGATTTGTAGTTCTGTATTTTGAATGTGCTGATTGCAGAACATTAATTAATTTCGATGTCTGCAAATAAAGGAAAGAAGTCTCATTTATATGTGGGAGACACGCCTCAAGGAGAGACACGTCCGCTCATGGGACGTGTCCCTTTGAGCGCGCGGGCTCCCTTAACAACCGAAACAATTCGGTGTTATCCATAGACTAATATGAGAGTATTTAACAAACAGCAATCATATAAAATGAATTCCGATTTATCCATTTGCAAATTTCGATCATCATCTGAAATTCGAATAACTTATTTGATGGTACAATATTTAAGCTTTTGGATTCAACTGTGTCAATTTTTTCGTCTGAAAAAATTGACAAAAAAATTGACACAGCCGAATCCAAAAGCTTAAATATTGTATCTTCATGGACTGTGGAAAACTTATACCAATTATTTGATGGTTTTATATTTTAAGAACAGTTTGGTTAAATATAAATGATGATGATGCATGAATGCAATCATCATTTATATCTGACCGAAGCTATCTTAAATCAACAAACTCCTTGTTTGAAAACCCCCAAAAACTTAAAATGCAAATTAAAACGATAAAATGATAGTGGACTAGGCCAAATAGAAGTAAATAATATATTCTTCATGTTGGGGGGTCTTGTGGGGGCCCCCATGAGTGTTTACGGTTTTTTAAACTTAAAAAAAAAAAGGAGTTGTTTTTAGAACTTTATGCTAAACAATCCATGGGGGATGTCAAGACATCCCTAGGATGTCATAGGTACATCAAGGATGCCCTAGCATCCGCTTTGAGGGACGTTCCTAGGAGAAATCCCTAGGTTGAGGTGGGATCCTTGGTATGTCCCCATGAAACCTGAAAAAAGGGGATGGTATCAAGGCATGGTGTTAATTGATTAAAGTTGGGTTCTCGTTGTGGAGACCCAAGTTCAAATCCCCATAGGGACATCTAATGTGGAATTCTATGTAGTGACTTTTGAGTTTTGACCTTCCATAGTTGGCTTTTAATGTGAATGTAGTTTATAAATAAAGTAGATTTCTTAGTAGTGACTCTTGGTCTTCCATAGTTGGCTTCTAATGTAGATGCAGTTTCTATATAAAGTGGATTTCTAAGTAGTGACTCTTGGTCTTCCATAGATGATTTCTAGTATGTGTGTCATAAGGAGATTTTATTAGTCTCTAATAAGTGCTCATGGGAGCTTGTATTGGTATCACATATATGCTTGTATGAGCACAATATTTGTAAATGATATTCAAGAGAAAAAAAAAAACTTAACTCATCCTCCCCCCTCCCCCGAGATGTACCCTTGGGAATACTATTATTAATTAATGGAAGTTTGATGAGATATAGGCAAAAGCATATGAATAAAGATAAGTATAAAATGTAAAATATGTGTCATTGAAAATTGTAGTTATATAGCTAGATGATGAAAGTGGCAGATCCTCACCAATGACCACTCCCTAAGAAACAACGCTCCTCATTGCAGATGTATTTGAAAATGTGGAAAGTTGCTAGCAATTTGGATTTTTGTGAACCATTTCCCTTGGGAAGGAACTTGAGGTACTTTAACAATCTAGTAGATGGGAATTTCCTTATTCCTCGGGCATTTGACCCTGGCAGAAATGACATGATCTATTTTGCTGGTATGCTGCAATCAAGTTTGATTTCTGTTGGCTGAAGTTCTCCAACATCCAATGTGTACAACAAAGGTGGAAATTAAATAGGTAAGACTTATGCATTGAAAATTGGATGAAGGATAAGACAAGTTGAAAGATTCAACTCAAAGGAATAATCTCCAACCTTCTTGCTAAGGGTATATGAGCCATACCGAAAAGGACAAATCTTGTAGTAAGGTCCCATGAGTTTTTCTTTCCGCAAATGAACCCATGCTCTATCACCAACTTTGAACTTATGCAGCTCTCAATACCGATCATGGTGCTGCTTGTATTTTGCATTGATGCTTTCAATATAGTTTGTACTTGTTAGATGTGTTGAATGTGCTCAAGCTGCTTTTATAACTTCCCATTGAGCTGAAGGAGTTTCTACAATTGACAGTAGCATAGAATAAGCTACACTAATGGGCACTAATCTTTGAAAACCCGCATAAACCTCAAATGGGATATGTTCAGTAGAGCTATGCATAGTTTTATTGTAGCTATGTCAAATAAATGGTAGAATTTCATCATAAGTGTTGCACGATCATCCTATTCACTAGTTTTGTTGTCCATTAGTTTGAGGAGAAAATACTAAGGTATGTGAATAGAACAAAGGATCATGGAATCCATTATTACTTAATTGAAGAGTCAATGTTGTTTGATTATTTAAATGTACACTAGGCAAGATCATTCAGGGGATAGAAAGAGCACATCAAGACATTGTTTTACACTAGGAAGTGAATTGATTACATGGTGTTCAAAGAAGAAGAATACAATGGCATTATCAAGTACAAAAGTAGACTATGTTGCATTAATGATACACAAAAGTAACAAGTTTATGGATCTCTTCATTCTCTAGAAATTGATAGTTGCATAGTGAGGCATTATGAAGCAGTTATCCTAGATTCAAATCAATAGAATGCTTCAACACACATTTCTTAAGTACTCCAATGGGGGACTAGAAAGGATCTTTGTATTCTCCCAACACATGATTCAACTATTGTTTTGCCATTGGAGGTGTGATCTTAGCATGCAAAGAGAATGTCTTTCATGATTTTTAATCTCACCATCAAGAGCGCAATTTTTCTACAAAATCTAATTAGGTTCTTGCACTACTTAGACAAGAGACTTTGAAGAACTCCTATCTCACCAATGAATTTTCTAAATTTATGACAACCTAAACATTGGACCAATTAACTCCAAATTGGTGCTCATCAGAGATTTCCCCCAATGGATGCCAAATCAGGAATTTGTAATAGTCTACCCCAAATTGCATATAATTTTTTTCGATTTCACCTCTTCAATTACATAGTCTTTTTAGGTATATTGACAAGCATTTTTTCAAACACTTAACTCTTTAATGATATGAATTGAATTTCCAATTTGAGTTCAATTTTTGACAATTGTCTCTCACAACACATTCAATTTTAAGAGTTTCACAAATGCAGATACAAATTCTATAAACCATCCATGTTACTAGCACTGATATGTCATTTGACTCAAACATTACAACCCAGGATAAGAAACAAAGTACAATAGAGGAATAAATATTCCTGACCTTGATTACTATAGTTATGCACCAGCTAACAGTTGCAAGATAATTCAATCTCTCTATTGAACTCCTAGCAATTAAAGATTTGGAACATAGTCTGATATTGCCAATACTGGAAAGGACTATTTCTCAACATGAACTCTTTATCTATACTAAGGAATCCAACGCTCAAAAGAATACAGTGACTGACATAGTAGCTTTAGAAACCCATGGTATTACTGATACAGTCGCAGCTACATATTGAACTCCATGACTTTCTCTATCGAGACCCGATTCATATGCACAAAACTTAAGCATATTACCAAAGGAGGTCTCCAGGCTTTTGTTATCATAATATGCGGGCTTAGACGGTAACTGCTACAAAATATATTTCATGTCGTTCCAATTTGTAATCTGAATTCTCGGATACTATAGGTAACCCAAGCTACCAAAAACTAGCATAACACCAAAACCAAAATTAACTTATGCCCAGTTCACGACTTCTCTATTAAATACCTATGTTGGCTCTATTCTATTTTTTTCCCATCGTATCCCTTCACCAATTTGATTCCAGACTAAATTCCAAAACTCATGACATCAGAGGTACTCGATGCAATCAAGCTTAGATGGCGTAGCTAGCTAAACAAGGACGGTGGTTCAAAATGATGGCAAAGCTTTGATATAACGTCTTCTTGATTGAGACTCATATGTCTGTAAATTCTCCAAGACTCCTTCGAACTGAGACACTAGCTATTAAAATAAGCGGCACCCTTCACACTCATTATAATAGTCGATTGGCCCAAAATATCGAACTTCCTTTGACTAGCATAATGGTTTTCCAAACTTGTTAATTTACAATATTCGAGAAGCTACATGGACCCTTTGAATGTCAGTTACCACAACAAGTGGTTGCTTGCAATGAGTCTTAAGTGAATGGCACTTGTAACATATAGCGCCTCCTTGTGAAATCAATTCCACGACATAAGATAATAATCGATAATTGTTGAAGAAACAAAGCCTCCCAATTGTTTAATCTTAATTGACTCCCTTTATCATATTTGCATTATAAATGCGACAGCTTAAATGAATAAACAATTTTGAACATAGGAGTGCCAATTGTTATTTTACTTCCATGATAACCCAATGGCCCTAAGACGCGTCTCTTCATTTCCCAGATGCTTCTTTGCTCTCTCGTGCTATGAAAGAAAACCACATTAATTATCGGACATTATCTCATAGATGGCTTCTTGATGATGTGAGTGTTCTTTCAATACCATCGGCTACCTGAAATTCAGTAGCTACAAGCAACATATAATCACCACAACTCCGATACAATACAACCCCAAGTTATAATCAAGTTCCTCTGTTGCAATCTTGAGATACTCTTTAACTTCATCAGAAATTCCAGCTCGTTTCCTAGCCTGAGATCACATAATCCTCATTCATATTCGTTTGGCATCCAAACTCCCTTAATACCGCGTCAAAACTAGCATTTAATAAATAAACTGCATTTGATATGAATTCAGAACTCCCACGCTTGACTTTTCTCCCATTGAAATTGCATATACAACAATTAATGAATATATTATCTTATCAAACCAAACAAAATCACCCAATACAAACCGTTCTGCCCAACTGAAGAATAAAGTCTCACTAATCTCCTAGAAATAATTGGACCTTTACAGTTTTCAGACAGCTTGTACAATATGTAGATTCTTCGCCCAAGATTAGACAATTAATCAATACTAGCACAGCTTCTTAATTTTTCTGCAAGCTTCCAACACTGAACAAATGGAACTTTATCCAATATTGAATCTCTGAAAATTTGTCTTTAAGACTCTACAAAATTTTATCAACAAACAATGGCTTTAAAACCAAACGAGAAAACTGAATGTCTTCTCTAGCTATCAGCTAGGGCAAATCTTTCACAGCTGAAGCCAATCTTCTTTCAGAGGTCTCCCAACCTCAAAAAGGGTGCGGACTGCGTTCACCAACAAGAACTTGTTTCCCAAAACCAAAATCCAACCTCCTTCCACAAACATTCCTGCAAACTTTTATTCACTTCTCTTCGTGACTCCTCGTCTTCTTGACTTCTCATATTTTCTCCATCTTTAATTTTAATTCATTTTTGAATTCTCATTGATGAGCACACAGTTATACTAAGAGGGGGGGTGAATCAGTATAATGCAACATTTACCAAATTAAAACTTTACCAATCACTATAACACCATTCACTCAACATCAATAACTATGCAAATGAGAAGAACACAATAACACTAATATTTACGTGGAAACCCTTGCGGGAGAAAACCACGGTACAAATAATGTACTTCATATATTTATGTGAATTACAATGATTGTAGGCACCAACCTCTAACTTGTTTTGTAGGCACCAACCTAAAGGAAGCACCAACTCCCTCAATTTGTAGGCTCCAACCTACTAGAGGCACCAACCCCCACTTGCCAAGCACCAACTTAGCAAAAGATAATAACTTCAAGAACAATGTTCCACCTTCAATGTTGCTTCTTCAACGGATGATGGACAATTCTGCTCAAATATGTTTCTTAAACTTGCACCAATTTTGCTATCAAGATCTGTCTTCTACACATATATCATATGGAAAACTTTTCCTCAAAAGTCTGCTATAAGGCTGCTCATAAATCTGCAATGATATTGCACATAAAACCTCTATAAAATCTGCATATATGCTTCTTTAAACTCTTCTCATAAAACTTCCTTGTGGTTGTATAGTATACCAATCAATTCTCCACACTCTTCTCTTTAAGCATTATCCTGCTCAAAAGGTCTTCATAAATCTGCTCTATTCTCCTTAAATTTGCTTAAATACTCTCTCCAATATGCTTAATGAATCTGTTCAGTCTTCAAAAAGTCTGTTCAAATCAGCCTCATATGTCTTTTATATCTTCATGAACTGCTGTGTATATATGATGAACACACTTCACTCCACACCTATCTCATTATCTTCCTATGATTCACTATCTCTATTTATGCCTTCCAAGAGATGTATTGTTCTTTGAAAGACGTACCTTTTCACACATGATTACCTTCTCTAAGAGAGACAACTTATCAAAACAATAATTATATTTATTGTTAAATGAATGTTCCATTTAATATTCAAATTGCCTCTTAATGAATTTGCACCCTTTTGTTTTGTAAATACTAATCGCTGCGCTTTAGAACATGGTCCTCCTTCAGGAATAGTCACGCCTCCATACAAGTTACCTGCCCTTGTTTATTATTAAAAAGCTTTTAAGTGTAAAGATCGCAGCCTTTTACTTTTGTCTTATAACTGTTTTGTCTTATATGTTATTTGTATTTTCTGTCTTCGTCTTTAGCACTGCTTTTGTTGAATAGCTTTATGAATCATTGCTCCTCCAATATTAATCACTGCTTTTTAAATTCGTCCTTATTCATCTTTTGTCTTTTTCTGGTGTTTGTCCTATTTGCTATTTGTCTTATGTGCTGCCTTCTAATCGTGGCCTTCTCTTTTCTTTTGTAGATCACTTTATTTGTTTCTGTTTTAGTTCACTTTGTTCTTGATAAAACATTTCTTTCTAGAATCGCACCTTTTTGATCTTAATTAATAATTAGCTTTTTCTTTTTAAATCTGAAGTTGCTTCTTAGAAAGAATCGCACCACTTAGTAATTAGCATTTTACATAGTCATGCTTCTTCAATAAACGCATCTTTTTATGTTTATTTATTTTTTCAATAAATCTCTTTTTAGAAAATCGCATTTCTTCACTTGGCATATCGATTGATTCTTCAGAATTTTCTACACTTAGGATATTGATCAATTCTTCAGAATTATGTTGCTTTCAAGATATTGAGAATCTGATCAAAATCAGTTTCTAATATACTTCAACAAAGTATATAAACCTTTTGTATCTTAAGAGGATAATCTATACACAAAAATGTGTTATCTTCAGTCATACTGATCTTTATGCTTTACCTTGACTCATCGATGACAATATCCAACAATCTCCTCATTCTTCCTTTGACATTAATGATAGCAAACTTCGTCTTTGTACCTTTGACATCAATGACAATATTTCCAACAATCTCCCTCTTTGTCATTGATGGTAACATAATACTCTTTCTTTCTCTAACTCTACCCCATTCTATATCTCTCCCCCTTTGACATCAATGGCAAGGGGATGTTCATTAAACTTATAACCATAAATAGATCATGGTAAACATCCAATTGTATACTTCTCCCCTTGTTGGAGATTCTCTAATGCTCCCCCTTGCTCCAATATTCCTCTTTTTCTCGACTTCTAAATTACTTGGGTAACATGTTTCCTCTATATCTTGGCTGCTAAATGAAGATCATCCTTAATTTGTGAAATTCTTCTCTCCTACCTTCTCTCCCTCATGTTTCCTGATTGCCACAACTGAATGATTTTTTTTCTACTCTTTGTACTATCCTCTTGCATGGGAACTTCTTCTCCATGGCGCTGAAAGATAGTGCCATACTTAGCTCCCTTTGAAATTGTGCTTCTCCTTATGCACTAATAGATGTCTCTTGTGCTTGTAATGAAGCTTGCACTTGCATAGATTTATCCTTCTCATTATCTTGTTCTTTTTTCCTTTTCCATACTTTTGTAAACTTTCTCTCCTTTTGTTTATCCATGGTGCTCTTCTTCACATCCTATCTAGGTGGTTTCACAAAACCACATCCACAAAATCATGCTATGTGTCCATAGTTGTTGCACTTGTAGCATACAACACTATAATCCACTAAAGGAACAAAGGAGCTATAGTTCCTTCCATAAGATCTATTTTTGTTCCAACCATAATCATATCTCACATGTCTTCTACAATCTCTTGCTTTATGACCAAAATGATTGCATGAGTAGCAATAGCCATAAAAGGTACTCTTGAACTTGTATGGATGCAATTGCCTTCAAAGAAAGGACTTCTTGAAATTGTCCTTGTTAACTTTTGGAGGAGGGTTTGTCTTCTTGGTAGTCTCTATGGAATCTTCATTGCTTGACATCTTTGGTGCCCCTTTGGAGTCATCCTTGTTGTCCAATTGATTTTATCCATATCCAAGTCCTTTCTTATTGAATGATGACCTCTGTTTATTTAATATATCATCCAAAATCTCGTACTCTTATCAAACTTGAGGTTCTTGTTCAACTTGGAGGATGTCTTTTCTAGTTCCTTCCTCAAAGAAACTATCTTGGATTTTAACATTTCGCAATCTTCTTCCTTTTTCTCTAATTGGACTCACTTCCTCTTTCATCTTGTACCCTTCTCTCATCTGAAATTTTAGCTCGACAATTATCTTCTCAGATTCTTCAAGACTTCGTACTAATGCTACATTAGATTCATTGTTCTCTTGAACTTGTAGCTTTAGTTTTTGGTTCTCCTTTCTAAGCCTCTTGATCTCACTATAGGCATAATGGAGTTCCTCCTCAAGATCCACTACACTATGACCTTCATTATTTTCTTCTTCTAAGTTTATATCAACATTCTCATCATATTCTGTTGACTCCTTTTCTTCTAAGTTCATCTCCTCTCTTCTTCCATTCACAAGGTGCTTTTCTCTTTCGCCGATATCATCTTTTGTTTCTATTCTCATTTTTGTTTCATTTGTCACCCCATTATTTTTGCCTGCTTCTTTGTCATTACTTGCATTTGATTTTGTTGATGCTTTGTCATCAATACCCTGCTTAGTATTTTATTTTCCCTTATTTCCATTTCTTCTTACCATGTGTACTCTTTAGATCTACCTTCTAGTTTGTTAGACTAATTTGAAGGAACCGGCTCTGATACCAATTGATGAGCACACAATTATACTAAGATGGGGGGATGAATCAGTATAATGCAACTTTTACCAAATTAAAACTTTACCAATCACTATAACACCATTCACTCAACATCAATAACTAAGCACATGAGAAGAACACAATAACACCAATATTTACGTGGAAACCCTTGCGAGAGAAAACCACAATACAAATAATGTACTTTATATATTTATGCGAATTACAATGATTGTAAGCACCAACCTACTAGAGCCACCAACCTCTAGCTTGTTTTGTAGGTACACACCTACAGGAAGCACCAACTCCCTCAATTTGTAGGCTCCAACCTACTGGAGGCACCAACCCCCACTTACCAAGCACCAACTTAGCAAAAGATGATAACTTCAAGAACAATGTTCCACCTTCAATGTTGCTTCTTCAACGGATGATGGACAATTCTGCTCAAATATGTTTCTTAAACTTGCACCAAGTCTGCTATCAAGATCTGTCTTCTACACATATATCATATGGAAAACTTCTCCTCAAAAGTCTGCTATAAGGCTGCTCATAAATCTGCTATGATATTGCACATAAAACCTCTATAAAATCTGCATATATGCTTCTTTAAACTCTTCTCATAAAACGTCCTTGTGGTTGTATAATATACCGATCAATTCTCCACACTCTTCTCTTTAAGCAATATCCTGCTCAAAAGGTCTTCACAAATCTGCTCTATTCTCCTTAAATTTGCTTAAATACTCTCTCCAATATGCTTCATAAATCTGTTCAGTCTTCAAAAAGTCTGTTCAAATCAGCCTCATGTCTTTTATATCTTCATGAACGGTTGTGTATATATGATGAACACACTTCACTTCACACCTATCTCACTATCTTCCTATGATTCACTATCTCTATTTATGCCTTCCAAGAGATGTATTGTTCTTTGAAAGACATACCTTTTCACACATGATTACCTTCTCCAAGAGAGACAACTTATCAAAACAATAATTATATTTATTGTTAAATGAATGTTCCACTTAATATTCAAATTGCCTCTTAATGAATTTGCACCCTTCTGTTTTGTAAATACTAATCGCTGCCCTTTAGAACATAGCCATCAGGAATAGTCACGCCTCCTCCATACAAGTTACCTGCCTTTGTTTATTATTAAAAAGCTTTTTAAGTGTTAAAATCGCAGCCTTTTACTTTTGTCTTATAACTGTTTTGTCTTATATGTTATTTATATTTTCTGTCTTTGTCTTTAGCGCTACTTTTGTTGAATAGCTTTATGAATCGTTGCTCCTCCAATATTAATCGCTGCTTTTAAAATTCGTCTTTATTCATCTTTTGTCTTTTCTGGTTTTTGTCCTATTTGCTATTTGTCTTATGTGTTGCCTTCTAATCGTGGTCTTCTCTTTTCTTTTCTAGATCACTTTATTTGTTTCTGTTTTAGTTCACTTTGTTCTTGATAAAAAGTTTCTTTCTAGAATCACACCTTTTTGGTCTTAATTAATACTTAATTTTTTCTTTTTAAACTTGAAGTTGGTTCTTAGAAAGAATCGCACCACTTAGTAATTAGCATTTTAAATAAGTCGTGCTTCTTCAATAATCGCATCTTTTAATGTTTATTTATTTTTTCACTAAATCTCTTTTTAGAAAATTGTATTTCTTCACTTAGGATATCGATTGATTCTTCAGAATTTTCTACACTTAGGATATCGATCGATTCTTCAGAATTATGTTGCTTTCAAGATGCTTTCAAGATATTGAGAATCTGATCAAAATCAGTTTGTAATATACTTCAACAAAGAATATAAACCTTTCGTATCTTAAGAGGATAATCTATACACAAAAATGTTTTATCTTCAGTCATGCTGATCTTTATGCTTTACCTTGACTCATCGATGACAATATCCAACAATCTCCTCATTCTTCCTTTGACATTAATGATAGCAAACTTCGTCTTTGTACCTTTGACATCAATGACAATATTTCCAACACTCATAAAAGTAACTTAATTTACTTCACTTAATTCTTTTATAAGTTAAGTTACTTTCCAATATTAATTCTTCTTGACTTCTCATATTTTCTCCATGTTTAATTTTAATTTATTTTTGAATTCTCATAAAAATAACTTAATTTATTTCACTTAATTGTTTGATAACTTAAGTTACTTTCCAATATTAATTTAAATTGTCGTTTATTAACTTACCCTTTTCAACAACTTAAATTAATCATTTTATTTTATGCTGACACATAAAAATTGGGGACATTACAGAATTACATGCCCTGTATGCCAAAAACAAAAGTTGTCATTAGGAGCTTTCCCCAATGGATTTTGCAAAACTTAAATCTTTCAATAAAATTGCTTCATTTTCCCATTCTTAAAAGATGTGCCATAAATCCTCTAACTTTGACAAGTTTTCACCATTTTACCCTCCTAAAAGTTAAAACCATTTTCACTCAATAAAGTTAGAATCTAAATTTTTGACCTTCTACAATTGGCATTTACCATTTTTCACTAAAAAAACCAAGAAAAGCAAAAAAGCAAGTTTCTAAAAGTAAAAAGTTATGACTTTTATGTTTATCTCCTCAATCTAGGATAGCAGAAAAAGAAAAACCCAGTTTTTCCTTTAAAAAAAAAAGTTTGATCTCTAGATTTCATTGAAGCTGCCTTGAATATTGGACCTTTTGAAGTGATAATTTTATGATTGGAAAACGATCCTTATATGTGATCCTATCCCAATGAGCTAGAGAAGACTTCCCTTAGCCTCGATCCTTCTTGCCTTTGCTTCACATCAACCACCATAGTTTTTCTTTTAACTTCACCCTTTCTTTCCTCTTCCTATGATGGTGTCTCCTTTAGGTTTCAAAACTTGATAATCTTCATTATGAGAAACCTGCTTACATCATTAGTCGACCAAGACAGCCAACGCCTAAGGACTTGACTATTTTGATTGGAAATCTAACATAATTGACATTGATATAACAACAATGATCTAACATTTGGCTACACAAAGGATTGGTCATTAAAAAAATTATGGGTAGCAATTTTGGGTACCAATAATACCTCAGTTTGGGGACCATGAGACATACTTGGTGTAATGTCCCCTTTTATGGATTTTAGGAATATATGAAATTTTGTATTTTCTCCTTAGAGCAAAACTCAAAATGGTGGAGTAACTGCTAAACTCATATCCTAGGAACTCAATTTCTGATTTATGGAAACAACCCTAGACTATAAAACAGAAACCTTATACTAGTAATAAAATACCAAATTAATAATTTTAGACACAATAGTAGCAACAGCAAGAATCAACATAAATATACTAGATTAATGGTTGCCAGAATGATAGTGATCAGCTTATATTCATAAACTATAGAGGTAAAGCAATAATCACTAAATATACTTGAAGTAATGGTTTGCAGAAATAATGTCATAGCAATGGTCAGCATAATTCAAAGGCATCATAGACGAATCAACATTGGACAATTTAGGCGAACCAGTATTATATCAGATTATTATTTCACATGCAAAATATTAATTTATACAGCGGCAAGCTGACTTACATTGCCAACTAATTACTTTCAGATTGTGGCAATCACAATCTTTAAAATACAATTTAATCTATCTGTTGTTAAGGTCACGATACCTTTCACCACCGAATAGATGAATACATAAAATATCTAAAATGAATAAAAATTAATAGATCACAGCACTCCTAGATCAGTGATACAATATCTAAAATGAACCAATAAATAACAGTTCACAATACTCTAAATCAACGATATAACTCAGCATCAAATGTTTGCAAATAAACAAGTACATCATATCACCACACTCAATAAATCGGCAACATACATCACCAATGAGGTGAATAAAATATCTAACATAACCAAAGAATAAAAAATCACAATACTTCATGAATCAGCACCATAAACAGCAATGAAATAGATGCAAATAGGTGAAATAATGGCTGACATACAATTATATGTGGCTCAGCAATAATAGTAAATAAATTCACCCAAGGTGCAGCAGTCCATAATGACAATTCGCCAGCCTCCAATCACTGAAGTTGCATCAAATGATCCACATATTTCACCATTTATTTACAAATCTAATTGCATCTAGCTGGTGTAAATCAATCCAATGGAATTGAGGATTTTCGTCCTCAATCTGCTATGCAATACAGGAGACTTTTCATCCTTTAAATCATGCCAACAAGGGTTTTCATCATTGGAAGCTTGAAACTGAAAATTTGAATTTGCAAATGAAGATAACGGATGCCTTTCCTTGAATACTTGCCTTTTATTTATAGGTGCCACCTTTTGGGCACATAATTAATTTTAATTTTCCTTTTTCCTCTTAAAGGGTCCCTTTTTAAAATAAAACATCAGACAGGCCTTATAAAGTCACATTTTGAGCCAAACCTATACTACAACAAAAATAAATAAAGCATCTAAATCAAAACATATCAAGAAACACATTGCTAGAAAAGGATAATATTACATCACAAATACGTGGAAATAACAACATAACCTACCAACTTACCTATGGACAAAAGGAAACACGACTAAGTGAAACCATTAACAGGTTTAGAAACATAACACCCCTTTTGTTTAAGTTAAGGTTCTAACGATATTAATTTATATTTTGAAAACCTTTGCAAATTTTTCATGAAGATCCCATGTTCAAGCAGATAGGAACAATTGTGTAGTGAAAAATTCAACACAAATTGATTGATGAGCATTGGTTTTGGATGATCCTCTTCCATGCTGAAAAACATCTTGAGCTTGTGAAGATATTATGCCTCTTGTTCAAGGTATTTGACTAAATCAGGCAATTGTAACCCAAAATTAATGCAATAGTCCAAACTCATGAGCATATAGGAACAATTGTGTAGTGAAAAATTCAACACAAATTGATTGATGAGCATTGGTTTTGGATGATCCTCTTCCATGCTGAAAAACATCTTGAACTTGTGAAGATACTATGCCTCTTGTTCAAGGTATTTGACTAAATCAGGCAATTGTAACCCAAAATTAATGCAATAGTCCAAACTCATGAGCATAGCAGCCCAATGAGGGTTTCAATCCAAAATAGTGAACAATTCAAATCCACAAGCACAATGGCTCCTAGCCCATGAGCACAACAACCTAGCAAGGGTTTGAACCTTGGTAACAAGGACCACAGTGCCACAATTTAACCATCACATAAGTTTCATAAGTGCAATCCACTTCAATTAGGTTCTTCATTATCAATCATGTCGTTGTTATCTCCTATCACATGCGCAAGAGCATGAATATGTTTCTCTAATGGCATTTCATTTTCTTTGATTAACCATTCTTCTTTGATATCTCGACGAAAAGGATCCACTTCTCCATTGACATATAAGAGATCTATTGAAGATGCGGATGAGAGAAAACTGAAAAGAGAGCTCACTTGTACAAAATTATCAAGATGTGGTAAAGAATCCTTCGCATAGGGTTTTGATCTAATAGGTGCCTTTAAAGTTGAACTATGTTCAAGAAACTGCTCTTATCTAAATGTGATATGTCATTCACATCATGAATAATATCAACCTTCTAGAACTAAAACATCTAATCAAAAGTGCCCTTTGAATCAACACAACTTATAGCAGCAACCTCCTGAGATAAAGAAACATCTGGGTCTTTTGAAAACAAAGTTAAATGTTGAAGAAAAAATATCAATTTCTAGCATGAGATGCTTTCTTTCTTCATTAGATATCTTTTGAATTCCTCATTATTAGTGCTTATAGAAAATACCTAATTTGAAGATAAATCTTCCTAAGAGTGTCTTTTCTTATTACATCTAATCCAACCTTTTCGAACAACCCTTCAAATGAAGAAAAGAAGTGATTGGATTCATCATCATCCTCTCTAGCTCAACTAAATTCTTCCTACTAAACAAAAATTTCTTGATCTTCATCATGTTCTATGGATACTTGGAAAACTTTATCCTCACCAACAAACAAATGATATCTGCTCTCTTAAAAACAAGTCGTGATTGGTGGCTTCTCCCATGGATATTCCTTTTGCATTTTCGCTTCTTGAAATCCTTGCATTTTCTCTTCTTGAAATCTTTGCATTTCCTCTTCTTGAAAGCCTTACTCTTTCCCAATTGCTAGATTCCACCAACATGCAGACTTGTTGAATGTATTTACTTTTCTAGCACAAACTACTAGTCTATCTTGAATATGTTCTATCATAGAGTCACCAATGGATTCATCTCAAAGATGTTGATGGTTACTCTAAACCTTTGATAATTTGATCTAGGAACTATCAAGAGTTGCATCATGTGATACATATTTAGACAATTCTGAGCATCATGATTGGTTGTCTTGTCGAAAGAGCAAAAATTATGTGTTATCTCTTTGATGTTGCCCCTGAAACTGCTGAGCTGAAACTTTGTACTAAAACTATCTTTTCATTTTGTTGATATCAGTCAACAAGACTTTGAAACATGGATCTAATGGTATCTTTTCTAATTTCTCCTATAGTAATCATGTTGTCTTTGAGCTTAATTGCTCAAGTTTGCAACACTTCTAATTTATCTACTTCATTTTCGAGAAAGAAAGCATTTCTTGAAGGAAAAGCATTGATGAGGTAACTCGGGAGAATTTGTAGAGAACACCTTAAAGAATTATTGATTCTTTCAACAAGCCAATTGATCAATTCTATGAACTCCATCATAGATTCATTGCGATCTTTCTTTACATGTAACGTGCCAACCCTTCAGTGCAGTAAGAAAATTCCAAATTTACACCATGCGAGTAAATAAACAGAGTAACAAACCATCGTAATAAAAATTTTCTTTTCTTTATTGATATTATATGAACAAGATGTCATATCCAATTACAATAATGATTACATAACTTCACAAGTTACAATTATACTAGAATACATACACTTACATACATAGCTGCAATGAGCTTTAGAACAAATAGCTGTAAGACGGTCCAGGATCCGTCCTTTCAAATCTTGGTTCTTCTGTTGCCTACTATGGAGGAGAAGCATCACTTAGGAGCTTTTCCGCCAACCACGAACTCATAATGCGGTCCCCGCACATCTATCATTTGATAGATGGCCCTTCCCTTCAACGAAGACATTGGTAGAGTAACCAATAACAACAATCAGCTGACAATAGTGTTGTGTCCTACATAACTAGAACTTGTGCAATCTGGCAATCTCGAACTAGCTTGTAATACGGGATCACGGTGAACTAACAGTGTAGTCTCAAGTATCACACAACTAAGTGGAGTCTCGTACATTGCACTACTTTGATCAAAGTGTTCTCATTCAAAATTTAGAATGAAGTCATCTATCACATACACTATTTAGGGCCGATTTGACTTAAGGCTATCTTAAGCTATGCATAGGTGTATTCTCCAATGGATAGTCTGTCATCCTAGATAACCTATCACCATATAATCAACTTAAAAATAACCTACTTAACTAGCAAGTACACAAGGTAGGTATATCGTTCAATGGATAGTCCGTCATCCCAGATAACCTATCTTCAAAACAATCTACTTGGAATAAACCTACTTAACTAGCAAGTATATTAAACCCTCTCCCATACTAGATGACCTCTCCTAGGAGAAAACACAAGCTTTCCCAGTTAAATCAATAACTGGATGACCATATGTGCTTTTCATGTTCAATCATACCTAGTATATAATACTTATGATTAACACCCATCTCCTACTATGGAGTGAATATAAACACATTGCATCCCATGTTCAAACATATCTAGTATAATTAAATACCTATATTGTACCACATGTAATTAAATACCTATGTCAAGTAATCTCTTCGACATATCCAGTATAATTAACTACTTGTGTCAAGCAATCTCTCCTATCATGGAGTACTTTAAAACACATTATAAAAACAGCCTAAAAGCTTCAATTCCCTTTTCAAAGACACTCTTAATTACTTCTTTTGCACATAGTGAAAAGACATTTCAGGCAAACATAGAAATCACAGTAATTCTAAGTAAATAACAAGAAGAAGAGATCCTCATGCCTGTTATCACTTATCCCATTTAATGATGACAGTGCAGCCTTCTCCAACAGTAATTCAGCTTCCCAAAACAACTCCCTCTTTCTCTCTCGTTGATAGTACACTTCTCTCAAGTAATAAGACATCTCTTCCTCACTTAAGCTCAATCTTTTGTCACTCATTAATAGATGATAATGATTAGTAAAAACTAAGATACGATAAACAGCAAAGGACATATATCTTTGGTAAGATACGTCTCACTCAAGTGATATGGTGCATGAAAATAATGTTCACACAAGAAGAGAATGATTATGAATGATTGCAAATAACGGTCACCCAAGAATGGGTAAGAATCAAAATAATGATAATAATGTGTTGCAAGTGAGTTGGCGTGACTATTTATAGAGCAGCCAGCCTCCATAAATCCTATAGTTTTGGCATGTAGATCGGCACCACTTCCTTGCAACATGATTCAGCTTAAAGGTGGCGATGATAGAAGCTCAGACTCGACACAAAGCATAACAGATCGACTTCCATATTGACAGCATTCAAAAGACCATTTCAAACTGCACATGGGAAATTCGTATTTTTCTCCCAAATCGACATCTATAGGAAAGTGAAACAGAGGTGGCATGATTTAACTCACAATAGAAACAATCAATCTCAATTTCATGGCAACAGGTATCCATCGGTCCATATGGTGGATGATTCGACTTGAACATATTAATACACAAGACAAAGTCAAGGTCGGTCTCTCTATTGGCGTCGACCAAGTCAAGCATACTATAGACAACAATATTAAATGCAGAGCAATGACTTATATCGTGTATCATTCAGCATGATATTCGGTTTATAATAACAGTCATTAGCTTCTAAATCGGCTCTATTTGACATAGTCAACAATGACCTCTATTTCATAGTCTCCATCGACTACACAACAGCCTTTTAAATTGGCTTTAATTGAATAAGAGGTAGTTGAATTCTAATAACAAGTTGTGACCTTCATTAAGTTCAAAAAGTCTCAGCTAATATATCGGCCTATGCTTTAATCATTCTCCAAGCATTAAAGATATTTTTCCTTTATCTATTGCAGAATATTTCAGCGCCCTATCTATTGTACTCACTAATATTTGAAGAAGGTTTATGTTATAAGGGCTGCGCACAACTACATACCCCTCAAAGTTCTCCTTTCAAGTGTTGTGCCCAATATCATTCACATATGTTTATTGATCTGTTTAGAGTCTTCTTCCACTCATATGTACCATGTAATTTCCCATGAAGTCCACACTATATTAAATGCAACATATACATATATGATATATGTATACCGCCTCTTAAAAGGCTCCGTCCCATGCTACCCTTTGTGAATCAAGCTCTATATGGCTGCAACTGTATTTATAACGTTTCCCCATATATGTATATATACAATATATCCCATGTTTGTATATTGCCTTATATATATACTTAGAGTATATCTTATATACATATATATTTCATATCGTACCAAGCAAATGAAGCCATGATCTATTCGATAATTATATTATCATATATATATATATATGTGCATATACATTTCTATATATTTGTCAATGAGTAGCATTAACGCTATATTATATATCTAAGTAGCCGAATCGCTGCTCTCAGGGCATCGTTTTAGAACCGGAAACGTTTCGGAAACGGATTCGGAATCAAATCATGGTGGAATCGTCCAAGAATCGGATTTGGACCTGTGGGTACAATTCTGAAATACGTGGACGTTTCCAAGTGATTCTGCGGCTGATGTGGCGTTTCAAAGACATTTTTTGACCGTTTTTCAAACTCAATTTGACCTTTTCATCGAAAAACGCAATTTTTAGGGCGAATTTGTCACTTAAACGTGGATTTCGAGTTTCATTTCACCAATTATTATGTTTCATTTGCATTTTATTTCACTGTTTGTTAGCTGTGAAAAATGCGACCTTGCAAAAACGTACGTGAATCGAGATCATTTGCACGACCAGGAGGAAGATAAATGCGATCAGAGGAAAAACGCAACTAGCAGGAAGGTAAACACGGCCAGGAAAAGGAAAACGCGACCAAGGTAGGGTTTTCTAAATTTTATAGTTTTTCAATTTTTTTATTTTCGTTTTTTTTATAAATCTTTTCCAATATTAAAATGTGTTGAAAATAGTAAATACTATAATCTATTAAAATATTTTTAATTTTTTAGATATTATTAGATATTTATTATTTAATATGTAAACATAAATATTTTTTATTTAAATTTTTAATGTTTAAAAATATAATTTAAAATATTTCTAATTAGTAATTAGTAAATTCATAAATATAAATTAGTATATTATGTTTCAAAAATTGAAATTTGTCATGGTTTTGTTTATCATATGTATCAGTATATGACATCTTAAAATTAATTTTGTTTCTAGGTTGCATATATATATTTGTATAGATGTACCCGATTCCATACACAAGCCCCCAAAAAATTTTGTTGTACCCACGTACCCGTACTATATATATACAACTAAGTTTGCCGAATTGGTTATGGGTATGTGGGTACGATACACCGGTACGACAAATTTTTTTTTGGGTGGGTACGCTTGGGTACATCCGTACATAAAACATATAAAAATCATAGATATAGACATATTTACAATTATTATATAATAATATTATAAATTTTTAATACTAATTTAAAATTTTAAACTATTATAAATTTATAAAGTATAATACTAATTATATTATAATAATATATATAAATAATAATTAATATTATATAATATTATGGTATTAAATAAATTAAAAATTACCTATTACCTATATTATAAATTAAAAATTAAAATTAAAATTTATAAATTATAAATGTATAATAAAAATAATAAATTTATAAACAGTAATATAATAATAATAAATAAATTTAAAATTTATAAACTATAATAATAAGTGTAAACTATTAAGCACTCTGAAAAGATTTAAAATAAAAAATAAAAAAAACATTTGAAGAAAAATACCTCCTGGACCAATGCACATGGTCCGAAAATGTCCAGAGAAATAATGAAATTTTGTTGTTGATACTCACAACCACCTACAACCACGCCTAAGACTCTCAGCCAACTGCAACCTGGAAGACCAACAAAGTCACAGCCAGCAAGTCGGGTTAAAATCGCTTAGAGTTTTTGCGCAGAAGAGAAATAAATGTTGTCGTGAAAATACAACGCGTTTAGAGTTTTTTAGCTTTGAAGACGTTGCAAAAAGGTTTCGAAACCCATGACAAATGCCTGGAAAAATCTGCAAAACACCACATCATGAAAAAAACGGCAAGAAAAACTCGATACATTTCAGACTGTGAAAATCCTGTACCATGTCTAAATTTGAAGCGATTCCATGAGGTGTCTGTTTGCAAACGTTTCAGTACCTGGAATCAACAAGATAAAGGGTCGATTCCGGTAACTTATATATATATATTTAACGAGACCCGGACTCGGCTAGGGTGACTCGACTCAAGACTTGGGACTCGACAAAATGAAAAAACCCTAGAAATTTAGAGAATTTTAAGGATTTAAAACTTGTTTCAAGCACCCTTTATTGAATAAACCTTAAAGACACAATAACATCATTAAATAGAAGCAAATTTGATCGCATACACAAGTATACACCAATCACATAAGTATAAAGTACACAAATTGTAGCTGAGCTGCTGAAGGAAATAGCACACTTAGATATATAAAAATAGTCAAATGTATACAAAACTCATGGAATATGAAATCCATGACATCAAATGTTCCAAACAAATATGAAATATCAAAACAATAACTACAAGTTTATGGCTCAAAGAAGTCTACATCCTTCCTACGAAGGCATCTAAGGTGGGTCCTAGATGATGTAGCAATTACAGCCATAGTCTTTGCTTGTGACTCCATGCCACCCTCACCAACATTAGTTATGGATGTGTTTGCTAGTGCTTTAGCCTCCTCCTCTGCTATGGCTATAGCCTCAGCCTCTCTATCTACCTAGTCAACCCAACCAAGGTCCTCGTCACTAACACAAGTATACATCGATCATATAAGTATAAACACAAATTGTAGCCGAGTTGCTCAAGGAAATAGCACACTTAGATATATAGTCAAAGACTTGAATGTATACAAAACTCATCAAATATGAAATCCATGACATCAAATGTAAAAAACCAGACCAATTTTTTCCAAATTTTTAAGTACACAACAATGCAGAAAGCACCCGTTAGGGTTAGTTCAATCAAACCAGCAGTTACAATTAACTCGTTGCCAAGAATGCGCACTCAATCTCAACAAGAGAGAGGCTGTCATATGGCAAGAGGATCGTCAGTACATTAAATCAAACTGCAACTGAAATTAACTCAACACCAAGTATGTGCTACCCAATCCAGAATGGAAATAAGGCGACCATATGGCGGAGATATAAAGAAATACTAATGCAACTTCAGATTGTAAAGTAGGCGGCAAGCCAGCCTCTTCCACTTATCCAGTGGGTATTACAAAACTAAAAGAGAACAAGTATAGAAAGTAGATAGGCGGCACGCCAGCCTCTTCCACTTATCCAGTGGGAAATTACAAAAAGCTTAGCAAGTAAACAAGATAGCTGACAGTACTACTGTTTAGCTTTACAATGATATAGAAAGCCTGCCAAGATCACTGAGTTAGAAGTATATCCATGCTACAACAATGTTTATTATCTCTTCAATGCTCAACAAGAACTCTTAGACTCAAACCCACTCAAATGAAGAACTCCTACAATCTGATATGACAAAAATATGACTGAAAATGCTCAGACCAGCAACCCTACAACTCACCAAAATGCTCATAAATCATTCCTCACTCACTCAAATGTCTTCAAACTTGATGCAGAAGACTCTAAGGATGATGACGCCTAACTTCATGACTCAAAACAGCCACCAAGACCTGATATTATTTTGTGGCACAACTCCCAAGATAGCCAGCAAGATACAAACTCAAGAGAGGGGCAATTTTACAAGATAAAATCACACACTCAACATAAAAATCTGCAACTTGGCATAGAGGGGCACCCAAGGCTGCAAAGCAGATTTGTTAAATACCCAGAACAAAACAAAAATCATACAAAGACTTCTAAGCAAAAAGGACTTCCAGCTATGCTAAATCAGCAAACTCCAAAAATGCCCAAAACATAATAGACTCCAACTATAAGCTCTATTTGCATTCTCTGATTGAGAAGCAACCACAAATCAGCTAGATGTTATCTCTCAAACATGAAGACTGATCCTTGCTAGGAGGTATGCATTCCTCAAAGCACTTTGCCTGTATTCATTCCAGCAGCATAATAGTAGTGTAGATGTAAGATAAGAAAATGAAGAGCAACTGCCTCCATATATAGACCCTTTGAGAGAATCTCTAGAAACCTCTAGAAGGTGCGCCCCACTTCAAGACCTTTTTAGGTTTTTGACTTTGACTAGGCCGCTCCTTCAAAATGGCGTACCTTTTCTTTAGTGATAAAATCACTTTAAAATAAAACATATTCTTCTCCAAAGGTTGGCGTCCAATTTCTCTTAAGCAATTATTCACATTAGAAATATTAAAATATCTCCTGATGATGCGTCCACCCATGTGGTCCCTTTTTTCAGAACAACTTAAAGTCATGAAGCTAGGCCAAGGGGTTATAATATTAAAATATAACATTATTTTAATTAAAATACTTATCTCTCCAGAAAAAGCCTCAAGAGGCCAAAACAACCATACCAACTGAACAGACTGCAAAAGGAGGCCAACAGAACTGAAGCCAACAGGACCACTGCCAAAAATAGAATTTACTAAAAATAGTAAATTCAGAAAGTTGCTCAGATCAAAATGCATGCGATACCATTGCGAAGCTTTCTGAAAACCCAGAAAGAATCCGCAATCCAAAATCCCAAACTCCAGGATGTAGCCATCATAACTTACTAAAAATAGTAAGTTCAGAAAGGTTGCCCGACGCAGTTGCAAGTCATACCTCTGCAAAGCTCTCTGAAAACCCAGAAGGAATCCAGAATCCAAACACCCAAACTCCAACAAGCAAAACCCTGAATCTTCAAGAGAACCCATCAAACAGCCGAAAACCCTAACTCTGCTGCTAACTAGCCGACAGCACACTGGAAAAAGGCTACCAATCACTGAAAAGTGAAGTGCTAAAAACGGGGACATTACATCAAATGTTCCAAACAAATATGAAATATCAAAAGATTCAAAACAATAACTAGAAGTCTATGGCTCAAAGGAGCATGCATCCTTCCTACAAATGTGTCTAAGATAGGTCCTGGATGATGCAGTAGCCATAATCTCAAGTATCAGAGTGATTGCCCTAATGGGGTTGAGGGGCCATGCCCTTTGTGGGGGTCTAGGCGCAATGCCTCTAGTGAGGTCAAGGGGCAGCACCCCTCGTGGGGGTTTGGGGGCAATGCCCCTAGTGGGGTCAAGTGGCAATGCCCCCAATGGGGTCAAGGGGCAGTGCCCCTTGTGAGCGTTTGGGGGTAGTGCCCCCAGTGGGGTCGGGGCAATGCCCTGGGGGCGGGATGGGATTCGGGGTACGGGGTAGCAATGCCCCGCCACCAAGCCCAAATTAAGACCTCCAAAACCAAACAAACCTTCATGGTACATCATTTTGCATTTGCAATGCAAAAAAAACCAAGTTTTAACTTTAAATTTCATGGTATTTTTTGCACTGTTCAAACCCTACTTGCCGAGTTTTCCAGACTCAGCGAGTCCATCCAAGACTCAGTAGGACTCAACTGAGTCCGAATCCGAGCCCCCAGGACTCGGCCAAGGTGACTCGACTCGCGACTTGCCGAGTCTCGTTTCAATGGACTATATATAATATATATACCAATATATTTATACATTTTCATGATAATTATGCATATATTCGATATACTAAAGAATACCATCAAGTAAACATCAAACAATAATAATATAGTAACATATAGTAACATAATATGTATAATAAAGAATATCCAATTCACATACTCAACCACTCAAACAAATATAGTAACATAAGGAAGGTCTCGAAAGCTCAAACAGATAACATCACCCAAAAATGCATGCAGAAGTAACAAGACTCTCAAATGCAGACATATCGGCTAAGGATGACTTACCTATTACTCACAACTGACTCAACTTCAATCATTCTAATGTGGTGTGTGTATGCTCAGATAGTTTACTTTTACCAGTTAACCAACCAAGATCTTCTCCTGAGTGATACTTCCCCTCCCCCTACAGAATGAACTTTTACCTGCAACCACTAACACATGCCTACGGCAGTTATTTGTTCACAACAATAAGCAACATATATAGACATCTTCAAAGTTAGAATAAGAATAATTCAATAACCATCTATTCACATATATGCAGTATTTCACCATGAATAACATCAACTGAGATAACATCAAATGAAACAACATCAAATGAGATAACATTCATATTGATAACAAGGTACAAGCATCATTAATTCATCTCCAGAATTCACATTACATTCACATTTACCCTATGTAGCAGTAGTAAAATAGTAACTACACAATTGGGGTGTAGCATTACATTTCAAAATTGAGTGAAAAAAACATGACCATCTTATGTCAATTTGAAACGTGAAAAATCTGGTATGTGTAGTCTCCTAGTTAGTGATGCAACCTGGAGTGAGGTCATGGAACCAATCTACCGCTACTCCAACCAAGCTTTTAACAAAATGTTTGATTGCAACATCTTTCTGAGAAACCCCCAATATGTTGCAAATGGTAGTAAATACCAATATATGTGCATTGGGATGTGTGCTATCACCATGAAATTTCAAAATACTCTTTCTTGAGCCTAGAGGAAAATCATGGCGAACTGCAATTGCCAAAGGACTAGCAGTGGCTAACCTTGGCAATGAAAATGGAGACGGATCTATGTTAGTGCGAATATCATCAACCATTGCTTGAAATGGTTCCTTATATGTATCTAGATTTTTTGGATCTAAATTTCTTGCAAAAATACTTATGAGTTCCTAAACAATTGATGAAGACAAATCTTCATTTTAATGTGCTCAAGGAGGTGTTTGAAAGACAAAATAAAAAATCCTTATCTTCCACTATGATCTAGTGTATATTTTATCAATAAGTATGGAAATGATAAAATCGTCTACTTGAAGGTTTTTAAGGAAAAGATGGGAAGGCAATCTTAGCAAGATGTGCTTTCCTTCTTATGTAAACTTTTAAAGCCAAAATTGATCAATTCCACATATGAGTAGGTAAGATGTGTCTTCTTGCTGCAAGGTCAGCCTTTTGTTCTTCGTTGAAGATGGCAACAACAACTCTCTAGTGTGCATCTCTTCATTTAATCAAAGGCAAAATGCCTTAAGCTATTCAAAATATCTCCTTAAACTTGCTAAATCCAATTTAAGTTAGGCTACAAAATTAGAGCTTGAAGACTTTGAGTAATGAATATGATATTTGAAAACTTCAACAAGTGCTCCACGATGGGCAGCAAAACTATTGGTATTTAAATTTGTCACTTTTATGACAACACAAAACATAACAATGGATGAAGAAATCCTCTCTTCACTTTTGCAAGGGAAGCTCCCTTGTCAAATCTACTCTAAAATTTAAAACAAAAACAAGCCTACTAATATGAACACTACGCAATCCATTCTTTGGGGTTTTGCATAAGGATAAAATCACTAAGCAAACTTGACCTATCTGTTTTTTTCTCTCGCAGTTTGGAGCACGAGACTTTGAAAAACTCCTATCTTGATATTGAACTTTCTCAATTTATAACAGCCTAAGCATAAACAAGAATACTATCCAAGGATTAAAACCAAAGTAGTCGGATTCGCCCATGCTCCCTCCCTAAGCACGTGTACCACCATACCTAGTACTAATACAAGTGTGGTATGACACAGATATGCATGGGATATAATACCCACACATGCCCAAAATACCTTAATTTTCCTACACAACTATACCTTTTTTTGGCATTTTAATTTTTACATATTTAAAAAATAATTGTTTATTTTTATTATTTATATTTAATATTTATATTATGTTGTTTAAATGTTACAGATTTAAAAATATTTAAACATATGCTCTTTAATTATAAATAAAATTTAGTAATATATATTTAATTGTGTATTCTTTACTAACTTATTAATATTTGAATTTTAATATTATTTTAATTTATATTTACTTATTTTGTTATAGTTGTTTTTTAAACTGAGATTTAAAAAATTAAATGTGAATGATATTTTTTTAAAGTTTAGATTATCATTGTTTATTAAATTCATTATATTTAAATTTTTAATATATTTAGAATTTTCTTTTTTAAATTATATTTAAAGTTTACTTTTGTTTAGTTTAATTTCGATTTAAATGACATTATTGTTAATTTAATTATAGGTCATGGTTTGTATATTATAAATTGTTAAATCAGCTTATAGTTATTTACATAGCAATTATGTGTTTATATTGTTTTTAAAGTAGTGAAAATCTCCTATAATAACTTAGAAAATTGTGTTAAATATATGTATGTTTTTTATGAATGTTGTATCCAGCCATATCCATATTAGGGGTCTTCAAAAATGGCCATATCTATATCCAATATTGTAACCATATTTGTATCTGTACCATGTCTATGCAACTTTGACTAAAACAAAGATCCTTTGGAATTGTATCAACAATTTGACTTGAGAACATAACACGCAAAAAAGCAGCAATCTGAAGAAGAATGATGACAATTAATTGTTACTTCGACATTGTAGCACATTTTGAGCCTAATTAGATATGTTATTTATGGGCTATAAAAAGTCACACCAATCACATTGATATATGAGATGATAACTATAATGTGTGTTGTTGATGGTCTATGTAACACTTCTTGATGGTTGCACCCTCAACCCAAAACAACAATCAAGAAGTTCTAGAGCAGTCTCTCAAACTTAGAACAACTTCCTAAGAAGGCCAACTCCTCTATCTTATCATTCTATTATTACAATTAAATTTTTGAGGAAAGGCTTTCTAAAGCAAGGAATATGAAAAAGCGATGATATGCCAATATAGCCAACCAATGGTCTCTAATAGGAAAGATAGCATAAAACATCTATTCTATTCTACAAATAATATAAATGAAGGCACAACTCATCTATGTGTAATAGGCGACAAATTAATAATGAAAGAAAAGATTACTAAACCACAAATAACCTTTGACCAAGTATAGAATTGAAACCACAAAATCTTCAATTAGTTGCTACAAAATACACAATTACACAAAGTCTTGAAGGCTAAAAGATATTAAAATGTAGAAGGAAAAGTTACTAAGACTAGAACTTCTATTAAAACTCTAAGGAGCTAGAACAAACTAAAGACCAAACAATATTCATAAAGAGCAACAACTCCAATGTACACAATCAAAAGGGCAACGGAATGAATGTGCCACATGCACTAATCCAAACAGCACAACCTAACCAAGAAAGGCACATGTTCATGCATGCTTGTATCACTTAATGACCTTCAAAGGTATGAGATTGATGGCTGATCTTCCTCCATTCATAATTGCTTCTCACTCGGGCTTCATGCCAATCATTAAAACCATTGTAGTTACAAATATTTTTTCCAATGTTAATCACCATGACCAGTCAAGGTTTGAGGCTTGTAAACTATGATGATTTCAAAGGTATGCACATAATCCACATTTGATAGTGAACAATGCTCAAAGGGGGAACTTATAAGATGGTGAACGACGCTCAAAGAGGGAACTTATATACCAAAAACAAGATCACAAATCTCCCTGCTTTCACTTCAAGTTCTATGAGGTAGCCATACAACATTGTTCATCATGGATGAGTCGGTCAAGTTAAATAGTGTCATGCTTCAACTATTCAATCATACAATTGGGAGATCAATGATGATTAAAAACTTGGGAGGTTGTAAGATCTACATATCTTCAAAATCAATGCAAGTGTCCCACATGTCTCCCAATTAATTTCTTTGCTTAGCATTCTTTCTTCATTTCAAGGCATTGGGCCCTACAAAATATCTTCTTTGATTGACCACATAGATCACTTTAATAGAGATTATCTTCATGTCTACATTGTTCAATCAAAAGCCAAATTCATGGTGGGGAGAACCTTGGGAGATTGTCCAATCTCAAACTTTTTTAAACTTCACCTAGAGAACATAGGTGCAAGGTTTCACTTCATATTGTAACTTAGGTGCAAAGCAGATCTTCAAGCACCCACCAACCATCAGATTAATAAGCATCTTGCTTTAAAGGTTATGTGCATCTTCCCATCAACATAAGCAACATTTTTCCAATCTATGATAAGAAATAGGGAATTCCTTAATAAGGAGAATATGAAGAGCACTTTATATCTATTCACTATCATGCTTATCATGTCCTCTATTATGAGTTGTAATTTATGTTAGTGAATAGACATTTCATGTAGCATGTATTATCTACTTCACACATAGGTGGCACTTGGGCCTTTAGCTCCTTGGTATGAGAATCCTTTTAGTCTAAAAGGATGACAAGCAGCTAGAAGAGCATATTCTTCTAGAGCCGAATTCTTTGTAAAGCATCCTATCTATGAAGGCCCCAAGGGGTGAGCACTTTATATTTGTAAAATATATACAATAATGAAAATAGGGGCATGTGCCTTTCACCCTTTGTATATATATCAAACTATCAAATCATTTGAAATATCAATTTTAACAATCCATCACCCCTAGAAGGAGAAACAAAATATATATTTCAAAATACTGAACCACTAAAATCAAATTAAGAAAACAAAACAAAATGCCTATTCTTCAATGTCAACCACATTATCATCCAAGACACAAACACCTAAATCAAATGCCTCTCCAACCTCCATGTTCGATTCAGCCATTCAGACCAGCTAGTTCATCACCCTCCTTGCACAATCTACTCTAGCTTTGTCCACATGAGAATTGAGGATGAAGGGGGTCCTTAGCTTTGACAAGTCGAACCCAGGCATAAAACCACCCCTGCCATCAGCAAGACATTTCTGCATTTTTTCCATTTTCTCCCAACAGTATGAAAAAATGAGACTCCAATTCCTGAAATGTAGCTATGGAAACCAAACCCCTGACTTCAAAACTTACTACAAGCAATGGCTGAAAAAGGTGAGCTTCATGATTATTTAGGGAAGAGTCCAAACCACCCAGAAACTTCACTCTTACATTGTGAATAGCCAGCCTTTTTAACAATCTCCTTAGCGTTCACAAAATCCAGAAAATTTAATACGAACATGGATGAAATATCTAAATTTACCCTACAGCTTATCTCAGCTTCTAAAAAATCTAAATCAGTTATCTCTTTGATGGTTCTCTCCATCAAATCCAGCTAATGAACGAAGTTATTTCCCAGGCATTGATCACAGGCTGGACCTCGGAAAGACACTACACGTTTCTCTACAAAAATGATGAAATTTTGGATCCATGGCACATAGCAGAAGTTAAAAACAAAAATATGCAGAGGTTGTTGTTTTCCAAAGTGAAGTGAGAAGATTTCCCACTGTAATACCTTTCATAAGCTCATGCCAAGCATTCTAGATGACATCAAATCTTGGGAATCATTATGACTTAGATATCCAAGCAGGAAGCTCACCAAAACTTTAATGTTGTTTAATCATTGTTTGAGAGAAAATTACCTGATCCCTTTAATTTTCTAAACCAACCCAACTTACCACACTAAGTTACCGGTTCGCGGCATTTAGGCGCCTGGTTCAGGTTCAAAATCGTGGTTCGGTCAAGGTTTGAAAATCAGACTGTGGGTTCAATTTCAATGGACCAGATTCGAACCCAGGCAGAACCCAGGAACTTTCATGCCTAGGCCGCGCTTTTTGAACACCGTTGGACATTTCAGCAGAGGTGGAATGAGTTTTCTTTCCAGGAAATACAGCCTTGCCGCCAACAATATCATTGATGCAGTGCTCAGACGCCAACGGTAAGACCTCTTTTGGGCAATCTGAGGAGGTGGTGAAGGCAGCTGGAGCGTCGTCATTGCGTGAGAGTCTAAGACTATGCGATCAGAGCGTATGAAGCTTCCTAAAATAAAATATTAAATAACATTGCTAATGATAAATGCCCTATGATCTATCCATTTAAAAATGTTTATTTGTTTTTTAATACTAATACTCAATAGTTTAATATTTAAAATATATTAATGAATATTAACATAAGTTATAAATTTATAATTATAGTCACATTAATATATAAATATACAATTATTAATATATTTAATTTTTAAATATACTAATGAATATTAATATAAGGTATAATTATAGTCACATTAATAATTTATTTTAGATTATATATATATATATATTAATTTTATATGTTTTGTATCAACGAACCCAATCCCAAAAAAAATTTGCCGGAACCCACAAACCGAACCATCAAACCCAAACCCAAACCCGAACCCGAAACCAAACCGGTAACTTAGTATACCACATTGTGATCAATTTTCAAAGCATCAAAAGAGTCAATCCTGAAAAAAGCAAGGATGTTTGTCACCCTATTCACTTCCTTGAAGCAATGTAGACTCAAAAAAGACTCCACCAAATCCAAAAAGGGCCAAGCTTCATTTTGAGGATATTTTCCAATTTCCAATAAATCAAATCATTATTTCAGATGGCAATAAAAATCATGGAATCGCCTTCAATTTTCAACGAGGTAATCCCACATTGGAAGCAACTTGAAGGGCCAATAACAAAGCATGCACCTCAGCCTCATCATTTGTTCCATCCTTCAATTTCATGGAGATGGCTCAAACCAAAGATTTCTAATCACACAAGCTGCTCCTGAGGGCCCAGGATTTCCAATAAAGGACCCATCATAGTTTAATTGAAAAAGCCAAACGTCAAATGGGAGAGATGAAGAGTACAGAATCCACTTAGCATCCTTCCATAATTGAAGGGAAAATTTAACACAAATGCCCCATGAATGGGAGGTAAATACACTACTTAGTCTTTCTAAGCATCTTGTATTTTCTTAGGAACTTAGTAAATACTGTTTGGATTCTACCACATTGACTCACTTTAGGCTATATCAAATAGTCACTTTAAAAGCATATGTAGGAGAGACATAGTAGCAAAACAGTTTTGAGATGTGTTGGTTTAGTGACTATTTCTACATGAAAATGATCTTTAAAGAAGGGTAATCACAGTCCTATACATTTTATCAGACTAACAAAAACTAATATCGATATACAGATAGTTATTTGATTTGACTAAATGCTAGAATTTTATTGAAACTAGAGACAATCTTATCATAATCTGGCTTAAAAGAGAACATACGAATGTCTCCTTTTACCCTCATTGTCTTTCTTAAAAACATGCATAATATACTAACTCAATGAAAACAGCAAGGTACTCATCAAAAAAGCAAGCAGAGCTTGCATCTCTTCTTTTTCATGACCTTACTATAAGTCATCATTTTTAGAGACCTAAATCTAATCATTATTTTGATTAAATGCAAGAACTGTGAAGAAATATCCCTATCAAAAGAGGAAACAATCTAGTGCAACTTGGATAAGCCTTAAAAGAGTAAGTTACAATCTCCCTCGTCAAAGTTTTGTCACACAAATTTGAGGTAATAAATCTAAAATAGGAGAATAACTGTACAATAAATAAGAAATTCAGCTAACAGAAGCATCAAGATGATAATGGTGACCACACAAACCTAGTTGTAAAATTGACTTCTCAATGGATGTATACAGTGAAGCCCTTTTCTCCGTCACTGCTTTGCCATCAAGAATTTCCAAGCATTCTGTAACAGGATATTTTATCAGGGTCGAAACGAGCACAGCTGCCCTCCATAATTCCTTAATCTTCATCAAGAGAAACCCTGCTAAGAAACGGAAAGTTTAAGTATGGAAAAGAAATTGCATAAGTATTTTAAATGAAATAACAACGAGACCTAGCATGATACAAGAATAAGTGTTTTGATAGCATATGATTTTAAACTTCAATCTGTTCATTGAGAAAGGAAGAAAACTAAGTCTCTCTCTACACCCTAACAACTAACAAACTTAAAGCCATGCATACATCCAAATAAAGTAACATTCTAGAAGACCTGAACAAGAAAGTCATCCAATGTTAGAATTATATACTTAGTCTAAAAATTATTGCTTAAAGATGAATTCATTGGCTATTATATTTTGTTAAATTATTACAAGAGTTTATTGACTTCTTCAGCATACACATATCCCTAGTTAATTAATTGATTACTAACTAAACACACTAAGGACTAATGCTTCATTAAGAGGTGTGATTTTTTTACGAACAAAAGAACTCCTTAAAAGAGTCTTATCTTTTCCTGCTTTAGAGGAGAATAAAGTACCCTTCACCATTACTTGGATATACCATGCCTAAGGGAAATGAATTTTCCTAGATCAACAACATGAGATTGTTGGGTCTTGGAAAAGTGCAATGAATCTGCAGATTGGAGCATTCACTTTTTAGAGTCAGGAATTCGCTTGTGGTGAAGCTCTCAACTCAGCAATCCCCTTTTGAGGAAGGATTCTAATTGTTCTCCATTCTTCATCTTCAAGCTGTGTAGCTGACTCTGCAAATTCAGGATCTGATTTTGATTCTTTTCCTCATACACTGTCCTGATCTTGTCCCATGCATCTTTGGCTGTGGATGAGCCTCGGATAAAAGGCTGAACTTCATCAAACACACTTAACATGATGATCAATTTAGCCTTTCTATTGGCTTGATCAAATTTCTTCTGCTCATCAGCATCATTTGGATGTCCTGGTGTGGTGCCACTGACCACATTCCAAACTTCCTCAAACTCAAGTTGAGTTTTAAGTTTGGTCTTCCATGCGGATAATTGTGTAATTTTCTATTTGGTTGAACCTACGAGTGCTATTTTAGAGCACACGGTTACCATTATTCAGCCTATATATTTGTAGATCGTATTGGCATATGTAATGAGAAAATATTATAATTGATTTCCACTGACATATATTGGTGTGGGAAGTGCAAGAGGGAGGAAAATAATTGCGCAGTGGTGTTGAAAAAGGCATAGAGAGGACAAAGTACAACAATTGAATCTGGTTGATAAAAGAAGAATCAAGTTGACATTTGCAGACGTAAAGGTAACTTGGTGATAGTTTTGGAGAGCTAAGCTTAAGCCTTGCAATTCATTGGAGTTGTTATCATGCATACAAAAGTACAGGTATAAATAGTTTGGTTATATTGGTGAAATTTTTTAGGCTTTCAACACTTTTTGGTTTGAGTAGTTTGATTTCAAGAGTTAATTGTGGAGTGCAAATTATTTCAAGATACATTGGTGTTTAATTATTTAAGCATGAGAAGTATGAAATAGTTTTTCTCTGTGATTGAAGGATTAAAAAGAGAGTTTTATTTGTAACAAGGTGTTTTGGAGAGTTAGTTATAAAGGCACATGCTGGAGTTTTCAGGTTATATTATAATCAAGTATAATATCAATGAATTCAACACCCAATTTCTTCTCTTTTTTAATATGGTCACACATGTATCAAATATTGCTTGTACTCTCAAGGCCATTCATGTTACACCAAATAGAGCTTTCAAAGATTTCAAAGACATACTTATGGCGTTAGAAAAATAAAATTTAACATAATCATATTGGATGTTGGAGGCATTGGAGGACGAAAGTCTTTTATCATCTTGAGCTAGCTTCTTGCTCAGAGATAATTCATCGCATGAGAAGCACCATTTCTATTTGTCTCCCTTCATGGAGCAAGGGGCTTGGCATCTTGGTAGAGCTTGTGGGTGTAGTTAATGTATGTACATTGGTTGAGGTTCTTTTGTACAATAGAGGAGGGATTGTTTCCACAACACTGGAGGAGGGATATTGACACACTCGGAGGAGAGTTGTTTTTTCATATCCAACACTAGAGGAGGGATTTTGACACACTTAGAGATGTGGACTTTCAGAGGAAAGTTGTTCTCTCATTACACAAGGATGGAGACACTTTATGTTCTCTCATAACTTGAGATTGGCATCTTAGATACCTAAAGCATCGGAAGCCCAATTCAAAGACTCAAAGCTAAAAATCCAACAACTATGTGCAAACCACCATCCAAAGTGTCCCTCCTCCTTAAATGTAGCCTAGAAAGTAGGACTAGACTTTTGAAAGCCATAATTTAATCATAATCCCCCATTAAAATATTTGATACAACTCCTAATTACACCAAGCAAAGCCAAGGTAGAATAGGACACCACTAGAAAAGTCACCAAAGCCACTTAAAACTCAATCCCATCTCCTAAAATTAGGAAGATCCCTAAAATTTAGGAATTTCCCTTTTATTCACCAAGAAAACAATATGAAACAAGTGCATATAAACACTCATACTTATTCCTCTACACACAATTATCCATTCACCATAGCATGGTTCACAAAATAGGTGAGTGGGGCCCACATCCTAATATCATTCCAAAGGGGGCATTTGATTTATTGGATGTCCACTTAGAAAGGTACTACATCGAAAGAGTATAGTTGTATAGGTGCACATTATAACTACCCTCTTTGAAATTCTTTGGTTGTCCACTTTAAAAGGGAATACTCTAAAAGAATGTATAGTTGGTATGGGTGCATGATAAAACTTTCCCTAATAGATGTTATGATAATACTTGATGGGCATTATTCTCTCCTCAAGGTGGTAGAGTAGCCTAGCCTCCTTGCTTAGTGTACTCCCAGCCCATTCTTTGGTGTATGTTATGAGTATGAAGAAAAAATATTTTAAAGAATATGGAAGTTTTGGAATGATTTGACCCAAAATATAGTATGAAGAATTTAAGAGGACCAATATGGTCATCAATGCTAATGCTTGGCTCTTATCGAAATAAAAATTATCTGGTTCACATTAAAGTTTGATAAAGATAAAGCACAGAATACTAAGTGCTTGGTTTCTTGTTTCCTTGCATTGAAAAAACATTGTGAATTTTTACATTTACTTTGGAAATTAATTATGAAAGTGAGGTGTTGAAGTCCTATCAATAGAAATTTTATATTTTTAAATGATGTGTATTATTGAAGTACTATATCTTTAAATGATTCAAGCGAGGGAAGGAGGGGTAGGGAAGGGGAAGATGTTTGAGAGAGACGACCTTGTAAGAGTATTATAGATGTAGCCCTTAGGCATTACTACACCTACCCCTTTCAGGGTTGGATGGAAGGTGACAACATGATAAAGGGTATTTGATGCAATAACCACCCTAGGTTTTTTTTTGAAATCACATCAACTAAAAGTGAGATTACAATGCAATATCCTCTTCACTTTCTATAGTGTCCCCATTTTAGCCATACGCTCTTATGTGATGGATAGCCTATTTCCGGAAGCCCGTAGGCTAGTCAAAAGTGGAAATTAGGGTTTCCTATTTTATAGGAGGTTTCTGCTGCATTTTTGAAGGTTTGCATGTGTGAGTTTCTGATGCATGTCTGGTGGAGTTTTCTGGGTTTTTGGTGAACTTCGGAATGGTGTAACATGCATCTTCATCTGACAACTTTTTCCGGCACTTACTATTTTTAGCTTGCATGTTGGAGTTTCGAGATTTGGATTGCGGATTCTTTCTGGGTTTTCAAAGAGCTTCGTAGTGATATGACATGCAATTGAATTGGCCAACTTTCCAAAATTTACTATTTTTAGTAAGTTCTATTTTTGGCAATGTCTTGATTGGAAATAGTCCAGTGTGTTTTCCACTTCGAGCAAAGCAATGGTCTTGGAGGGTAGACACCACATTATGAGGAGATTAAATATTTTAATGTTCATTATGTCTCCTCAAGACTTGGATGCCTAAGGAAGAGGTGAATTAAATGTTTTAAAGATTAAAATATTTCAAAAAGTGAAGTGAGGCCTCCCATTTGGAGAAACTAAAGAGTCACCTCCAATTCTTTAAAAGCAGGACATTGCTCATTCATTATCTCTCTTATCGAGTTGCTGTCGAAATGGCTTCAGGTTTATGACTTCGAGGAATGCATACCTCCTAGCAAGAATTCGGGAATCCAATTTCGTGTTTGAAAGATAACACCTAGTTGGAGTTGTGGCTGCTTCTCACACAGACAAGTAGATTGAGCTTCATAGTTGGAGTTTTGATGTTCTTATCAATTTTGTGTTTGTTGGTTTTAACATTGTTGTACCCAAACCAAATTTTTTGCTTCACTAAGGCATTTTGCTTAAAATTGTTTAAACCTAGTTAAATGATGTCAGAAGTTTGCTTTTGGGCAATTCAACTATGGACTTTGAGTCAATCTGATGTCGTGAAGATACTGGAGAATTTTGGAAAAATTCAAAATCGAGATGAAAATCATCAAATTTTTCTAACTCTGAAGCAAGGAGCACATTTTGAAAAAGGCGCCCTAGCTTTTGGAGGTCTAGATTCTATTTTTGAGGTTTGTCATTTCCAAGAACATTTGTCTGAGATCCTATCAACTTCGCAATGACCTAACCAACCAATCAGTATGTGAAGACCCCTGCTGGTTCAACTTCAACCCTGATGCTCAAACTGATTGTTTTTTTGTGTTTTGAAGGTTTTTGATTTTTTGAGGTTTTTGCATATGAAGAACATAATGCGATTTTTGAAAGAAATACTTCTAAAATTTTTAATAAATACAATAAGGAAAAAACTGAAGCAAATAGGTCCCTGAATCGATAGCAAATAGATTTATTATTCTTTCTCAGTGATTACAATACTGAAACCCTAACATGCAGACAAAAAGGCAAAGCTGATTGCATTATTTAAAAACCTGATTTGCTGATTGCAGCCGCCCCAGAATGATGAAGAATTAATATTGCCAGCATCAGATGACTTTTCTCCAGCCTCGAAATCCATGCAAACTGACCCAGAGTGCAAGGCGTACCATCTGATGAAGAAAGAAAGCCAAAAGACAAGGCGTCCAGGCTTGAAATAAAAGTACGGCCCTCAAGCTGATTTGTATGGCCCTTAAACAGCAGCAATAAAATCCGTACCACCTTGGGAAGTGCGCCAGAAGTCTGAGAATTGATGGCAAATGAAAAGATTCTCCTCTGGAAAGCAATCGATCCAAATCACTGACTATAAAGAAACTCACAATAAGATTTGTAATAACCTCTGAATGAAGTTATTCAACTGCAAGCAATAAATCAACTGATATTTCACAACCTCTGAACTGCAAACACTGAAGATGGCTCGTTCTCCAATGCAGAAGACAACTGAAACCCTTGGCTTCATTCTCTGAAGAAGAAATAGGCTAAAATCGATTTGTATAACATAATGAATGAAGTTTTCACAAAGAAAACTTATATCTTCTCAGTTGGGTCAATTTCCTTCAAAAAGCATCATTGAAATAAAACTTGAATTTTCACTTTTAATCTTTCAATAGTTTGGACGCCTTTTTAATTATAATCATTAATTAAAAATGGCCCCTTCTTCATGATGGTCGACCCCCTTCAAAAAGTCACTTAAGTTATAATATTAAATTATATTATAACTTTATATAATTCAATTTAATTAATATTTATTTTGGCAAATAAATATTAATATCTCTCTCAATATAAGTCCAATTGACGAACCATCTGAAGCCAGATGATAAGTGACTGAATCTGCATATGACCAGACCATACTGCTAAAAATAGCAGGGGTGCACCGCTGAGTGTCTCCACTTACTAAAAATAGTAAGTCAAGGAAATGATGTCCAAACGACCCAAACTGAATGATTCTGATAACTGAAGCCAAGCCATGCCTCAACAAGACCCCCCCTATCCAGCCTATCAGCCTACGAGGGTCACATAATAGGCTAATCTCAAGAACTGAGAGATGTCAACTGGAAGGGGACATTACAGTCCGCCCCTCCTGAAATTGCTTGTCCTCAAGCAATCTCAACTCCGGATGCTACAAAATCTCCTCACTCTCCCACGTAGCATCCTCCACTAGTAAATCTCTCCACTTCACCAAATATTCCCTGATAGTCCTCTTGCGTAGCTGTCTTTCCCTGTATTCCAGGATCGACTCAGGTACTAAAATCAACTTTCCCTCATCATCTAAGGGGGGCAATATTGCTAAAGGCACCACATGATGTCCTAACGCCTTCTTGAGACATGACACATGAAAAACATTGTGGACCTTACTATCCGCTGGAAGCTCTAGCTCATAAGCCACCTCTCCAACACGCCTCACAATCCTGAAAGGACCATAATATCGTGGCTTGAGCTTCTCGGACCCACTCTTCCTGAGAGTAGACTGTCGGTAGGGCTGCAACATAAGATATACCATATCTCCCACCTCAAAAGATCTCTCTATCCTCTTCTGATCTGCATACTGCTTTTGCTGATTCTGTTCCTTAGCAATATTCTCCTTAAGAGCCCTCATAATGTCCTAGCTCTCATGCAATAAGTCTCCAGCACTCGGCACCCTACTGTCACTTAGTAGCAAATCAAGAAAACTAGGCACCTCATACCCATACAGCGCCATGAAGGGGGACATCTGAATGGTCATGTAATAGGTGGTATTGTAACAATACTCACATAAGTATATCCACTTGACCCACGCCCTTTGCTTCCCTACAATGTAATTCCTGAGGTAGCCTTCCACCCATTTGTTCAGTATCTCCGTCTGACCATCGGTCTATGGGTGGTAACTGGTGCTCGGTGTAAGCTCGGTCCCACAAAGTCTGAACACCTCCTACCAAAAGTGACTCAGGAACCGACTATCCCTATCGCTAACTATGCTCTGAGGCAACCCATGTAATCTGAAAACCTCACGGAAAAATACCTCTGCTACCTATGTAGCTGTGTAAGTGGTGGTGATCGGAAAGAAGTGGACATACTTCGTCAGCCGATCCACAACTATATATATGCAATCTCGTCCTTGGGCTTTAGGCAAGCCTGTAATAAAATCCATCGACAGGCATTCCCACTTCCTGTCAAGAATCGAAAGTGGCTGCAACAATCCTGTCGGATACGTGTTCTCCTGTTTGTTTTGCTGACAAACAGGGCACTCACGCACATACTAAAGAACATCTGCCTTAAGACCCTTCCATGTAAATCTCTCCTGAACCTGTCTGTATGTTTTGAAGTACCCAGGATGCCCTGCTGTAGGTACATCATGGAAAGCTCATAGAATGTGTTCATCTCTGACCCTGGTATCAAGAAAATCCTGTGCTTGTAAATGATCAAGTCACTCACAAGTGTGTACCTGGTGTCCAAAATAGATCCCTCAACAATACCAAATGCCCATGTATCCTTGGCATACTCTGTCACAATCAAGTGCCTCCAGTCCTCTGCAATCTGTACCATAGAACTCAGATGAGGCCGGCGTGAAAGAGCGTCAGCAACAACATTTTGTGTACCTTTGATATAGGCGATGTCAAAGTCATATGCCTATAACTTACTCACCCACTTTTGCTGACGGTCATTCAAATCCCGCTGTCCTAGGAAATGCCTCAAGCTATCATGATCATTTTTAATGCAAAACTTACTGCCCACTAAATATTGCCTAAATTTGGCCAAGGCATGCATTATGGCCAACATTTCCTTATCATTTATACTGTAAACCCTCTCTGGTCCTCTAAGTTTTCTGCTCTCATAAACAATCGGGTGCTTGTCCTAATTAAGCACCGCTCCAATGCCCTCACCAGAAGCATCACACTGTAGCTCAAAAGGCTTCGTAAAATCCGGCAGTGCCAATACTGGACATGTAGTCATAAGCTCCTTGAACCTCACAAAACACTCCTGTGCCTTAGCAATCCAAATGAATGCACCTTTTTTCAACAAATCCGTCATAGGTGCTGCATGGCGTGAATATCCACTGACAAATTTGCGATAGAAGCCACATAACCCAAGGAATCCTCGCAGCTGTGTAAGGTTCGCCGGAGTAGGCCAATCTACGATGGCACGGATCTTCTCAGGATCCATCCGCACTCCCTCTGCACTAATAATATGGCCTAAGTATAACAACTCAGTCATCCCTAAATCACACTTGGATTCCTTGGCATACAAGGACTCCCTCTCCAAAATGCTGAGTATTGTATCCAAATGAGCCAAGTGCTCCTGCCATGTCCTACTGTAGATCAAAATATCATCGAAGAAGACAAGTACATATCTCCTCAGATGTGAGTGGAAGACCCTGTTCATGGTGGACTGGAATGTCGCTGGAGCGTTGGTTAGCCCAAATGGCATAACCACAAATTCAAAGTGTCCACAATGACAGTGGAAAGCAGTCTTCTCAGCATCTTGCTCGTGGACTCTAATCTGATGATATCCCGATCTCAACTCTATCTTCAAAAAGTAACAGGCACCATGGAGCTCATCAATAAGCTCATCTATACGGGGTATGGGATACCTGTTCTTAATAGTCCTCTTATTCAGGACTCTGTAATCTATGCACATACGAAGAGTACCATCTTTCTTCTTCACTAGAACAACTGAAGAAGCAAATGGTGACTTACTCGGTCGAATGTGACCCATAGCAAGCAGCTCCTTAATAGTCTTCTCTATCTCATCCTTAAGCCGCTTTGGGTGCCTGTAAGGGGTAATCATGACGGGCTTGGCGCCCTCCTCAAGCTCTATGATGTGCTCAATACCCCTATTTGGAGGTCTCCCTGGTGGAATATCACTGAAAACCTTCCCATGCTTAACTCTCAACTGCTGAATGTCAAGATGATATTCAGTCTTATGCTGTCCCTCCTGTGTAGGTGTCAAAGTGCACTCGGCAACCCACTCAACCATGTCATGACGCATAAGTCTCTCCATCTATCGAAAGGAAATAGTCCTGACGTTACTATCTCCGATGGCCTTCAGTATGTGGGTCTTCCCATCCACCTCGAACTTGATCTCCATGTCTTTGAGACGAAGTGTAACTTCCTCAAGAGAATGAAGCCACTTCATGCCCAAAACTAAATCAATATCACCCATATTCACCACATAATAATCAGCCTTGAATTCATAATTATTCAAGCGCAAAGGAAGATCCTTAATCATACGATCACACCTGAGAGTGTACCCATCAGCCACCTTAACCCGAATGCCCTCAAACTCCTCGGTTATGAGCCCACGCTTCTCCACAAATCTGGCATCGATAAAATTGTGGGTGGCTCCTGTGTCTAAAAGGGTGATAACCTTTTGACCAGCCAAAACGCCACGAAGTCTGAAAGATCCCTCCTGCTGAATGCTAGACAACCGTGCTTCCTAGATTTGGAGCTCTGACTCTGCCCCCACCTTAGGCTCTGAAGCCTCTGATTCTGACTCCTCAGAACTCTCCTGCTGTTCGGAATTCTCAGATTCCAAATCCTCATAATAGGCCCACATAACTCTATTGGCCTTACCCTTAGGCCGCAAAGGACGATCATGGTTGGCGTTGTAGGGACCCTTGCAGTAGAAGCAAAGCTTCTTCCTGCACAAATCATTAAGAGTCTCACGATCCAAGGGTGCTACTGATTTTCCCTTCGAATCACTTTTAAAATCAGATTTCTCCTTTTTTTATTGAATCCCTTGTTGTCCTTGAATGAAGAAGTATTCCTGGAATTGAACTTGCTAGATGGAGCTGCAAGTTCCATACTGCATGCCTTCTTCATCGCCTCCTGTAGTGAAAGAGGATCAAAGGCTTTGATATATCCAAACATTGGCTCCAACAGTCCCTCCACGAAGAGTACAACTAAACGCCTCTCCGATATGTTAGGAACCATCACAGATAACCGCTAGAAGTCTCCTATGTAAGCCTCCAAGCTACCAACCTGTCTCAACTGGGCCAAATCTCTGAAGTAAGTCTCAGGATCCTTCTTGTCAAACCATTCCACCAATCTGTCTACGAACTCCTGGTAAGTAGTGATACGGTCATGCTGTAGTGTCACCATCCCATGATGCCACCAGTCATAAGCTACCCCCTCAAGATGCAAAGTAGCATATCTAATAGCATCCTCTTCAGCCATGGGATGCAATGCAAGGAAAGTATCCAGCTTAATGATCCAAGCCTGTGCTGTAACCTTACCACTGCCGTCAAACATAGCTAGAGTGAGCCTGTTTGTGGCATGCTTCAGGTCACTGTTCTGATGTCTAGGCCACCTATCCTGCCTGTTCCTGTAGTACTCTCTCCTCTGTGTGAGAAACCTGTCAAAGGTAAGTCTCTCTCTGACCTCTGGAGTCAATAACTCCCACTCATCGTTCGCTGCCATAAGAGTATCAGCGAACACTCCCTCAGGCTCCTCATCTACCATAGCCCCATCAGGCTCCTACCTCACAAAAGTAGGGCGGGTAGGCCTATCTGCTGTCCGTGAAACAGTCCTGAGTGCCCTCCATGAATCTGCATCACTCTTGTCCTCGTCACGACGTGGTGACGGTCTCCTCGGTAAACCTATCCTTTGTATCACCATGGTCAACTGCTGTAATACATCAACTACCTGCTGCTGACATATCCGTAAATCTCTAAGAGTCTGTCTGACCTCTGCATCATCATCACGAGGATCTTGAGGAACCTCTGTTTTGTCAGCCATGGGACCTGGCTGCCTGTTCAATTCACGTGCCCTGTCAAACAAAGCTCTTCTGCGAGTATAATATCTGTGAGGCCCAACATCCTATGGCTGCATATGAATCCCAAACCCTCAGGCTGGCAGGAAACTGCTCTGATACCACTGTGAAGAACCCTGCTGGTTCAACTTCAACCCTGATGCTCAAACTGATTGTTTTTTTGTGTTTTGAAGGTTTTTTATTTTTTGAGGTTTTTGCATATGAAGAACATAATGCGATTTTTGAAAGAAATACTTCTAAAATTTTTAATCAATACAATAAGGTAAAAACTGAAGCAAATAGGTCCCTGAATCGATAGCAAATAGATTTATTATTCTTTCTCAGTGATTACAATACTGAAACCCTAACATGCAGACAAAAAGGCAAAGCTGATTGCATTATTTAAAAACCTGATTTGCTAATTGCAGCCGCCCCAGAATGATGAAGAATTAATATTGCCAGCATCATATGACTTTTCTCCGGCCTCGAAATCCATGCAAACTGACCCAGAGTGCAAGGCGTACCATCTGATGAAGAAAGAAAGCCAAAAGGCAAGGCGTCCAGGCTTGAAATAAAAGTACGGCCCTTAAACAGCAGCAATAAAATCCGTACCACCTTGGGAAGTGCGCCAGAAGTCTGAGAACTGATGGCAAATGAAAAGATTCTCCTCTAGAAAGGAATCGATCCAAATCACTGACTATAAAGAAACTCACAGTAAGATCTGTAATAACCTTTGAATGAAGTTATTCAACTGCAAGCAATAAATCAGTTGATATTTCACAACCTCTGAACTGCAAACACTGAAGATGGCTCGTTCTCCAATGTAGAAGACAACTAAAACCCTTGGCTTCGTTCTCTGAAGAAGAAATAGGCTAAAATCGATTTGTATAACATAATGAATGAAGTTTCACAAAGAAAACTTATATCTTCTCAGTTGGATCGATTTCCTTCAAAAAGCATCATTTAAATAAAACTTGAATTTTCACTTTTAATCTTTCAATAGTTTGGACGCCTTTTTAATTATAATCATTAATTAAAAATGGCCCCTTCTTCATGATGGTCGACCCCCTTCAAAAAGTCACTTAAGTTATAATATTAAATTATATTATAACTTTATATAAGTCAATTTAATTAATATTTATTTTGGCAAATAAATATTAATCTCTCTCAATATAAGTCCAATTGATGAACCGTCTGAAGCCAGATGATAAGTGACTGAATCTGCATATGACCAAACCATACTGCTAAAAATAGCAGGGGTGCACCGCTGAGTGTCTCCACTTACTAAAAATAGTAAGTCAAGGAAATGATGTTCAAACGACCCCGAACGAAAGCCAAACTGAATGATTTTGATAACTGAAGCCAAGCCATGCCTCAACAAGACCCCCCCTATCCACCCTATCAGCCTACGAGGGTCACATAATAGGCTAATCTCAAGAACTGAGAGATGTCAACTAGAAGGGGATATTACACAGTACGACGTGTTTAGCACCTGTTATGGGAAATTCAGTGAGTAATGAGAAAAATGAAAAAATGGTTGACACTGAAAGGAAAAGCGCGCCTCTAAGCCAGGGGCACCCATCTTTTTGAAGGACTAGATCAAGGCTTTTGATCAAATGACATCTTTGAGGTTTGTTTCACACCTAGTCCAGCTTCGCGTTGCATCTGTTAGCACGTCAATCAGAGTTGCTAAGAAGCTGGAAACACAAGACGAACTCAGGGTTAAATTTTGGTTGGAAGGTCTGAGGGAAAAGGAAAAGAGCACATTTTTCAAAAGGCGCCCAAGCTTTTGGAGCCTCAAATGCCTCTTTTCTGGTGATTCCAGATGGTTTTCCTGTCCGTGTTATGTTCATCTCTCTATTGCCTATCTCTGTCAGATCAGAAGATGACTCAGTAGCCTGCAGCCAGAGGTTTAGTGATATTTTTAGCCAATTGAAAGAATGGCTACCTCTTGAGTAAAAGGAGCACATTTTGAAAAAGGCGCCCTTGATTTTCAACCTTCAAATGATGTTTTCAGGGGAAGCGTTGTCTTGAAGTTGTTGTGTGGAATGAAGTTAGCTCCACAGTGAGCCAGTTATTCAGTCCTGAAGTTTTGCCAAATAGAAGTTATGAGGGATTCAGTTTTACCTTCGTACGAAATAAAGATGATGAAAATATGGCTAAGTCTGAGAAAAAGCATAGCTTTTGCAAAGGGCGCTTGGATTTTTGAGCCCTCAGATCTTAGTTTTATGGTTTGTAGTCTCAAGGAGTGATTTGGTTAGTTTTTATCCTACTTTGCAATGCAACTGTCAGCCAGTCAATTGGTAATGTCACTCAATCAAAGTTAGGGGTTGAACAAAGGCTCCGGAGAGGTTCAAAATCTAGTTTTCATGAAAAATGGCTAAGTCTGAGAAAAATGCCAAAAGTCAAAGGTTGCTTTTTCAAGCTCAAGATGATTTGTGCACCCTATAAAAGGATTTTTAATATTATTTTAATATTTGAAATTCGACTTTGAGTTGAGGTGGACGATTTTTGGGTTTGCATCTTCAGTTAACAACTTTGCATGTCTGGTGCTTTTTCAGTTTTGCAAGTTGAGTTAACTGATTTGCATGTCCAGTTAACTAGTTTGCATCTTGAGTTATTATTTTGCATGTTGACTTAACTGAGATGCATGTCAAGTCTTAACTGAAAATTTAATGCATGGTTTATTTATTTAAGAATGGCGCTTTAAGTTTTAACTGAAGTCTTAACTGAAGATAGTAAAGATGGCGCTTTATTTATGTCAAAAGATTAAAGCATGGCGCTTTATTTAACTGAAGATACTAAAGGTGGCACTTTATTTAGTGCCTATGGTTCTTTCAGTTAACTATTTTGAGAGCCAATCATAGGCTAGGTGTTGGTTTTAGTGGACCAATTTGAAAGCAAGCGCCATTTTTAGGAAAAGATATGCTTTATCACGCCTTTGATGATAAATTCTTATTTATTCAGACTTAGGCGTCCATTATTCATCATTCCAAGCAAGAAGAAATACGCCTTTCTTGAGCAAACAAGGTTTTGAAGGTGCTACAGGTGTCAGATTTCAGTGTTCTTTGTAGACACTGAAAAATGCCCTAAGTCTACGAGCATCATTTTTCTTGGTCGTTGTCCTTCGATAATTGAATAATTCTAATTATTCAATTATGTTTGATCATATTCCTCTATTAATTAAATAATTTTTAATTATTTAATTAATCCACATCCTCATCTTTATTCTATCTTGATCAATTAAATGAACTAATTGCGTCACTAATTTCTCCCTCTTCTTCAATAGTTAAATAGATTATTATTTATTTAATTATTTTGTCATTTTTCATCTATAGTTAAATAATTACCATTAATTATTTATCTATTCATGGTCCTTTAATTCTTCTATAGTTAAATAATTATTAAAATTATTTAACTATCCCATGTCTATTTTTGATCTTTCCATTTAATTAAATTCATTAATTTAATTAAATACTCCTCTTGTCATTTTATCTAAATAAATAATTTGCATAAATTATTTATTTTCCACTTGTCCATTTCCTACATTTTCGAATAAATAATTTAAAATAAATTATTTATGCACCACTTGGTCAAAGATACCCTGTCATAATCCCCTGTCATAACATTCATTTCTTGTCATAGTTTGCATGTCCCTGCATGTCCTTGCATGCCTATCCTAGCTTGCATGTCTGTCATGGCCTGCATGTCTTTACATGTCTTCCTGTCATGATTCCTCCAAGAATAGCATATTCTTGGTGCATCAATTCTGGACCATTGATCTTGGCATCTTTTCTGAGACTTAATCTCAACCATCCATTTCATAACATCCCTCTCATGCATTCCCATCCATTGATCTTGGAATCTTTCTAGAAGATTAATCTCAACCGTCCATTCGAATGGTTGTCTATAAAAGCAACCTTCCTTCTCCATTTTCAGCTTAACAGCTATTCTTCTCCAACTTTCTACTTATCATTTGCAGGTATTTGCACAAGTCACACTACAAATCTGAGGGCATATTTGCAAAAGGAGAAATAGGAGAGAAAGAGAAGTGATTCAAGTTCAAGCATGGGGAGTATTTTAATTTAACGTTTTATTTTTCTTATGCTTACTTTGTTTTCTCTTGTTTGGATGTGGATTAATAGTTTATAGGTGTTGGCTGTCACTTTATCTATTCTATTTGATTTTCTAACCCCATCTCACATTCTTCATAGCAACGGATTCAATTTGTTCACAGGAAGGATATTTCAGACTTCATTTTTCATTTGCATGCAAGTTTCATTAAATCTCAGTCAAGCATAGGCGATTTTCTACAGAAGCAAAATAAACAAAGAAAAACAAACTTCTATCTTCTGTCTAATTTCTTCTATTCTCGTCATAGGTATTCTTCGCATGTCAAAGAAAACGGCAAAATTTTCAGAATTTGATCATTTGGGTTCACATACTTCAGCAACAGCAACAAAACCCATGTCTTAGACTTTTTCGAGAAAATTGCCCCACAACTTTTATTCTAAAACTCTGTGCTTTTTTCCGAGAATTCCTTTGCATGTGGGTCAAAAACACTTCTTTTTCAAAATCGAGTTATATGGGTTGCCTTAGATTTTCGCTGCCTACAAAACCCATGTTTCAGATTTTCTCGGGAAAAATTTCCCCGAGCGAGCTCTAAAACCCTTGCTTTTCTCAACTGAAAAACCTCTGCATGCCTAGCTAAAACTCACTTTTTCAAATTTTTATCGATACAAGTTTGCTTGGAATTCAGTTCTACTCAAAACCCGCATTTCAGAAAAATTCACGAAAATTTTCTCGCCATAAGCTATTTTTAGCCTTGTCCAAAGCTTTTTCAGCCTTTTCGGAAAATTGTCTGAATATACCCAACTTCACAATCAAAAGTCCTCATTTTCAAAATGCAATTCAATCTCATAGATTATAAGACTAAATCGGTCTTGATGCATGATTTTGTGAAAACTTCAGACACAAACTTAGGTCATGTCTATCCGGTGGTTAACCTGAGCAGTTTGGAGGGCGTTAGCAGCAATACATTAAAGAATCTTGAACGTTCTGAGTTGTTGGCAGCAGCGTCTATTCTCGTCACAACTTTTGATCTCGAGTTTGTTCTTGTTTGCATCAAGCATTATGACTCGTCCACACAACAAATCGGATCAGCTAATGGAAGAGTCATCTGCAACCTTAAGCCGAGGGACGTGGAAAAATGCTTCGCTATTCCTCCTCGTTCAAACAATTTCACTGTAGTCATTGAGGCTTGTGAGAAGATATGGTATGAAGATCTAGAGCGATCACAAAGGAAAGTTGCTCAGAGATGGTTGAAAATACAAAAGACCAACATGCCCAAAAAGGTTGGTAGTGGTGAATTCTAGGATGAAGTTGTTGTTCTGATAACTCTACTCAATCAGGTTACAGGTCAGGAGGAGGCTAGTACTTTCCAACCATGGATGTTTTACATCATTTCTAGGATCCTTGACGATACAAAGCACTATGACTGGGCCATGTTGATCAGCGAGTGCCTTCACCAGTAGGTTACTAGATTCCTCAAAATCCACAAGTTTCATATGGTGTCTTACTTGGTCTACTTGGTTGCCTCTCAAGGTAATTTCAGACACCTGAAGACTAACGGGACTCTCAGTTTTCAGCATGTTCATGAGTATTACTCTCAGTTGGAGTTTTCTAAGGCTGAACAGAATTTCATGGCAGTGAATTATCACTTTTTCATGAGGACAGTTAGGGATCTCAACAATGAAATGCACATCCGAATTTCATCATAGGCCAGATCAGCTATGGAGAGTTGGGTGGATTGGTTTATTCAATTCCCCACTTTCACATATATTTGAGTTTATGGTTATGTCGGAGAACCTCTAATGTTACCTAGATACCCGTCAGACAGAGTTCTTTTCATGGAATTTCTCAGACAAGCTCAGCATGTTCACTCTTTTCTTCGCAATCGCCATAAGTCAGCAATTTCCTTTCCTTTCGGATGGGGTATATACACATGCAGGACTGCGGTTGATTGCAAGTTTATGACAACCGAGTTTGAGAAATTCAACTTCAAGTCCCATACTAAGAGGCATTCGTATGACCCTTTGGGTTACTATGCAGCCAAGTTAGAGCAAGGGATTGCACATAAGTCAGCACTTGAGGATTTTTGGGAAAATTGCAAGGATGAATTTGAAGTCCGTCGACGTCATTACTGCAGACTTACTATTGCTCAAATTGTTGATTATTTATCAGAGGATGTTGAGGGCTTGTCAGATGATGACGAAGAGGTTCTACTTAGCTCGTATGTCAAAGATCAAGTTGCTCGCCAACCACTTCGCTCACCGGATTGGTACGCCAGGGAGACTACTTCCATTGAGGATGTGTCTAAATCAGTTATCAAGACCAGCAAGCAGTTCTTGGAGAGTAAAAGAAAGTGCAAGGCAGTGCTAGTGTCAAAGCCGCTAGTAGGATTTTCATCATTACCTTCTACCTCGAGGTCAAGGCCTAGGGTTAAGGTTATCTTGAAGCCACCTGAAGGACTTAGACTCAGCGGAAACACAAAGGGGAAGAACACTGGCAAACGAAAGCAGAAACAAGTAGAAAAGGTGCCTGAGATTCCAGTAGAGACAGCCATACAAGCTGAACCGCATCTTTCACCTCCTCGTTCCCCATGTGCACCACATGTGCATCCTATTGATATAGACTTAGAGCCGAAGCCACCAGTTCAAGTAGCACCAAAGACGATTGACCCCACATAGGCTGATACATCAAGGACAGTCTCTCCTCGAGTTGATAATATTGTTCACTCTTGTTGGCTCGAGAGATCTTTGGGAAGACAGAGGCGAGAGCCTTCATATCATCTTGATTTGTCTGAGTTTGGCAAACCTTATCAGGGGAGGTCAAACAAGAAAATCCAGAAGCAAGTGCATGTTGAGAAGGCTCCAGAATCAAAGATCGGCATAGAAGTTGCTACGCCACCAGTGGGTAAGAGCCTGGACGAGGTTGAGGTTGGTGATTTTACCTTCGTCAAAGCAAATCTTGGCAGAACCGCTCGAGAGACAAAAGTGAGCCTTCTCAAAATTGTCACAAATAATCTTGAAGAACATGTCATGAAGGACGAAGAAGATAAAGCACTTCTTATGGCTGAAAACAGTCAACTTCGACAATATATCTCTAATCTTGTTCATGGAAATCCTAGTAGAGCACCTGTTCTTCCACAAAGTACACCTGCAAAACAATAGAAGTTGGATCAATTAGTCAATCATGGCAGACTTCTAGACAACTGGGTTGAAAGCTTCGTTGTTACAGGTCGGCATCTTCTTGCAGAGTTATATTAGTTGAGGAGTGATGCGCATGGACTTCGGCAGGGAATCCAATCGCTCGAGATTGCAGTAGCGGAAGGCATCACGAAGGATCGTGTTCTCATATCTTAGTAAGCAGTTGCATATGACGCCATGGAAGAAAATGAAGAGAAAAATAAGATCTTTGCTTGGAAGGAGCAGCATCTTTTCAGGATGGAGACATACAAGAAGATCTCTACCAAGTTGAATAAACTCAGAGATAACATTGTCAGAGCTCTCGCACTCATCAGCGGCTTTGTCACTCAGATCCCGTGTCATTATCTTCTTGAGAATGGCACGTATGTTGAACTTGATACAGTACAAGACGAGTTTGAGAAGCTGATTCGTGATAATCTCAAAGGAGATCCTGTGGCATCTAAGTTGGATCACATCTCAGTGATTACAACTAGTTTCAAAAGGGAAACTTAAGATGTAAAAGAATGCATTCAAACGATCAACGATGGTGACAAAGAGTTAAAAAGGCAGGTTATCATCGTGTACAACATCAAAGTACTAGAGGATGGGGTAATCGACTAGTTCCTGGACGAGGTGATAGACTGTGATGAATGGGAGTGATCAGTCAATTGTGACCTACAATTAGTTTTAAGGATAAAGTCAGGAGCAGCAATTAACTCGACTTTCAGTCTTGAGTTCTTCTTGCTGATTTCATGCATGCACATCTCTTCTTTGGAATTATCTTCACAGGAGTTAGACTTTCATTTAGGGTTTTTCTTAATTGATGGTAGTGTTCTAGTTAACTTGCTTTCAATAAGGACGTGCATGCTTGCACATTGTCCATTTAGATTAAATGTACCGGTTAACTGATGGTAACTTTCCAATTAACTGTATAGTTTGTTTTATTAGGTTTTAGCAGTAAAATCTTGCATGCATTGCAAAACTGTAGTTGACTCAAGGTGATTTTAGGGTTCCCTAACACCTTTCGATGTCTATAAATAAGAGCTTTCAGCTCATTTGTAAATAATTTTTGCACGAGAGAGTAATATATGTTGTGCCCACCTTGCCTGTAATATTGCTTATTTTGTATTTGTTCGCGAGTATTTATTATGATGATGAATTGTTATGCCACTCGGGTTTCATGCAGCTGCTATGGTGAATGCTTATCTTAGTTAGATATAGTGGCTACTTCGATCATAAATTGTATGCGTGCTTCGTCTCTGCAATTTACCATCCTAGTTGGCTATCCTTTGTGTTGTGTTTCTAATAAGCCTATTCAAATTGAGCAAATCGTTGTGCCCACCTTGCCTTCACATCGAGAATCTCTACTTAAAGCTTATTGTATGATGTGTGTGATAATAAACCTATTCAGACAAGCAAATAGTTGTGCCCACCTTGCCTTCACGTTGTGAATCTGTACCTGGTTTATCGTGTAAGATTATTCCCGATCCGTTTCCTCATGCTCTATTTTCTTGAGGAGATTGGATAGTTTAAGCTATTTAGTTTTGAGTTGTAGTTAGGACTTACGAAACCAGAAAATCCTTGGCTGCAATGCTCGAAGTTTCTCACAAACCTTGTGCCTCTTTCAGTTGAGACAAAAAGACAGGAATTAGTTTAATTTACTTTTCAAGCATTTTGTCCGCACAACGAGGGAGCTTCCCCTCCTAATTTGATGAGCACTCATTGCGTAGTGTGCATAGCTGTCCATACCAACCTGCACTCCAAAGGTGTTAGTTGTTACGCCAACAAAGGCTGAAGAAGATTTCCATTCATAGCACATTGTGTAATTTTATTTTATTTGTGGGTATTTGCTCCATTGATTTCTATGCTTGAGGCACCCCAATGTGCAAATTTACAGATTTTATTGGCAAGTGTTTCATTTTATAGACAAGGTCAACCTCTTCCCAAGGCCGTCCCTTGTCATCTTTGCTTGGAAATGTGTGTTGAGCAGATTTCAATGTTGATTGTGACTTGTTGATGCTCTTTCATGGTCACCTAGCCTTGGAAAAGGTTCACTTTCAGTTTCGTGTGAAAGGGTGATGCGTAGTTGAAGATATGGTTTTTTTGTGAAATCTTAGCTTGCTGGTCTGAACTCTAATTTTCTGGTTTTTTATACCAGACCTTTGTATTTCTGCCTTATGCTCTAATTCCTTGGTGTTCCAATTCATAATTGTAATAGGAATTAGTGTGGACTCATTGTATTGAGATAGAAGAAGGATTTCATTGAGAAAATCATTGTGATAAACTTATTGTAATTGCTAGTTTCAATAGTACTGAATCAGCCTTTCAATATTTCAATTATATTTTTCTTATTTCACCCACTGAATAAGTGGAGTATCCCCACTGTTTAGTGGATGTCTGCTGAAAAGCGGATGCCTGCTATTAGCAGATGGATTGTTCTTTCATTGTAATTATTTCCCCCCCACTGAATAAGTGGTAGTGTGGAATTCTCATGGTCGGATTACCGCCTGCTCTTATATTTCCAACATTGTAATTCAGTTCAGTTTATTGCTAACAATCCCATCACCATATGCTATCACCTCACCTTCAATAGGACCTTGGTGAACATTCTTGGTGAAGGCTACTTTAAAGCTGATTATCTTTTGGGAGCTAACGCTAATCATTGGTGTTGTGCTGGATTTTGTGGTGAAAAAATTGGGATAAAACTAAGGGGCATATTACAATAGTATCATAGCCAAGATCCTAACATCCTGTAAAAATCAGAGCTTAGCTATCAGTTGAGTGTTAGAGAAATCAGATTCTACACCAAAGGTCAGAATTGAGTTTAGTTTCGACTTTCAAAGTTTCGAAGATGTTACATTTTTTGAAGTTCAGGAACCTTCAGAAATCAGATTTGATTATGGCTTTTGAAGAAAAAAGGAGTTTGGCAAGGTCACTTTCCATTGCAGGTACAAGGCTCAAAGAAGAATGTCAAACTAGAGGTGAAGAAGTGAGAATATTGTCTGAGTTGGAACATTGTTTAAGCCAAGTGCAACAATCATCTACTGAATTGTTGATGATGGCATTATCTCCTGCAATGACCTCTTTGATTCATCCCTATTGGATAGGGCATCCAAATGAAGAAATAAGCTTGTTGGTTACTTCATGCTTTAGTGAAGTTATGAGGATTCTAGCACCTTTGATGCCATATGATGATGAAACCATGAAGAAGATTCTTCATAAAATTGTAGAAAGTTTCCAAGATCTTGATGAAACCGGTAGCAATCAATTTCCCAGAAGAGTTGCTATCTTAAAGACATTTTTAGATCTCAGGACAAGTAACTTGCAAATGCAAAATCAGATTGATCATTTGATCTACTACCTTTTCATATCCACTTGGAGTGAACAAGAAGAGAGTGTTAATGCAGCTGTAAAGAATATTCTTGTTCTCACTATTAAAGAGGTTGATGAAATTCCACCAAATGTTCATTCACTCCTTTTCGAAGTATATAAACGTGAAGAAAAGATTTCTCCTATTGCTGATATGTTGTTAAATGAATTGTTTAATCAATGTGAGGAGAAATTGAGGCCCCTTTTAATAAAGACAGTTCAGAATAATGTGGAGATTTCTTTTGCCGAAGAAAAGAATGAGATTTGGCATCCCGTGGGTTTTGTAACAAAATTTCAGGAAGAATCTACAACTATGCATTTGACTATGCATTCAACAGAAGAGTGCCAAGAGGCAACCAAAGTTTCAGAAGAGCAAGAAGACTATCAAATGGACTCACTTGAGTTTTCAGAAAAAGAACATGTTGAAATGAAGAGAGATGAACCTACAGAGCTGTTGTATGAAAAAGAAGATTTCATTAATCAAGAGGAATGTATGGTAGACCTTCAGAATGATTTATTGAAGGAAATGCAACTAATGAAGAGTTTGAGGTAGCTAAAAATCTCAAAACAGCAGCTAAGTTGAAGCATGTACACCATTTTGTTGATGATAATTCTAAATATGAGTGGGACTCTCCCACGCCAAAATTACTTCAGAATGACTTTGGGGCAGATTCTGTTGAGATAGGTGTTTCTAATGATAGAGCTAATTATTGTTATAACTCCAGTATGTTTGACTTAGATCTCTCTAATGGTGATGTATTGAAGAAACCAACCATTCATGGAGAGCTTGTTGGGCATATTTGTTTAGAACAAAATCAGATATTCATGAGACCATGGGATCCAAGTGTTTTGACACCGAAATGCTTAGGGGAGCAAGCAATGGAATCTTTTGATGATTCATTGCTTGAAGATATTGCTAACAAGCCTTCTATTCAGGAATTATGCACTGAAAAGGTCAGAAAGGAAGCTGATTTTGAAAATCTTGTCAATGAAAACAAATCAGAAAAGTTGATGTTTGATGAGCAAAGCCTCTTTCCTGATTGTGATCAAGGGCCCAAAGAGCTGCAAGTTATGAAGGATAAATTAATGGTTTCAAAAGAGAAAATTGTTAAAACGTTATCAAGGTTTGATAGCACACACAATTTTATTGAAGAACTCTATTGGAAGTTTCAGTTTGAAGAGAGACCGAATGGAATTAAAGATGGAGATACTCTTTCCAAGATGCAAACCATCAAAGAAGCATTGGAATCAATAAAGATAAATTATTTGCATTTGCTCTTAGATAGGGATAATGCCATTAAATTTGCAGAGGAGACCTATGATGCCTACCAAGAGAAGGAGAAAGAGGTTGATAGGCTTTGCTTTGATCTGTCTTTAGCTCATCACTCTTTATGCAGAGCAGAAAATCAATTACCTATTGCAGCTACACTTAAGGAACAAGAAGCTAATACAAGGATTATGGAGATCAAGCAAATAGTTGAAGGGATAAATGAACTCCATAATGATGAAACATTGCATAATGCCAAGGAGATTCAATATGTTGATGGTGATTGGAAGGTACATCAAGAGTGTGAACTTTTAAGTTGGGAAGAGAAATTGCCACAAGAAGGAATAGTTTGCAGCCATGAGATAGATGTTGTGACTGGTAATGTGTGTGGTATTCATCACGTTACACTCTATGGATCAGCAACTAATGATGGGTATCCACAAGTTGAAGAAGATGTGTATGAATTATATGAAGACACCAACGAAAGGGATGAAGGAAATATTGTTTCTATGATTGTGTACAACAATCCACTATCTTCACATCATTTGGTTAATCATAAGGTGATTGATAATTTCTATGGCATTGGTAAGGGGCATTATCTTTTAGACATGCAAAATTTTATAATTAAGCATGAGGTGATGTGGGTGGATCCAAGCAACATGCTAGGCAACACACTCTTGAGATGATTTAGCAAATGAGCATTCAATGGTATCCAAACTTGAACCTGCTGGTCTTCATTCAACATCAACCAATGGAAGAGTACTACCTATCTTCAAATGCTTGAATTGGTCAAGTCTTGGAAATGTGCATCAAATTGTGGGAGAATTGTCAGACTTGACCCATTTGTTTCTAGATTGTACATTGTTGTTTAGTGGTTATTCTAAAATGTTGGCCATGACATGTTCAAACTTTGCATTGAAGTTTGCAGCTGATTACATGAGTTTGTGTGCACGAGACTTTCACTATAGCACTTGGAGATGCGTTGAGTTTTATTTCCGATGTGTTGGAGATCATTTTCAGTTGGGTATCCATGCTTGGGATTCTCAACATGGGTTGATGGAGCTAAATACTCGTGGAAAGATGAATTTTTGGAGGAATAAGGATTCTATTTTTAGTTTCTTTGATGGTGTCCCCATCCTTACCAACCATTTGATGGTTCCTTTTGCTCATCAACTGGGGAATTGGAGAGATATTTCAAGCAAAGGATGGTTTAATGTCGGGTTGGAGTTTCTCAAGAAGATGTTTCCAGCGTTGCGCACGAGCAGTTGTGATATTATGCAAGCTGATTTTCAGTGTTGCAGCAGCTGCTCAATTCCTTGCATGCTGATTTTCCTAAAATCAGACTTTAAGTGGTTCATTCCAGCTTTCATGGGCAGCTGGTACACTCATTTTTTCTCTTCACAATCTCTTATCAGTGATGGTTTTTGGCCTCAAAAGTGGGAAATGATGTTTCATAGTGATTCGGATCAATATTGGATGGAGTTCAAGTTCTTTTCCAGTGGCTATCTTTGCACAATCTCTTGCACTAGTGTTTGGGGCAGCGAACCTTTGCTTGATTTGGTTCAACTTTTTGAGACTATTGAGGAGAGATTGGTGAAAATTTACAGAAGTTTTCTTGAATATGTCAGAATTACTCAGAGGAGGCATTATACATCCTTGAGGAGTTTTGAGGATATGGCTACTATGACTTTGCAAATAGTTGTTTTTTCCTTTCCAAATAGTTGTGATGGAGACACTCTTCCTGTTGTGACTCTGTTTGATGCTTTGAGGACTTATGTTGATGACAATATTTTTTAGTTGATTAGATTATTCTTCTTTGTTCTCAGAATGGTGATCGTCATTGACATTGCAGATGTTAATTCTTCAGAGTTTATTGGGTGTAAAATGCTGCTAGATTTTGATCCTTCCATATTTTTCAGTTTGAATTTCAGGCATGTTATCTCTTTGAGGTTGCAGGGAAGGTTAGTGCAGTTCTGGTACAATGGCTTTATTTGTATGATCAGAGTGGAGCAGCATCAACATGGTGGGTCTTTCCAAAGATGGATATGGGACCTCAAGATCCTATGTGTTTTGGTTGGATCAGAGTGGAGTGTTGTGGCATTGCTTGAGGACAAGCAATTTTGGGAAAGGCAAACTGTAATGTCCCCATTTTAGCCATTTGCTCTTATGTGACTGATAGCCTATTTCCGGAACCCTGCAGGCTAGTCAGAAGTGGAAATTAGGGTTTCTTATTTTATAGGAGGTTTCTAATGCATGTTTGAAGGTTTGCATATGTGAGTTTCTGATGCATGTCTGGTAGAGTTTTTTGGATTTTTGGTGAGCTTCGAAATGGTGTAACATGCATCTCCATTTGACAACTTTTCCCGACACTTACTATTTTTAGCTTGCACGCTGGACTTTCAAGATTTGGATTGCGGATTCTTTCTGTATTTTCAAAGAGCTTTGCAATGATATGACATGCAAGTGAATTGTGCAACTTTCCAGAATTTACTATTTTTAGTAAGTTCTATTTTTGGTAGTGTCTTGATTGGCAGCAATCGAGTGTGTTTTCCACTTCGAGCAAAGCAGTGGTCTTGGAGGGTGGACGCCACATTATGAGGAGAATAAATATTTTAATATTCATTATGTCTCCTCAAGACTTGGACGCCTAAGGAAGAGGTGAATTAAATGTTTTAAAGATTAAAATATTTCAAAAAGTGAAGTGAGGCCTCCCATTTGGAGAAGTTGAAGAGTCACCTCCAATTCTTTAAAAGCAGGCCATTGTTCATTCATTATCTATCTTATCAAATTACTACCAGAATGGCTTCAGGTTTATGGCTTTCAGTAATGCATACCTCCTAGCAAGAATTCAGGAATCCAATTTCATGTTTGAAAGATAACACCTAGTTGGAGTTGTGGCTGCTTCTCACACAAACAAGCAGATTGAGATTTACAGTTGGAGTTTTGATGTTCTTATCAATTTTGTGTTTGCTGGTTTTAACATGGCTGGAGACGATTTCCATTCGTAGCACATTGTGTGATTTTATTTTACTTGTGGGTATTTGCTCCATTGATTTCTATGCTTGAGGCGCCCCAATGTGAAAATTTACAGATTTTATTGGCAAGTGTTTCATTTTATAGACAAGGTCGACCTCTTCCCAAGGCCATCCCTTGTCATCTTTGCTTGGAAATGCGTGTTGGGCAGATTTCAATGTTGTTTGTGACTTGTTGATGCTCTTTCATGGTCGCCTAGCCTTAGAAAAGGTTCACTTTCAATTTCGTGTGAAAGGGTGATGTGTAGTTGAAGATATGGTTTTTTGTGGAATCTTAGCTCGCTGGTCTGAACTCTAATTTGCTGGTTTTTTATATCAGACCTCTGTATTTCTGCCTTATGCTCTAATTCCTTGGTGTTCCAATTCATAATTGTAATAGGAATGAGTGTAGACTCATTGTATTGAGATAGGAGAAGGATTTCATTGAGAAAATCATTGTGATAAGCTTATTGTAATTGCTAGTTTCAGTAGTACTGAACCAGCCTTTCAATATTTCAAATGTATTTTTCTTATTTCACCCACTGAATAAGTGGAGAATCCCCACTGTTTAGTGGATGCCTGCTGAAAAGCGGATGACTACTGTTAGTAGATGGATTGTTATTTCATTGTAATTATTTTCCCGCCATTGAATAAGTGGTAGTGTGGAATTCTCGTGGTTAGATCACCGCCTGCTCTTACATTTCCAGCATTGTAATTCAATTCAGTTTATTACTAACGATCCCATCACCATATGCTATCACCTTGCCTTCAATAGGACCTTGGTGAACATTCTTGGTGAAGGTTACTTTAAAGCTGATTATCTTTTTGGAGCTAATGCTAATCATTGGTGTTGTGTTGGATTTTGTGGTGAAAATTTTCGGGAAATACTAAGGGGCATATTACACTTTCTAATCACCAACTCCCATTATGGGCAAGGTGAGAGTATATGGTGAAAGATTTACCTAACAAATTAAATTGCAGCAATTGAAAGTAAGGCACTAGGCGGCAAGCCAGCCAATATCACTTATTTAGTGGAGTGCATATGCTATACTAAAAGGAAATACACTTCACGCTTATTCAATGAAGTGTTTAGTACAATGAAAAATAACAACACTTCCACTTATCCAATGGGAAGGAAAAACACAATGATACCACTTGTTCAGTAGGATGAATAATAACCAAACCATCCACTTATTCAATGGGAATCCATACAAACTACCACTTATTCAGTGGGAGTATAATAATCAAAGAGCTTATGTTAGCCCACATGCAATAATATCAAATAGTGGTGTATTTGCTATTATATAAATGCTAATAAAGGAAAGTATTGCTGATATAAAGTGCTGATGATAAACAGAATTGCTGTAACCCCTACAATAGTGCCAAATAATATGTACCCAATGACCCAACTATGAAATAACTATATGATACCTTGAATGGATGAATAGGGAAGCTAGTGCAGGTCTGAAAATGTGCTGAAACACGCTACAACAGGTCTATACAGCCACCCAAAAATCTCAGACAACTCACCTGGCACACCAAAGTTGAACATAAGCAGAAAATCCACCTAAATATGCACCCAAACTTCACCACAGCACCTTGGAAGCAGAGTATATCAATCTGGTAACTTAGATCAGACATGTGCAAATCTGAAAAGCATTTGTACAGCAAGCACAGTCCCTCTTAAAGTCATCATGATTCATAACTCATCACAAACCCCAAAGTGCACCCATATAATGATTGATATTTGCTTGCAAGCACTAGGCACCAACACTGAGGATGATAAATGCTTCAAAGACTAGGTGCTTCAGCCTAGGATTCACATGCCAACATCTAGGACTAGTGTACGGCCAAAAATGATGGTATGGCCTCAAACAACATTAAATCTGCTCCATGAAATCTATACAGCCTACAAGTATAATGACAATGGCAATTCCCAACAACAAATAAAGAACCCAAAATTAGAAACATATACCATACTAAGCAACCAGTAAATGATGTACAGTCTGGACTAAGGATGGTACAACCATAACAGCAGCGAAGACTCCTCCAATCGCCGTCGTATCACATCAAAACTTCAGCAACTTTGAAACTCAAAGCAATCACACCAAAATATGCACTCAAAACATTGCAAAGATCCTCATATCTGCAAACAAAAACTGAAACTTCGATCTGTAGCACAATGGTGATCTTTGTATGAAACCACACTAGCTAGATAGGGGGAGGGGGCAGGAGTTCATCTCTAAAACCAACAATTCCAAGAGGGTTTTCATCCTCAAGAAGCTTGGAAGAAATCAGGTTCTTTCCAGCAGCATAACAAAATAACATTCACAAGTCTAAACCCCCAAATGAGCCCTCAGCCTCCTTTTATAACTTTTTTGGAGGGAAATAACCAATTGTAAAATATAATAAAAAAAAATTCCCTCACAGACCTTTAAGATAATTAATACTATTTTTCATGTACAAAGTCCTCCAAGCTTAGGCACTTAAAAAAAAATACATTTTAACACCTTTTTAACGAGCTATTACATTAAGTGGTCCCTTTATTATTTTTCAACATTAGACAACTTAAGTGAATAATTAATTAATAACTCAATAATTAACCCAAGTTGCGGAAAGCACTAAAATGGCGTAGAAATCAAATTTTGATCATACCAACATGATACTAAGAACTTAGGACAATGATCAAAGGCAACTGGGTGACTTTCTAAAAATAGCCTGCTCCTCCAAGAAGTTTGGAGAGCTTCCAAAAGGTCTTAAATCGATTCTAGAAGCATCACAAGGCTCACCAAGACCAATTATGCTTACTGTCGGCAACAACACCTCTGCAAGACACATCCTAAGCGCTCCAAGAACTTTGGAGTTCTCCCCATCTCACCAAGACGCTTATGGGAAAACTCGAAAACTGGGCTAGTTGTTCACAAATCAATATTGCTAAAAATGGGGACATTACATTAGATGTCTATAGGGAAACATGACCCACCATTTGTGATCAAGTTACAAACATTTTACAAACACAAACAACCATAATAAATCAGCAAAGCTTAAATTTTAAGGCCACCATTTTGTTAATCAAAACATTGAGATATGGACATACCAATTTGTCATTGTCCATAATAAGAACACTTCCATTCACCCTCAATTGAATATAGATATTCTATCATTTGATAAAGAATTAGATAAAGAGTAGAAAACAATATGCAATGTCAGACAAAATGAATGGGAGAAAAGGAGTCATACCAACAATTTTATAAACTTATCAAACAATTTAAAAACATATTGCTGAAAATAATACCTTTTAGTTGTTTTGTGTGTTAGAATTAGTAATGCCTATGGAGGCCATGTTTTGTCTATAGGGAAACATGACCCACCATTTGTGATCAAGTTACAAACATTTTACAAACACAAACAACCATAATAAATCAGCAAAGCTTAAATTTTAAGGCCACCATTTTGTTAATCAAAACATTGAGATATGGACATACCAATTTGTCATTGTCCATAATAAGAACACTTCCATTCACCCTCAATTGAATATAGATATTCTATCATTTGATAAAGTATTAGATAAAGAGTAGAAAACAATATGCAATGTCAGACAAAATGAATGGGAGAAAAGGAGTCATACCAACAATTTTATAAACTTATCAAACAATTTAAAAACATATTGCTGAAAATAATACCTTTTAGTTGTTTTGTGTGTTAGAATTAGTAATGCCTATGGAGGCCATGTTTTCAAGAATGACAATTATAGTGACAACTAGGTTGGACAAGGGCTAGTTCTTGCAATTGGAAAGGCTTGGCAAAGCTAGAAGATTCCCAATTTTGACCAAGATGGATCTATATGGTGGAGAAGACAATTGAAAGCCCTGATAGAGAAAAAGTCTCAAAGTGAAGAGCTTTTGGCTACATGGAAGGTTCCCTTGTATGCAAGCATATTCCAATGGCATCCAAGTAAGCCTTTCGGGTGGGACCATTTGAAATGGATTATAATTATATCTAGGATAATGGAACAATGAAATTACATGTGCTTTAGGGAGAGAGATTCAAGGATATTTAGATTGAATGAAATAAATACATAATATATTAGAGCATGTGCATGACGAATAGGATTTTCTTTTGCTCCGTGTTGGTTGGGCAGCAAAGGTAAACCTTAGGGCCGATAAAAATCCGATAATGTTCATAAGCAAATGTCCAAGGCCTAGGAGGTCAAGATTGGAAATCCTAGGAGCACATAATAACTCCCCAAAGAACCTCTCCTACTTATTAATGTCAAAGAGGAATGCATATTTTCAAGGAACATATGCAAGTGTGTTTCGTCCATCAATGTTGTTGCAAAGATAATTGATGGATGGCAAGAACATTGTCCTCCATTGGTAGTTATTGACAATTTTGACTAGCAAACATCAATGCAATCCATAATCAAGGTTTAGCAATTGACAAAGGTATATATGGCAGTCAAGAAGTTTCAAGAATTGTTAAAAGAGTGTAAAAGTTTCAGATTCTTAATGACTAAAATATAAATAATCATGAAAGCAAGAAATTGACTTAAGTCAATGACATGAACAAAAAAAAACTGTTTATATCAACATGTGTATACTCCCCATATTGTTGATGGTAAGAACAAGATTGAATTAATCAGGCACCCTTGATTTGGAGAGAGATAGTTTCCTGCACTTGGCTGAAGGTAATCCATCAATAAATCTTGTTTGATAAATCTAATGCTGGACTTTGGAGGAAAATATAATAATATTTAGGTAGAATCTCTATTGCAAAGCTTTAGTTGGTACAATTGAGCTTGGTAGATTTTGCAAATTTCTTATATGTAAGGCTTGTTGAGGATCATATTATAGAGTTTAATACACATAATGCTGCATAGAATTTCACTTCTTGAGGGACAAATGCAAAATTAAATTCAACTATTTTTATTAAAGGTAAATAAGGAAGATTTTGAAAGGGCCTCCACCCTTGTACAATCTAACCAAATAGAAATAGCAAGGAAACAACCAAGCAACAGCCAAACCAAAAAAAAGCAACATCTAACAGTGGAGAGCTGACCCCACCAACAACCACAAGGCTAACAAAAGACCACCAAAAATCCTAACAACCACAAACAATAAGGAATGCCCCAAAGATTAGAGTTGATTGAGCACCATAGCCGCTTCCCATTCCTCCCAAAGAAAATCTAGGTGTTTTTCTACAAATTTTGTTGTATCAATTTTGTATAAAAACAATTGGATTTCCTTCAAGAGGAACGGGAAGTGGCTATGGTGCTCAATCAACTCTAACTTTTGGGGAATTCCTATACTCTCCATGGCTGTCATCTTTTTGGTGCTGGTATTTTGTTAGCCTCTTGAATGTTGGTGAGGTCTACCTCTCTAACATTCAATGTTGTTGTTTGGTTCTTGCTTAGGTGTTTCCTTGTTTCTGTTTGGTTCGATTGTAAAAGGCTCAAGGCCCATTTATATTCCTCCTTTTTACCTTTAATAAAAAATAATTGAATTTTTTAATCCTCCATTTGTCCATCAAAAAGTGAAGTCCTATGCTGAATAATGCATATTAAACTCTATAATTAAATTATTACTACTAATTTGTGAATTGAAAATTCTTCCCCTTCCACACTAATCAAATGGTCCAAGGCTCAAGATTACAAAGCCACCTTGTACATTCTTTTCGTATTTACTTTATTATCCATTAGAATTTTACCTCTTTCCACCATTCTAATGACACATATCACATACACAGACTCACAATGCTCTAAAACCAAAATGATGATCTTCAACTTACTGTCACAACAGTGTCAAGGACTTAACAGAGCAAAAAACAATTCTCCGATAACCAACACATACGAATATATATGCAATAGGAATTTCAGCAACTAAACAAAGCAATTAAAATATGTTCATATGAAAGCCAGAAAACAAAAACATCATTGACATTTGTTAACTTCAACAAAGAACACCCGGTTCTTTACTTTATTGCTGCAATACATAAATTATCAAACAAACCCAATCTGCTTGCCCAAGCTTCTTTCCGTCGCTCCTGCTGCTTCTACAACTCATCTCATTCTCTTCCTACCCAATCCTTTCATCATTTCCTTCTATATTGATCATCTTTGCAAACTTAAAACTCAGCTTCCCAACATCACTCTATGCGCCCCATTTGATGTTTCTATTCTAAGCTTTGACTATGCCTATATTTGCATAGCCTGCGCATTGATTATTCTGCAAAGATTTGTTATTTGTTGCGCCCTATCTACTCCACCTTCCACCTTGTGCGGCCTGAGCAATACATCATTTCTTTCTTTTGTCACACCCCCTCACATTCTTCTTGTCATTTTTATTGAAATTAACCATCAACCATTTTAAATTAATTCAACCTTCCCTCTATGTTGCATCGCCTCCATTTTAGTTTTGGTTGTCTCTCTTATTTATTCTAGCAATCTATCTTCTTGAGGCTATGCCCAACTACTCCACATCTTCTCTTTTTGTTTCTCCCAATCCTTCCACTCCTTCTAAGAATCGATTACCCTTTCCAAAATAGATCAAGATCCCTTTTGCAACCGTTGACCTCCACCACCGAACTTCCAACATCCATATCGACTCCACTAAACTAGACAGTCCAACTCAGCAAAGGAAAAATTAAACAACAATTCACAAGCCTGGAATAGGCAACTACAAAAACCAAGAAATCAATTTGATGCTCTTGCATCAGAATCCCCAGGAGACAAAAAGAAATCATGTGCTCCTACGCATGAGGTCGTTAACCAGAAATCATTTCTCTGTTCTTTTATTTTGCTTCTTCCAACATCGCTCTGGAACAACTTACCATGTTTCTCCAACATTGTTGTGCACTATTCTTCTCTTCACTTTTCATCTTCCTTCGCCAAAGTTTCCTTGCTCACACATTCACATGCAAGTCGATATGAACAATTATAAAGAGATTAATGATCTCCACATTTGCTTCTTCGAACTCTTTCACCTTAGACCTCTGTCTTTCAACTTCATCAAAATCATCCACCTTCTTATATAAATCTGCACTTACTATCCTACACGGTTCTGCACATTCTAGAACTTTTATCATCTCAAATGGAAATAAAACATCATCTTCACAATTTGCAATTAACTTTACCTTTTGATCCTGTGCTATAATGTTCAACTTCTCACCTTCATTAGTCATCTTTTCCAGCCATTCTTCTTCAATAGCCAACATCTTCAACAACAAATCATCCTTGGTTTTACCATTCACATTACAACCCACAACACCTGCACTAAAATCTGCATATACTCCTCCATACTTGTTCCCAAGCTTCTCAACATTCAACATAGCAAATGAAAATGAAACAATGTCCTTATTTAAGACCAATAAATTTACCTCTTCCTTTTTCGCAGCAATAGCCTCTTTATCATCAACTGCCAACTTCATTTTTGGATCCACTCCATACTTATATTTGTTCATTCTAAGTTTTTCCATCTGCTTTCATCTGTTTTCTTTTTTCTTTTTATATCTTCTCCTTCTTATGTCTTTTTCATCTACAAGCCTCCAAAACTCCATCTCACGTTCATATATATCACTGTCACTATGGTTCAACATCTTTTTCCTCTTCTTTTAAACTCTTCCCTTCAACAATTTGTATGTCCTTGGCAAAATCTGACTTGTTTTTCCACTTTTTAGGTCTTGGGCATTTCGTCAAACAATTGGCATGTAAAGTCTAAACTTGTTGTTTTGAATTTTCAGTTTGATTTGGATTGCTTTTGAGTGATGCAAATGATATTTAAGTGTCTTCTAAAAGATACTAATCAACTAGCAAATGGACTGAAATGAAATGCAATATGTTTTTGTATTTTCTTATGCATATAAATGACAACTACTTATGAAAATGTGCACCTACAGCAATAAGACATTTTGTCATACAGTTTGCAGCCAAACTCCTTATATCTCCAATGTGATATTGCAATGAAATGAAAATGATTACAAACTGAAAAGGACATGCCACTCCTTCCTTTTATGATGTATAGCTAATATAAAAGTTTGCCAAGACTCTTGGCTTACAATGCTTATCAAATGCAACTTCAATGAACTTAATAGCAGCGCCTACTACACGCTGATGTAATAATGAAACTACACTTAAATGACATGAAGGAACCTGGTTTTAATATGCTGGAATGACTGTGTACTAAATGGCGAACTTGTCCCACAAAAATCATCAAAAATGAAGTTTGCTGAGTGAGGAATCGACCCTCCAAAGCTACCGCCCCTGTTCTGGAAGTGTAGACTTAACATAAAGATTATTGCAGTCTATTTTAACCTTCAAATACCTCCAAGATTGATCACCCAAACTCCCCAAGTGGAGCACTCAAGCTTACATAGAGAATCTCAGCCTCTATGATGCAATATAAACAAAATCGTCCCTCCTCTATGATGCTGATCGACCCAATGGCAGCAACAAAAATGACTTGAAATGATAAACAGATTTCTACAAAAAATCGTCCCAAAATGCCTCCAATAATCTCCTTCCAAAATTTTGCCAATGAAGCTCAAGTAGAAAGTCTGAAGTAACTTCCACAAATATCCAACTAGGGTTGATATTTCACAACCGAAATTGGCACTTAACCAGCTAAGTTTGGTCTTTCACAAACGAAAACTGGAAACCAACTTGCCAAGCATTCAAGCTTACCAATGTAGTAGAAAAGATGTATTCAACACAAGATGCCCAAATGCATAGCCAAAGCTTCTTCTTATACTTTTCATAACACATCACCAAGAAGCTTCTAGAATAAAATATTATTTTATTCTCTTAAGTGACTTTTTGATATTATTTTATTTTTAGTCACTTTATTAAATAAATTATAATAAAGTTACCTTTGAGATATTATTTTATTAAGATAACTTTATTAAATAATTAATTTAATACTCCACTTTAATTTAATTAAAATAATCAATAAGTCATCCTTATGAAATATCAATATTTGGACAACTTAATTAATTAGTTTAATTAAATTACTCTGCCTCCAAATCAGGGACATGACACAATCTCATTCAAACATTCAAAAGCAACATGATTTAAATCATATAAATCAACTTGCTTACCTTTCACCTTGCATGTGTTCTCCTCAAGCTTCTTCCAAGCTACTCCTAGAAGTATGTCAATCTTCTTTTTATTTTCTTCAGTCTCTACTTCCATGTCATCTTCATGGTGTGGCAATGCTTCTTCTCTTTTCTTGGATTTATCTACATAATTTACACCTTGTTGTCTTATACTACCCTGCTACAAAGTTATTTTTTCTTCCTCTACTGACTTAATCATGATCTTTTGTTCATTGGAATTGACCATTTCTTCACATCTTATATTCTTTTTAACTGTTTCCTTATCACCATGTCCTGCAACACCACCTTTGTTTTATGCTGTCCTACCCTTAACCTTCCACACTTTATTTCCCATGGCAATGGGTTGACATTTGTTTATTGCTGCACTTGTTCTCCATAAGCCAAGGTCTGATTTCGGCCTTAAAACATTTTCTTTATGTTTCCTCTCATGACAATTTACCCTATGTTCTTGGTTCTTCTTGAACTCTTTCATGACTTTCATCATTTGTACCAATTTGTTGTCATAAACTTCCTCATATGCACCCTCTTGCTTATACTTTGTATGTTGTCCCTCAATAATTGGTTTCTTTTGCCAACTTGGCACCTTGTATCCATAATCCTTGACAATATTTGAAATCTCTGGATTTCTCTTCTCCCTATCAACTTGCATTTCTACATTCGTATTTCCACATGCATGATTAGAATGAACATTTATACCCCCATATACCCATGCAATGCTCTATTGTTTGGATTTTCCCTCATCCTAGACTTCTTTGCTTGCCAACTCTTCCCCTTCATGGGTTTCCTTTCCTTCTTCTGCAACACTTCCTAATGCATCATGAAATTCTAAACCATCCTCTACTTCTTTACTGTCATTTAGTAAAATCTCAACACCATTCTTATCTTCAAGTTTAAGTACTTTGCAACATACCTTTTCTTGATGGACTGCTACAAATTGTCCTTGTATAACTTCTTCATAAACTGCTGGAAATTGTCCTCACTTGGCAACTTTTTGCTATCCAAACCTCTATGGGTTTCTCTTTTCAAGGCAGCCATATTCTGCTCTCTTCTTTTCTTAAGAATCATCTTCACAAGCCACTCCAACTTCTTTTTCAATGGCCAACACCAACCATATTCTTGGCTTTTTTCCTCAAGCCACTACTTCACCGCAAGCTTAGACCTCTCTAGATCCCTTCTCAACTCTACAATTTCTCTATCCCACTTTGAATCTTGCTTCTCCATATTCGTGTTTATTTTCTCCTTCTTCTAAGGGCTTTCTTTCTCAGCATGCTACTGCATCTTTCTATCTTTTTTCTCTTCTAGTCTTCTTGTTACGTCACCTAAGGCTCCTCTCCTTTCCCTCACACATACTTGTCCAATATCCTATGAGCATAACTGACTTCCCCTTCCCAGACATTTTATACTCTAATACCAAAATGATGACACACATATCACATACACAAACTTACAATGCTCTAAAACTAAAATGATGATCTTCAACTTACTGTCACAACAGTGTCAGGGACTTAACAGAACAAAAGACAGTCTTCCAATAACCAATACATATGAATATATATGCGACAAGAATTTCAGCAACTAAACAGAGCAATCAAAATATGTTCATATGAAAGCCAGAAAACAAAGACATCATTGACATTTGTTAACTCAGACAAAGAAGACCCTACTCTTTACTTGAATGTTGCAATACACAAATTATCAAACAAGCCCAATTTGCTTGGCCAATCTTCTTTTTGTCGCTCCTATTGCTTCTACAACTCATCTTATTCTCTTCCTGCCCAATCCTTCATCATTTCCTTCTAAATTGATCATCTCTGCAAACTTAAAACTCAACTTCCCAACATCACTCTGTGTGCCCCATTTGATGTCCCTCTTTTAAGCTTTCACTATGCCAATATTTGCACAACCTGGGCATTGATTAATCTGCAAACATTTGTTATTTGTTGTGCCCTATCTCCTCCACCTTCCACCTTGTGCGGCCTAAGCAATACATTGTTTCTTTCTTTTGTCACACCCCCTCACATTCTTGTTGCCGTTTTTATTGAAATTAACCATCAACCATTTTAAATTAATTCAGCCTTTCCTCTATGCTACGCCGCCTCCTTTTTAGTTTTGGTTGTCTCTCTTATTTATTCGGGCAATTTGTCTTCTTGAGGCTACGCCCAACTACTCCACATCTTCTCTTTTTGTTTCTCTCAATCCTTCCACTCCTTCCAAGAATCGGTTACCCTTTCCAAAACCAATTGAGCTCCCTTTTGCAATCGTCTACCTCCACCACCGAACTTCCAATGTCCATATCTACTCCACTAAACTAGATCGTCCAACTCAGCAAAGGAAAAATTAAACAACAATTCCGGGTACGAAAACCAAGAAATCAATTTGATGCTCCTGCATCACATTCCCAAACTTGTCGACAACTTGTTGAAACCTTGGTGCATCTTGGCTTAATTGCTTCTTATTAAAATCACCCATAGACCTAGTAAAGTTGTTGAATAGTTCAAATTTAAAAAATCTTATAACAAATAAATTGAAAGGATGTTTCAAGATCTATCAGACGTACTTAAACCTTTGCAGCACAGATATACATTAAAAGTAATGGAAGCATAGCCAAAAGAAATGGCAAGGCTAAAAGATCTAATGTATATAGTTACCAGGAGACGGGTATTGGTACTGACGGGTATTGGTACTAAAACAGGTACAGGATATGGGAGAAAGGTATAAATATGTTATTTTTTAAAAGTTGGAATCGGGTACTTGGAAATAGCTCAAAATATTTAAAATTATGTATCTAATTTTTAAATTTAGAAAGAAAAAAAAAATAGCAACGAATATGCAAGCTTAAAAGAATGTAAAATACTCAAATGCTTAACCTTTCTTTTAAACAACATTTTACAGTATTGAAATAGATATCAATGAAAGAAAAGATATATATATATAAATAATGAAAAATACTAAAATGCTTAATTTTTTTTAAATAACATTTTACAGTGTTGAAACTGATATCAATTTGCTTTATTATATTAATATTTGATAATCATCAACATGATATAAAAAATTATTTTAAACCATTATCACCTAAAGATGGCAGAACAAGACTAGGTGGGAATCACCATTATTTTTAAAATCATGAGATGGGGTTCCACAGAGATGACCATATTTTCTATCAATTGAAAAACTTCAATGCACATACACATCTAAAGTCTTATTATACCTATTCGGATTTGATAAGAAAATTCTCTACTACAAAAAAAAGCTTGTAATTTTTTAAGTAAAAATAGAAATTAAAAATCTATGTGTATTTCTTTGGTTCTTTTAGCTCTTGTCAACCACATGTCAGCACTTAAAACAAAAAGTCCCAATGTAATGTAATGTCCCCTTCTCATCAGTAAGCAGTGCAGTGGCTCGTTGGCCTATTCCGAAGGCCCATAGGCTCGTCGAGGTAAAATTACAGTTTCCAACTGTTTGGAGATTTTTGGCATTTTCAGAGGTTTGTATGTTGGAATTGTGGAATTTGGTTTGTGGATTCTTTCTAGGTTTTCAAAGAGCTTCGCAACGATATGGCATGCAAATGAATTGGGCAACTTTTTTGAATTTACTATTTTAGTAAATTCTATTTCTGGTAGTGCTCAGGTTGCTAGCTGTTCAGTATGCTCTTCTATTTTTGGCAAGGTAGTGAGTATATTTGATTTTTGGCTTTGAGGTGCATTTTGGAGGAATAAGTTATTTTAAGTCATTAATGTTATATTTTCAAATTGGCCCCCTTTGGCTAATGTTATGACTTAAAGTTGTTTTAAAGTGTGGCCTTGAAGGGTGGACGCCTCATTTGGAGGAAATTAAATATTTTAAAATGTTTATTGGCCCCCTTGCCTTGGACACCTAGGAGAAGGTGATTAAGTTTATTTTAAAATTAAAATATTGCAAGAAGGCTTCGGCGTCCCTTTTTGGAGGGAAAGATGGAATTTGAAGAGTCACCTCAAAACTATATTTAAGAGAGGCCTTGCTCCAGTATTTGATCATCCATTGCTTATCATATCGAATTGCTACCGAATTGGTTTCAGGCTTATGGCTTCAAGGAATGCATACCTCCTAGCAAGTATCCAATATCGTGTTTGAGAGATAACACCTAGTTGGAATTGAGGTTGATTCTCAAACAGACAAGCAGATTAAGCATCATTGTTGAAGATTTTGGTGATTATATCAATTTTGTGTTTGATTGTTTTTGTATGGCTGAAAGTGATTTCTATTCATAAACCCTTGTGTTTATTGAATATCATTCTGGGTGTTTGTTTCAATTGTTCCTATGGCCTAGGCGCCTCTTTGTGCTAATTTGCAGATTTTATCATTGAGGGGTTGATTTTAGAGACAAGGTCGACCTTTTTCATAGGTCGTACCTTGCCCTTGTTGCATTGGTTTCCGTGTTGGGCATCTTTGGAGTTGTTTGTGCCTTGTTACTTGATGTTTCTTGGTCGCCTAGCAATTGAGAAGGTGTGTTTGCAGTTTCAGTTGAGTTGGTGAAGTTTGGTAGGAGTTTTCAGCTTTTTGGTAGTATATTTACTTGCTGGTCTGAATATTCAATTTGCTGGTCTTGTATATCAGACCTGGTTTGTAAGAATTCTAAGTTCTCCCAACTGCAAACTCTAAACTGCTGAAACTAACTACTTGTTTTGTTTTTTATTGTTTTTGTGATTTTTTGGTGTTTTTGCTGAATATATGCTTTTTTGTATTTTTGAATTTAAAACGCCAGGCAAGAAAGAACATGAAAGGAAATACAAACTACCAAGAACAACTACTGCAGCAGAGAGATATTGCTTATTTAATCACTTTTCAAAAGCTTCTACAATAGAGCATACCCAAAATACAAGAAGAACAATAATATCAAAACTGGGGCGACTGACAGGCATGGCTGAAAATGATAGGTAAATCGTCCTGCTGCAAATATTTGTTTCTCCTCCATTTAAATCATGCCATTCTCTTTCCCTGTGCTGGGCGCCTCCAATCATGAAACAAAGCCCTCAATAACTCAAGCATTTCTTGCTCTGAGGGAACTCGCCTCTCCTAGATGGTACGATTGCAAGTACAAAGGAGGTACGGCCCTGTCATGATTGCAGCAACACTAAAATGAAGCTCTAGAAATGGACACCTCTCACAATGATAGATATGCCTGAAAAACTTTCAGAAATCTCTCCAATATGCTCAAACTTGACTCCTGGATGAAGCCAACTGTGAAGCAACTTCAGCTGATAGTTTCACAGCCTCGGACTGCTGATACACTGAAGGAGCTATGCTCTCCAATGTCGATACGTACAGGAAATTGCAGAAACCGTTGTCTATGTTCTCCCAACGCCAAGAACTTCATGAAAATGAGATAACAAAATGTCCAAGAGAGAGTTCGATTTTCACCAAACAGCATATATATATCTCTCAAGGAGGTCGACCCCTCTTTTTCCCTTTTTAATTCTTTTAAAATGTTATAAAGTTGCACTTCAAGATATTAAAATATGATCTTTATAATTGGCATCCAAATAGATAAATGAAATGGCCCCTTGTAATGTATCAATGACCCCTCAAATATAAAGTGCAAATATAACCAGTGTTCCACGGAGTTTCGGGGACGGGGGCGAGGTGACAGCAGGGGACGCATTTCTGAGATGGGAGACGGGGGGCTTAAGTTTGGGGACAGAGGCAGGGGGGGTGACGGGAGGACGGCGCTAAAATACATATAGTACTTGAAAAATTAGTTATAAAAAGATGTATAACAATATAATTATATAACTGTAGAAGCCTAAGGAATAAGTAAAGTTAACACATAAAAAAAAAACTTAAAACTTAAAAGTTTAAAGTTTAAACACAATAACAAATTGCAATGATATATCATTTCATTGAAGTAGTGAACCACTGAACATTGAAAATCAAAATGAAAATATAGACATTAGCAAATGCAACAAGAACTAGATGTTTCATAATTTGAGTTTCATAATCATGATTCATGAATCATAATTACAATCAACTATCACTGTATCATCAATGTTCAAACTTCAAACTTCAAAAACAGAGTACAAAATAGTAAATGGCTCCAGGCTAATGGCCTCATGCCTCTGGAAGTCTCCTAGAAATTTCCTTCGAGTCTCCCAGATTTTCCTTGGAGTCTCCCAGAAGTTTCCCTTGAGTCTCCCAGAAGTTTCCCTGGAGTTTCCTTGGGTGGAGGGGACTTCTAGAAGTCTCCCAGAAGTTTCTATTTGCCTACAGAATGAAATTCAAGTACTACGTACTACTAGCAAACTAGTCATGTGCAGGACATAGAACAGAACAGTAAACTAGAAAGATATCATGTTTGAACACCAGAAGCTTTATTCATTATCAGAAATATCATGTACAATCACAGAGTATCAACAGTGCTTAACAATATAACCATCGGCACCTCACTATCTCCCGACTACCACAACAGACTACATATAACGTTCGGCGGTAGTTAGATAACCAACCGGCACGACGTTTCATAACAACATTAACATTAATCGGGACTTGATTACCCGAAAGTACATGACATGTATTATTCCTACTAACTATAGTTTTATTAGCAATTGGCCGACTACGGCCGACTATAACAAAGTAAAGATATACTACTTACATCATCCCCCCCTAAAAAGAAGTCGTCTTCCAGACAACTGAAAACAAAAAATGCCAACTCCTCGTCCTTTTCTTGTAATTGATTCTCCCTTAGTGCTGAAAGTTGTTGTGCATCGGCCACCTGGGTATCATTCTCTATCAACTGACCCAATACTCTATCCCTCTCTGCCAACTTCTCCTTGAGAGCTGCCACTCTCGTTTGCTCGGCTGCCAACTGCTCTTGTAACTGTACTATGATGGCTGGTTGTATTGCAAATTAGCAATTCCAATAAATCTGATGGGGGTCTAGGGGCAACACCCCCAGCGGAGTCAAGGGGTAGCGCCCCTTGCGGGGGTCTAGGGGCAACGCCCCCAGCGGGGTCAAGGGGTAGCGCCCCTTGCGGGGGTCTGGGGGCAGCGCCTCTAGCGGGGTCGAGGGGCAGCGCCCCTCGCGGGGTCCGGGGGCAGCCAAGACCAATTTAACACTTCTGAAACCATTCGAAACTTCATCGCGCACCTCATTTTCATGGCTTTTCCACAGGTTCTGAATAGTGCTGACGAAGCCGAAAAATACAGATCTTGCATTGTTTTTCTTAGACATTACTTTCTCTTGGTCGATGCTTGGTACGGCACTCCAATTACCGTACTGGTGATGCTTGCTGGCAACTGGTACGGCATTTGCATTTGACTCCCTCTTCTAACGTCTCCCCTTGTTCAAGTCGGCATTGAGTACAACTCCTTGTCTGCACCGTACGGCCTTCCCTTGTTCAGTGCGTAACGATCTTCTTCTTTATGCGTACAGATTCCTTTTCCCACCATACGGACTCCTCAATATGTCGTACGGATTTTTCCCTAGCACCACGTACGACATCCTTCCTAGCTCGTACAGCCTCTGCTCTATCCAAGCGCACAACTTCTTTTGCAACTCGTACAGCCTCTTCTTTGTGATAGTGTACGACTTCTCTGCCAAAGCGTACAGCTCTTTCTTCAAGTCGTACGGCTTCTTCTATGCCAAATCGTGCGGCTCTTTCTTCAGGTCGTACGGCCTCTTCTTCCAATCGTATGAACTCTTTTGATGGCATGCATATGGCCCTGGTATTCTCTTGTTGATGGCGCACTTGCTTCCGTACGACAACCCTTCTCTTCAATCGTACGACCCTTTTCTGTACTTCTCTATAGCGTACGACTTTGCCAGTGAGGAGTTTGATATTTGATGTGATCTTATTCTGGTGACTTGGCACTTGCAACTTTATTTTTCTTTTCACATGGAACCGTACAGTGTTCTCCTTTTGAAATCGTACGACCTCTCCTTGGGGCCGTACGACCTTCTCTTCTTGCACCCGTACGGCCTTTCTTTCCCTATTTCATCGTACAGAGAATCCTCCCTTGGTATATTCTCTTCCTCCTACAGACTTGTACGTTTTGTCTTGAGCGACTTGCCAATTGCTTGCTCGTACAGAGTCCTTTCCTTTTGCTAGTCGTACGGATTTATTGCCTTCTCCCAGTTGTACGGAATTGTTTCCTTCTACCAATCGTACGGACTTTCTCCCTCATTTAACTCGTACGATGGATTGCTCCCTTCTGATGATATTTCGTACAGCCTTTAGTTTAATGAGTTGTACAGGATTTTTAGTGCTCGAATGGTCTTGGCGTACTATTAACTCTCGGCCTTCCTTCTTGTTCCGTACGTCGTACAGCTTATGCACTTGTTTTATTTTAATTTTTCCCAACTTCAACTTTAATAAACTCTTTCTATTATCTTGATTGCCTTCTTCAAGTTGTATTTTTCCTCCTTTTATTTCCTTTTTCCCAATACTTCTCTCTTTTATTTTAATTTTTTCTTCTTCTCCTTTTATCGATCTCCAATATTTTATTTCCTTGTTCTTTTTTTTCAATATTTTCATTTTTTGAAATTTTTAATTCTTCTACTTTATTTTTTCTATTTTTTCCAACTTCCAACTTGTCCTTTATTTTTTTCATTTTTTCATTTTTTATCTCCATTACAATTTTTCCATCCCGTACCTGTTTAGATTTGTGGGCTGGCATATCCGGTTTCTCATCTTCCTTGATTTCTCCGATCTGTAGCATGTTACACTCTCGCTGGAACACTTCATAATCTTCCATCTGCCAATGAAATAAGCCATTCAGCGAGCTTGTCTCGTCCTCCGAACAATTCTCAAGTTCAAGTACACCTTCAGTGTTCGGTTCCATAGCTTTCCTTCCTTCGTCCACGTCCGACTCACCTCCATCCGATTCAGATCCGGAGGAAGCCAATTCTTCACTCACGGCCTGGTTCTTCAAGTCGATGACATACTTCCCCCCGTTGTTCTCGATCGAGAGTGTGCTCCTCTTCCAATTATGATTTGCCTTCGCTGCTATCAGCCATCCTCTCCCAAGTAGTGCATCGTACGCTTTCCTCTGTAATGGGATGATGACAAAATTTAGCAAAAACTGTTGTGTCCCGATCGTCACCTTCTGCGCCATCAACATTCCCAATGGCTTGATACCATGTTGATCAGCGCCAACTAGTTGGAATGTCGGCGGCCAGAGTGTAGGCTTCCCAAGACTCTTCCATGTGTCTTCGGGTAGTACGTTGACTCCCGATCCTCCGTTGACGATAGTATTTGTCAAGATATTCCCTTTGATCTCCATATGCACGACCGCTAGCATCTTCCCGATGTTCGCAATGAGCAATACTGGGTCGATTGTTTGTTCACCATACGGTGGCGGTTTTGGTATCAATTATTGCCTTCGTTCCTCCAATCGTGGTTGCTTGCCATCCCCGATGATGTTTGTGATTGCCAGTCCCAACTGCGGCATAGTCTGGAGAAGGTCAGTTACCTTGATCGGTATGGTGGTCTGCAGTACCTGCCGTATGATGTTGGTTTCCGCCTCCGACCGCCGAGAGGTTCCTGGCTTCTCCAGAGGTACTCTGTTTTCCTTTGCCATCGCCAGTTCCACTTCGGTTTTTGCTTCCTTCATCCTTTGTTTCTTCGTGCATGGATCTGGGTAAGTGGCCTTTTTTGCTTGTGCTCTGGTGATCGCCAATACCTCTTGTTCTTCTACTTCCAGTATGTGGATACCCTTTTGCTTCGGGCATTTGTTATCTTCATGATCGCCTGGTCCACACCACTTACACAATCTCCCTCCCGAACCTTGACCGTTCTGGCAATCCCTGGCGAAGTGGCCCCATTCGTTGCACTTCCTGCATTGAATCATGGGCCTTCCTTTTGCATCATACTGTATCATGTTTCTTGGACTTCTGTTGCTTCGATAACCTCCAGGGGATGCATTGCTGTTGTACTGGGGCTTTGGTGGTGTGTTCGGCGGTGTTGACGGCTCTCCATGAGTGAAGAGTACTTGTGCACTTCTGGCTTTTAAGTTGTATGGGCATTCCTTGACGGAATGTCCCATCACTTGGCAGATATCGCAGAATAAGTTCTTGGGACAGTTCGTCTTCGTGTGACCTTCCGCATTGCAGTCCATACACCACAGTTCTCTGGCTTCTCTCGTACTCTCCTTGTCGGCCTTCAATTCTTTCATCATTCGCATCATATCTTTCCTGAGTGCCTATACAGTCTTGGATTCACCGTCGCTGTCGTCCGTACTCTCCTCATCATCTGTCTTCTTTTTCCCTCGGGAGGATGTTTTATTTTCACTTTCTATGTCCATTGCCCAATTGTATGCTTCAGCGTATGACGAAGGAGGTACGACTTTCATTTTCTTTCTTAATGACGAAAGCAAGCCCTCGATGAACCATCTTTTCTTCAACCCGTCCGCCGGTTGTGCCTCCAATTTCCCCAGCAAGTCTTTGAGTCTTCGGTTATAGGTCCGCACTCTCGTGCTTTCCTTGCTTGGTATTGTATATCTCCGCAACAATCTCGCTGTCATCTCGAAGAAGTTTGAACTCCTCCTGGAAAGCTTTTCTTCAATAACCTCCATGTAGCTTTCTGTGCTTGATCCAATTCAGAGTACCAATCAATGGCACTATCTCTGAGTGTTGCTGGAAATGCTTTCAGCCATTGGTCCGGATCGTCCGTCCACTGGCTATCCAGATAGTTTCACATGTCTTGCAATGTCGACTGGATCTTCGAGCCATTCCCCATGAATTTCGGCAACTTTTGCCGCTCCGGATGAGCCATCTTTCCCGGCTGACCTCCTTGTGTGTTGGACTCGACTAGACTAGTGGTTTCCTCGCTACGTCCTTGTGCGTCACTTGCACTCTTAGCCACGTATGAGTCACTCCCACGTCCTCCATCAACGTCCTCAACACCGTGGGTCTCCTCGGGTTCCCTTCAGTACTCTCTCTGCCCTGGGGTCTTAAGCTCTGGTCTTCCACTCCTCAACCGTTCGTTGTCGTCCGCAAGGGACAACTCTCGAAATCGCCTGATGCTACTACTCAAATCATCTTCGTTCTCATAGGGGTCATATCTTCCCACATATGGAGTGCCGAAGGGGTCTCCGTCCCTTCCTTCTGTCAAACTTTGGTGCACTCGTTCAATGGATATGTCTATTTTTGTCAAGTTTTCATATGTTCTTTTAATGCTCTAATTTATTTCAGTTAAGTCCTCATCCAAGTTCTTACCGGCTTGCTTCAGTCTTCTTCGCCGGTTCTCTTGTTCTTGCAACCTGAGTGATCGCCGAACCTTTTCTTCCTGAGTCTCCTTCTCGTCGGGTACTCGATTCTTGTCTTTGTTCGGTCGTACGGGCATTTATTAATTGGTCAAGCGATCATTGCTGATTACCGGAAGTATGGCGCCGGCTAGTGTCCCGTTCTTCCTCTTCATGTTTAGTTCTATCTTCGCAACGTTGTACTATTTGCTGCCTTCTGCATTCCCGATCCTCTTCTTCTCGCAAGTCTTGCAGGATAATGAAATGGCGGGCCAGTAACTTGGGCATATGATTCAGGAGGTGATTCACCTCGTCGTTTACTTCCAACCGATCCCAGATGACTTCCTCGGGGATCTCCCGTATGTGGGATTCCCTACGCACGTGGTCAAGTAATGATATTTTCCACAAATTGACCAGATTTTCTATCAATGAGTCTTCTCGTTCCTCATTAGCATTTATAGGTTCTTCCGCTGGTTGACCCATTACGCTGCCATGGCGGGTGATGCCCTAGTCCGTTCAGGCAACGGCGCCAAATGTTTGCCTACAAAATAAAATTCAAGTACTACGTACTACTGGCAAACTAGTCATGTGTAGGACATAGAACAGAACAGTAAACTAGAAAGATATCATGTTTGAACACTAGAAGCTTTATTCATTATCAGAAATATCATGTACAATCACATAGTATCAACAGTGCTTAACAATATAACCATCGGCACCTCACTATCTCCTGACTACCACAACAGACTACATATAACGTTCGGCGGTAGTTAGATAACCAACCGGCACAACGTTTCATAGCAACATTAACATTAATCGGGACTTGATTACCCGAAAGTACATGACATGTATTATTCCTACTAACTATAGTTTTATTAGCAATTGGCCGACTACGACCAAGGCCGACTACGGCCGACTATAACAAAGTAAAGATATACTACTTACAGTTTCCTTGGAGAAATTTCCCTGAAGTCTCCCAAAAGGGGACTTCGGGGGGACGGGGGGACTTCGGGGGGACGGTGGGGGGACGTTTTCTAGGCGTCTCCCCGTCTCGAAAACGGGTGGTTTTTCCGGGGGGGACGCATCCCCGTGGAACGCTAAATATAACATTATAATATATCATTAAAATCTTAATTATTATTAAAGTGAACCTTTAATAATAATTAAATGTCATAACTTAGGCAAAACGCCTTATTTCTCCAAGCCAACTGAAAACCGAGGTCGACACTTATAATTCTATCTCAGTCAGATGCCTTGCTATAAGTAGAAACCCTAGCAGAATGACTTATTATAAATAGTCAATATGAGAAACTGAGCTCTGAATCCCCCGCAAAGGCCAAACCTGAAACTTACTGAACTCTGAAGAAGAATAAAACCATCAAATGATCAAGTTTTGGCCACAAAAAACCTCTATCCAATCCCATTAGCCTACGAGGGTCGATTGATCGACTTATCCCACTGCAATACTAAAGTCTAGCTAGGAGGGGACATTACATGGTTATAACCATTTCATGCAATATTTCCTTGGTATTTCTATTCACATTTGTAAACTGAGATATAGTATAATCATTGCAGTGAATTTGGAGAAGATTCTATTGTAAAATCATTGTAATAAGCTCATTGTAATCTGTTGGTTTCAGTAGTACCGAATCAGCCTCTCTATATTTCATTTGTATCTTTCTTATTTCACCCACTAAACAAATGGAGTATCCTCACTGCTTAAGTGGATGCCTGCTGAAAAGTGGAGGCCTATTGTTAGCAGATGATTGCTCTCTCATTGTAATAATTTCTCCCCACTGTATAAGTGGTAGTGCAGAATTTCATGGTCGGATCATCGCCTATAGTTCATTTCCACTAAGTTGTCGGTTCCGATACAGGACTGGGCACAGGTACGGGATACGGGTATGCTGGTACGATGATTTTCTTTTTCCTTGGGTATGGCACTTTTGCGTACCACTGTATATATATATTTGCAAAAAATTAAAAATATAGAAAACTGTAAATACATTTGATAGTATGAACTATGATACTTCATCAATCATCATTAAATCTAAAATCATTGATCAATGTTAGTGATAAACTATAAAGATAAATGCCAATTGATAGTTCAAAATTCCAATACATTTTTCATACTCATCTATCATATATGTCTCTAGTCATGATTCAAATGAAGATCATTATAATTATTCATCAATCATCAAGAGGATCTAGATCAAATTCATCGATTGGTTAACATATCAAACTTCTTAGCAACCTAGACTGTCTGCAATCTGATTAATCAGCAGAATAACTGAATTTGTTTTCCCCTCTACAAGTTGACATTCAGAAGTTAGAATATAAAAGTGTCTGGGAGTGCCAAGGAACCCGGGGGTGCCCAGGTGCTCCCAGGGAGCTCCTAGACGTGCCCCAGCAAAAACCAGAACCCAAACGCTCTCGGAGCGGGTTCTCTAGGCAAAATAGAAGAACCCGGTAACATAACATTTCCAGCATTGTAATTCAGTTCAAATTATTGCTAACGATCCCTGTCACCATATGTTATCACCTCACCTTCAACGGGATCTTGGTGAACATTCTTGGTGAAGGTTACTTTCAAGCTGATTATCTTTGCAGCTAACGCTAATCAGTGGTGCTTGTGTTGGATTTGTTGTAAAAAAAATTGGGAAAAAACTAAGGGGAATATTTCATGTAATTAGAATGATATATCTAAGAAACTTCTATCGGAAGTTTCCCAATTTTGAAGGGATGCTTCTAGGAGACCATAGAAATGCAAAGAAACTTCATCTAGTGTCCCCTAATGTCTACAGAAGGGTACACATTTCCAGTACAAGAAATGAGTACCAAGGATCTAAGTACAAATCTATAGTAGCCATGCAGCTATGCTAAAGCAAGAACAAATCAGATGATTCAAGAGATAAAGTTGAGTGAGTGTATCACTCTTAGATATTCAGCCCTGTCAAAAGCTAGAGGCATTCAGCTATGAGCCAAAAAAAAAAATTAAGTTAATTCTCAGTACAGTCTGTGTAAGAAAAATAGGGGAAACTTCAATATTCATTAGTGTCTCCTGCAGGCACAACTGATATTAGGCACTAACTTAGTACAAATAACCAGCTTTCAGTCCCACACAAAAACAATTTAAACTCAAAATGCTGCCTGAATCAATAAAACAACACTTGATATTACTTGCACAATAGCTGTCTAATATGCAGCACCAGAAAAGGATTAACAATTTTTTTAGTTCTCTAGATGTGGAACCAAAGATGAAATACCTGTCTGTATGCATTTCATTGATGTTAACGAGACATCCAAGTCATCCTCCTCATTTAAACTAGTCGTGAGGTTTACAGCATGTTTGTCTGAGATTAGTAAATCAGTAAGGCCAGAGAACTCCTCACCAGCATCATGTAAACTGAGTACCTGGCAAAAAATGATAATTATTGATTAAAATCCAAGCTCTAAGGTGCAACAAGAATGGTCCAACCATCATACAGCCAGTAAAATACTTTTCCAGTGTGCAGCTTTATGAAATTGATGCTTCCCACCAAATGACTCTGAGAAACCATACAGATGCACACAGTTCAGCTAAAGAATAAATCTTTGAACTGACCATATCTGCATCTTTAACCTTTAGCTTTAGAGAATCTTTGATAATTGCACTCGCCACTGGAATCTGAAAACCAGAATAGAATGATCCTGAGCTGAGAATTACTACATTCTAAAAGAGCAACTTCATACAACAGTTGATGAGGTAGATATCAATTGTATAATTTTAATTAATCAAAAGCCAAGAAAAGCACTCCTCACTCAACTAACAAAGAGCTAAATGTTACTAATATCAAAACTTTGTTATCATAAGCAAACTTTGATTGACAGAAAACATAAAATTTTAGAAACCTTTCTAAAAATTACTGTTCAGAAACATTCCATAAAGAAAGGAAGAATGTAAGAATCTACGGGAAGAACAGCCCAGTACCCCTAAAACACAATTTTAATAAAAAGCAAGCTAAAACTGAAACTGCATATACTATGCACCATTCACAACTAACATCTTGACATACACGTGATCAAGCACATATTGTCTTCTTGAAAACAACCAAAAGCTAATGCAGATCTGTAGTTTAAACCATAGTAGCAATAATCTGCAAAAAATCAGCACTCATCTATTTCACAATTTTTACTGCTTTTATCTAAGTTGCCAGTTCTGGTACAAGATCGGGTATGGGTACGGGATTCTAGTAATGCCGGTATGGCGATTTTTTTTTTCTCTTGGGTACAGTAAGTTTGGGTACAGCTGTATATATATATATATAATTGCAAATACATTTGATATATCATATAATATTAAATTTTAAGATAATAATGGCATTTGATCTTTGATAGTATGATACTTCATCATTGATCAATGATATTATGATTGTCATGACTCATAAAGATAATTGTCTAAGTTGTCAATTTTGGTCTCCATTCCTATACCTCGTCATTGTAATCAAGTTTCTTATGTGACAATAGATCCCAATAACTAGTGGGGATTGGGAGTGGAGACCTTGATGGGATTGAGGGTTAGCACCCCTCATGGGGGTCTAGGGGCAATGCCCCCAGCAGCATTGAGGGGCAGCGCCCCTCATGGGGGTTTGAGGGCAACGTCCCCAACAAGGTCAAGGGGCAACACCCCTCGTGGGGGTTCTGGGGGCAACACCCCCAGTGAGGTTGAGGGGTAGAGCCCGCACCACCAAGCCCAAACTAAGGCCTTTGAAACCACACAAGCCTTCATGGTGCACGCTATTTCACAATTTTATCTTCAAAAGCACTTTTTGCATTTTTTAAGTGTTTTTTTTATTACTTTTTGGCGCCCACAAGGCACTAGCACCTGCAGAAACACTCCCGAGAGCACTCCTAAACCCAAACACTCCCAAAGCGAGCATGGGGGCTTCAAATGAAAAACCCAGTAACTTAAGCTTTTATCAATATAAATCACATGCAGATTTTTTTGCCCAGTTAATGCAGCTAAATCACTATAAAATTGCAATTTAATCATTCTTTTGACTGATTTTGATCATCTTTTTCCTTTTTTTAATTTTTTGGAAACCCTAACCCTAATCTGATTTTTACCCAATTAAACTGAAAAATCTTTATCTTTTGGTTTCCTGATTTATTCCCAAGAATGATTTTTGCTTCTATGGTCTAAATAATCAATGTGATAAAAGCCCTCCAAATTATTAATTCCAACACCCAAGTATTTTACCCTTTTTTGGGGATAAAGTTCGGGTAACTTAAATGCATTGAACAACATATAAATTCTGGGTGGTAGCCAAATGCAAAGTATTTTGAACTGCTGGTACTTGCTCATCAATTCCCAATCTTCATTTGCAATTGCTCACTTCAAATATTCTGAACTACGAAATGAAGAGATGGAATAAAAATAATAAGTATTAAACATTATCAAATAAAATAGGCTTACCATTTTTCCCTTGCGATTTGCATAATTCACATTCCTTAAAGGTAAGAATAATGCGCTATATAAACACAATCTTCTGTGATCATCCTACAGTGACAATGATTTTGAAATTTAATGTCACTGCTGTCCTTGCTTTTCATAAGTCAAGTTTATAAACAAATTTGAAATTACTTTTTCATTATCAAAAGAATTAAAGCAAGCCCAAAAAAATTCCCACAAGGTTTTCATCAAAATGCACAGATCATTATAAATAATAAAGTGGTCGCATTCTAATTAAACTGGAGGTGCATTTGATTCCTACATTATGCTATCCAGACGTATCATACAGCATATAAAGAATTGTTCAATGACTTCAATATATTGTACTCACACTCAATGTTGAAAATCCAACTTTCCCCAGGACTTCTGATAAAGCTTGAAAACTTTTAACACATGCTCTGCAAGGGCAATATAATAATCCAAATTTAGAAACAGAAATCATAAAATTTCATCCTTATTGTTGATTGCCTACATTCAGAATGTAAAACACACAAAGATCTTCAAGATAAGAAAACCTCGGACAAATTCCTTTCCACAAGCATGTTGCAAGGTCAAAATATGTCCTATATTGCTATCTTACTGCACTATAAAACATTTCTTGCACAGAAGTAACTCCTCAAAACAAACAACCTCAGGCACAGTTATTTATAACAGCCTACGTGTACATTCACAACAACTCTGTAAACCTTGAGAACATTTTTGTATTTCACCTTTCAGATTACCATTTTGCTCACTTCATTCTTCAAAATATCAAAATAATGTGATCAATTTGTATGGAGCTGTTATAATCAAAAGCAGAGGAAAAAAATCTCTTGATTTTCCTTTTCTGCTGTCTATTGCTCTCGGGGAAAAAAACCATTCTTATTTAAAGTGCAAACAATTCCTCTATAAAATAGTATCTATATTGTTTACTTTTGCTAACAAATTGAACTAAGCTATTGTAAAGTTCTGATGCCAGCATTATTTCAGATTTCCTCTCATAAGTGCAAAATAGTAAATACACCCAATCCATAGGGATATGAATATCCTAAACCCATATCATCCATAGTCCAGATCATAGTTTAAAAATGAATGCAATAATAAGTTTAACCGTGTATAAATGCTAATAAATTCCTAGTTTAGACATTGCTTTCTAGGTAACCATAATATCCCAGACTATCAATATATGGCTAAGTTGCCAAATTAGAATTGGATATGAGTACAGTACACCAGAATGGTGAAAATCGAGGGAGCCTAGGTACATCTTGTATACGTCCATACAAAAAAGATATAAAAATAATATATATATGCTAAGAAAAATGCCCATAAATAGTCCAAACCATAGTTTAAAATGAACGTGACCATTAATTTAACCATGTATAAATGCTAATGAGTGCCTTTGTTAGAACTTGCTTTCTAGGTAGCCATAATATCTAGGACTATCAATATACAACTAAGTTATCAAATCAGAAGTGAGTACGGGTATGGATACATGGGTATAGTATGCGAATACAACATATTTTTGGAGAGGGTTAGGTATGCCTTGGATACATCCATACAAAAAACATATCTACATATTTACCTTAACACTTCTAATACTCAAAACAAGAATGGGTCAAGGACAAGATGAATCAAATGGACAGTGTGCCTCCCTTCATTTAAAACCCTTGTCAAAAACCCTGCTAGATCTTGTTGTGACCTAATCACACATCGTCCCACTGCAAATGGGGACCCCTCCTTTTTAGTCTTAGTATTAGGGTTAGTTCTGGCATTAGCTTCAATTTCCTTGGGCTTCTTTTAAGACAGGAATGGGAGGGCATGTTCAAGGTCTGGGTTTGAGTTAGAATTTGTCAAAATTTAAGATGGCTAAGTTGGTCAAGTAAGTGCTCAGAGGGTCAAATAAAGTTTCTAACGCCACAAGAGTGCTTAGAAGGGTTGTTGTAGTAAAAACAACTATTCAACAAGCGAATTTTGACACTTCCCACTTTTTAGGGATTTTGCTTTTTTGTTTTTTCGAAAGTCCCATTTTTGGCATTTTTGGACCAATCAGGGATTTACTATTTTTAGAAATTTTGCTTTTTGCTTTTTGCTTTCTTTATTTTTAGTAATTTCTATTTTTAGAAAGTGCCAGGGTTAGGGTTTCGACGACGTCAAAGCAGAAAACCTATAAAGTTCGCCCCAAGCAAGAGGAAATCATCTTCAAGACTTAAAGTGCGCCCATGGTGAAAAAATCCAGTTGAATCCTTGAGAAATTCAGTTGCGAAGTAAAATCCATTTGAAATAAAATCCATCAAAAATGAAATCCACTTAAAATAACAAGAAATCCAGTTGAAGTTAGCCCATTCTCCAAGAGTGAAATCCAATTTGATGAGGCAAAATTCTAGTTGGGCTAATATGTCTAAAACTGGAAATTCAACTCGAAATGGATAAAATTGGCTAAGGAAAATGACGTAAAATCTAGTTAAAACCTCAAGAATTCCATGTTGAAGTCTTCCAAATTGTAATACCTCCTTTAAGGTAAGAAATCCACTTGAAATCATGAAAATTCCAGTTGGAGGGCGTACTTCCAAGGAGAAATTCATAAAATTGACTAAGGCATGGAGTCAGCTTGGTGAAGGAGGGAAAATCTAGTTCCAAAATGAAAAATTCCACCTAAAGGTCGATTTTCCTAAGCAAGGTAAAATAAAAATAACTTAAGTCTTTTTATTAATTAAAAACTTCACAAGCAAGCAAAGGGGCACCCAAGGGAAAAATCAAAAGGAAGGATAAGATTCTTTATGTTTTTTTTGTGACAAAGTAGCCAATCAGAAGGAGGGTCGAACCAAGTAAATAAGAAAGGTTTTACTTATAAAAGGAGGCGCTTGAGGAGTTATTTTTCATTATTCACAAATTAGAATTTCTCTCAGCAAGCTTTATTGCAGCCATAGGGGTCCTTCTCCAACTTTGCATGAGCTGCAAATTAGATCAATCCAGGCTCGGGAGGTCAAATATTCCCTTCAAATTCCAGATTTCTCATACTTCTACAGGATCATAGATGGCGAATTTGGAGAAGAGAAAGAATTTAAATCATGAATTTGCAAAAAAGCTCCAATTTCAAGCTAGCAAATTCCAGTAAATTATTTAAAAATTCTTTGAATAATCTTGAAAAGATAACAAAGGTTGTTAATAAAAATTCATTTTATTCGAATTTATTTTCCAATCAGCCTTTGTAGTCGAATTTTGGAATTTTTAATTTACTCTCCAACCCTAAAATCTTAAGCATAATGCCTTCTTTGAAATTTATTAACATTTTCTAACTTCAAGCTTCATATAGGTGCAATGTCTTTATCAAAGAACGTCGAAGGAGTTAGAAAGAATCAAGTCAGAGAAGTTCTCAAGGGATTTTATCCAGAATCCCAATTATCATCTAAATGGAAGAAAGTTGCAGACACTAACTTCGAACAATTCAACATAATCCAGCACAAGAGACGGATGTTTGGCACCCAGAAGGAAATGCCTACGCCCATTGCAGCCAACATGATCAAATGCGGACTTCACCAAGCAGCTGGTTTTCCACCTGCAGTTCAATGTAGTGAGCTAATAGTTGAATGCGCCAAAAGATATGATCCACAAGCATGATCCATCAAAGCATTTAATGGGATCACTTTGCCGTGCTTCACAGAAGAGTCAATTAGAGAAGTGTTTGGCATTCCTCGTCGTCACAAAATGTTGAACAGAACTCAAGAGGAATCACAAGCAATGTTTGATCAGGCAAAAAAAGCTTGTATGGATATAGTTAATTCCAACTGGGTCAAGGAACCAAAGAAGCATCGCTCTAAGTTACCCAAGAGGCTGATTTGCACTGATTTCAAGGAAGAGTACAGTGACATGATCCATATGCTAAACAGAATTATGGGTACTCCTGAGGGGGCATTCTTTGAAGTTTGGATGTTTTCATACGTGGAGGAAGTTGTGTTGGGAATGGAAATGATAAATTGGGCTAAACTGATAAGTGACAATATTGATATCCAACTAAGAAATTTGGAGAAAACCAAGACTTTCTACATGAGTTCTTACATAGTCTACATCTTAGCCCGGTTTACAAAGTATAGAGGATTAATCTGCAAAGGAGAAATAGGACCTCGGAGTAACCAGTTCAAGGCATATGATTGTTACCCACAACTACAGTTGCACTACAAAGACAACTACAAAATAACCAATGATACATTTCTCATGTATATCACTTGGTTACTTCAAGGAGGAATCCAAAAGAGGTTGTCCAAGGAGGCTATGGTGTTGCTTATCATGGTTCATTTAATTTCCAACCTTTACATATTTAAGGATCCATGGATTTGGAGAAGCTCCATATAAACTCCCATGGTACCCGAAAGATAAGATGGTCATGCTTGAAGTTGCAAGACAGTTAGTTCACTTGGATTCCATCCAAGAGAAAAGGAATAAACAAGGAGTGTATTTTCCTATTGTGATTGGGAAAATGTTGGAAGTTTTCCCTTCATTGCAAGCAGCCAAGACAGCAAAATCAGAATTGCAATTTTATAAATTGGGTACTTATAAACCAAGGTCAGATTTTGATCCATACTTGAGAGTTCATAGGAAGAAGTCACTTTATGTTATGCAAATAGAAGACTATTGGTCTAACTTGGTGGACGAATATGGAGTTAGAAAGAAGATGTGGTCTAGAATTCCAGACCTTTGAAATATTCGAGCCAATTTTTTTACTTTTTCAAATTGACATAAACCAAAGCACCCGTTAAGGTTAGCAGCTAAACCAAAACGCGTAAAAGCAACTCTAACCGAATGTACACCAGGATCCCGATGTGGGCAAGGTGTGAGCATTGGTCAGAGGATCTAAAACAAACTGCTTATGCTGTAACTCTAACCAAGAATGGCGCCGATGATGGCGAGCATATGGTCAGAGGATCTTCTACTCTAAATGCTGAAAGGGAACTCGACGTCAAGTATGTGCTACCCAATCCAATACGGAGTGAGGGGCGACCATATGACGGAGTATTTACAAATATCAATGCATGAAAGAAATGCTGAAAGCTGAAAGGACTCAACACCCAGAATGTGCTTGCTAACCCAGAATGGGAAAGTAGCTACCATAGGGCGGAGATTTATCTATTACAGATTAATACTGAAGGTAGGACTGAGTATTACAAATCATGACAAAGCAATATTAAAGAACACTGGTCAGTACTACTGCCAGCTTACAACAGAGAATTATTGCCTGCGATGTCAAGATATCATATGCTTTTCAAATGGTACATTCAACAATAAATCTGCTACAGGCCTTTAAATAACCTCAACACCAAATCCAAATGAGAAGATGCAGATTTCTGCGGACAGTTTATGACAGATCTGTATTTTTCAATTTTTAACCAGCAACATAGAAATTCACAGAAAGATTCATAACTCATTCCTCTCTTACCCAAATGACCTCAACTCAGATGCAAAACACTACTATAATGATGGCGCCTAAGATGAATGCAAGAAACCAACGCGAAATGCCTTAATTTATTTATGCACGGAATCCAAGATGATGCAGAATGGTACGGCCCAGCAAGAGGGGCGATTCTTTCTTAAAAATCACAGCCTTAACCAAAAAATCTATAACTTAGAGAATATCTTCGCCCTTCACAGACAAAGAGAATGAGACGATACCCAGAAGGAATATTTTTGTATTTTTCAAGTTGTGAGCAAAAACATAAATCTGCTGTATTAAATGATGCAAAGTGCTGAAACCCACTAATATGCAAAACAGATCTAATAATGCACAAGCTGAAAACAATGCTCAAAACTAAATGCAAACTCACAAATCTATCTTAAATCACCACTAGTCGCTGTCTTTCAAGCGAGAAGCAATGCCCAAGCTAGGAGGCCTTCATTCCTCGAAGCAGTTCCAGAGCCAATCCGGCAGCATAACAGTATAGTAAACCAAAGATGATGAATTGAGAACCCAAGGCTGTCTTTTATAAGCTTCTGTTGACCTTCCTTGAAACCCTAACTTCTTTTCCAAAGTCAAAACCCTAATTCCAAGAAATGGCGTCCTTTTCCAAGCATCTTTAATTTTGACTTCATTAAATTTCTCACTTAAATAAATGCGTCCTCCTTAAGGTTTAGTTTTGACTTTGATAAATTCAATATAATTTTAATATAACCTCAATGATGGCGCCACCCTTCAAGTCCACCTTTTAAAATAACATTAAGTTATTTGACTAGGCCAAGGTGATAAAATAACATTAAAATTATAATGTTATTTTTAAGTGAAATAAGCTCATCTCTCCCAAACTGCATTCTGAAGCCCGAAACTGAATACGCCACTTGAGTCAACTGGAGGGGAAAGTCAACTGCCTGAGACCACCTGTTTACTGCCAAAAATAGAATTTACTAAAAATAGTAAATTCCTGGAAATGCTCAGAAAGCCGAGACTAACATACCACTGCGAAGCTCTCTGAAAACCCAGAAAGAATCCGCCATTGGAACCACCAACTCCGAGCAAGGACATCCTCAAAAATAGGAAACCCTAATTTTACCTTCCGACTAGCCTGGTCTCCGGAATAGGCCACGGTCATCTGAGAAGATCATGCTCGAGAAGGGGACATTACAACCTTGTGAAGAAGTACGACTTATTCCCTATTCCTGACCAAGTAAAGGACAATGGAGAGTATGTACATCCTCAATTTGAACAAGAAAAGAATAAGCCTATCTTATTACCGAATTGGACACAGCCTGAGTTGACAGATTTGAATGTATTATTGAAGGATATTATAGCTAATTCAAGGAAGTGGGTAGATCACCAAATTAGCAGATTGAGAAAAGGAGATGTCTCCCTTACCTACGCCAAACTAAGCAATGAAGAAAGTCAGGGAGAAGCAGCTGAATTTGAAAGGAGAGAAGAAGGTCTTGGTGAACTTTCGGGATCAAGTAAAAGGAAAGCAATGAATGAAGGTCTTCAAGCAAAGGCAAAGGAGGCAGCAAGTGAAGAGTCAGAGATTAAGAAGCAGAAGGTTAATGAAACCCCATCATCTTCAAGTACACCATCCATCATGGTAGTGGAAGAGGCGTTTGTTGTTGAATGTGAATCAGATCACGAACAAGAAGCTGAATTTCAAGAGATAGAACAGCTAGAGCTTCTTCAAGAGAAAACCTTCATAGAGTGTTTGGAAGGAGATGATACACTTATGATTGAAGACGTGGGAGGTACTGAAATCCTAGAAACTAATGAGGAATTGGGTGATGAGATAATTTCTGCCCTGAAGGGGATTAATGATGATATTCAGCTAGAAGATGGGATGGAATTATCTACTATACCAGATTGGTTGACTAAAAGTCTGGTGAAGAAACCCAAGCTAGTGGATGAAATTCAACCAATTGAAAGTATACAAGACTTCTTGGAAAGGATTGGGAAAGCTAAGACACTAAAGAAGCCAAAGAAGTATTCTCGAATCACCAGAGATGGTATGGGATCCAAGATCTTACAAGTAGCAGTTCCAAAGGTTGACAAGCCTAGGGACCAAATTACCCCTATGGATTATGAAGTTACAACACTAGACATTGGACCAACCACAATAGAACAGGACTTTCATGAGCTAGTAGACACTTCAAAGGCCATCAAAGAAAAATTTGACAAAACAGAGGAGAAGAAAGAAAGATTAGAGGTAGAGAATTTGAGATTGGTAGAGTTCATTCAGCAAATAACAGCCCACTGCGCCAAGAGAATGAGGCTTTTATTCCACAATCTCCCCTTCCTTAGGAATCGGTTGACACCCTTGAAGCAATTAGAGTTACAAGCCAAGCAACCCGAAGGTGGGTCAACAATATCTCAAAGTAAGTGGAGCAATTCCTAGAGAGATGTGTTCAAACTTATGACAAATTCGTTTTCCTTGTAACTGAGATTTGCCAAATAGAAGAAAGTTGGGAGGATTTCCAATACATAGAGGACAAGGTGATACCTTGCTTAAAGGCTTTAAAGGAAATATCCATGCAAGAATTGGTTCAGGAAGGTGATATTGATAATGGAGCCTCGTATGACTTCAACAGATGGTGTTGTTCTTTGTTAGCAAAGAAAAAGATATATGATGAGATGAAAGAGGAATGTGTTGTTATGCAAAATTCTCTTGGAAAGATACAGCTTAGGATCCTCACATCGTTTAAAGGATTGACAAGGCAGGAGACTCATGGTACAAGTGGTTTGGATTTGGAAGGTTTAAAAGGAAGTGTGACAAATATTTATTTGAAAGAAATGGAGATTATTAAAGAAAACCAGTTGGATGATATATATCCCTCTTGACCTTTATGGACAACTTCCAAAGGCAAGAGGGTAAATGGGAGAACACTTTTACTCAGTGCATTGAAGCCTTGGACGTAATTGGAGTGCAGCTGGATACTATGCCAAACATATCAATGGAAGAGCTTGACTTGGTGATGAATGTTTCTTGCATTTGCAGTCAGAGAGCAAGCCAAAGGGAATTGCATTTTGGATTCTCGCTTACTTGATTAGCTTGCAGGGTGTCAACATTTTCCATACTCCAAGTGGTTCATCCTAATTGTACCATTTGTCCAGGAAGTTAGTTATGCTTTTTAGGGTTAGGGTTTCTGGAAATAATCTTGGTCATTGATCCCAGATCGATTTGGGTCGTTGCTTTGTAATTGGGGTGCCTATATAAACCCCACTCATTTCATTTATTTAGGGAGACTTGTGAAATTGTTGCTAAGAGTGCTATTCAAAATAATAATTGGATTCATTGATGAGCATTTGTTAGTTTGAAAGCTTGCATGGTTTCATATTTTCTCAATAAAATAGATTTGTTTTCAGCAATTTTAAATGAATGAAAGATTGATAATGATGATAATGGTGAAATTAGTTCATACCTTTTTCAATTGAATGATTTTCAATTTGATGTGCAAGGTTAGTCTGAACTTCAACATTGTTAAACTCGAATTCTATTACTTATGTTCATTGTTAGAACTGATGATGGTTTTGAGTAATAGGATATCATTCCCGAACCCGCTTTGAAGATTGCACCATCTTTGTCTTGTTGTTGTAGTCATTGTACTTGGCAAAGCAAAGATAGGTTTAAATTTCGCCATTCAACACTTGTCTCTTGAATTCATAGGAGTAGTTTAGAATTAGTTTAGTCTCTAAAACCCTAATCTCCTTTTATCTTTTATTTCAAAGATTGGCAACAATAGAACTTCACTAGATCAGCAACAATAGAACTTCACCATTCATTATCCACAGCATTCATAGTCCAAAGTGATAAAGCTGAGCGTAAGTCCCCCTTGAAATACCAGCAAAACACATCAAACCAACTAAGACTATCCTATATGCATCACGAACCTTGGAGTCTACTTTGTGATCACTTTGCTTAGCACATTGGAGTCTTTGTTCAAGAGAGAATAGGATATTCTATTAGATATTTTATTCTAATGTTGGTTAAGGTCACAAAACCCGCATCAACAGATCTCATGTCTCTCTCTCTCTATATATATATATGCTAAGAAAAATGACCATAACTATTAGAAATTTCAAATACAAAATATTCAATATCATTTTACAAACTTAAATGTCATAAATTATAAAATATTCATTGTTCATAAATATTATGAATAAATGGACATTTAATTATTTATTTAATAAAATAGGAAACATTAATTTATTTAAATAAATCAAAATTTGAAATCCCAAAAGTTAAAAAACATAAAAATAATAAATCAAAAAAAACTAGCAGAATTGGATGTCCCCATTTTCCAAACACATTTGTCATAATAAGCAACGATCAAGAGGTCAATATCAATTAGAATTGGGAACGAGCGTATTAGCAAGAGAATGGAGTCATCGTCAATGTACCACTAAAGGAAGGTACCAGAGGAGCAAGTCATGTAGAATGTAGGCCACAACTCTTAGCCACACATAATTTGAAAAATGCATCCCTACCAAGCCATCTTCACTAGAATTCTTTTCTCTCTTCCCTCGCATCACACTTCATCATATGCATACTCTCTCCTATAGTTTTCAATTCATTTTACATCTGAAACAAATATTCATAATGACTGCAATCAAAGACATTCAAGCTTTTTTGTCTAAATAACAGTAATGCTTAGGGTCTTTTGAGAATAAAAAACAATCTTTTGGGTTTTTTTGAGGTCAAGAAGTCAACAAAATTTGTTCAAAATAGCCTCCCAACTCTAGAATCATGTTGGAGTCTACTTGGAAATGCCACAATGAAAGGTTCCCAACCCAAAACTGATATGGTTTTCCAGTTTTGTCTTTTCAAAGTCTTTTACCAGCGTATAGGTAGGTTCTTGTTTTTGTTTTGTTTTTGTGTTTTTTCTTATTTTTTTGGGACTTTTGAGTTTTACCAAATATGAATGCAATTTGCTCGAGATACAAAGGAATTAAACTGAAATAAACTTCTAATTTTTCTGATTTCAAACAGCAATGCATAAAATTGTAAAATTAAAAATTTAGGAACACCATTCATCAACTAGTCATACCCAGAGTCCAATGCTAACTTGCAATTGAATTTTATTGATGAAATTCCAGTGAAATACAAGATTACAAATCAGATCTGCTCCTCCAATATTCTGTCCAAACCCTAGCAGCAACATAGATGGTACAGCTGCCCTTGAGGATGGAACGGCTAGCAAAATCAGTCACCAAAATTCATAAATATGCTCTCCAAATTGACAAATCTGACCTCCAAAACCCTAGTTGCCTGCTCCCAGCAAGTAGAATGCAAATATGTGATAGTATTGGCCCAGGAAGGTTCGATCTATCCATGGTTTCCTTTGATCTAAAAAAGTATGATGATATAACACTGCTGCAAACTCAAATATGAAAAATAACTACCTAAAACTCCTCCAATGAAGCCCAAACGAAGACCCAAGGTAGGCCCTTCTCAAAGGTGAGCTGGGTTCTTTTCCAATTCACGATAGCCTTTGAGAGTTTTCGTTCCCAGAAGACTGAAACACTGCTGAAACCCTTCTGCAGAGCTCCACCTGCAAATGCTGACATGAAAAATGACAATAGAATGCCAAAATAGAAGCCCAGCACTTAGTTTTAACCTCAATGAGCTTTTTTATAAAAGATAATAAAATATTCCTCCTCAAGGGTCTTCTCCTCATCAAAAGAAAGGGCCACATTTTAAAAACAACTTGAGTTGCTAGGATGGGGGCACTTTTCACTATTCCTCTTATAATTCTCTGTTACTATTCACTTTTACTATTCCATTAAAGCAACTTTAATATTTCCAAATTATTCCTAAATTCACCCTCTAAACTCCAAACGGAAAGGCTCATAAAGCCCCTAGCTAAGCTTTGCATCCGTCGGTTGGGTCCCCCTAACCATTCTGCTGACTTACGGGAACCCTAATAGTAGGCCAACCTCCGCTATAGTCTAAACTATAGGAAGGGACATTACACACAAGCCTCGTAATTGCCCTAGATCAACTAACAATGTGACTCCAAAAAATTCAAGCAAAAAAATTTCGAACCCTACCCAATTCCATAGTGACTATGTGCAAATTCTAATTTTGGGACATTTTGTACCTGTAATTGGCCTAGTTTTTGAGCAATTTGGTAACACAGATATACAGTAATGAGACTATCATTTAAAATTCACTTAGGGAAAACACATTATCATCATCATCATCTTAAAAAGGGCTTCGAAACATTTGAGCATATTATTGAAAATTAAATACTTTATCATCTAGGTACTTATATAGATAGCATTTGTTATATTGATTTTACAGTACATAAATATGTACATACATGCTTATATGTACACATTTTCCCAACATGTATTTATGTAGATACATTATCTCCCACAATAACATAATTATGCTACAAAGGAATTTTCTAGTATAAATTTTCACCATAAAACCAAAGGAGGTTTCCATAGAAATCAAGTCTTAAGTTGATAAAGTTAAGAATGGAGCTGGATGAAACAATATCACTCGTAGTGTTGCAACTCTATTTTCATAATCACAAATTTATATTATGTCACATTCCAGCAAACTCAATTTTCTTTTTTTTAGATGCCTAAAGTCTTGACATTTGGACAAGTGAGGGTAACTAATTGGTTTGATATCTAATTGTACTTTGATGATATTGTTGCTCATGATGGTTAAGCCGGTAAATGTTATGATTCTAAAAGATTTGACTTCTAATTGTCTATTGCAATTAAATGATATGTTTATATTTATGACTAACCAAACACTAATTCTCGTATAGTGAACAATGTGTAAGGAACTTTGGCTTGTCTTGTAGGTGCAAGAGTGCAAGGTGACATGAGCTCAATGGTCTTTTCAATGAGAGAGGTTCCCCATGCCAAATTAATCCTACTTCCATATTAGTGTATGTCGAGGCCCAATTGGAGGTTCAACCTACTGTAACTACCTCACTTATAAGGCTGAAATCTATTAAAAAAAAGCACACACAAGCGATAAATTATTATGAATAGCAACGACAAATAAAAACAAAGGAATATTGACAAATAAATCAGGTACAACTAATAACCGACCAAACTAATCAAACCGACCATAGAGTCAATTATGATGTAATAATGAAATAATAACACTCCCCCCTTATTACATCATATGCCTAAGAGAACAAATCAAGAAAGTTTGAAAAGCTTCAAATTTCACTGCTGCAAGAGATTTGGTGAATGTGTCAGCACATTGCTCTTGAGTCAAACAAAGTGGAGCTGGATATTATGTTGTTGAACATGCTCGTGAATATAGTGACACTAAACCAATATGCTTGGTACACTCATGAAAAATAGGAGTGCGAACAAGTTTCAGCACACTCTGGTTGTCGTCAAACAAAGTAGTAAGACCTGTCTAAAGAACACCCACACCTTTCAAATGTGACATAACCATATCACTTCACAGAAAACTCCACCTATGGCACGATATTCTACCTATGTGGAAGAGTGAGCAACAACAGTATGCTTTTTGATCCCCCTAGATATCGAACCAAATCCAAAAAAGAAAATGAAGCCTGAAGTAGACTTCCTGTCATCCACTAAAACTACATAGTCCACATCCGTGTATCCACAGAAAGAAAAATTTGCATTCTTCTTGTATTCCAAGCCATATGCCACTATACCACGGATGTATCTCAAAACACACTTTGTTGTTTTCCAATGAACAACCTTAGGTCCCTTTATAAACCTAGAAAGATAGTTGACAACATAGTTGTTATTTGGCCTAGTATAAGTCAAGTAAATAAGACTCCCAATCAACTGACAGTAAAGAGTAGCATTCACCTGAGGTGATGGATCATGGCGAGAAAGTTGCAAACGTGTCTCCAGGGGTGTCGACATACATTTGCAATCTTCCATTCAGGATTCCTTGAGCAATGTCTTGGCATATTGCATCTGAGAGACATAGATATGATTCTTTTGTTGCCACACTCCAAGTCCAAGGCAATAATGCTTCTTGTCCCCCTGAGAAGGCTTCTATGGCTTTTTGTGATAGGATTCGTTATTTACATAGGAATTATACCAACAATCTTTGAGACTATGTCCCTTTCTTCCACAAATGAGACATTTATTTTTCTTGGAAGAGTTTTCCTGATTTGGTTCTGATGATCTTGATGGACCACTCTGACATTCAGTTTATTTTCCCTTTTGCTTTGTTGTGAGGGCCTGATTGTCTTGGGAGTCTAATGTCTCACCATGGATTGCTTCTTGTTGTTGAAGCAAGTTTAGGATGGTCTTGTACTCACCACATTGAGACAAGTTGCAAACATGCAAAACGAAGGGGGTAGTGCTCTCAATACTATGGGTACAAGAGATGCATTTGTGACTTCTTCCCCTAACACTTGTAGTGATTTACTATCTCTACAACTCTTCTAAGAAATGCCACTATTTTCTCTTCATGTTGCAATTGAAGACAATGTAATTGGCATTGCAAATGGAGAACTTGATTTTTAATTTTGGCCTCAAATTATTTTAAGACGATCCCAAGCATATTTTGCAATGGTGGATGTTCTAATGAGAGGTTGAACATCATCAAACACTCCAAATAAAATGATCAGTTTGGCTTTTTGATTTGCCTTGTAAAATCTAGTTTGGTCTACACCAACATTTGCAGGTCAGGTGGGATTCGCTGAAACTATATGCCAAAGGTCATCAAATTCCAATTGGGTTTGAACTTTAGTTTTCCAAGTAGCATAGTTGTCTCCTCCCAAAAGTTGAGGCGGAAGCATGATTTTGGGTGCATTATCAGCCATTTCTAGAGTTTTTCCTTATAACTCTGTAATGTTTTCAAAATTACTAATGGCTTTCAATAAAATATCAAATTTTGTGCCACTTTGAATTTCAAAGAAAGAAAAAGAATTGTAAGAAAAAAAATTCAAATATGAAGTTTAATTCTTCAAAATATTTTTGATTTTCTAAGAAAAAACCAAGAAGACTTAAAACAAATCCACCTTTTGTTCAACAAGTTCTTGTCAAATTCTTCTCGAGCCTTGCTTTCAACACCTTTTTCAGTTTTGCAGCACCAAATTGGAGAGATTACAAACAAATTCTCTTATCTGGATACACCACCATCATGCAGGTAGCAATTTCAACGCCTTCATTCTACTCCAATCTTCTTATGCATCCTTCAAACAGCTTGCATCTGCTTCTAGCGCCATAAATCTTTTATGACTAATTTTAATCTGAAATCTTCACATGAGCCTTTCATTTCTTTGAGTCTGGTCTTATTTCAGACTTGGACGGCTTCTACAAATGTTAATACAAATGCCAAGTAGATTTTGAATGCCCAACAAGGTTTTATTCCAATACACAAAAGATTATCAAGTTTAACACCCAGCATGGAAGTTCGCAGTGCCAAATTTACATAATCTTCTTCCAACGATAGCTTCTCCTTGTCATGAGCAATGTCATGCCCTTTTCCTTGTTGTCAACATTCTTCACAGCAAACCACCAAAGGATTTCTATGGCCTTTTCTTCAAAATAGTCTTTTATCAATGATGTTGCCAGTTTGAATCTTGGACACCTGGAGAATAGTGTTTCCTTCAAACATACAGGAACAAGATATTGTGTTGCTCTGATACCATATTAAAGAGCACACAAGGTGATAGATTATTATGAATAGCAACGAAAAATTTAAACAAAGGATTATTGGTGGTTAAATTGGGTGCAAGTTGCAACTAATAACCGACCAAACTAACCAAACCAACCATAGAGTCAATTATGATGGAATAATGAAATACTAACAAAATCAAACTAATAATGTCAAGTGCAAAGGCAAGGAGTAATAATTTACTATTAAGGGCATGGGCAAAATAGATGAGAAAAGAGGAGGTTGTTGAAATGGTCATTAATTGATCGTTAATGTTAAACAAGACGATGTTTCTAAAAAGAAGCAATCGTGAACTAAAAAAATAAACAGAAAGTTGCTAAAACTAACTAAAGCAAACTAAGTTAACTGAAAGTAAACTAGCAACTAACTAATGACTAAGATGACTATTAAATATTACAAAAATACTTTAATACCCTCCCTTAATGGTCATTCTACTAACTTGAACCAAGTCTACCCATAATCTGATGGTCTTTTGGCCATGAATGCATAATAGGAAAACTCCTTCTACTCAGTATGCTTTGCAACATGACCCTGCTATTGAGACCCATCTTGGTTGGATTTCTAATTAGCCAACCCCTTCCTACAATGTTTCTTCATATGGCCAGTCTTACCACAGTAATGGCATGTGAAAGACTTCTTGGAGCTCTCCTCCGATTCACCTTGTCCTTTCTATTGAGTGGACTTGCCTTTGCCATTGTCTTTGGCAATAAACACATGTTCAACACTAGGAGACTCGTTGCTGCTCCCAAACTGCTTCTTCCACCTATCCTACTACAAGAGCTTGTTGCACAGCTCATGAAACTTCAGGTCAACATTGGTGGAGGTAATGTTGAGAGTTTCGATGAAGTGCTCGTAGGATCATGGCAAGCTTTTCAGCATGATCACCACCATATCCTCCTCTTCCATCTTGCAACCAATGGCCTCCAGTTGATCACAAATGTCTTTGATCTTCATAAGATGATCTTTAGGAAGAAAGCCATGCCCTTGTCTGTAATGTCCCCATTCTTTCGCGAGCATCAGAGTCATTGGATTAGCCTATTATGTCGATCCTCGTAGGCTAATGGGTCTGGATAGAGGATCACTTGAACGGGCACTTGGTCGGTTAAAGGCAGTATTGGTATCGGGAGTCGGTGACGTGGTGAATTTGCGCGTTTGGCGTGTAATTGGAGCTTAAAATATTGTTCATCACCACTTATTTCACTTACTCAGGCTTGGGGACCATGTGTCTATTTGTTAAAGGGGTCACTTTATATTTTGCTGTTACTATTCACTGATAAAGTGAAAAAAGAAATAACTTAAGTGAATAGTGTTTTTTTTAATGAATAGTGTTTCAAAGTGAAATTATAAAAGGCAAAGAGAAAGTTTGACCCTCTCATGCTTGAGATTATTTTGTTGAGTGAAACTTGAAGTGTGGAGTTTGGGAGAGAAGGAAACTAGGGTTTCCTGATTTCTGCAGTGGGTAAGCCTGGATTGGGCTTGTAGTTAGGATTTTATGCATCTTGAGAGTGTGAAAGACCACTTTAAAGTGCAGGTCTGAGTTTTGTGGCTTCGTGGGAGCCATATTTTGTTGATTGCAAGTGTTTGAAGACATCTACCGGAAGGGAAGTTGCTGTTAAAGTCTTCATTCGTCATCTTGAAGGTGTTACTACGAATTTATGAACATTTTGGGAGCTGATTATGCACCTACAGCCAGCTGCTTTGAAGTAAGGGTTTCAACATCCACAAGTAAGGAAAACGCCTCTTTCTTGCAGCTGCTTTTACTCCTAAAGTGGGCGCCCATCATCATAGAAGACATTTCAAAGGAAAATTGGTAGGAGAAACTTGTATTTAAATTTGTATGAGCAATTTCATGGGCGCGGGTACTATAGCAAGCACTGTTCACAGTGCATCTTGGCTGCAAGTTTGTCATTAGTTGTAAATGATGTCTCATTCCGAAATGCATGTAAGAGGAATATAATTTTAGCACTCTTTGTGAATGAAGGTCTCTTAACTAGTGTATTGAGTTCCTTTGAGTTATCTTTATAAGTTAGTTTAATTTGAGTTTTTATATGCATATGGTTGTAAGAAAGTTTAATTTGAATTTTTATATGCATATGGTTGTAAGAAAATTATTAAAATCATTTGGCATCAAACCACAAAAACACCAAAACAAGAAAAGCAGATTACAAACCAAAAATCAGACCTTTAACGAGCAAAAATCAAATCAGTAGTGAGTTTGGTTCATCACAGTGGTAGCAGAGTGGTAGCAGAGTGGATCGCCGGAGTGTGGTTCATCACATTGTCTGAGGTTTCATGAAGATCCTTCAAATGTTTCCAGATCTCTGCAGAAGTCTTACCAAATGGTATTTCTGGTAGCATCTCATCAGTGACTAATAACTTGAGAAGCATAACCACCTCTCGATTACTGCCATCATACTTGTCATGGTCCTTTCTCACAATGATAGGATGACCTTCTATACCCAAGTGAATCCAGACATCAGTACTCAAAGATGGTAAGCATCCTCTGCTTCCACGTGTTGTAGTTTTTACCATTGAACCTCTGGCTACTTTCCAACATGATGTTGGTCAAAGATTCTATTCCTCCTATTTTCCATAATCATGAAAAACAAGGTAATCAATTGGCATGAATCTCGAGGCGATCAATTGACACATGATTTTGAAAAAAAATCACCAAAAAATCAGAGGCTCAGAAAACCCACGATTTTGAAAAAAAATTGAGAAAAAATTCTACAAAAAGGAAATACCTAGAACGGCTCTGAAACCCTAGCAAGAGTCACAAATTTTCAAAAATTTGTCAAAACCCTAGGCATTTTTCAACAAAACAGCAAACAATATTTTTTAGAAAAAATATTTCAAAAAATCTCTACAAAAACCCTCACAGAAATTGCTGCAATCACGATTTTTTTTTCAGACAAAAAACACGTCAAAAAAAAACTTCTAGCTACAAACCATCTGCAGAAACCCTAGAATCTATAGGAAACCAGGCTCGAAAAAATTGCAGAAAAATCTTTTGAAAATCACAATCAGAAATCTCACAATTTTGCAAGCTTAGACGCTCAGAAAAACCAAAGAAAAAAAGCCACAAATTTAGTCATGCGCCCAAAAAACAGAGAAATCGCGTGAAGAAAGACGATCAAACCAATAGTGCAAAAAGACACAAGTTTGCACAAAAACCCGTGAAAGATTGCAAAATCCGTCGCTAAATAGCAGATAGAACCCATTGAAACTCTCAGTTGTGGCAGAAAACAAACAAAAAAAACCTCATGAATTTTAGATGCTTAAAAATCTGTGTTTCTCTTTAGACAAAAAATGCAATTCTGAGAGAAACAGGTCTGTGATTTCCAGAAAAAGACGCCTTGACTTTTCAAAGAAATGCTCACGCAAAAAATGCTAGAAAAAATCCGTGATATTGCAGAAACCCTTCACCAGAGAATCGCTTCAGAAGAAAATCCACAATTTTTAGCGGGAAACCCCTTGATTTTTATCAAAATACCGAACAAAAACTTCTGAAAAAATTTCGGGTAAAAACAACCGCAAATTTTATTTAAAAAAATTTGCCAAAAAAAACCTTCGATGCTCAAAAAAAAATCCTTATGATTTTTAACAGCCAAGATAACCTTCGATTTTTATTAAAGAATTGAACAAACACATCTAAAAAAAATTCCAAAAATTCCTTAGGAAAAGCCACAATTTTTTATTAAAAAAATTCACCAAAAATTAGCTTAAGCTCTGATACCATGAAATGGTAATTAATTGATCGTTGATGTTAAACAAGGAGAGAAATACTCCTTATATATGTTGGAAATATTGGCATTGATGTCAAAGGTACAAAGACAAAGTTTGCTATCATTAATATCAAAGGAAGAATGAGGAGATTGTTGGATATTGTCGTTGATGTCTCAAGGTTAAGTAAGAAGATTGGCATGACTGAAGATAACATATTTGAAAGCCATTAATTTTGATCACACACAGAAATTCTATGACTATAAAGCACAGCAATGATTAAAGTCTACATTGCAATATTACTTGATTTTCAAGCAGATTACAGTAGCGTCATGAGCAGATTAAAGTATAGATCAGATATGAGAAGAAAGATATAAGTATGTATTCTGATCAGATTCATTGAGTTCTAAATTCTGGAAAGGCTTGATTCTGTGTATTAAAAAGGCAACAAAACCAGATTACATATTAAAGAGACTAGAATCTATAAGGAAGTGACATCAAATTTAAGATTGAAGGCTGACATTATTACACAGGCTGCAAGACATCTTCATCACCACATAGAACTCCAATATGAAGAACAAGTATGCATTCAATAGTAGAAAACTCTGATTCGAGCACTCAAGAACACCCATTTATGGAGTAAATGGAATGTATATACAGAACAGATATAAAAGAGAATATGTGCAGATTTAGAAAGAAAGAAGAAATAACATCAGTTCTGAAAATAAAAAACTCATCAAATATGGCATTCCTGTGGATATTTGGTTCCATGTGGATAATCTATCTTCAACACACGTATATGTGAGAATGCACAGAACCACCGTCTGAGTTGAGAAACGTATCAACAAAATTGTGAAACATTTGAACAAAACAAAAGTATTCGATTTCATTTACCAATTCGATTAAACTATAAAAAAGCAAGTAAAGACAAAAGGTGATAAATTAAATATCGAACAAGACAAAACATCCCTCATATAAGACAAAATTTGTCTCATCTAATACAAGGAAAAGGTGCGATTAGTTTCATGAAGACAATGGTTTGAAATTTCAATACTAGCCGACCTTCATAAAAGCGCTTAACACAAAAAGACAAAAAATGTTGTGAAAAGGTACCACAAAAAGACAAAATGAAAAGATACCACAAAAACAAAAATATTTGATATGATAAAATGCAGCGATTCTTACAAGGAAGCGATTAAATATTGAAAAAGCATGCTATTTCCTTGTGAAAGGACAGCGATCTGTTTCAAGAGTTGTATCCATTGAGAAAGGTAGTAAACATTATGAAAGGGTATATCTCTTCCCCTCTTTGAAGACATATAAGAGGTAAAAGATTTGGATGTTTTAGTGCATGTAATTCATTGAATATTATTCTTGATTGAGAGAAAAAGTAAAATCAGAGTTGGAGCAGATAACATCAAGAATATTCCACACTTACATTATAGAAATTTAGAGAAAATTTATGAAGACAACTTAGAGCATATACATGGCAGATTTGAGCAGACTTTTATGACAGATTTGAAAAGAAGTATATGCAGATATAGAGATGATTGTGCAGTCATAGAGGAAGAATTTAAAGTAAATTTAGAGAAAACCTTTGAACTGGAATATGAGCAGAGTTATAATAGTTTATGAGCACATTCATTGAAGATTGTATTTGCAGATCTTATAGAGGGATTATATGCAATATCATAACAGATTTATAAGAAGCCTTGTAGCAGACTTTTGAGAAGAAATTTTTTGCATATGAAGAATATATAGAAGACAAATCCTTACAGCAGATCTTTGAAGAAGACTATAACAGATTTGGAAAAAATATTGTGAGGTAATTATATCAGATCTAAGAGGAGAATTAGTGTAGACTGGGTACGAGTTTGAGAGACATATTTGAGCAAAATTGTCCATCACCCATTGAAGAAGCAACATTTAAGGTGGAACATTGTTCTTGAAGTTATTATCTTTTGCTAAGTTGGTGCTTGGCAGTGGGTGTTGGTGCGTCCAGTAGGTTAGTGCCTACAAACTGTGGGGGCTGGTGCCTCTAGTAGGCTAGTGCCTACGAACTATGGGGGTTGGTGCCTACAAATTAAGGGGATTGGTGTCTCCTGTAGGTTGGTGCCTACAAAGTTTGTAAAAGAAGAGTTTATAAAAGCAATATTTTGCCGTGGTTTTCCCCCATAAAGGTTTCCACATAAATATCGTGTGTTATTGTGTTCTTCTCATGTGCATAATTATTGATGTTGAGTGAATGGTATTATTGTGATTGGTAAAGTTTTAAATTGGTAAAAATTGCGTTATACTAATTCAGCCCGCGCGCACCCTCTCCCCGCCCCCTCTCCCCCTCTCAGTATAACTATGTGCTCAGCAATATAATAAATTACAAGACGATGTTTCTAAAAGGAAACAATTGTGAACTAAAACAATAAACTGAAAGTTGCTAAAACTAACTAAAGCAAACTAAGTTAACTGAAAGTAAACTAGTAACTAACTAATGACTAAGATGACCATTAAATATTACAAAAATACTTTAATAGTTATCAAGAGGAAACAAGGTCTGCAAACACCATTAAAAACAGTATGACCTTGCAGTCATAGCCATTAAAATGGATGAGACAAGCATAATGCAAACAAGGCGATGACCCTCTGTGATAGCACCTTCTATTCCCACCCAACCTAAGGGCTTCCCTTCTCTTTTGTTTGGGTTGAAGGAACTGAACCTGGTCATCAATGATGGGTAATCAATAGGCACCTATGGTCAAGTGTTGTCAAGTGAGCGCATTAATGACAATGACCATTAAATGAGTGGGATTGGAGAACCTAGTTAGCACAACACAATCTGTCCCAAGAAAGACAAGATGGGAAAGCAGAGTTCTCAAAGAAGTAAGGGTGGGCAAGCTGAGAAATTTGCAGCCCTTTAGGGTGATTTAGCTGTGTCTAGAGAGCATGGCTATAGTGTGAAAGCAAAATAAACACAAATAGGTGCATAGAGAATTACAAACTGGAAGGATATTAAGAGCAAGAAGCGTCAAGGTAGGCAACCCTCTAGTTTTCCTCTTTTGTTTCAACTAGTTAAGAAACATCTATGCATGAAAATTTAATTTCCCAATGTGAGGTTGTTACTAGTTTGTTTAATTATTGCCATACCCCAGGCCAGTAGTAGTAGGAAATAAGAAGGCCACCATTGCCAACTCGTCTACCTAAGATCCAAACCCTCCATGAAAATTGCTTGTCCCTATTTGACTCCAACTCACAGCCACAAAGAAAGAAGCAGAAAACGATTGTAATATCCTCATTCATCCTGAAAAGCCCTTGTTGTATCCTTCATGTATTTTGCATCATTTGCTACTATTGATGGAACTCACAAATATTGTGCACTAAATGGTATGAACCCTTACTCGCTACATCCTTCATGAGCTCTACATCATTTGCTACTAGTGATGGAGCTCACAAATGTTGTGCACTAAATAGTATTGATCAATAATTATTTTCGATTAGTTGGGTTACTCTGTAGCTTGTAGTCTTGCATCTTCAACCCACTACTGGTTTTCTCATTTTTAGATTTTATGTGGTAAAGCCTGCCACGAATATGTTCTTTTCTTTGCTATACAATCATTGGCTGTCCACAAAAGTCCTTTTTTTCTCATAAAGATTAGGTGCATGTTTATCTTATTTTTCCCTGTTGTCCCCTACCTATTGTTGAAAGAACCTCCCACTATAGACAATGAGCCTCTGAAGCATGGAATCATCTCATCCATTACATAAGGACCAATGATGGAACCCTTATTCATTGTATCTTCATTAATGTGAATACCTTGTGCCAAAACCAAACAAATTATTTTAGTTACCCATCAATGCGGGTTGTGGCTTCATTTAGGAAGAGCTAGGTTGTAGAGTTCAGAATTAAATCAACTAGTTTGTTTATTTAAGGAGCTTATGGCTTTCTCTACTGTTGGCGTAACAACTAACACCTTTGGAGTGCAAGTTGGTACGGACAGCTATGCACACTGCGTAATGAGTGCTCTTCAAATTAGGAGGGGAAGCTCCCTCGTAGTGTTGAAATGCGTGGAAAAGAAAAGTAATCTAAATCCTATCTTTTTGTTCTCAACTAGAAGAGGCACAAGATTAAGAAAAACCATGAACATTGCAGCTAAGGATTTTCTGGTTTCACATATCACTAACTACAACTAAACTAAAGCTTTAATCTATCCAATCTCCTCAAGTAAACAGAGCATGAGGAAATGCAGCAGGAATGTTCTATACAATAAACTTTAGGTACAGATTCACAACATGAAGGCAAGGTGGCACAACTATTTGCTTGGCTGGGAAGAAGTTTATTAACACACACATCGAACGATAAGCTTTAGGTATAGATTTACAACTTGAAGGCAAGGTGGCACATCTATTTGCATCATCTGAATAGGCTTTATTAGAAACAAAACATAGAGAATAGCCAACTAGGACAGCAAATTGCATAGGCGAAACACACATACAATAAACAATCAACTAGCCACTATGTTTAACTAAGATAAGCAACCACCATAACAATAACATGAAGGCAAGGTGGCACAACAATTCATCATCATAGTAAAAACTCGTGAACAGATACAGAATCAGCAATATTACAGGCAAGGTGGGCACAGCATATATTACTATCTCATGCAAAAGTTAATTACAAATGAGCAGAAAGCTCTTATTTATAGACATCAAAGGTGTAGGGAACCCTAAAATCACCTTGAGTCAACTACAATCTTGCAAGCATGCAAGATTTTATTGCTAAACCCTAAAGAAAGGAAACTATACAGTCAACTAGAAAACTACCATCAGTTAACCGAAACAAGACTAAACTAAATGGACATGTGCAAGCATGCACGTCCTTATTGAAATGAAAACTAAAAGAGAACTCCAACTGTACATAGATGATTCCAAAATAGATATAGCATGAAAGGTGGAACAAGTTAACTCAAAAAGAAGCATCAAGTTAACCACTATGTCTGATGTCTATCCTAAAAAGGTGGGACGTCCTGATCTGAAGTTGACTGGTCGCAATCTCGAGCAAGTAACCCCTCCACGAGGTTGTTGACTACATCACCATCTAAAGGTTGTCACATGTTTCAACTGTCAATTCACTACTTGTCAGCAACTCAAGCAATCCTGGAAATCTCCGCACACTTAAACTAGCATTTCACTGACTATTAACTCTAGCGGCTCTGTAACTGAAGTGATGGCCATTGTTTCTCCTACAGCTTGATGCCTCTGACACTTTTCCTTAATGAAAGAGTGTTGAATGATGAAACCGCGAAGTTTGATTGGGCGCACTCTAGCTGTGAGAAATACACACTAACTTGTTGCATACACAAAGTCCCAACAATATCAACCCTCTAAATAGGCCTTTGGAAGACAATAAACTATATGAGGCATGAAACCATGTGGACATGAGTGACTACGCCTATCAACCCTTCAGATGCACTTGATACAAATCAATGTCAGCTTTTCTAATGAAATCATGAATTAAGACCGATTTGGTCTTGAATTCAGTCTATGTGAACTGCATTTTGAAAAACTCGCCCATTGACTGTAAACTCAACTATGTTCTGACAACTTTCTCCAGAAAGCTAAAAAGTCCCCTAATGAGGCTAAAAATAGCCTGTCGGAGGACAATTTTTACCAAAAATTCTGAGACATGGGTTTTGTGTAGAAAATGATTCTAAGACAACCCACAACATCAGAATTGTGAAAAAGCGTTGTTTAGCTTGACATGCAAAAGCTTTTCCAAAAAAAGCAACTGGGGGCAACTGGGGCTGCGAGGGGCAATTTTTCCGAGAAAATCTGAAATATGGGTTTTGTCCCAAAGATGATTTTAAGACAACCCACAACATCAGATTCAAAAAATATCGACTTTCACTCCACCATGCAATGGAATCTCAGTTGAGAAAATCAAAGCCTCAAGAATTGACACTCCGAAGCAAATTTCCCTGAAAAATTCTAACATATGGGTTTTGTAGAGGAAGCCGTGCACAACCCACCCAGATGATCAAATTTGTCAAAAGTCGCCAAATCTTGGACAAGCAAAGAAAACCTAAGACGAGAATAGAAGAAATTAAGACAGAAGATAGAAGTTTTAAGTTTTTGCTTTTGCTAAAATTGCCATCTTGTCTTGAAGTTTGTTGATTAATCTTGGACTTGTACCTGCAAGGAAATCTGTAAAATGATATTTGAAGTTCCTTTGAATACTAATTGTTGAGGAATTCGCCCACTTAAGGAAGAAATTTGCTTTCTCTTCAATCTGTGTGAGAGAAAAAGGATGCCATCTTGAATAAATAGATAAATTTGTAGTTCAAAGGCGCCAACTGCAAGAATAAAACCCTGATTTCAAAAGAAAACCTCTGATTGGACCCCATTTTCTTCAACTGATACTGACTCAAAGTCCTGAAAGATTAAAAATACTAAAATATTTAGTTCCCTTTCACGTGCGAATTTGCAAATGAATATCAAGAAGGGCGCCAAAATTAAAATATTGAGAAAAATTGCCCATTAAAGTTGGCATGCAAAGACTAAAAATTTAATATTATTTTAATGAGTTAATTGAAATCTCTTCAACTAGGTTAGCTTAGAAATTTTTTTTTATTCCGAAAAGTCAAAATTTCACTCTCCAGGCATCCCCTAGCAAAATTTGAGATTTTTAGCTAACTTCCTATTTTATAGCTCATTGAAAAAGTCACGATTGCCTTTGTTGAGCTCTGATTTCTGAGTGCCCGATTGATGCTGGAACTAAGCTAAGATATCCATCGCGAAGCCAGAATCACTAAGATGAAATGTCTGTTGGGAACTATGACAACTAAAAACCATGTTTGATGCCTCAAAATAGAAGTCACCTTTTATTAAATTGATGTACAGGTCTCTAGACTTAGCCATTTCTATGTTTTGCCATTTCACGCTTCAAACTGTCGCTACCGGTGAACGATGGCTCCCATCGACTAGATGATGGATCCATTGCGTAGCTAGAAGAATTCCGCAACCAACGGATGTATGTAAGGCATCTGAAAGTTGAGTTAAGGACCCCAAAAGCAAGGGCGCCCCTAGCCAGCAATAGTGCAATTACCATTTTGAGAATGATTTTGCAACTTGCAACTTTCACGAGAACGCTCTACTTTGACCCTCAACACCGGGAGCTGAAGTGCTCCAATGTGCGCATCGTTTATCTCATTGCGAAGCTGGAAGAACTTAGAAGGGATGTTCCTGGAAGTGACGAAACGAGAAAATTGCTTCTAAGACCTCTAGGAGAAGGGCGCCTTTTTCAAGGGAGTATGTAATTTCCATACTTAGCCATTTTTCTGCTTGTTTACATTCTTCAATAATTTCCACTGATCCTTCATTCACGGGCGTTTGACAAATCCCAAGGGCTGACAATTGGATTCACTGAATAGCTAGGAGGATTCAGCACAAGTCTCGTGAAGATGATTGCCAAAAACCCCATTTAGCTGACCAAAAGGCTAGGCACCCCTAGCCTATAGAGGTACAGGTTGACATTTTCATGTTTATCCACCCTCCATTTTACATGCTCGCTGGAACCACTGCCACAGTCACTCAACACATCTAATGATCTTGCAAACGGGTGCATCGCGGAGTTGGGCTGAATCAGAAGAGATTCCTCGAAAACAGAAACTACAAATTCATTCATCTGAAGGGTCTAATTCAAGGGTGCCCCTGCGCTGCAGGAGCGCAGAAACTGCAAACTTGATAGTCCTCGCAATGTGAAACTTCTTCGTACCTTCCACTCCCGCCTTCGATTGTTGGAGTACTGCAACTCGGATGATCTCGCTTGATAGCTTGCAGGAAAGCTGACTAAATTCCGAAGAAATTGAATGTATCGGCAACCAGAAAAAACTGCATTTGAGCCTCCAAATTGAAGGGAAGGGAGCCCCTAAGCTACAGGGGCTCATATTTGCTTTCTACTAAATAATTTCATCCATTTTGCGCTCTATGAACACCGTATCGGCTGCTGAGTTGACTACGTAGAAACATTACTACTGTTGACGTGTGTGTGTGACTGTATTTCATCACTTTCACATGTACGGACACTGTAAAGTTGATTTGAACGTTGATTGTGCAGCGTCTCCTACGTTACAAAGTGAAATGTTTCCAGACTTGGAATATTTTTTGCACTTTTCGCCATGTGAAAATCCCCTCCACCGTGAAGCATCTCTTTCAGCATCCTTCATCATAGAATGTTTTGCTTTGAGTTTCAGGCTTAGATTTTGACACCATGATACTAGCCAATTGCCATTGACGACCTCAGAGATCCTAACTTTCTCCTGAAAAAGTGAAAACTACCCACCAGGCTTAAACTGACTTTTAACTAAAACTCACTTCACCACTATGATCGTGATGTGAAATAAGCCAATCAAAATTAATTTCAGCCATTTCTGACAAGTTTCAATTTTTAGGGTTTCACGACGTGAAACAGGGTGCAGAAACCTTAATTTTCAATTTTTCCAAATTTCACCATTATCTTCTTGACATCACATTGACTCAAAATACATACCTAATCTTCCCAAAAACTATGTTTTGACATCATTTTAACAAGGTTTAGACTCTTTCAAACAAAATGCCTTAATGAAGCAAAAAAATTTGGTTTGGGTACAACATCTACAAGCTCAATTTTACCCACAGCCTGCTACCATGGTATAGCATGAGATGACAGCTGGTTATGGTATATTACTAATTCCTAAAACATTGCAGGAGGTGGAAAATTTTCTTCCTTGTTTGACATCCATGTTCATTTTTACTTGATAATAACATATCATCTTTTGGACCTTGTAGAAAATGAGATAAGTAACGCTTGAAACATAAATCATGAAGCTTTTTGGCCTTGTATAGGTTGTGCTAAAAGAGCAATTAACAATTTACAGAGCCAAGAAGCCTTGTGTGGAGGGTTTTGTTGAATGCATGATATCCATTTGACAAAATGCCTACTTTTCAAATACATGATTTTAGCTGTTATAACAACTACAAACAGAATGATTGTCAATTGTTTGACATGATGCTAGAATAGTGAACTCATGTTAACAAAATGCTTGCTTACCAAATGCATGGCATGTGTTGGATAATATACTTGCAATAATTTTGGTAAAACACCCATATGAAATACAACATAATGGAAAGGTCTAATATAAGGGGGCTTGAGTAAACTTGAAATTGTGGTCAGTACTTACTACTGCCTGTGTAACCACTTATAATTTAACCCCCAAATTTTCATAATTCCTAGAGACTATTACCTAAGGCCAATTCATAAGTCAATCATTGCAACCATTAATTGTAAAATAATTAGCATTCACTCAACTAGTGCTTGTTCCACCATGGAATGATGACTTTTCGAAGTCCTTTTTTAAACAAAAAAAGGATAATGTCAGTCGATTACTCAATATGCTGTAATTTAAGAACTAACTTAGTATAAGGAAAAATACAAACCTCATTCCTTATGTTGGGCACAAGGACTAAAGGTAAGCATTATGAACTTTTGGATTGAAGAAATCCATAAACCAAGAACTTTTCCATTACTACAGTTGGCTCTAAACAATATATCAAGTGACAGTCAAGGATGTACCTTCCTAGTAATCTGTAATAGGATTAACTAAGTGAAGGGCATGGTACTTGAAATACTTATTTGAAAGTCTATGTATGGTTCTAAATGTTCCATTTGCTTAACCCGCTTACATTGTTGACTTCTCAACCACTAGTCCTAGATAATGCAATTCAATAAAACCACCTAATTATATTATATGACTTTTAGATTACCTCATATGTCAGAACCAAGTTTGATAAAAGTGCAATATAGCCAGTTGTCACCAAAAGCATTGTTCGGACTTAATATGTTAGTGTCAAAAAAAATTCATTGAGTCCCTTTTTGTGTGTCCACATAGGTTTCTTTTGAACCTTGTTTATAACCAGTCCGAGAATTACTTGTAAGGGTTTCCATTTCTACGTTTTCCCTTCATGGATCCTTTGTTTTGAAAATATCTAATGCCCTGTTAAGGTTCTAAAGGTTCAAACTGTATTGCAATAGTTTCCTTTGTTTTAATGGATTATATTTGAAACTTCTAAGCATCATAATAAAGAAACATTACTATTCATGTTCCAACTACCCAGAACAGAATCGCCAGGAATGTGATGTACTTCTCAGCAATCTCTTGTGCCTGTGGCATATCTGCTAAAGCCCAAAAATCATTATTTACCCTAGAGGCACAAATTCAAGGGAGACAACATAAAAACGACATGCCCTAGTTAATTTTGTAGCTAAGATTGCTAGGCTTGATTTTCATGCGCCATCTCGAAGCCACATATTCAGCAGATTTCACAAGCTCTAATTCTCAAATTTGAATGTTGTTGATGTTCAGAATGATGGCAAATGTATAGAAGGTGATCTTACACACTCTCTAACAAATTTGTAGATCCCAAAGCAGATGTTTTCTATGCAAAGCATTAATGATAAAGACAGCTAAGGCATGGCAGACCTCTACAGTATCAAACAGCCATGTTTTCTCTTCCAGAATCATATTTCCTAATGGCACATCAATAAATTTGAGTTCTTTATTCATGTTAGAGGCCGATCAATTTGAATTTCTTCAAGCTGTATAGTGCTGAAGAAATATTCTACGCTTTCCACATATGTGTATCCATTCACCATCTAGGCAGTTCATCTAAGGGGTTTCAAAAAGGTAACTACAAGAGCAAATATTTGTAGTCTTGTGTCTCCTTGGCCTGTTGTAGGTATTGTGGAAAGTTCTGAGTACAGAGGAATGACAGGTTCCTCACTATTTGTATCTTTCCCTCACCACATTCACTGGTGTGATTGTAATGGGAATCAGATAGGTATCGAAACACTTTAAATTCAATATAGAATTGTTGTTTGTATTGATCTCTTTCATACTACATGTGAATGCTTTCAAATTCGGAAAAGGATAATTAAATAGACTTGGTTACACAATGTCATATCTTTACTACTTTTTCGTAGTTGATGTTTTCATGGTTGAATACAACTCTGCAACCCAATAAGGCACCAGTCTTGAGAAGTTCAACCCTCCACCCATATTAAAAATCAACCAAGTCAATCACCAGTAGTTGTAGGAAGCAAGATAGGATTAATATATGCTGCTCATGGTTCAATGATATAAACAAGGGAAAATATTAAGTAAAACCTAACTGTTACATTCTCAAAGAATGATGTTCAGTATCCATACTTTGCCAATGTTATGAAACTTTAAATGAAACTATCTTAACAGCTTATAACAATGTTATCATCTACAGGTAAATGTGCAGAGTATTGAATCAATTATAAAAGAGGCCTTTGCAGCTAGTAAATCTTGACCTAGTGACAAAAATGGAGGTCAAGTATCCAATTCGGGTATAGCTTTTGTTTGTTGTTTTGGTTGTCCATTTTGTTTGATTTAAATACCTGTTAAGGTATACCTTTGGATACACCCTCCCAAGTTTAAGCTGAGCCCAAAGAGTAGGAGAGTTTACCTACTCTTATTGTAGGCCTTCAACCAACTTGTTGATGATATTACGCAAGTAATTGGTAAACTATCGATGTATTCACAATGAGCAAATGCTCAATAAATAGTTTACAAAATATACAAAAAACAAGAAGTTTCTAAAAAGAAACTCCAGATAAGATCAGAGACAATCTTATCTAAATAATTTACAATAAAGTAAAATATTGAGCATTAATAAATAAATAATAAATATTATTTTAATAACCTCCCTTAATGCTCAATCTATCAACTACACTAATATGCCCCCTGAATTTTACAAACTTATCTGGACTGAGCGACTTGGTGAGAATATCTATTGTCTGCTCCTTTGTCAGAACATACAGCAATTGAATTGATCTGTCTTCAACAAGCTTCCAAATGAACTGACAATGAGTTTCCACATGCTTGGTTCTTTCATGGAAGACCGGATTCTTGGCAAGTTTGAGAACCCCCTAATTATCACAAAACAAGGGAGTCGGACCTGCTTAAGATATTTGCATATCCACAAGCATCCGGCGAAGCCAAACTGCCTCACATACTACTTTAACTACTCCCTAATACTCTGCTTCTGTCGAGGAGAGCTGTTGCTTCTTACTAGTCCATGTGACTGCACCGGATCCCAAACTGAATACATACCCAAATGTTGATTTTCTATCATCAACCGAACCTGCCCAATCTGAGTCTATTAAACCACTAAGTCAAAGATCGTGACTTCGAGTGTACAAGAGTCCATAATCAAAAGTGCCCTTCACATAACGCAACACACGCTTTGCTGCTACCCAATGATCAACCTTGGGGGCTATCATGAAGCAGGAAATGTAGCTCACTGCAAAACTAAGGTCAATTCTAGTGGCAGTGAGATAGATGAGGCTGCCCACTAGTTGCCTGAACAATGATTCATCTACTACAGGTGAGTTGGACTTAGCTGACAACTTGAGCCCTTTTTACATGGATGTGGAGGCAGGTTTGCAATCCTGCAGTTGGAACTTATCCAAAAGATTGCGACCATATTTGGATTGAGAGATCAAGATATTGCTCTCGGTCTGCCAAACCTCAACACCTAAATAGTAATGCAAAAATCCCAAATTTGTCATGTCAAATGTGTTGCACAAATCCTATTTGATCTCATCAATCAAATGTGTCGAGCTACCAGTAATGATCAGGTCATCCCCATAGACAACAACAATAAGTATTTCACTACTAGTTTGTTTGACATACAAATTAGAGTCAGATGGACTCCTTCGAAAGCCATGTTTTGTGAGATACTTGTCAATCTTGATGTACCAAGCCCGAGGAGCCTGTTTCAGGCCATAGAGTGCTTTGACCAATCTGCACACCTTTTGTTCTTGACCAGCAACATTGAAACCTAGAGCCTGCGTCATGTAGAATTCTTCCTTCAACTCACCGTTCAGGAAAGCACTCTTAACATCCATCTAATGGACCTTCCAACCAAACTGGGCTGCTAAGGCAAGGACAAGCTATATGGTACTCATTTTGGCTATAGGAGCAAAAGTCTACTCGTAGTATATGCCTTCTTTCTATGAGAACCCCCTTGCAACGAGACAAGCTTTGTACTTGTCAAGGGTTCCATCAGCTTTGTATTTCACCTTATACACCCATTTGCAGCTAATGGGCTTCTTCCCTAGAGGAAGATCAGAAAGGGCCCAAGTGTGATTCTTCTGAAGACTCCGGTATTTAGATTCCATAGCCTTTTCCCACTCAACAATTCCTTTAGCCTCTAAATATGTCTGAGGCTCATAGACACTGTGAATGTTGGCCATAAGAGAAAAATTGATTGTAGGTTGTTGGTTGCTCTTCTTTTTCAATGATCTACCCTCAATGAGATCATCATCTCGAAGATCACTGATAGACTTAAGCCACCATTTCGGCTGGAGAGTAGAAGTGCCAACATCAAATGTAACAAGAGGAGCTGGAACTAGTTGTGGAATTGGAACAGGTTCAGCGGGTGGATTTTCAGTATCATTCGGAGGAAAATCAAGTTGAGCATCATCAAAGACTGAGTCTTCGTCATCCCTCCCATCAGGTGAACCTAACGGAAGTCAAACACCCAAATCAAAAGCCTTCAAGGCCTAATCCTCTAAATGTTGAACAGGCGAGGAAAGGTGAAACGGTCCTCGTTCTTCATCAAAGACAACATCCCAACTGAAGATAAGACGATTACTGTCTACATCAATCAGTCGATATGCCTTATGGTTGTCACTATACCCTGTGAACATCAGTTTTTGACTCTTGGAATCCAATTTAGAGTGCTTGGCATCTAGAATCCAAACATATGCCAAAGAGCCAAAAAATTTCAAATGACTAATCTTGGGTTTTCGACCAGTCCAAGCTTCCTCAAGAGTCTTCCCCTTAACGGCATGAGTGGGTGATCGATTAAGGAGATAGACAGCAATATAGACTACTTCTGCCCAAAACTTAGTAGGAACACTCCTGTGTTGCAACATGGAGTGGGCCATCTCAACAACTGTACGATTGTGCCACTCTACAACACCGTTTTGCTAAGGAGTGTAGCGTGTGGTTAATTGGCATTTAATTCTATGTGTATCACAGAAGTTGGAGAATACACTAAAACCGAACTCCCCCCCATTATCTGACCTAAGAGTAATTATGCAACAGCCAGACTCTTTTTCTACCAATGCCTTAAACTTCTGAAATACATTAAACACTTATGATTTCTGTTTAAGAAAGTACACCCACATTTTCCTACTGAAATCATAGAAAAAAAGTAAGAAATACCTACAACTAGTTACAGAGGGTGTAGACATGGTCCCACAAATATCAACATGAACTAATTGCAGTACTTTAGAAGCTCGCCAAGAGTCAACATCTGTGAACGGTGTCCGATGTTGTTTCCCGGCCTGACAAGCACCACAAACGCCATGATGTTGAGTCTAAATGTCAGGTAGACCAGCTACAAGTCCCTCCCAAGCAAGTTGAGAGAGATAGTGCACATTTAAGTACCCATACCGCTGATGCCAAAGAGTGGTGACAGCAGAATTTCTAGCTGCCATGGTTAACTCTCGAGAATCACCTATATCCACAAGCCTATAGAGGCCATGATCCTCAATACCAATAGCCACTGTAGTGCGAGTCTCCCAATCAACAATAAATATTTGTGTACACTGAAAACCACATCCATCTGAGTAGAATGTCACATGATCTAACCAACTAAGAGAAGGTTGAGCTCCATGTCAAGGACATAATAGACATTGAGGAATATCATATTCCTCCCACTATTAGAAAAATTATCATTGATGTCAAGACAATGAGCCTAATCAGATCATTAAAGATATATAAGTTTGATGAAGTTTGTTTCTGATCAAGAAGACTTTAGCTACAAATTTCGAAGTTTTAAAGAAAAGGAAGAAAAAGGTTGTGGTAGCTACAGATAGAGATATTTAAAAGATATATAACATGTATCTGGTCAAACGATCGATCCTTTGTTCACTAATACGTTTTTTTAAAGAAAAAAGGACGTCTTTATTTGAGCCAAGTTTGAGTAAATTTCTCAGAGGCGGAAGCAATAATCTGATCGACATATTGGTGATATGAACAAATGAATTTTATCATTTAATTTATGTGTCATTAAGGAAGATAATCAACTATTAGAAATAATATTAAACTACGTATTATCTTCAGAAGTTCGGGCGCACCTCTACAAGACGTGTTTATTAAAAGACACGATTTAGATGATAATGAAAAGGCACAATTTAATAAACTGTTGAAGGACGTCTCTTTGTTGAAAAGGAACGATTAAAAAGAAAAGTCATGTTTTTTTTTAATGGGCATATTCTCTCTAAAAGAATGTTATTGTTTAAAAAGAGAGTCTCTCAAAGAGACGTAATCTCCAAAAGCTGCTAAGTGCGTCTCTTGTCTCTTATGTGCCTTCTCAACAGACTTTTGAAAGACGTATTTCTTCAAGAAGGGGACGTAACTCTACAAAAAGACGTGTTTCTTCTTTTCGATTTGACTTTCATTAAGTATGCTCATGTGTTAAAAGAACACAATCTGAAGAGTATGTCGATCTGTCTATTAAGGGAGTAACAAAGTCAAAACAAAATAAAAGATCATTAAGGCAGAAATTCAGATTAATGAAGGGGTATCAGTGAATGTTGAAAAGACAAAGTCATGATCTTTCATCAAGAGGCACAATCTTTGATCAAAGTATATATTGGCAATTCATTTTTTGTTTTGAAAGTGTGGTTATGAAGTTGATAGTGGTCTACATCAGAAACCCATCTTCTTGTGTGGGCTAAGTGAGAGATTTTTTATCACAAAGGCAGTTTGAAGGATTGGGAGAGTGCAAATCTGGTTGAAGACATTTACTTCATCCATCAAGTCAAGGTTTGGTGCCTTGCATTAGGGGTTGATGCTCCTTGTAGGTTGGTGCCTACTAAAATTGTAGAGGTTTGGGTGTCCCTTGTAGATTGCAATCTACTAAATCATCTCTTTTGTAAGTCAAGTAGGTTGGTGCCTACTTCATTTAAAAAAAAAAAAATTATTTCAATAAAGTTGTATCCACTTCTGAAAATTGGTTCATATCAATAAGTTGATGTTGATGAAAGTTTAAGTTTGTGTAGAAGGCTAAAAAGGTGAAAAATTTGTATTGATTTACTCATTCACCCCCTCTCCCACCCCTCTCTCAGTAAATCTTTTGTGCTCTTCAATTGGTATCAAAGCAAGGTCCTTCTTGAAAGCTTAACCGCTTGAAGGAGATCCTTAAAGAGCAACTTATGGCAGATCATAACAATACAGTGAAAGCACCCATCTTTGATGGGACTAATTATGCATTTTGGAGTATCAAGATGGAAGCATATTTGAATGCACTTGGATTTGATGTGTGGCAATCTGTTGTTGATGGGTATACACCTCTAGCTACTCCTCCAACGGATCAAGCAGGGAAAAAGAGAAGTGAAAACAATGCAAAAGCTAAGCATGCTCTTCTTTGCAGCCTAACAGATTTTGAATTTACAAAGGTCATGAGGTGTAAATCAGCAAAAGAAATTTGGGATAAGCTTCAAAACATCTATGAAGGAGATGCAAAAGTAAAGAAGGCAAAGTTGCAAACTCATAGAAGGAAGTTAGAAACTCTCAAGATGGAGGATGGTGAAGATATTGCTTCATATTTTCTTCGTGTTGATGAAACAATGAACATCATGAGAGGACTTGGTGAAGAGATTGATGATGCCTTCATTGTTGACAAAATTCTAAGATCTCTTTCTACAAAGTTTGAGGCCAAAGTTGCAGCATTGGAAGAATTAGCAAACTTGGATCCGCTATCAAAAGATGAATTACATGGGATCCTTGCTACCTATGAGATGAGGATTGAAGGAAGATCACCACAAAAGGAAGTCTCATTCAAAGCATCCAAAAAGGGCAAGAACAAGCATGAAGAAAAAGATGAAAAATCAAGTGATGAAGCAGAAGCTTACTTCACGAGAAAACTTACGAAAGGAAAGCAAAATACAAAGGAAAGTTTCCCTTTAAGTGCTTCAATTGTGGGAAAGTTGGACATTATGCCTCAAAATGTCCTCAAGATGAAAGCAGCTCTAGTGAAGATGAAAAAGAGATCAGCAACAAGAAAAAGGGAAAGAAAAATTCCAAAAACAACTCAAAAAGGAAGTCTCAAAAACATAAGAAGAGTTTCTATTCAAAGAAAGATAGCAGCACCTCCGAAGAACAAAGTGAAGATGGCTCAAGCAATGGTGAAGAGGAAATATTGTTCATGGCTGAATGTGAAGAACAAAATGTTGATCAAGATTTTGATAAAGAAGAAGAGATTGATCAAGAATGTAATGAAGAAGAGGAAGTGGATCTTGAAGAAGAACTGCACTATGCATATAAGAAAAATGAAGACTTGAAGAAGAAGGCTGCCAAGTATAAGTTGAAGATCAAAGAGATGACAAAAGACTTGGAGAATTCAAGCAAAACCATTGAAGATTTGAGAACTCTAATCATGGAAGCTGAAAGAAATGAAGAAAAAATGAAAAGCAAACTCAATACAAAGGAGATGAAATGTGACAAGCTGGAGCAAGAAATAGCAATGCTAAATATAGAATTGGAGCAAACAAAGGTACAACACACAAAGATTGATGAAGAATCCAGCAAGTTGATTGAGCTAATGAAGGCTCAAAATTTCCTTCAAAACAAAACAGGGGGTAGTTTTGAAGAACAATCCAAGAAGGCTGTTAACTTCAAAGAAGAAACCAAGACCTTCTCAAAGCAAGATGAAGAAGAATGGATAAGTGCTGATTCTAAAAGGAGACTAAACACTAGGCACTTCTATGCATTTAATGGATATTGTTTTCTATGTAACAAATTTGGCCACAAGGCCTTAAATTGTAAAAATAAAGTAAAAAATATTCCTAGCTACAGTAGGAGAGATTATAATCCTTTCACACCTTTAATGGACTATAATAGTCTATGCTACAATTGTAATAACTATGGTCACAAATCACAAGCTTGTAGAACAGTTTTTAATGATTCTTCAAAGCAAAACAAGAGAGAAGATAAGTCCATTAAAAGGAGAGAAATGCCTATCAAAGTATGGAGGAAGAAGGAGAAATCCATATTCATTCAAACAGCCTTACATGCTAAAAGTAAGAAGGATAGATGGTATATTGATAGTGGGTGCTCAAAGCACATGACAGGTGACAAGAGCAAATTCATTTCTCTTGAACCAACTGATGAAGGAACAGTAAGATTTGGTGATAATACAAGAAAAGAAATAAAAGGAAAAGGAATACTTAGTCTAGATAATGGGAAAACAAAAACAGAAAATGTTTTGTATGTTAAGGGCCTAAAAGAAAATCTTCTAAGTGTTAGCCAACTTTGTGATCAAGGGCATAGCATCACATTTTATTCTAAAACATGTGAAATCAAGAAAGATGGAAAGCTGATTGCTCAAGCTGAAAGAAAACACAATTTGTATGTTTTAAAGGAGATAAGTTGTGAGAGTTGCAACTTAGTACAAGAAGATGAAAGTTGGTTGTGGCACAAAAGGCTAGGCCACCTCAACTTTGATAATATTGTCAAAGTTAGTAAATCAAATGTTGTGAGAGATATGCCAAGAATAACAAAACCTTCTAATATTGTTTGTAAAGAATGTCAACTTGGAAAGCAAACAAGGTCAAGTTTCAAGCCTAAGGAGCACTCTTCATCAAAGCCATTGGAACTCATACATACTGCTCTTTGTGGGCCAACCAAAACCAAGAGCATGAATGGAGAAAGATATTTTATGTTGCTGATTGATGACTTCTCAAGAATGACTTGGGTTACATTCTTGAAGGAAAAATCTGAAGCCTTTGAGAAATTCAAAGCTTTCAAAGAGTTGGTTGAAAATGAAGCAGATACAAAGATAAAATGCCTTAGATCAGATCGTGGAGGTGAATTTACATCAAATGAATTTGAAAATTTCTGCATAAAGAATGGGATTAAAAGACAATTTTCTGCAGCAAGAACCCCTCAACAAAATGGGGTTGTAGAAAGAAAAAATAGGACGGTTCAAGAAATGGCAAGAGCAATGCTAAATGAGTCAAAGATAGTTGATTCCTTTTGGAAGGAAGCAATTCATACAGCAGTTTACATCTTGAATCGTGCACAAATAAGAGTGAACAATGATAAGACACCCTATGAACTTTGGAAAGGTAGACCAGCAACTGTCAAATACGTCAAGATTTTTGGAAGCACTTGCTAGATTAGAAGGGATGAAGAAGATTTGAGCAAATTTGACACAAGAGCAGATGAGGGAATCTTTCTTGTCTACTCATCAAAAAGTAAGGCATACAAATGCTACAACAAAAGAACTCACAAAATTGTTGAAAGTGCTAATGTAAGAATTGATGAAGGAAAGCAATTCAAAGAAGTTGGACAAAGCTATCACTATGTTCAAACTATGAGTGATGAAGACAAAGAAGATGAGAACTCCAAAGAGGAAGAAAAGGAAGAAGAGACAAAAGAAGAAGAATCTCCACAAAAGACTTCCGTGAAGACACCAAAGACATCTTCCAAGTTTGTGCAAAAGAACCATCCTGAAGAGTTGATCCTTCAAGATAGATATAGATCTACAAGGAAAATGGTAAATTATAATGAAGATTGTCATGCAGCATTTTTATCTCAAGTTGAGCCCAAAACCTTTGAAGAAGCAAGCAAAGACAAATGTTGGATTGGTGCAATGAATGAAGAATTGGACCAAATAGAGAAAAATGAAACTTGGGAACTTGTCCCAGACCAAAAGATAAAAATATAATTGGCACAAAATGGGGTTTTAAAAACAAACTAAATGAAGATGGTCAAGTCACAAGGAACAAAGCAAGATTAGTGTGCAAAGGCTATGCACAAGTTGAAGGAGTGGATTTTGAAGAAACATTTGCACCAGTTGCAAGGATTGAAGCAATTAGAATGTTTCTAGCCTATGCAAATCACAAGAAATTTAAGGTATATCAAATGGACGTCAAATCTTCTTTTCTCAATGGAGATCTAGAGGAGGACGTTTATATTGAACAACCTGAAGGTTTCCTTCTATCAGAAGACAAGGATTATGTGTGCAAATTGAAAAAAGCTCTCTATGGCCTCAAACAAGCCCCAAGAGCTTGGTACTCTAGACTTGACAAGTATCTCAAAGAGCAAGGATTCAAAAGAGGAGATGTAGACAGCAATCTATACATCAAAGAAGAGGATGGACACTTATTGATTGTGGTGGAGTATGTAGATGACATAATTTTTGGTGGAGACAAGGACAAAATGTGCAATCATGTATGCAAAAGGAGTTTGAAATGTCATTGTTGGGAGAGCTATTTTTCTTCCTTGGGCTACAAATTTCACAATCTAGCAAAGGAATTTTCATCTCCCAAGCCAAATATGTGAAGGAAATGTTAAAGCTGTTTAGGATGGAAGATTGCAATCCTATGAGTACTCCCATGGTTACAGGTTGCAAGTTGAGCAAAGAAGATGAATCCCAAGAAGTGAATCAAACACTTTATAGATCAATGATTGGGAGTTTGTTGTACCTAACTGCTACAAGACCAGACATAATGCAAGCTGTTGGAGTGGTGGCAAGATTTCAAGCAGCACCAAAAGAAACACATGTGCATGCAGTAAAACGAATATTCAAATATTTGAAAGGCACTATGGAATATGGTCTATGGTACCCTACCAGCAAAGATTTCACTCTTGAAGCATTCACAGATGCTGATTGGGCAGGCAATGTGGATGATAGAAAAAGTACAAGTGGAGGAGCTTTCTTTCTTGGAGGGAACTTAGTATCTTGGATGAGAAAAACACAAGAATCAGTCTCTTTATCTACAACAGAAGCTGAATATATAGCAGCAGCAGCATGTTGCACTCAACTTTTGTGGATGAGGCAAACTTTAAAAGATATCAAGGTGGACTACAATCATCCTTGCACTATCTATTGTGACAACACTAGTGCAATCAACATCTCCAAGAATCCAGTGATGCACTCAAGAATAAAGCATATTCCTATTAAGTATTACTTTTTGAGAGAGCAAATAGCAAAAGGACAAGTGTGGTTGGAATATATAGCTACAAAAGAGCAAATTGTTGATATATTCACCAAACCATTACCAAGGGATACTTTTGAATATCTAAGGGACAAATTGGGAGTTGTCCCACATCCATCAAATTAATTGGTGGAAGCATTCATTCAGGTGAAGTTATACATAGTTTCTTGTAGCTCCATGAAACAAACAAGGCAAAAACATTGTTAGAAGACCCCTTGCCATTGATGTCAAAGGGGGAGAAATTGGACGCAGGGGGAGCAATAAGAAGGGGATCAAAGTTGCCATTAAAGAGGTTGCCATCAATGACAAAGGGGGAGATTGTTACAAGAATTGTCATTGATGTCAAGACAACGAGCCTAATCAGATCATTAAAGATATATAAGTTTGATGAAGTTTGTTTCTGATCAAGAAGACTTTAGCTTCAAATTTCGAAGTTTTCAAGAAAAGGAAGAAAAAGGCTAATGTAGCTACAGACAAAGATATTTAAAAGATATATAACATGTATCTGGTCAAATGATCGATCCTTTGTTCACTAATACGTATTTGTTTTTAAAAAAGGACATCTTTATTCCAGCCAAGTTCGAGTAAATTTCTCAGAGGCGGAAGCAATTATCTGATCGACATGTTGGTGATATGAACAAATGGCTTTTATCATTTAATTTTTGCATCATTAAGGAAGATAATCAACTATTAGAAATAATATTAAACTACGTATTATCTTCAGAAGTTCGAGCGCACCTCTACAAGATGTGTTTATTAAAAGACACGATTTAGATGATAATGAAAAGGCGCGATTTAATAAACTGCTGAAGGACGTCTCTTTGTTGAAAAGGAACGATTAAAAAGAAAAGTCGTGTTTTTTTTAATGGGCGTATTCTCTCTAAAAGAATGTTATTGTTTAAAAAGAGAGTCTCTCAAAGAGACGTAATCTCCAAAAGCTGCTAAGTGCGTCTCTTGTCTCTTATGTGCCTTTTCAACAGACTTTTGAAAGACGTATTTCTTCAAGAAGGGGACGTAACTCTACAAAAAGAAGTGGTTCTTCTTTTTGATTTGACTTTCATTAAGTATGCTCATGTGTTGAAAGAACACAATCTGAAGAGTATGTCGATCTGTCTATTAAGGGAGTAACAAAGTCAAAACAAAATAAAAGATCATTAAGGCAGAAATTCGGATTAATGAAGGGGTATCAGTGAATGATGAAAAGACAAAGTCATGATCTTTCATCAAGAGGCACAATCTTTGATCAAAGTATATATTGGCAATTCATTTTTTGTTTTGAGAGTGTGGTTGTGAAGTTGATAGTGGTCTACATCAGAAACCCATCTTCTTGTGTGGGCTAAGTGAGAGATTTTTTATCACAAAGGCAGATTGGAGGATTGGGAGAGTGCAGATCTGATTGAAGACATTTACTTCATCCATCAAGTCAAAGTTTGGTGCCTTGCATTAAGGGTTGATGCTCCTTGTAGGTTGGTGCCTACTAAAATTGTAGAGGTTTGGGTGTCCCTTGTAGATTGCAGTCTACTAAATCATCTCTTTTGCAAGTCAAGTAGGTTGGTGCCTACTTCATTAAAAAAAAAAAAAATTATTTCAATAAAGTTGTATCCACTTGTGTAAATTGGTTCATATCAATAAGTTGATGTTGATGAAAGTTTAAGTTTGTAAGAAGGCTAAAAAGGTGAAAAATTTGTATTGACTTACTGATTCACGCCCCGCCCGCCCCTCCCAACCCCCGCCCTCTCAATAAATCTTTTGTGCTCTTCACCCACCAAATTGAACCTGAACAGTGCCATTGCCGACAACTATGTATTATTCACCTCCTCCAAAAATAACTGAGTCAGTGCAAGGAGAAAAGTCTGTGAACCAGTCACGCTGATGAGTGAAATCACACGAGGCACCTGAATCAATGTACCAAGCAGAGGATTTTACATGAACTATAGGCCTTTTAGCCATAAGGGCATAAAAGGCAGATTCCTTCTGCTCAAAGTGCCCAGCAACATTCACTTTCTACTGAGACCCTCCCTACTTCTTTTGTTCATAAGCTAAATGGAGACGACAATTCTTCTTCATGTGTCCATACTTGTGGCAATAATTGAACTGAATGTTATTTTTCTTAGGGCTGCTCAAAGGTTTACTAAAGCCTTTCTGTTGTGAAGGCTGACCTTTTCCTTTGTTCTTGGGCTAGGTTTTAGTCGCAAAGGCTTGCTCTATACAGGATGAGGATGCACTGCTACCAAACTGTCGTTTCCAACAGTCCTACTGCAAGAGGATAGTACAAAGCTCGGGAAACTTGAGGTCAACATTAGCAGACGTAATGTTGAGTCTCTATGAAATGTTCATAGCCTCCAGTTGATCTCAGATCTCCTAGATTTTGCTCAAGTGCGCTTGTAGAGTTGTCTTCTCATCCATCATGATAGAAAATAGCATATTTTTCAACAAGAACGCACAGCTTTTGTCGGAGGTCTCATGCAAACCCTTTAAATGTTCCAAAATCTTCTTTGCTGATTTTCCAAGCGGAATCTGAGGGAGTTGATCATCAGTAACTGAAAGCTTAATAAGCGTCACTGCTTCACAATTTTGCTCATCAAACTTCTCTTGATCCTTACCGGTTGTTGTGGGACGAGTAGCATTGTCGAGAATGATCTGATCAAGGCAGCGATATTCAAAGATTGTCATCATTCGCTGCTTCCAAGTGTTATAATTTTTGCCGTTGAATCATTGACTGCCTTCCAATATAATGTTGTTTAAACTAGCCATCTTCACGCTTTTCGAGGCACGAAAAATGAGGAACTGAGAGGATGTTGAATACACGAAACTCAAGGTACGAATTTCAATGCAAAAACAAAGGCAAATTCAAGTACAGACTTCGAAAAGTACGAAATACAACTGGCACAAAAAACGAGGCACGGGAAACGATGCACCCAGAAAAATCTGAGACCAACCCAATTGAGATCTCAAAAAACCCACCAAGAATTTGTAATCAAAATAATTTTTTGGCTTCAAAATCAAAGGGTTATTCAAAAACCCTAGCCGCTGCACCAAAAACTATCAAATATGCAGACGATTTTTGAGAAAATCGTGTCAAAAATTCGGCACCAAAGAAATGCAGGCCCTAATCGACCAACAAAATCTCGTCACAACAGAAAATCGTGTCGAATTTGCTGAAAATGACGCTGAAATTGTTTGACAAATGCAAAATGCAGGTCGCAAAAAAACATGGGGCACTGAGGAAAAACAATGAAGGTCACGTCTATTTTTTTGAGCCAGAAATCGCATTGCGTGGCATCGCGACAAGAGGAGGTTGCACAACAGAAAGAACTTGCAAAGTTAGAAAAATGTGGCCAGAACACCTTACGCAGCTCAGAGAAATGCAGAATAGAATCCGCACCTTCACAAATTTGCGGCTAGGAGAACACAAGACCCACGAATTTTTCTTGAAACAATGGTGCCCTCAAAATTGCAAAATAAAAAAATCCTTGATTTTTTTTTCAAAAGAGGCACAAATTTCGAAAAGAAAATCCCTGATAGCCTTCAAAAAAAATTCCAAAGAAGACTAGAGAAATTTTTAATTCAAAAATGGAAAAATCTATAAACAATTTTATGAATTAAAAATTCTTATTTTCTCTTATGGTTCTGATACCATATTATGCAAGTAATTGGTAAATTATCGATATATTCACAATGAGCAATGTGCTCAATAAATAGTTTACAAATATACAAAAAGCAAGAAGTTTCTAAAAAGAAACTCTAGATAAGATCAGAGACGATCTTATCTAAATAATTTACAATAAAGTACAATATTGAGCATTAATAAATATTATTTTAATAGATGAACATCTATTTCACCCATCTAAAGACACTCCTAACCCTAAAGGTGTGACAAGCACGTTCTAGAATTTTGGACTTGTGGTTTTGGAACCTAAAAAGCATATTGATGACAAATGCTAGGAGCCAACCATCATATTCTAAGGACTAGTTGACTTTCACCAATAGCAAATAGTTGATAGATGTCAAGAGCTACGCACAGTATGACAAGGCCTAGTTAGCTTTCACCAGTAGCATGCAAGTGATAGATGCTAGGAGCCACTCCATACAAAGTTGAACTGACTTTCACCGATAGCGTACAGGCAATAAAATGCCAAGATCCACTAACTCAAAAGGTTCATGGGCCATGAAAGCATTACTAATAGCTGCATGTCTTGTGTGTTGTTAGACTTCTATCTTGGCTAGTGATGACCACAAGTAGTATGGGATGCTTGCTTTGCCATCACAAGTAGTGAACCCAAAATAGGAAGGAGCAATGGTGTATAATAGGATGCACCATCATTTCTATTTTTAGCTAGAATGTACATAAGGGATAAGCATTAGTGAACTAGGTAACTAAACGAGGTGTGTAGTAGGGTAACATCCCCTTCCTATTGCCAGCTGGTCACTATGTCTGAAACAATTGTTATATATATATAACTTGTGGATGATAGTAATCTAGTAAGCATAAGTGACTAAATTGAGCTACTCGTGTACCTTGAGTCATTGGTATTATGATCTTCCTCCTTGGCAAGCCAATAGAGTCCGCTTGGTTTGGGTGGATTGGAATTCTTGTTCACATGGTTGGGATTGTTTTGCATCCTTGCACCTAAAAGTAGGATCCAAGCAACATTACCAAGGAACTATGCAAACTCAAGTAATCATCCATGAATGAGGTACTAGTTATCTACCTTGTCAATGTTTAAGCATATGGTACATATTCACTATTTTAGACATTTTATTTCTGAAATATAATACTGTTCTCATTGACATTTAGATGCCTTAGTAAATTGTATTTCTCATAACTCCTAAACAAATCAATCTTAAGGTTTCTCTATCCAGCGTTGCTGCTATTATGAACTGATCATGGTATCAGATTGTAATACTAGATGATCTCCGTTGATGAACTTTTTGTGCCTCTATGCACCTATAATAAGTTGTCTTTCACTTAGCTGTGATGTTTTTAGGGAATAATCGCATATGTAGAATGACATTAATGATTATATATGATCAGAATGTAACAATTGTAATCAACATTGTGAAGATTACATTGGTTCAGTATAATTTGTGGGAAAAAAAATCCATAGTAATTAGGACCGATTATTACATATTAATCTAGTAGAGAATTACAAACAAGCAGATCTCAAAACGTGCAAGTGAAGTTGTTTCTCAGATATGCAAGAATATCTAGAGCAAACTAGCATACTAATTATTTAGCTTACTCATAGCAGTTTCAGGCTTGGAATACTAACATCATTTAGCAGGTGGAATATGGCAGACAAACCGCTCTAGTTATCTATGTGTGTACCTACATCACTTAGCAGATAACATCAGAAAACCAGTCCCCAGAGGAAGAAAGAGACTCTTCTTCTTCAAAGAGATACTTCAATCAATCGATCGCTATCTTTGTTTCCTTGGCCCAAGGTTACCATTATTCTCCAGACCTTTAGGGGCTCCCTCCTACCTGTTCGATGAGGTAAAGCTGATTGAAAGCCAAAACGATTACAAGGCAATGCAACACACATCCATTAGGGTTAGCACTTAAACCAAAACGATGCAGAATACAACTCTAACCAAGAATGTACACCACGATCCCAAGTTGGGCAAGGTGTGAGCATATGGTCAGAGGATCTCAATGCATGCTGAAAAGTAACTCTAACCAAGAATGTGCCCAAGATGGACGAACATATGGTCAGAGGATCTCTACCACTACAAGTGCTGAAAGTAAACTCAACACCCAGAATGTGCTTTCAATCCCGGAGTGGGAAAGGAGCTACCATAGGGCGAAGATGCTAAGTACTACAATGCAATTCAATGTAAATAGGCGGCAAGCCAACCTCTTCCACTTATTCAGTGGGTATTACAAAGCATGAAGAACAAGTTTAGAAGAAATGCTGACAGTACTATTGTTCAGCTTACAATATCATGAAGAATGCCTGCCAAGTGCATAAGATTAGAGTTAGATAATGCTGCAACAAAATAGAAGATTCTCCATTGCTCATCAACAGCACCAAGACCAATAACTCCACTGAAAGACCAATCTCAAAGTTCTGATTTGTGACAGACCTGCTCTTTGAGTGCTAAATCAGCAACATAGGAAACCATTAAAATGCTCACTACTTCCCCAATTCTAACCCAAAATGCATGAAACTTAATGCAAAGTGCTCCTATTATGAAGGCGCCTAAGAATGCATCACAAAACTGTCCCTAACAGCTGATATTTAATTTATGCACAAACTCCAATGAGACCCAGATGGTACGGCCCTTAGTGAGGGGCGATTTCCTCAAATAAAATTCAGTTCTTCATTAAAAAATCTGCAACTTATCAGATAGGGGCGCCCTTGCCAAGGAAACACAATGGAACAATACCCAGAATGATTCTTTTTGTATTTTTTGACTTATGAGTAAAAACAACAATCAGCTACAGTGAAAGGACAACTCCAAAACTTCACTAATAAGCATGAAACTGAACTACAAAAGCAAAACTCAAGCTACAATGCAAACCTCACTACAAAATCCTCTCAACAACAAGCAAACCTCTCCACTAGATGCTATCTCTCAAGCATGAAGTCGAGCCAAGGCTAGAAGGCATTCATTCCTCGAAGCAGTCCAGCACCATTCCGGCAGCATAACAATACTCAAGATATCAGATGATGAAATGAAGATCCAAGGCTTCCTTTTATAATTTTGAAAAGACGCTCCAGAAACTTCTAGAAGAGAAACCCTAATTTTCAAATTTGAAACTGACTTCTTTTCCCTCCAGTTTGGGCGTCCCTTTTCTCAAGGTTCAATTTTGACTTTATTTTAAAATCCTCTCTTCATAAAATTGGCGTTCCTTTCTTCAAGTAGTATTTTGAACCTTAGAATATAATAAATCACCTCAATGAGGCGTCCACCCATGAAGACCACCTTTTAAAACAACTTAAAGTTCAATCACTAGGCTAAGCGGGGGTCAACAGTAAAATATAACATTAAAATACGACTTTATTTAAATAATTTGAACTTATCTCTCCAAATGTGCCCCAAAGCCAAAAATGAACAAGCCAACAAAACTGACTGAAGAAGAAAGCCAACTGCACTGGAAACCGCATCATCACTGCCAAAAATAGAATTTACTAAAAATAGTAAATTCCAAAAGATGCCTGGAATGCACCGCATGTCACACCGTTGCGAAGCTCTCTAAAAACCCAGAAAGAATCCGCGAACTGCACTCCCAACTTCAATCAACCCCAACCACCAAATGGGAAACCCTAATTTTACCCTCCGAGTAGCCTACGGGTCTCCAAAATAGGCCAACGGTCAACAAAATGCAATATGTCACAACAGGGTTACATCATGCCGATATGTATCCAACAGGGTTTGCTACTTCTATGTCACAAGGTTTTCTTATGGGTACATGGTTACAGGATGACTATGGTGTCAGTTGGCATGATGGCTTGGTTAGTTATCACATCCATGAGGGTTTAGCAGAGGACAGGGAGAGATTCAGTGTAGCAGATGCTTCTAGAAGTTCTTATCTCCGCATGACAGATGGATGTGAATTCAGATTGTATTGGGATCCAGGTGGTGACAGTTTTGGCACTGAGTATTGGATGGGTCCCATTGGGTTACTTCACCACTCACAACATGGTGAAGTTGGAGGCAGTAGAGCGCAGTGGCAACCTGAGGATGACAGACACGACAGACTTTCACGCTGGGTTTGGGATCCAAGAATAGCTTGCGCAGTTGTGTTTTTGTTGATGCTACAGGAGATAGTCAAAGATGTGTGGGACTCTTTACAGTTCTTCTTTTGGGCCTTCCGAGGAGTTGGGTTTCTTTGCAGTAGAGATTGCTTGAGGACAAGCAATTTCAGGGAGGGCGGACTGTAATGTCCCCAATTTTGCGAGCATTAGAGTTCGGTGGATTTAGCCTATTCTTAGCCCTCGTAGGCTAATATGTATGGTTAGAGGGTCTCTTTTGGAGCTTGGCTGGGCTTCAGATTGTCAGAACGTACCACGTTGGCTTTCGTTTCGGTCTTTCGGACATCATTTCTTTCTGATCATTATTTTTAGTAAGTTAGGTCATTCAGCGGAGCACCCCTGCTATTTTTAGCAGTATGGTTTGGTCATGAGCAGAGTCAATCACTTATTCTTCAGCTTCAGACGGTTCGTTAATCGGACATAAATTGAGAAAGATATTAATATTTTAATTGTCAAATTAAATATTAATTATTGAAGCTTATAATATAAAGTTATATTATTATTTAATATTATAACTTAAGTGATTTCTTGAAGGGTTCGACCAACATTGAAGGGGGCCACTTTTTAATTATAATTTATAATTAAAAGTGCGTTCGAGACTTTGGAAATATTAAAAAAATAAAATTCAATTTTATTTAAATGATGCCTTTTTGAGAAAAGTCGACCCTCTTGAGGATATAAGGGTTTTCATTGAAAACAGAGGGCATTATGTTATGAAATCAATTTTTGATCAAGTCTTCTTCTGGAGAACGAAGCCAAGGGTTTCAATTGTCTACAAGCATTGGAGAACGAGCCATCTTCAGTGTTGCAGTTAAGAGGCTGTGAAATATCAGCTGATCTATTGCATTCAGAGAGATATCTTCATTCAGAAGTTATCACAGAACGTTCACAAAGTTTTCTTTCAGCTTGCTGCAATAATCAGGTTTTCATCAAAATATCGTTGCCTTTTTAGTTGCATGTTATCGGATCTTATTCGTAATCATTTCAGAAGATTAATAAATAGTTTGCCATCAATAGATTCAATAGATTCTGTCATTTCCGATGTTGCATTATTTTATATAAATTTATTCAGCATTTTCTTTCAAAAACGCACTTCAACCGTATATGCAAAAAAACGAGAAAAAACAATCAAAACAAGCAGATTTCAGAGATAGCGGAAACAGGGGTTTCTACAAGACATTACATTCTATAGTTTTTTTTTTTTGTATTAAATATAGTATAATAAACTTGTCATACAAAATTGCAACAGCACTAGTAGATATGCACTGTTATACATGATTTAAACAGACATATACATTATATAATTCAGATTTAAACTGACAAATACAGATTAACTTCAGAATTTGTAGCTGCCTGTGTATTCTCAAAACCGCAGCAAGTAGCACATAAGGTACTGATTACTGATTGGCCACCACCCTGTTTGCGCTTTCGGCCTCTCCACTGTCATCACCGCCCACTACTCTATTATTCTCAGCATCCCCAGCCATGGATTGAGCATCTAGATGAACCTGCCTGTGGCTGTCATGTGTCTATACAGCCATGTTGAAGTTTCTTCGAAATTCATTGATGGCATTTAGGAAAATTTTAGAGTCTTTATTCTCAGTAAAGAGTAGAATCCAGAAAATTTTAGAGTCTTTATTCAACTTCCTATCACAGAACAAAACATCTTTCCATTTCAATTTATCATTAGAGTCCCATATTTTTTATATTACAACAGAAGGATTTCCAAGTTTCTTTAGCATAATGACAATCAAAAAGAATGTGTTTTACCGATTCAGGGACCTTACAAATGTTGCATACATCAATATCATCACACTTGGTTTTAAATGGTAATTTCTGGATCAGCACAAGCCATCTGAAACAGGCTTTCTTCGGTTCCAAACCATTGCACCAAATATCAGTTAGAAATCTTTGCAAAACTTTTTTATCTAAATCCAAGTTCCAACAATAATTTAAATGGTCAAAAATAGTACTAACACAGGTCAAATCTTTATAAATATCCTTTGCTTTCAGCTTGGAGATGGGGCCTCCATCCTTCCAGACAATGTCGCTAGACAGATCAAGGATCCTCCTAGCATCCCTATGGAAGATAACATCCTTACACTCTTCTAAAAGTGTAGAATAGGTTTAAAGTTCGAGGCTGGGAGGTCAACTCTGCTGTAAGCTCAGTCCAAGTCTTTAATTTCCCTCCGGACACAATGTCCCCAAAGGTTTTCACACCTTTTTAATTCCAGTTCTTGGCAGAACAACCCTGTAACAGAGCAAGGGGCTTATTGTTATAAGACATGTTCCACCAAATGGAACTATGGTACTGACATTTGGTATTGTCCTTACGGGTTATATCCTTGGACTTAAATTGAGCATTGTGTTTGATTATCTCCCAGGCCTTCCAAAGGCTTTTGAAGACCACAAACCTGGCTAGGGACATAGGGGATTTACTCATGAGAATGTCACTCAAGGGAAGCTTTTTCCAAGCTTTTGCTTGCTTAGGAGCAGCTAGACCAATGTTATTCCTTACTAGCACTTTCCAGTGCTCATTACCGTCCAAGGCTTTCACAATCCACTTGGCAGCAAAGGCTATGCCTTGCAATCTTAAATCTTTTAAGCCTAAACCCCCTTGCATCTTGCCTAAACAGCACCAATCCCATTTTACAACATGTTTTTTCTTTCTGCCTTTCCCATCCGACCAGAGGAAGTTCCTTACCTTTTTTTGGATTTCATTAACTTGGTAATTGCAGAAAAACCAGACTGAAGCAAAGTAGATGCTATAGGATGAGAGCACCTTTTGACAGACTTGAATCCTCCCCGCAAGGGAAAGGTAGCGTTTATTCCAGTTATCTAGCTTTCCCTCAATTTTCCCTTTGATCCAATTCCACATTTCCTTGAGGTTGGGGTCAATAACAAAGGGGATACCGAGGTACCTCACCTAGAGATTTGGGCCCCCCCATTGGAAGCTAAGGTCTTTGAACCACTCTGGCGAGTTGCTTTCCCAACCAAGAGTAATGGATTTGCTATTGTTAACTTTTGCCCCTAAAGCCTTACAAAATACCTCCAGTTTCATCATAACAGATTCAATATTCTGCTTGTCAAGTTTTGGAAAAAGAGCAGTATCATCCGCGAATTGGACATTGAGCAATTCTCTCTCATCAGGGAATCTAATGCCCCTGAGTCTGGATGATACTATGGATTCCCTTAGTAGGTAGAAGAGGGCATCAGATGCTATTACAAATAATGTTGGTGCCAAGGGGCATCCCTGTCAAATTGACCTTCCAACCTAATTTATTCAAAGAGTGTCCCATTTACATCAAAATGTGCATTAGCGTCCTTGAGCAGAACGTCCACCATCCTACAGAAGAAGCTTGGAAACCCAAAGGCCTGGAGGATACCTCTTAAGAAACCCCACTCAACTCTATCGCAAGCCTTCTCAAAGTCCAGGAGCAACATCGTGGCATTTTGCTATGAAGTCTTGGCCCACTGCATAGCTTCCCAACTAGTAATCAGATTTTCAAAAATGTATCTACCTTTAATGAAGCCCATTTGAGTACTGTTAATAAACTTAGGGAGAATGTTGGTCAGTCTTAAAGCTAGGACCTTGGCCAACACTTTGTAAGACACATTGAGGAGAGTTATTGGCCGCCAATTTTTTATCAGTGTTTTATCCCCTCCCTTAGGCAGCAACTTAATAATCCCTTTGTTGATCATGCACCCCAAGGATCCTTTGCTCATGGCTTCTTCATATACTTGGAGCAAGTCTTC